>JANAVB010039816.1:3437332-4037332 GCA_029216955.1 Iris pallida | reverse complement strand
GATAAATGATATGCCCTGATCTCAGTAATTATGACGATGATGTCAAATATATTTGTTGAGATTCGGTTAAATCTCTTATTGATCCCATGCCACGTGTCTTAATTGTGAGTCCTGTCAGAGCCGCATAGGATTGACTATCCTCGAACCGCAGAGAGATACTCTTTGTAAGCCGCATAGGACGATGCTTCATCGAGCCGCATAGAGATACTCTTTGTAAGCCGCATAGGACGATGCTTCATCGAGCCGCATATGCGTAATCTTTGTGAGCCGTATGAGCTGGTGTTGTATTGGACCGCAGGGAATGTGTTCCCAGGAAGCCGCATGTGCTAGCATTGTATCGAACCGCATGGAACGGGTTCTCAGGGAGCCGCATATGACTGATTGCCACGTGGCAATCTGGGACTTCTGTCGGATTTGGTCAAAGATTTTCTTCTTTTCCCGAGGAGTCAGTCATTATGGCAAGGCCATTATGAAACTTTATGTCAGGGCCGCCACAGTGAATCGTGCTGGAGCAATAAATGAGGCCACTACTCAAACGACCAGCTGTAGGGAAAGATCACACATGGCGTCCATCAAGCCGCATATGCCTTGCTGAACCGCATACGCTCCCGAGCCGCATGCGATTGAGAGTCTTCTTTGAACCGCATAGGGCCGCTCCTGGGTGAGCCGCATAAGCTTCTTACTCAGAGCCGCATGGATCATTATTCTAATATTTTCCATGCTTCTACAGTAATAGGGTGTACCAGAGCCTTATCTTAGGCTAACTCAGGGATAGACAGGTACACTGCTCACCCTCTAATCTTAGGTTTTTCTAGGTGATACATTAGAGTAGCCCCTTGAGTAGTTAGAACTGACAACCTAAGACTAGAATAGATTACACCAGTGTACAATTTCCAGGTTATCACACAATAAATATCTTAGGATAATACACAGGTATCCACAGGAACAAAACTGGGGAGCATGGGACTGATAGTTAAAGTGAAGGAACACTCAATGTTGCATGTTCCCATAGTTACAGTAACTCTTCATTGGGTTTATGAGTATCGGTAATGGGACTATAGTTGGGCTATAGCAGGGTATTAGTTGAAACAAGCTCGACCCTTACACCAGATTTGGTTTTGGGACCATATTCCCTGTCCGTATCAGTGGATACTTAATACTTGTGTAACCCAACTAATCAAGTGGCTACCTAAATATTTGGTTAAGTAACAGTTGGATACTTAACCAGACCTCGGGTAAATCGAGTTATGTTTTCATAAACTGATGTACTCTTAGTATTCAACTTCATGTACTATAATGACTCATATCAGTCCCATTACTTTTGACCTCTTGCCTTACCCCAGTTGTGCTAAGTATCAGGTTTGGGGCGGGGAAGTTATTATTAAACCTTCATACTCGAGACCTTAGGTATCAGTCCAGAGGAATAGATATATAGGAAACTTATTAAGCAGAACAGTATAGGTTTTATTGCCTAAATACATGTATACAGGATACACAGTCCTTGGGAAGGATCATATTTGAGGGGAACTTCCCTTGACCCAGAAGCCTCAGATTCCTTTGTAATGTTGTTAACACCATGGTGGGTAGGCTAGAGTATGCAGGCCATCCCCAACTCTGGGATATTACTGAGTATCAGTAATTTTGTGAGTTGTTGTGTTACTGCATAACCAGTACAGGCATCAAAGCCATGTGGGAAGCAGAGGGTTACACCATATTAACCAGTACAGGCATCAAAGCCAATGTACCTAGGTCCTAAGACTGGAGTCAACTATCACCAAGATGCTTACACCATTGTATTAAAGACTTAGAAAAGAGAAAAGAGACAAATCGTATTGGATTTATGAATTCCTCCTTAACAATGTAATTTTATTTAAATAGGTTTCTTGGATCTCGATTTGGACTTTGACCAGTGCCAGCAGCCCAGGACGCCAGGCGAGTACAGTTTATTGTTTGTTTTCAGTATTGATCTTTACTATATATCAGTGATTAGTCGATAGATATGTGATTTTAGTTTTATGTTGATTTTTGTTCATTGTGTGTCGGGAGGGTGAAGTACCAACGATGTGTGATCTGACTTTAGACCGTGTAGACCGTGATTTTATTTGCATTTATATCTTGTAGATCGTGTAGACCGTGATTATTATTTTTGTAGACAGTGTTTCTTTATTATAATATTTCATGTAGACCGTGTAACTGTAGACCGTGTAACTTTAGACCATGTAGACCGTGTCGTATAATTGTTCCGAGACCGATCACATATCAAAGGTACTTCAGTCGGTCAGTTGGTGAGTATTTTATTGCATTTCATTTTAGGTTCTTATTATTCAGTTTTATTGCCTTTCTTCAGTTTATTTATGAATCATATGTCTAAAGGCTAACCCCTGTTATATAGTCATTTTCATATATTGGAACTTCACTCAGTGAATTGTACTCGTTCCATCCTGACTGGGTAACCAAACAAATTTTAGGTGATGGCGATGAGATCGTGTGTCCTGAGCATTATGGTCCGTACTTGGGAGATGTGTTAGAGACAGACTTCGCTTATCAGGAGGAGTATGCAGCAGCTAATTCCGCTGTACTATCTTAGATATTTTAGTTGGTACTGAGACCTTGTATTGGATATTTGAGTTGACTGTGAGACATGTAGTTGAGATTATTTTTATTCTAGATTTCATACATTGTGAGACGATTCTATCTTTATCTATTTGATGCTGAGTTGAGATTTGGAGTCGATATATTTCTTTGTGATATATTGTATTGTATGGTTGTTCATCATATTGTTACAGCGTTCTACCGCCGACTCTGCGGCGTAGGTTGGGCGTGTACACGGTTCATGCCTAAATATTGGGTGCGGGTCGTGACACGTTTTTATGGTGACCCATGTAGGTCGACATTTCGCAAGGCCAGCAAAATTGTGGTAGTACTTAAGTTAGTCGTACTACTTCGGGCCTGTGACTAGGACTAGGAATAGAAACCTAAGGACTGTCTTCGTGAGTTGAAATTGCGTCATTGACTTCTATATTCGATTTAAAATATCTTTATGCATCATGTTTGAATCGTTCTATTGTCTAATGATTTTCTTTGTTTTCAGCAAATGGACTCGCAGGACAGGAACAACGCCACATTGAACACTCCACTGGCAGTTGGCAGGTTTTTCACCTACGAGACTCCTCCGACTCAGGAAGGCCAGCTTACTCACCAGGGTGGATCGGTTCAGCCACAGTACTCGAGGTTCCGCAGGGATGACATTCCACCTCCACCACAGTTCCCTCCGCAGACGCCAGCACCAGCATCCATTCCTCTACCGGCACCAGCAGTTTATCCACCACCAGCGATGCACCCAGCACCAGCCATATATCCGGCTCCTATGATGTAGTAGGCACCCTACATGTACCCAGCACCTACTATGCATCCCGTGCCAGCGATGTACCTGACACCTGCTCTGCCCCCGCCATCGGCACTGGACAACATTACCTTCCTGGGAATTTTACAGCAGCAGGCCAACATCTTTTGCGATACCTTACGAGAGGCGCTCCAGCAGAGGGAGGCTCCCCGACAGTAACCTGGGATGCCCAAGCACTTTATGGACTTTAGCCCAGAGAGTTTTATGGGACATATGGGATTATCTACGCTGATGAATGGCGGAAGAATGTGGAGAGGTATCTGAAGATGGCCCGAGTCCCAGAAGATCTGAAGATCGAGTCAGTTAGTGGACAGCTTTTCGACATCGCCCGGACATGGTACCAAGGCGATCCCCAATTTTCTGCTCCAGACGTAACTTGGGAGGAGTTCAAGCGGCTGTTCAAGAAGAAATTCTATCCATATGTGGCACGAGAGGCGCTAGTGAGCCAGTTCGAGCATCTGGAGCAAGGCAATCTCACCGTTGACGAATACACATCGGAGTTTTCGTGCCTCAGTCGTTTTGCGGAGAACTTAGTCAGCACCCCGGAAGACAAAGCACGGCAGTTCAGGAAGGGATTATCGCACGAAATTCGCTTAGCCATCGCCACCAGCCGAGCTACTACCTATGAGGAGATTCTGGAGGTCGCCCAAGCAGTGGAGGAAGAACTGAACTACAGGCCGAAGAGGAGTCGAGACACTTTTGGCGAAGGCAGCCATCAACAAACACAGGCGAAGCATCCACAGCTGCAGCCAAGGACCTTCCAGCACCAGCAACAATTCCAATCCACTGGTAAAGCCCCAGCACATCAGCAGCACCGAGGCCCGGCCAGAGTCCAGACACAGCAGACATAGAGGCAGTTCCAGCAGACCCCGTATTGTACATTTTACGGAAAGGCCGAACACATTTGGGACGATTGCAGAGCAAGACTTGGATCGTGTTTATACTGTGGATCACCTTCACATCAGCTGAAGGATTGCGTAGTGGCTCCCAACCGAGCAGGACGTGAGGCAGCTCCAGCGCAAAAAGGACCAGCCACCATACAGCCTCGAGGTCCACCGCTGCCCACTCAGCAGCAACGGTTCGCCCAGCACCAGCAGAGAGTAGCACCCCAGTAGGGCCGACCTTTTACTATGACTATTGAGGAGCCCGAGCCCACACCAGATGTGATAGCAGGTTCCATACTTCTCGATTCTCTTCCCGCTGTAGCTTTGTTTGATTCCGGTGCATCCTATAGTTTTATCTCTGTAGCTTTTGTATTCAAGCATAGTATAGCATCTGTATCCTTGGACGGTAGTTGCAAAATTATGACAGGCGGAGGCGTTATCCTAGTCAAGGATATTTGCATGAGGCGGCGCATCACCTTGGGAGGTAGAGATTTGCGCGCCAACTTACTCGTAATGCCTCTACCGAGTTTCGACATCGTTCTCGGTATGGATTGGTTGAGTAAGAATTTTGCCAGTAAAGACTGCCATCGAGGATGTGTTGTATTCAGTCCTCCGGGGGTACCGGCATTCGAGTTCACGAGAGGAGTAGTCGAGCAGCAGTACGGAGATATTTGTGGAGCTATGATCGAGGGAGAGGAGATCCCACATCCCATCATCACGGAGTTCATGGACGTTTTTTCCGAAGACTTACCGGGATTGCCGCCAGACAGGGATATCGAGTTTGCTATTGATCTAGTGCCAGGCGCAGTGCCAACAGCACAACCGGTGTATCGGATCAACAACAAGAAGGCTAAAGAATTGAAGAAGCAGATCGACGAATTGCTAGAGAAGGGGTTCATCAGAGAGAGTTCGTCACCTTGGGGATCCCCTGTCCTTTTTGTACCGAAAAAGGATGGTACGGTGCGTATGTGCATCGACTACCGAACCTTGAATAATCACACTATCAAGAACAAGTATGCGCTGCCGAGGATAGACGATCTCTTCGATCAGTTGAGCGGTGCGCGGGTATTCTCCAAGATAGATTTGAGGTCGGGCTACCATCAGTTGAAAGTGAAGAAAAAAGATATACCGAAGACTGCCTTCTGGACCAAGTACGGGCAATACGAGTTTATGGTGATGTCGTTCGGGTTGACTAATGTCCCGGCAGTCTTCATGAACTTGATGAACAAGGTATTCCATCCATATCTTGACAAGTTCGTAGTGGTGTTTATCGATGACATACTCATTTATTCGAAAACACCGGAAGAGCACGAGGAACATCTGAGGATCGTACTAGAGACCCTCAGGAAGGAGAAGCTCTATGGAAAACTCTCAAAATGCGAGTTCTTCTTGGACAAGGTGGAGTTCCTTGGTTATGTGGTGACTGGCGACGGTATATCCGTCGATCCGAAGAAGGTTACAGCTGTGGAAGCATGGTCTACTCCGACTACGGTGGCAGAGATACGAAGTTTCTTGGGGCTAGCAGGATATTATCGGAAGTTCGTGCAGGACTTCGTGCAAATTCCAGAGCCACTCACTAGGCTCACTCGGAAGGATATAGAATTTATATGGACAGAGGACTGCCAGGCTGCGTTCGATGAATTGAAGAAGAGACTAACGACAGCTGTAGCTCCCCTTCCCGAAAATTTTAAAATTATTTTATTATTTATTTTATTGAAATGATAATTTTCAGAATAATTGTACGAAGTTCTAGGACCAAATAAGATGGGGTATGATATGCTTATCAAAAACTCGTATTGGTCATTTTAGTTGATTAATATTGTTATTGTTATCGTTATTATTATTATTATCCTTATTATTATTATTATTCTTATTATTTTGTTATTCTTAAATAATATAATTGATATTCGTTTATTCTGATAGTTCATTTTCAAATGAATTATATGTACATATGTGCATATTTTATGAACCATACGCAAGGAAATATCATTTAGGTTTTGACTATAGATTATTTATTTATATATATATATAGGGTTGTATTATCATATGGTTATATATATATATATATATATATATATATATATATATATATATATATATATATATATATATATATATATATATATATATATGGAAGTATATATAACTATATATATACAAATGTATATATATATATAGTAAATAAACAAGAGAAATAAAACAAATGGTAACTATTAAAACTTGCACCTATAGGATATTTTTCTGACATGAAATAATGCAATTTATCTTGAGTTATACGTTGGTCGCAGGAATATTACTATTTTAGTCCTCAACACACTAATTTTATTGACTCAAACATTCTATTATGAACCCTTCCTTTCCAAAGCATGTTTTTAGTCTTAAGTAATCCAATTTATAGTAAAAAAAGAGTGTTACTTTTCCATGTGCACAAATTTCTAAGGTCTCTGCTACACACCATTAGAACAAAATAAACTTACCAATAGGACTGATGTTCTTTTGTACTTTGTTTACAAATGTTGGATGTAGTTATCATGGCCAAGTGATGTAGCAATCTTTTTATTGGTTTCTCTACCTAGATGGTTCTGTTTTGGCATGCAGACTAGTCCTAGATCATTTGCTAGATTGACAACTACTGCCCTTTAGGTTTATTTATTTTGGTGGTGAAGACTTCGGATTTCTCGGATATCCAGTACCATGTATCAAGATATGTAAATTCTAGTTGAAGTTCATATTTTATCATGCATATTTTTAGATATTTCTTTAACATGCATTGTAGCATATTTCACTAAACCAGCCACAGCAGGCTCGGGCTCAGCCGAGCTCGACCAGGCCGCACAATCCCAACTAAACTCCCACAGCATTTCTCCCCACGACATTCAACACAGGCCGAGCGGACCCCAAGCCTTCCCAGACCCGAAGTCCCCCACACCCGAACTCACATGAACTCGACCCGCGACTGCGTATAAGAGACCGAGAAAGAGTTTCTCGCGGAAACCCTAAGCAAAACCTCTCGCCACCACCCACACCTGCGCCTCCTTTCCCTACGCGCGCGTGCGCCGCCCGTGGCCGCCGCACAGGCCGTCGGAGCCACGGCCAGCCAGCCACGCAGCCGCGATCGAGCAGTGGCTACGCTAGGTAACTGCAGCAGTAGCAGTTCCAAAAGGTCAGGTTCGCGGTGTGATTACGCAACTCTCGCTCCATGGTTTCGTGAGCCGATTGAACAGGTATGTTCGCAACATGTAGGACTCCAATCGCCTTCATTTACTTTAAAATTAGACGCCCGAGGTTGTCTGAAAAATTGAACCCAAGTTCGATGAAAATCTGTCCCAAACAGGACAGAGAACCCAGTCCCAAACCCCATGTTGGACGATAGATTTTGAACAGAATAAAAGCTATTTTAGAATTCTATTTGAAGAGACTTTTAGACAACATATAGGGGATCAGAAACTATTTCGTAATTCTGAATTTCATAAACCATGTATAGATTAATCCATTCTTGAAAATCCCGAAAAAAACTGTTTTCGAAAACTGAGAATTCAATAAAACCCTTCCACACGACGTGCGTCCCGCCAATCTGGGCGACATGGTCACGAACCGAAAGCATCGAAAGGTGCGTAATGGCTTCGTGGACGTGTGGGCTTTGACGGAATTCAAATTGGTCGCGTGTGCGCGACGAATTTGATGCGTATCCGTCGAAATTTACCGTATCGGCCTCTGTGCAAATTTTCCAATTACTTTGTGCACGCTCGTCAGATCGAGACAAAACTTGCGCCAACAGGACCGTATCATTTTTTTGATCATGTATGCCAAGTTTGGTCCAATTCTGAGACAGTTGAATCAGAATGCCGTTTTGCGGGCTCCACGGTCCCACTCAACGGGCGATTTTGTGCACGGCCCGCCGAAAACCAACTTTGGACATACGGTTGGGTTCGTATCAAAAAATTGGACCTATTGACATATAGTTTGACGACTTTAGAGACCGTTGACTCTGACACATTTTTCGGTGCAAAGCGGGTCCAACGACGGACATCATTTTTGTCCGAAATTACCATTTTGTCCCTGTGTCCAGAATTGGACTTAAGGACAGACAATCCTAGATAATTTGACTATTCTGAGAACGTTGGTACTGTTTATTTCAGCATCTGGAGACTTCTGCTTGTGTTGACTGATTGTGGCTCATTGAGTGGTATATTATTATTGGTTTCACCAGCTAAGGACCTCAGGCAAGTGCACTTTCTGATTGCTTTCGATTCATAGTAGTCTTTTTATTTCATGTTTATACATATATCTTGCTGCTTGTTGACACGCTCGTCACACGGAGTAGTCGGGAGAGAAAATATCTTAGTATGTACATGTGGACTACCCAGAACTATCCCATTTGTCTAATCTTGAATGATAGCAGCTGCACACGACACGTGCGGTGTGCCGTATTTATCCTCTAGCCGTTCACATGTTGAAAATGATATTTCACACCACATAGGTAGTTGTCTTGTCTTTTATTTTTCCCTTTTCTTCTCCACCGTGCCATGTCATCAGTTCTCTCCAGTTTTCATATCTCTTATGTTATTTTCATGTCTTGTTAATTCTATTATGTTTTTGCATTGCCGTCGGTTTGTGTACTTGTTTCATTCCTGACTGGAAACCAACATTTTTCAGGTTTAGCCGCGATCACTCTTAGCACTGGAAAGACATGGGTATGCTGAGGCTGACCTAGATAGTGGAACTAGTTGTCATTTTCATTAATTATGAGAACTTTGTATTTTCCTTTAAATACAAATCTTGTAAATGTTGTAATAAACTTAGAAATGTGAATGAGCAACAAATATTATATTTTGTGATTTTGAGTATTTATTTTTTGCGGGCTTGACAGCGTTCTACCGCTGACTCTGCGGCGTAGGCTGGCTTGGACATGTCTCGTATCCGGAAAAGCGGGTGCGGGTCGTGACAACAGCCCCTATCTTAGCCTTGCCTTCAAGATCGGAAGGTTTCACCATTTATAGTGATGCCTCGGGCAAAGGACTGGGTTGTGTCCTAGAGCAGAACAAGAGAGTGATAGCTTATGCGTCTCGACAGTTGAGACCGCATGAGAAGAACTATCCCACTCACGATCTAGAGTTGGCAGTCGTGATCTTCGCCTTGAAGCTATGGAGACATTATTTGTACGGGGAGCGAGTGGAAATCTTCACTGACCACAAAAGCTTGAAGTACGTCTTTACGCAAAAGGAGTTGAACATGAGGCAGCACAGATGGCTTGAGATGATGAGTGACTACGATATATCTCTACAGTATCATCCGGGAAAAGCCAACGTTGTTGCAGATGCTTTGAGCAGGTATCCCGTAGCAATGTGCTTGACTCGAAATCGTCACTTATTAGCGGATTTAGAGAGTTTGGGCATCGAGATCGTCATTCCAGGAGCCGAGATGCAGATGATGGGCATGCAGATTCAGTCAGGGCTGATGGACAGGATTCGGAAGGCACAGCATCAGGATGAGCAGCTGAGAAGCATCATAGCACAAGCACGAGCTGGATTGTTAGATGATTTCACTATTGCGGAGGATGGTTCGTTGAGGCACGGGACGAGACTTTGTGTACCTAGTGGAGAGCTTAGAGAAGAAGTTATGCAGGAGGTACACCGCTCCCAGTATTCTCTACATCCGGGAGCCAACAAGATGTACAAGGACCTGAGAAACCACGTGTGGTGGTATGGCATGAAACGCGAAGTGGCTCGCTTCGTTTCTAGGTGCCTCGTATGTCAGCAGGTCAAAGCCGAGAGGCAGAGACCAGGAGGATTATTGCAGCCGCTACCGATACCCGAGTGGAAGTGGGAACACATCACTATGGATTTCGTTTCCGGCCTTCCACGATCATCGGGCGGGAAGGATGCGATTTGGGTCATCGTTGATAGGTTGACCAAATCGGCCCACTTTATTCCATTTAAAGTGGGGTTATCTACAGAGAAGTTGGCGGAGCTTTATGTGAAGCAGATAGTCCGATTGCACGGGGTTCTAGTGAGTATCGTGTCAGACCGTGATAGCAGGTTCACATCGCATTTTTGGAGGAGCCTACAGGCCAGTTTGGGCACAGCGCTCAAGTTCAACACTGCTTATCATCCGTAGACGGATGGACAGTCAGAGCGAACCATTCAGACGCTCGAGGATATGTTGCGGACGTGCGTGCTAGACTTTGGCGGCTCATGGGAGGACCACCTTCATCTCGTGGAGTTCTCCTATAACAACAGCTACCAAGCTAGTATCGAGATGTCCCCTTTCGAAGCGCTGTATGGTCGGAGATGTCGTACCCCGCTGTCTTGGGACGATATGGGAGAGCGTGCACTATTGGGACTGGAGATGGTAGTAGATGCTGCGGAGAAAGTCAAGATGATTAGAGAGCGGCTTCGCGTGGCTCAGGACAGACAGAAACACTGGGCCGACAGTCACCATAGGTCGTTAGAGTTTGAGGTATAAAATTTACTTAAGATTTAATTGCATGTGTAGTTATGAGTTTTGTGTTAACATTTTGTGCATCTAGGTCGGTGACTTGGTATTTTTGAAAAAAATTTCGACACGTGGCACTATCCGTTTCGGTAAAGGCGGTAAACTCAGCCCACGTTTCATTGGGCCGTTCGAGATCCTCGAGAAAATTGGTGCAGTAGCATAACGATTAGCCTTGCCTCCTGCATCGGAAGGAGTGCACAACGTGTTCCACGTATCCCAGCTGCGACGATACGTGGCGGACCCCAGCCATATCTTGGACCATTCAGAGATCGAGGTGGGACGGATCTCTGTTACCAGGAGCAGCCCGTGGAGATTCTGGACCGTAGAGAGAAGGTGCTGAGGAATCAAGTGATTCCTTTGGTACGCGTCGCGTGGAGACACCATTCTCCAGGCGAATCCACATGGAAAAGAGAAGATGAGATGCGCGAGCGCTACCTCTACCTCTTTGAGGACTGAGGTACAGTTCCACACTACTTTTTAGCTGAATTTCGAGGACGAAATTAATCTAAGGGGGGTAGACTTGTAAGCCCCATCTAATTTTATTAATTATTAATATGTATCATTTAGTTAATTTCCCATTATTTTTGTTGTTGACTTTTGGTTATTTAAAACACATTTCTATATGTATACAAACATCTATAGTAGAAGAAGGGTTTATTGCAAACAATTGTATTCCAGAGACCATATTGTAAATTTTGATTTTAAACTTTCAAATACTCGAAGAGGCTGTACTCCTAGTTTAAATCAATTTTTGAATAACTCTTTTAGTATCAATAGATAAGCTCAGATCAATTCAAATAGTTTGAATTCCCCAAATCTATTCCTTTGATCACATCCCTACCAATATATATATATATATGCAAGCAATGATTCGACAGTATTTCCCCTACAAACCCTAGCGAACCCCTCTATTCCTGACACCAAGAGATCGGCAGCAGTAATTGGAGTTGGAAAATTGTGCTGAATACAGGTAACCCTTCCACCTTCTCAATCACATGATGTTAGGTGGATAGATGTTTGATGTTTTTCCTCAATAGATACACAGGGATGCAATCCTGACACAAGCAAGAAGGGTAGTGGGTTTCGTATGGTTTAATGGGCTAGGCAGGTACCTGGCCCTCTGTTTTCAAGTTTCATATACACGTACACCTCTCGTCAGGACCCTTGTCGCTTAGGTTTTGATACAAAGTTACAACCTGGATTAGCATATCACCACAGAGACCTGTGTACCCAGGGTTGGGAATTCAGTTGGGAAGGCAACCCGGTGGTGCATCTCGAATACCATGAGTGGTGTATCAAGGAGATGGTAGACTGATACAGGCCTATACCAGACCTAGCCATCAACCCTTCAGAAATACCCAAACGCAGGGTTGACTTGGGAAGCCAAGACCCTGACATAGAAGCAAACCTAAGATCTAATACAGGTGACTACCTGTAGACTTAATGAATGGGTACTTGTTGACACCACTGTGGCATCAAACCCTACTCGTAATAGGGTATACCAGAGCCTTATCTTAGGCTAACTCAGGGATAGACAGGTACACTCCTCACCCTCCAATCCTAGGTTTTGCTAGGTGGTACATTAGAGTAGCCCCTTGAGTAGTTAGAACTGACAACCTAAGACTAGAATAGATTGCACCAGTGTACAATTTCCAGGTTATCAAACAATAAATATCTTAGGATAATACACAGGTATCCACAGGAACAAAACTAGAGAGCATGGGACTGGTAGTTAAAGTGAAGGAACACCCAATGTTGCATGTTCCCATAGTTACAATAACTCTTCATTGGGTTTATGAGTATCGGTATTGGGACTATAGTTGGGCTATAGCATGGTATTAGTTGAAACAAGCTCGACCCTTGCACCAGATTTGTTTTGGGACCATATTTCCTGTCCGTATCAGTGGATACTTAATACTTGTGTAAACCCAACTAATCAAGTGGCTACCTAAATATTTGTAAGTAACAGTTGGATACTTAACCAGACCTCGGGTAAATCGAGTTATGTTTTCATAAACTGATGTACTCTTAGTATTCAACTTCATGTACTATAATGACTCATATCAGTCCCATTACTTTTGACCTCTTGCCTTACCCCAGTTGTGCTAAGTATCAGGTTTGGGGGGGGGGGGGGGGGGGGGGGGGAAGTTACTATTAAACCTTCATACTCAAGACCTTAGGTATCAGTCCATAGGAATAGACATATAGGAAACTTATTAAGCAGAACAGTATATGTTTTATTGCCTAAATACATGTATACAGGATACACAGTCCTTGGGAAGGATCATATTTGAGGGGAACTTCCCTTGACCCAGAAGCCTCAGATTTCTTTGTAATGTTGTTAACACCATGGTGGGTAGGCTAGAGTATGCAGGCCATCCCCAACTCTGGGATATTACTAAGTATCAGTAATTTTGTGAGTTGTTGTGTTACTGCATAACCAGTATAGGTATCAAAGCCATGTGGGAAGCAGAGGGTTACACCATATTAACCAGTACAGGCATCAAAGCCAATGTACTTAGGTCCTAAGACTGGAGTCAACTATCACCAAGATGCTTACACCATTGTATTAAAGACTTAGAAAAGAGAAAATAGACAAATCGTATTGGATTTATGAATTCCTCCTTAACACTGTAATTTTATTTAAATAGGTTCCTTGGATCTCGATTTGGACTTTGACCAGTGCCAGCAGCCCGGGACGCCAGGCGAGTATAGTTTATTGTTTGTTTTCAGTATTGATCTTTACTATACATCAGTGATTAGTCGATAGATATGTGATTTCAGTTTTATGTCGATTTTTGTTCATTGTGTGTCGGGAGGGTGAAGTACCAACGATGTGTGATCTGACTTTAGATCGTGTAGACCGTGATTTTATTTGCATTTATATCTTGTAGATCGTGTAGACCGTGATTATTATTTTTGTAGACAGTGTTTCTTTATTACAATATTTTATGTAGACCGTGTAACTGTAGACCGTGTAACTGTAGACCGTGTAACTTTAGACCGTGTAGACCGTGTCGCATAATTGTCCCGAGACCGATCACATATCAAAGGTACTTCAGTCGGTCAGTTGGTGAGTATTTTATTGCATTTCATTTTCTGTTCTTATTATTCAGTTTTATTGTCTTTCTTCAGTTTATTTATGAATCATATGTCTAAAGGCCAACCCCTGTTATATAGTCATTTTCATATATTGGAACCGTACTTAGTGAATTGTACTCTTTCCATCCTGACTGGGTAACCAAACAAATTTTAGGTGATGGCGATGAGATCGTGTGTCCTGAGCATTATGGTCCGTACTTGGGAGATGTGTTAGAGACAGACTTCGCTTATCAGGAGGAGTATGCAGCAGCTGATTCCGCTGCACTATCTTAGATATTTTAGTTGGTACAGAGACCTTGTATTAGATATTTGAGTTGACTTTGAGACATGTAGTTGAGATTATTTTTATTCTAGATTTTATACATTGTGAGACGATTCTATCTTTATCTATTTGATGCTGAGTTGAGATTTGGAGTCGATATATTTCCTTGTGATATATTGTATTGCGTGGTTGTTCATCATATTATTACAGCGTTCTACCGCCGACTCTGCGGTGTAGGCTGGGCGTGTACACGGTTCATGCCCAAATATTGGATGCGGGTCGTGACAGCATAGAAATGAAGTCCTTTTTGATGCTTTAATGCGTGTGATATCTCACAAGGCGTTGGCATTACTATTTGAGGAGACTGATAGGTTAAAGTTTGTCGAATTTGATCCCGAGGTCTGGGGGTGTGTACATCGACATATGCTGGGTCTCCTTTGTGCACATGAAATAATGAATATCGTCGTTAATCTATTCATATTCCAGTAGGTGCTGTTGATGAACGTTGGAGGCAGTTGTCTGTAATGTTCGCGGTGAAGAGTGGCGATAATTTTTTCACTTTTCCATAAATGAAACTTATCCACGCTAGGTGGTGTGCCTCAATAGGAGCGAAGCGAGAGTGCATTGAGCGTAAAATCCAAGAAATTGCATGTCGGTGACTACTAGAATGCATGAGCCGTCCGTTGTTTCCAATCCTACAGTCCGGAATTGGAAACATCGAACGACCCGGGTCCTTCCATATTTGAAATGCAATGTGGTTGTCAAACAACAACAACATTGAGAAACCTTCTGGACGAACCGAGATTGGACTCGTCGACTGCTGAGAAGGCCCTGAACCATCATCTGTGCGGGTTTGGCCAGTAGGCTTGTCTTCATTGGAAGAAGAAGCAGACGGAAGACTATGAGGAGCTGCTTTCTTCGACCGAGGCTGTCAAGCCGGTGTCTTCGTCCGAGACCGGCGAGACGGTGCAGTAACTTCTCTTTGTGGCTCGGGTTCGACGATTCTGAGTGGTCTATCAACCATACGGGCCACATTGCGTTCCTTGCGCGCCGATGCGGTGGGTCGTTTTATTTTGCTAGCGGCCGCATGATTAGAAAAAAAAAATTATGATAGAGGGATAAACATGTAGGAGTGTAAGGACTGTCAGAAAATCCTATAGTCCCACAAAATAGGCAGGACTGCAGGACTGACAACAGTCCTACTATATTTCAGGACTATGGGACTGCCTGCAGTCCTTCTTATAGTTCATGACTGTGGGACACACTACAGTCCTTTCTATAATTCAGGACTGGAAGAAATCCTTATTATAATAAAGTACTATAGGTTTTACCTACAGTCATGTCGTGTTCATGGTCGAATGTAGGCCAAAAAGGCCAAAACAGTGATTCTAGGGTTAGGGGTGCAACTCGGGCGGGTTGGGTCGGGTTTGAGGTCAACCCAAGCCCAACCCGATGAATCATAAGCCTAGCCCGAGCCCAAGCCCGACCCAACCTCGGGTTCAATATATAAAGCCCAAGACCAAGTCCGTAGGAGCGGGTTGGGCTTGGGTTGGGTCGGGTCCATCAGGTTTATCGGACACTAATATAAAATTTAAAATAATTTTCAACAAAAATAATATTAAACACATAATCAAATAACAATCAAGCCTTGATCGTTACAAAATACAAATTGAAATGAGAATTCTTTACAAGGAGTTAAAGAGTTTGGATTTAAACTTTTTATTTAAAAAGCATGAAAAATATATATATATAAATTATATGTATTTCGGGTTTCAGATTCTTTGGGTAACCCGACGCATGAACCCAAGCCCAACCCTGTTTTTATCGGGTTCAAATATTTTAATCCGAGCCCGAACCCAAGTACCTTCAACCCTAACCCAACCCATTAACGGGTTTACCCGATCGGGCTCGGGTTTAGCCCGCCCGAGTTGCACCCCTATCTAGGGTTAGGGTTCGATGCATAAAATGGATTTCTAGTGTTCGAGAGAAAGATACATGAACCCTAAATTAGTTCTAACCTATTTTTCTAACTATTTTGAGCATTACCAAATATTCAATAAAATTAAAATGGAAATATAGTAAAATATTTCAAAACATACCTAGATTGTGATGAAGGGTTGGACTTGGGTGCCATTGCTTGGAATTGGAGGAATGGAGAAGGAACTTAGGGTTTAGGGATTTGGAATTGGAATAATGGAGAAGAGCATAGGGGTTTAGGGTTTAAGAATGTAGAAGAGAAAGAGAATGACAATGACTAAATGAAGTGTTGGTTGAGAATTTTGGGAGGGGTGGACATTCCAAAGTAAAATTAGTATTGTCGTGAGTAAAAGTTCTACCAAACTGGGCTATCTTGTAGTAAGGATTAGCCCCAATTAAGTTTTGAAATGCCTTTAGAATTAGCCAATTTTTTTCTAGTGAAATTCTTTCTAATATACTAAGTTTGAGATATTTGATTACTAAAGTCAAACTCCCCACAACATATGGCATTGTTATTATTCTTTTACTAGACAAACATGTCAAACCGTTTGACATTTTTGTCACATGCTCTCTAGATTTTATAATTTTTTTTGTTTGATTAAAAAATAGGCTTAATTGTACTTTGATACCCTCAACTATTCTGGTTTTTCAACTTCATACCCTAAACTTTTTTACTCAACAACTTAATACCTCAACTATTATTTTTTTTTAACTTCATACCTAAAACTTTAAAAATTTCGAAAACGTCCTTATCCCTTCCCTCTCCCCTTCTCCCCCCCCCCCCTCCCCCACTCCGGCCACCCCCTCCTCTCGCACAGCCCCAGCCCCAGCCCCAGCCTCCCTCCCTTCCGCCCCGCCCCCCCTCCGGCCACCCCCCTCTCCCGCTTTCGCCCCCCCTCCCGCTTTCGCCCCCCCCCCTCCGCTTCCGGCCGCCTCCCCCCCCCCCCCCCCCATCCCGCTTCCGTCCACCCTCCCCCAGCCCCCCCTTCCTCCCACGCTGCCGTGCCCTAGGGGGAGAGGCGAGGGCGAGTGGCCGGAGCGGGAGAGGGGGGGGGGGGGGGGGAAGCAGGAGGGGGGTGGCCGGAAGCGAGAAGGGGGGAGGGGGTGGGGGGGTTTAATGAGGGGGTGGGGGGGTTTAATTTTCAAGTTTGACCATGGATATTTTCCTCCAAAAAAAATTTCGGGTATCAACTTGTTACAAAAAAAAGTTTAGGGCATGAAATTGAAAAACAGGAATAGTTGAGGGTATCAAAGTGCAATTAAGCCTAAAATATATATATAAACTCAACATAATGTTTTTTGAGGGACTTATATGAAAAAATATGACATGGACTCGAAGAAAAAATAGATTTCATTTCTACAAATACCATGAACACTAAAAAGAGATTTAGTTTCATTTCTACAAACAACGTACACACTCCAAAAAAATAAGGGA
Source organism: Iris pallida (assembly GCA_029216955.1). Classification (NCBI taxonomy): domain Eukaryota; kingdom Viridiplantae; phylum Streptophyta; class Magnoliopsida; order Asparagales; family Iridaceae; genus Iris; species Iris pallida. Next base: position 4,019,774 of record JANAVB010039816.1, on the reverse strand, counting down.
TTTATACAAACGTGATGTCCCAAACATTCTGGCGTGGCGTTTGTATTTGTTTTTAACCAAAAACAACCAAAACATCAGACCGCGTGACGAGTTGGCGCTAAAAATGTTAGACGATTGCCATTTTTGTCACAAAACTCGTCAACAAACGAAACATCGCATGACGAGTTGGTGACAAAAATGTTAGACGATTTGACATTTTTGTCACAAACTCGTCTGATCGTCTGACATATTCGTTAGATTTTCTGGCATATTCATTAGGTCTTCTGGCATATTCGTTAGATTGTCTAGCATTTTTTTGTTGTTGAAAAAATAAAATAAAGAAGATGTTCAATGCCAGACTTTAAATTTTGAGACATGTAACGAATTATAAAAGTGGTATTATACAATAGTATTATCAACACAAAATTTAAAAAATAAAATAATAAACAAAATATAATATCGAAAATAATATATGTCGAAATACTAATAAAATCGAAGATCTTACAAAGAAAAAAAAATCCGAAGATGATCCAGACAAACAATCATAATATTGTGCTATGGATTGATTAGTTTATTAATGATTATAAGTCATGTGATTTTAATTAACTGCTACGGACCCAGACATATAAATCAAACTGAAACTATAAGAAACTAATGAATCCATAGTTAGAAAAAATAAATAAATAACAAGTACACGACTTATGATTATTTGTCTGGACTTGGTGCGAGGCCCGCATGACTTATGATTATTATTTGAACTTGTTATAAAGTCTACGACTATTATGTATTTGGACTCGACATAAAGCCCTTGAGGCGATAAATTTTTTTGGTGGATTTTAAATTTTTTGACCTTAAACATCCGTCTCATGGATCTCATATCAAGTCCGAACATGACGATAGAAGATAACGACGGACTTATCCAACTAATTTTTAAAATATTTTATTTTGAAAAGAATTTCACCAAATTTTGTTTTCCCGCAGGAAAAAAGGTCTGGAAAATATAACCATTCCCTAGGAAATGTTACGGTGGGCCCTAAGTTCGCCAGGGAACTGTTCGCCCGGCAATTGCATCACGAACAGGTATAATTTTTCCAACTGAAACATTGTTTTCAATTTCATTGTTCCATCTATTCATTCTTCTTCTTCCAGTTCCAGAATATCTTGATTGCACTTTCTTCAACAAAACCATCTAAAATTTGTGGCAACAACTGCATTTACTAGCAAGCTCGTTAGAATAGTTTAATTTGAGCTAGGGTTTGGGAGCAGATACGTATGCCTCTATTTTTTGTTGTTGATAAAACTAAACAATAACTTTGAACTGAGGACACATCTCCTCTGTATTGAACTCTGGGAATTTGGATTTAGCTGTGCCGTTCTCGTGTCCCGTTTGGTCACGGACACCCCACTAGGAGGATACACAATATTTGTGCCGTGTTGGTTTTGCCATGCTTGCGCTTCGTAGCATTCGTGTCCGTCTAGAAAAATTTGGAGAATGTCTTTTGGTTTCACAAGCTTAAATTGTATATCCAAGATGTAGATCTATTTACCGGTCAAAGTCTTATGCTCACAACTAACTTGGCTAGGCATTTGACACAAACATAGAGGATTGGCATCATGTCGAAAGGTGGTCACAAAATTTTGTCAAATCCTTTATTCAACTTTTTTTTTTATGCTCAATTGTCGACTCCATTCCGACGGGAGGAGGCTTCAACGACGATGGGATCTAACTTGGGTTTGGTTGAGTTTTCTTTCCAAAACCTTGCCCAAAATTTCTATCATTTTCTCTGGATTTGTTAAAAGAGTATATAGGATTGTGAATTATGCGCTTCTAGACTTCCATTTAACACGAGCCACCACCAAGTCTTAGGTCTTCATGTCAATTACTCTGGGTTTCTACTATGCAAGTTGTGAAGGAAACAAAAAATTTAGTACAAAGCATTGAACTTACAAGAAATTATAGTGAGAGAACAAAGTTTCGTGAATTTGTGATAAGAGCAACTTTTTTATGCTCCGTTGTCGACTCCATTATGATGGGAGGAGGATTGAATGATGATGAGATCTGACTTGGGTTTGGTTGAGTTTTCTTTCCCAAAACCTTGCCCTAAATATCTATCATTTTCTCTGGATTTGTTAAGGAGTATAGGATTGTGAATTATGCACTTCTAGACTTCCATATAACACGAGCCACCACCGAGTCTTAGGTCTTCATTTCATGTCAATTAGTCTGGGTTCTACAAAGTAAATTGTGAAGGAAAATGAGGCTATGAATTTAAAGATTATATTAAGAAGTGCAGGAATTTCGGTGATCTACTTATGATGTTTCCGTGCACGAGATCTCTATCCTTTCATGCACCTATATGTGAGATTCTGTATTATAAAATAAACAACACCTTGACCTTAGATTTTGGGGACAAAGAGGTGTTGTGGAAGGATTTCTGACTAAGGCTGTATTTGGTTGATAGGAAAGTAGGGGAAAAGAGAATGAAAGAGATGAAAGGAAAAGCAAACGAAAGTGAGGAACGAAAAAGGGAATGAAAAGTTTGTTTGTTTAGTTAACATAGAAAGTTGAAAAGAAAATCATAAAAAAATTACGAAAAAAAACTTAAGAACTTGAAAGTGAAGATGGTTAATATATGAGATTCTTCCACTTTTTTCTTTCTTTTTTCCTTGAAACCAAATAAGTGAAAACTACTTTCTTTTTTCATTTCGTTTCTTTCACTTCGCCAACAGCCAAACACAACGTAAGATAGCATCAAAAGATGTATAATTTTATACATTTTGTAGCTCTGTGAGAGGCTAGAACAATAAAAGAGGACTTTCCAGTCATGTTACATTACTGATCATTAACGAAACAAATGCCATGTACAAGAGGGCTACCTAGAAATTGCCAGTTAGAATTTATTGCATTCATGGAGCCGGGCTGAGACAAACGTTTCCATCTTGAGTTTTATCTTGTCGTTTGCGAGATGCTCTCCCTCCTAAAGTCCAGGCACTAGAGGAAAATACAAAGTATTATCGGAAAAAAATTTGCTACATTATAGCTCAAGTATACCAAGAGAATGAAGATGTCGACTCGAGGAATAATATATTGAAGAAAATGTAGACCAGTTAGCAGCAATTGGGTGCTTAAAGACACAGGTAAATGGTTTGGGCAATAAGTGCATCAAGTTATACAACTTTCTAAGATAAATATCATAAGTAACTTGTACTTCAGATAACTTCAGATTCATCATACATAGGGTGCACATGAGAAAGCTGTTCTGGAAGGGAAGGCCAGTGATCATAACCCTTGGGATAACTTGTACCTTGCCCTATCACTATTACCAAAAGGTATAACTAACAGAATCTTTGTTGTGAATTGGGGAATAAAATAGCAAAAGGGCACATAAAGGTTTGTTACGAGGTGGGAGCTATGACCCTTATCTATAATATAAAGCACAGTGGGTTTTTGGTCCGACCCATATGCTTTGGTTCAACGATGATGAAAGGACTAAATTGTCCCTCTCTCTATAAGAGAGGAGGAGGTCCCATGTTGGGTGCGGAGCAACCGGTTGTTCCAACGGACCCCCGCCTCCAGCTCCTCTTGCACCGTCCCTCCCTCCGCCGCCTCCGCTCCATTCTCGTCCACGCCGTCGTCGTCGGCCTCTTCCGCAACCCCTTCGTCGCAAGCAGCCTCCTCCACCGCGCCGCCGACCCTTCCTTTGCCGTCTCCATCTTCTCCGCCATGACCAACCCCAACCCCTTCTCCTTCAACACCGCCATCGCCATCTCCGCCGACCCACTCTCCATCTACTCCCAAATGCTCCGCCGCCGCGTCCCTCCCGACTCCCACACTTTCTCTTTCTTGCTCAACACCACCACCGCCGCCACCAGGTCGCTCCACGCACACGTCCTCCTCCTCGGATTTCGGCCCGACCCCTTCGTGCAGACCGTCCTGCTCACCGCCTACTCCCGACGCGGCTCCGCCGACCACGTCCTGCGGGTGTTCGACGGAATGCCGCACAGGGACGTCGTCTCCTGGACCGCCGCCGTCTCGGGCCTCGCCGCCCTCGGACGCCCCGCGACGGTCCTGCGCGTCTTCGCCTCCATGAGGCCCCACGCCGCCACCGTGGTCTTTGCCGTGTCCGCCTCCGCCGGGCTCGGGTCCCTGGCGCTGGCCCGGTGCCTGCACGCCTACGTCGAGAAGGCCGGGTTCAGAGGCCGCGTCTCCGTCCGGAACTCCCTGGCGCTGGCCCGGTGCCTGCACGCCTACGTCGAGAAGGCCGGGTTCGTGTCCGTGCCATTATGGCACGGGTTATCCACTAGTTTTTCAAATATTTCACAGTAGAAAATGACATTTACATATGAAGCCTTTTTTCACACAACTTTGGGATATATCTGATAACTAGTGTTAAATCTTAACAAAGGTAAGTTTTAGCTGAAGCACTGTTTGTCGGGAAGATTATAGCATCTGTAACAACTACTGATGCCTTCTTTATGCACCAATCGTAGTCATTTGCGGACCTCTGAGCGAGGATCCTTCCGCCAAACTGCTGTTGCATATGTACGAGAACTGCAAATAGCAACCTTTCCAATGGACTGACGATATCCCAAGAAGAGGAGTGAAAAATCCATCCTAGGGAAACACTAGAAGGTGTGGATTGAGGGACAATGGTGTTGCAGTGATCTGTGTAGCTTCTTTTGGAAGTGTGGCAGAGGGGTGGAATGGTGAAGAGAAGGAAGAGTAGCCATTGGTGATGCATTTGAGGAAAGGAAGGATATATGGGGCCTAAGCTGTTCGCTATAGAAGGAACAGGTCACTCTGAAGAGCACTGATTTTTTGCATCAGTATCCTTACTTTCGCTATTCCATCTTACTTTTATCGATGGACAATATATGGAAACTCTCACAATGTTTTCATTGAAGCAACAGTAATGAAACATCCATTTTCTTGCTCGTGTGACTCTCTTTGCTTGCTGGTCTTCACTCTGTGCGAAGGTCAACTATACCGACATTTAGGCATATCAACCAAGAACCTTGAGCATGTGACAGTATCATGGATAACCCCAAAACTGATGCCAATTATCTATATAATGAGTACTAGAGTATTGTTTAGTAGCGGAAGACCAGACAGCTTTAATATATTATTGCACTTATTTTGCGAGATTCTAGTTCCTTGACTGCTAATTTAGCTAACCCGATACTCTTGTCATATAATGAAAAAAATTGGGGCTGATTCAGTTAAGTTTGGTTCTTCTATTGATATCGGTTTTGAGTATGCTGATCCAAACCTAATCTGGTGATGATCTCTAAGTGGAAGTCATCACATATGAGTCACATGCCTAAAGAAATAGGTAAAACTAATATGTAGTACACTTGTAAGTTGTATATATTTTTCCAAGTTGGCGAAAGATCAGTATTATCAATTTCCCAAGTCTGAAAGCAAAAGTTTAACCTTGTTATGTTTCATTAAACATTTTTCAAGTCAAGTTGCAATTTCTTAGCCACAGTGCTTTACATGAAAAGCAATATTATGTACATTGTTGAGGATTTGATATTCAAGGAAGCTTAATTTTTGAAATTATTTATACATAATTGAGTTGAAACTGAGACATTACGGATATTGACACAAGGTAAACTGCAGGAACTGATCTAACTTTCTAGTTTGCCTTATTTTTGTCTCTAGGAACTGAACCTACAAGGAGGAAGTACGGAGACTCCTGATTCTTCAATAACGGCAGTGCAATTTCAGTTCCAAACAAGAATCATTAAAGTTACGAGGAGCTTCATCAGGTAAATTCTCCTATTAAAGTGCCAATATGAAATACTAAGCTAAGCTGTACACTTACTTGATTCAGTCTCATATCTGATGCTAGATTACAGACATGACGCTCTCATCTCTTTCATTATCTGGTGATCTTGAAGATATTAGTTAAAGAGTACATTATTATCTTAGTTTATACATTTTATTGCTTTATGTATTTTGCATTTCTACTTGAGGATTGGTGACGTCACATGCTTTGTGTGGTCTGTATATTGTAAGGTCTTGAGATTAGAAGCTAATTTCTGCCCTCACGTTTTTTTCACCACTGCAAGCACTTGGTCACTTCTCCACTGCCGTTTTATTGAAAGGGAATATTTTAGCAAATGTTCTCATTCTAAAAGTTGAAACTAGTATATAAATTTCACATTTAGTTGCAATGTAGACTAGAGAACGTCGCTTGACACCACGGTAAGACTTGTTGCTTACATTTTGGAGAATATGGGTTTGAATCACGTATACATCTTTTCACACATAACACACACAAATATATATTTTGAAGAAGGTAATTGATCTTTTGTCACGATCGCTCCCACCGGGATTTGTAGACCGCCCTCCCGGGTCTTATGCCTCCACTCTAGCCACTTAGAGCTTCCAAGTCTTGACCACACCGCCCACTGGGGTCCTATGTTAATTCGTTCTTGTAAAGGGGACTCGATTTCCGCAATTTTAAGATGTGCAACACAAATCAATAGATGCTCTCATAAGGAGCAGTAGTATAGTGGTTAATGAAGCCGCTAGGACTAGAGTAGGCCTAGACGAACATGGTTTTAAGTGTTAAAGAAGGAAATAGATTTTCTTAGTGCTACATAGGAATGACCCTTAACATAGCCAAATGGGCGAAGAGGCTTCAAACAACCGACCCCAAAAATTTGTGATTAAAGCTTTGTTGTTGTTGTTGTATAAGACATTATCAACCCCTGATGGAGATCAATCGTTCGATAATAAAAGAATATAGAGCACACCAAGATTGGCTTCTGTCCTCATATAAGTCCTTCCAGTTGGAGGAAGATGAGATAAGGTGCTTATGAAAACGGAAAAGCTAACTTGCCCGCAGGCGGGCTGGCCCGCCCGCCGCGTGGCCGCACCCCATTGCCCCCCCTCCTGTATTCACGGGTCCCACTCCGGTTGACCTGCCAATGGAGCGGCGACAGCTGGCCCGCAGGCGGGCAACTTGGGAGCTCTCTTATGAAAATGAGCTGCGGACTGAGAAGTGTAAGGGGGATTAGAGGAGAAGAAAGCACATACTACAGCCTTGTAGGACTAAGATGGCAAAACTCCTATTCTAAAGAGGCATAAGCAACCAAACAACATTTGATGCTGACAGAAAGAAATTATGAAAACAACTATTACACTCCATTTCTAAGAGATCTTACTGCAAGTACTAATTCAGAAAGCCTCAAGTAAATCATAACCGTAAGTTCTTTGCTCAAGGAAGCTTCCTTTGTGCCTGGATTGCCACCACTATTGCGAGAGTTCGACGGTTTGGACGATATGTTGCTCGATCACTAGTACTCAAAAGCAGAACAAGACGGATAGACTGTGACAAGTCCAAAGAAAAAGACTGCTTGTTAGTATCTCTATAAACACAAAACAAAAATGATGCACAGTTGATATGCCAACTAAGAACGATATAGAGCGGAAGAACAAATAGCACAAATTAGTTTATGTTTCTATGCTCTAGAACAAGTATGTTTGAGTTTTGACGTTATTAAGAAGCACATCCTTCCTGTGCAGAACGTTTAAAGAGTAAGCATTATAGCCTGCGAACTTCTTTTGACCGAATGGGTCTTTAAGGAACTATAACAAATTAGATTAGAACTCATATGTGACTTCCTAAGGATGGTCTAAATTGTTAAGATTTCACCTAATGGACTGTATGGAGATATACTTGGATGAACTGCGAAATTGTATCTACGTTAAATCTTTACAGAAGAAACATGCTCATTCATGGAGTTGCCTTTTATTGGACGTACCTTCTTTGAGCATAAGTACATAAGCTGCCTCATATAATCTCCATGAAAAAGCTTAAGGACTCGCGAACGGAACCATCTCATAACCACCAACATTTCTGAATCTCTTGGGAAGGAAGCATCTACCGCCGAACTTCTGCTGGAAGAATATGAGGACTGCAAATAGAGCGCCTCCTAAAGGAATGACTATATCCCAAGCATAGGAGTAATAGCCTTCATAAGGACTAGCAAAAATAATTGAAGAATCCATAGACGGCACACAGTAGCGAGCTCTATAAGCATCGTAAAGACGAGGCATTGCTCGAACCACAGTCGTTCCAATATAATAGAGAGAGGACAGAGACTTATCTGTGCAGTTCCCAAGCATGTTGAGAATGATTTGGGGAAGCAGGAAACCATCTAGTATCAAGCTGGCATAACGTATCGGATCCTCCCAGATTGAACGATCGTGTTGATCATCGAATACTGGAGCTTCTGATCGAGTTTGATGAGGTCTTGTGTGAACAAACCAGGCAATTAAAGCACCGAAAAAATACAAAGGCAGACAGAATCCGAGAGCTCTCCTCTCGGCAGTCCACAGGCTCTTTCTTCTGTTATCAGAAGATCTAGCATTCCAGGCCGCTTGCAGAAGACGGAACTGCAGCATGAAAGCGACCATGGTCATGAGCCTCACTGTGACTTCATTGACCTCAAGCCACCCTCCACTCGATAGGAGAACGTTCTGCTTGTTCCTGTTCGTGAAGAACAAGGCCTCAAAGTTCAAGACCAGAGGGGTCACATGGCCTAGAGTCAGAACGACGAGCATCGCGATGGATATCGAAGTGAGCACGTCTGGATATTTCTTGATGTGGACGATCTGTAGCCCAATAACAACGCATGAAAGAGTTTTAGACACCAGAACCAGGATGATCTCTACATCCATCCTCCACATCGACTGAATTGCTTCTTTCACGTACATATTATTGGATGACATCTCTAAAGGCTCGAAGTAAAGAGGGTCCTCCTTTGTTCTCGTGCTTCGGATCGTTCCGTTAAGATGTCTTGGTCTCTCAAAGGTCCAATTTTCGTCACCTGTATCCATAGGAGAGAGTTGCATTGTAATCAGAATGCCACAGTCCATAGGATAGCCGCTAGAATTCCTATATAGATCAGAGTTTTTCTGATCCTGACAGCCTACCATGCAAATAGTTCCTGTATCTGAATTGTAGGTTCCTTCTGCTGAGATATCTACTACTGCATCCAGTTCCGACGATTTATCGTATTGGTAACTTAACATGTAGCTGACATTCCAAATGCCAAGGTTCATCTCTTCCAAAGTAGAATCAACAGCTAAAGCTGGATCAGTGTTCAAGAAAGCATAGAAGCTCTCACCCAAGGAGAGTGGGGTTGCAGAACCCCAGTAGCAACGTTCCTCATCGTTTCTCAAAGAGAAGTCGAACCTCAAGTCTCCGATGGAAGTCCCATCTGGATATCTTTCATTCCCCGATCTCCCGACTCCGTTACTCTGGCAGGTGATATCGTATCTTGTTCTAGTGTACTCGTATCTCACACCAGAAAGATAACCCACACTGGTTCCGGATCTCCGGAACGAGATAGCTCTACTGTAGCGGAGAGGATCCTTGTCCTTTTCGCTCCAGATTCTCCCCGCCACTGGTCCCCTGGTCTCGATCGTCAAGACTGCAGGAAACCACAAGCTAATTCCGATCGTGGCATCCTCGCCGATAGAGGCATCCGCCGTGGAATTCCTAGGAATCGTTATCGGAAAAGCCAACATGCACAGCTTATTCGTCTCCAGATCCCAGACTCCTTCAGCAACTAAAGACGCATTCGGTTGAAAGATGTTGAAAGGCTTGTAGTTTCTCTCCTTGGAGAATCCTATATGCATACGCACCCTCCCATCATCTGTACAGCCAACGCTGTTCCAAATCATGAAGGTTGGAGTGAACCCAATTAGACTGCAGTTTAGAACGGAGCAAGATCTTCCATGCTCCAACTCATTCCAACCATGCAACATGTTCCGGAGATGATTGCAAGTAGAATCAGACCTATCACCAATTAGTCCTACCACTTCTTCGTGAACATCTACATGGCTACAAGCATATCTAGCCTGGGGGATCTTGGTATGGATATAACTATTTTGAGTATAAGCAAAAACCGATATCGGGTCAAAGTGCGCTGGGTTATCAGATGCATCCAAACTCTCTACTATGCCGCTAACAACACTAGTAGAGATGTTTGACGTTTGTGGATAATTGAGCTTAAACATAGCAGAAGGCTTCAGAGTGGTACCTTCAATGTTGTTGATATGGCCTGAGCCAACCATGCAAAGTTTACCCGTTGTATTTGACCAGAAACCGTACAAGGCAAAACCTACCGACTTCCTAGCCTTATAGTTATAGCCAACCGGAGTCTTGCGCTTGCGACGGGCTCGGCTGCTGGAAGAATCTGGTAAGATGAATGGAGTGGTTGGGCCCTGGAAAGATATCATGCCTTCGATCTTCATGACTCCAGGAGTTCTGGTTGGGTAGCACTTGTTTGTGTAGAAGTTGAAGCTTCCGGGGAGCGAGGAGGCGGAAGATGGTACCGAAGCAGAAGAGGACTGGTCAGGTGCGAGGACCTTGTCCCCGCCGCTGAAGAAGCCACTGTTGAGGGAGATGTAGGTGCAGGAGCCGATGCTGCTGCGAGTAGGACGGGGGTGGGGAACTATGGAGCCACAGTGATCTGCATAGGAGATTTTGGTGGGAGAAGAGGAAGTTGTGTATGGCGAGAGAGCTAGGAGTAACAAGGAAAGTAGCCAGGAATGGTGAACATGGAAGGGGGAAGGGAGGAGGACTCTAGAGCAATGTTTCACTGAGGAAGAAGGTGTTGGAGCCATTTTGGTGTGAAAGATCAAGGTGTTGCTAATGAGGATTAATGCCTTCAACTATGTCATATAGCTAGCTGGGATGACTTTATACTGTATAGTTACTGAGGGAAAGATAACTGAGCCCAGGATTTGAAAGTTTGCTAACAGCTCATCTAATCAATGTTGCTTTATAATAAGCTGAGTTCAATTAGTAGCCACCATGCAATGTGATAAAAAACAACCAGTTGGAGGCAGTTGGTGGAAATAAGCCAGTAGGATTTATAATAAGATGCGAAGACTAAGTTAGAATCTTCAGAATAAAAAAAAAAAACTTGGATCACAAGGAAGCAACCTGCTTTGTTTAATGGGTCGTCGCTCTTATTCTAATGCAGTTATCAGACCCAAATAATCAGGGAAAGATTCTCAGTTAGCTCTTGGTCGTCGAGAATAGCAAGATTCTTGGGGGTTGGGAAGAAAAATAATCTCTATCTATGAAGTTCATAGTCAACCCATCTTTAGGTTGCCCGGACCAAAGAACCATATTTGTGCCTCTTATCTGTACTTGACACATAGCTGACACGATACTTCCTCCACACACATAGTGGATATACTTCACTCATATCTAGGTTTCAAATCGATCCGAAATATATATAATTTAAAGTGATATGGCATCTGTCGTGATCGTGTCAAACATTATTGAAATATAATAAAATAGATATATGCCATAATGCAAAAAGAACTCGAAACTTGTAGATCTTTGAAAAGACTAGATAAATTGTTAAACTGGAAACTGAATCCTCAGAAGTCGTTTTTTGGGACTGAAAACTATAGAATTTTGCATTTAAGATGATGCCCAAATGGAAAGACGGAGCCTTTTAAGTTAGCTCTGACACAGAGCGCATGTTTTGTTTGTGCAACTGGAAAGATGGCAATTGGCCTAGACATCTCATTTGGATTTCAGATCCAGAAGTTAGTTCCATCACAGTGTGCCTGTACTGTTTGTGTTTGGATCAATAACAGTTGAAAATGCAAAACGTCACAGTTTACGTACCAGAGAAATTAAGGTTACGAGGAACTTCAGAAGGTGGCATCTTTCTTGAGATCAGTTACATCTTGTTACTCGCTTCTATCAGATCATCTTATTACATGTTTTACTTGCATGCACCATATATACTTCTACAGATCTTCTGGTTAACATATTTAATGTATTACTTACTTTATATTATACTTGCATCGTGTTATATTAGACTTGTACTTGTTCCATTTCTGACTTGATACGTTGACAAGTTTGTGTCTTTTCTCGACTCTGCAATCGATACGGTGATCCTATCTTTCCTCCGGAGATTCATAGTCTATAGTGGTATATTCTCTTTCGTATGTCTTCAGTCTATTCTTAGTGGGTTAGTAGTATATTTGATAGTTACTAGGCCTATTGTCATACTCTTCTTATAGCTTAGTTATGTGGATGTTATATTATGGATTTGATTGTACTTTAGGTTATACACAGCGTACTACTGTCGATTCCGCGGCGTAGGCTGGACGTATCTACGTTTCCGTAACCGAGTATTAGGGAGCAGGGTGTGACATCGTATACCTTCAATTTATTTTTAGTTAGTAGTTAATATTTCGTAGTGAGTATTGGGCGTATTTCATTTAGTTATATGGATGTTATAGTATGACATTGTCGATTCGATTGTACTACAGGTTATAGACATCGTACTACCACCGATGCTACGACGTAGGATAGACTTAGACAATTAATAGTATCTCGAGAAGTTGGAGCGAATCGTGACAACCAATGTCTACCCACTAGTTGATGTCAACAACAGATGATTCAACCTGCGCAATCATACCAGTAAGCTTAAGCTCACCTTATTTGCCACAATTGAAGCATGTCATGCTCTCCCTGGACTAAGGAACTAGACTTCACTTTCAGATTCTTGAAGTCCTTCCTCTTGTTGTTGAAGGTTGCATTTTGTTTACCCTTATGATCCCCTGAATGGAACATGTTTGCCTTGACAAACTGCTTGGACAGAATGTCCACATTTGATCTTGTTCATGGTCTCATCCTCAATATGGATGATATATTTTCTAGCTTCAGTTCCGCCTTCTTGTGGTAAATTTCAATCGTGAAGCAATCCCAACTTAGAGGAAGTTTAGAGAAAATAACATCCACCACAAACTTGTCAAGTAGAGGCAAATCCTCTTCTTCTAGCTTTTGTTGAAGTTTCATGAGCTCCTGCACCTGAGTAGTATTGTATTTTCGTCTTCAAACTCTATTGACATGAATTTGTTAGCGAGGTAGACCTTGGAGATGTTTTTATCGTCCTTGTGCTGTTTAGACTCCCAAATGTCTCTAGCCTTATCTTTCTTGCTATATGATTCGACTAAGGAATCCTCTAATGAATTAAGGATTAGTAGTTTACATATATTATATCTCTTCTGTTGTTGTTGTGTAGTTATCGTGACATCAATGATTTCAGCATTGTCAGAAACTAGAGTCATCAGTTCTGCATCAGTCAAAACATATTCCATGTTGATGAGTTGAAGATTCAAGCAAATTTTCCTCTTCTAATTGTTGTAAGCTTTTCATCGAACTTTTCTTGCATGTTAAAGCTTGTGTTCAGAAGGCTTGTACATGCTTCCATTATATAAAGTATTTATGAATGAGCTTCTTGCAACTATGAAGTCTCACAAGGAATCTCGTTTTGAGATTGTTGTAATTTTTTTTTGAAAATCTCGTATAAGTATATGAAAGACTGAACAACAGGAAACTTGCTAATTAGTATAAAATGCTGATAATGTCAGTTGTGGAGCTGCTGTAAATAGCAACAAAGTTGCTGATGACAGAGCAGAGCTCTCTACGAAGATACCAGTAAAAATTGTGAATAGGTTACCAAAATCAGCCTGCTAGGATAATGAAGACACTATTGCTCAAAGCAAGAATTGACCATTACCGTTGATCCGCTTCCCGGAACTAGCAAGTTGTAAATAATTCTGAAAAGCTCTTTGTGTCACTTTCCTTCTTCGGACAAGCAATGACGTGTTGATGGACTCTCGGACTAGTGTTGATACAAAAGCACTTGCTGCTAGAGAATTATTTCTCTTTTGTATGTCTCTGAAATTATGATTTCTCTTGTTAGCACTGTAAGTGCTGGAGCTACCTTTTATATAGGGGACCAATCCCCTGATCATTGGTTACCGGCCCACCCACTAAAGACGTGGTCGGAAGACCATGTAGTAACTCCTTATTCAATAGAACAATTATTAGTAGTAACTTCCTATTAATATGATACTTACAAAACTAAATAGCCTCCGACTGCAACAAAATCGCCACACTGAGACAGAACAATAGTTCAGAGGCGTTGTCAGTGCAGTCCCGCGAATCTGCGCCACTACAATAATACAACAACACTATTTACCCAGTCCCGTCGGACTGCGTCAGTGCAGCTCCCTTGCTCCGTAGCTCTGTAGCACCTTTGTGGCCTAGTTCCGAACGAAGTGCAAAGTGCTTCATCAAAACGTCACTTCGTGTCCTTCGTCCACATCTGTGTCCGAGGGTCTAGCTCCAAAGAGAGTTCTTAAAAAATTGGTGACAAAACAAATAATTATTGTTGGATTTGAACATTGCACACAAGTAAAACACTCAAACATAATAACCACTTGAGCTAACACATCTCATGTATCTCATGTGCACAAGTCAATAAATGATCGCTCAAATATTGAAATACACACACTTGGAGTTCACATCAAAATGGAATGGTGGGACTCCTCACTGATGATCAAATCAAATAAACCCCAACACCTTCTTCCTTCTCATATTGCGGAACGTTCCATTAACATGTGTAGGATAGTAAGATTCAATTGAGGCCCCATGATGGTCCCATCCTAGCCGTTGAAAACTTGGGCCTCAGAATTTCTACATTTAGAATTTAGGAATTCATTTTGTAGAATAGTAAGACTCAATTTGGAGCCCCAAATTCTAAATTCTAGATTTTATATTATTATTTTGAAAAAGAAAGAATTAGGATGACACATGAATCTATATTTATTCATCTCATTTGAACCTCAAGATTTATTTGTTTACTGTTCTCGTACAAATTATATCCATTCTACATTTATTTATTGTTGCTCTTACAGAAATATCAAACCTAAAATCTACAATGAAACTCTCATTTGGATATCTTTCCTTCTCCAAAATTTCCAACTCCTTACATAATGTGTTCTAGTATACTCTTCTTCTTTTTTTTTTCTTCTTCCCCCGTGCAGATTCAGGTTATGCCACGTTCATCAGGCCTGCGATGTTCTAGTATACTCATATCTTACACCAGAAAGGTATGACATACTACTCTGGGAACTCTTGAACGATATAGGTCTAGAATAGCAAGTAGATCCCTTATCCCTTTTGCTCCACATTTGTTTTTAATGTTATCAAATTCACTTTTTATGTGCATTCTAATCAAATAATCAATCTTGGCCATGCTATAACATTGTGTAAATGTTTCCTTGGATAATCTTTTACAACATTACTTATTTACATTGCTTCGAAACTAAATCTCTAGTATATAATCATTCTCCATTCTCACGATCCCGTGCGGCCATACTAGTTTTATTATATTAGCGACCTATGCCCTATTGGAAACCTAGAAATAAGTATACTATGCATTATCAGTCGATATCGATACGATTTGACATGTTCCGATCGGATACCGAAATCGAGAGACTTTTTTTTCCGTCAATTTGGCGAAGAAAATTGAACGAAAAAGACCAATCAACAAGGGGGTAAAAGCATGATAAGGTTGTAAAAACATGTAAAAGAAGAAAACTTACATATCGTAGGTGGCTACTATTTTATTCAATTATTCAATTACTAAGAAACAATACATGAAATACTTAAATTATGTCTAAAATGTGTAAAACATTTTTTTTTCTCTAAAATTTTAGTAATTCATTAATAATTAGAAAAATTTTGAGTGGCACCCCACTTATATTACCTATATTCGTAGTGCACCCCACATTGTTCCACATATACATAAGTTACCCCACTTCTAACAGAAAACGTCAAATAATAACGTTGGTGGCCTTTAAAACACATTCCATGACCGTAATACCCCTCCCCCCTCTCGTTTGCAGCCCAGTATGCTGCTGTCGCCGCCGAGGACGCGACGATCAGCGCCAGGAACTTGTTCCTGTCGCCTTCCGGAGTCTCGCCAGTGACGTAGTACCGCCGGACGAGGAGCGCCGCCGAGACGAACAGGAAGATGAAGAGGATGGAGACGTAGAGGTGGGCCGAGAGGATCTCGAGCTCGGCGAAGAAGACGACGAAGGCTGTCCCGACTAGCATGACGACGGTGGCGTTGACGGGGGTGCCGGTCGTCCCGTTCACGTAGGCGAGGAACGGCGGCGCCATGTGCGTGCGCGCGATGTGGGTGACGTACCGCGCCTGGCTGGTGGTGGACGCGAGCAGCGCCGTGGTCATCCCCTCGAGCGCGCCGAACGCGACGAGGTACTTGGCCCAGTCCATCCCGACGGCCTGGAACGCGACGGAGAAGGCGGCGTCGGGGTCGAGGTTGTAGTAGGGCTGCATGAGGCACAGGGTGAGGGCGAGGAGGCAGTAGACGGCAGTCACGGCGAGCATGGACCCAACGAGGCCCACGGGCACGTCCCTGCCGGGGTCCTCGGTCTCCTCCGCCAGCGTGGCGACGCCGTCGAAGCCGGTGTACGCGAAGAAGAGCACGGCGGAGGCGCTGAAGACGCCGCGGACGCCGAAGGGCGCAAAGGGGGAGAGGTTCTCGCCGCGGGCGTTGGCGAGCCCCGCTACGATGATGAAGAGGATAACGAGGAGGTGGACGACGGTGGCGAGGCTGTTGAGGCGGGAGGTGCCCTTGACGCTGAGGATGGAGACGAGGCCGGTGAGGAGGACGGCGGCGGCCGCGATGGGGTCGAGGTGGCTGTAGTCGTCCCCGAGGAAAGGGACGTGGACGTGGACGCGGAGGTCGTCGGGGGAACGGTTGAGCAGGATGGCGAAGTAGGAGGTCCAGGAGCGTGCCACCGCCGTGCAGCCGATGATGTAGTCGAGGAGGATGTTGCCCGCAGAGATGGGGGAGTGGTGGCTGATGGAGGCGATGGTGATGGCAGCTGTGGCGGCAGAAAATTTTTGTTGTGTAAAATATTAGGGACTCAACAGCAAGGAAAGGGGGGAGGGGTATTACGGTCATAGAATGTGTTTTAAAGGCCACCAACGTTATTATTTGACGTTTTCTGTTAGAAGTGGGGTGACTTATATATATGTGGAACAATGTGGGGTGCACTACGAATATGGATAATATAAGTGGGGTGCCACTCAAAATTTTTCTAATAATTATTAACTTTCTGATACCGTCGATCCCGATATTCATAGGAAGGAAGGGTACCATTACCGATGGCGATTCTGATACTGCTTATCTTGGGAATATGCACCATTGGTTCCTCTGTCTATCCCATAAAACAGTAGAACATAGAAAATGAAGAATACAAGAATATAAAGGGAACAATAGTCCTAGGAAAGGAAATGGAACAAGGCAACTTGCAACCTAACAACATTTTGATCCTTACAAATATAACAGAAGAGTGGAAATTGCGGATACAACTATTACACGGATCGTTAGCGAAAGTACTAAATACAGAACTCAAAAGTAAACAGTAAAGGCCAGAACTTCAGAACATTCTTTGTTTAAGACAGCTTCGATTGTTCCTTTGATTGCCAGAAGAACAGAACCCAATCATTCATATGATATGTTGCTTGCACTCTAAACAAGAACAGGAAGGATCGATTAGCAAAGTCAAAAAAATAAAGTAGTTGTTAGTACAAAAATAACGTCCGACTGCGCAAGAAGGATATGCTAGGTTCAGAAAATTCAAGAATGCAGACTAGAAAAATGAGTACATATGTCCCTACACTATGAGCTACACATGTTCAGGTTTAGAAATTATCAAGAATCACATCCTTCCTACAAATTCATATGCAGGGTTTCTAATTTCTGCTCATGAACTTTCAAAGCCACATTCTTCTGAATATGGTCTAATTACCAGGGCCGGCCCGGGAGGGGGTTGGGTTGCCCTAACCGGAACTAATTTTGGTTGTCCCTTAATCTGACCTCTTGTAGAGCACTTCACTATCTCTTAGGTGATCATCTGCGACTCTGACCTCTTGCAGGTCATGTTGGGTCTGAAGGGTTGTCCAATTCCGAAGTCTTGTCAGATTTAGGTTGCGTTTGGTTCATTGTAATGTAATCGTAATGGAATTTGATTTGTAATGTAATTGGGTTTGTAATGTAATTGAATTATAATTACATTACTATGTTTGGTTGAAGCATGTAATCAAAGCATGTAATGTAATGCCAATTGCATTCATATGTTTGGTTTACTATGTAATGTAATTAAGTTTCTAATTTAATATTTTTTTAAATACAACATAAAATTTAAAAATTGTATCACTAAATTTTTTAAAAAAATTTAAAAAGAAAAAAACTAAAAGTAAATAATAAATAAATAAGGAAAAAATGGTTTGTTTTCTGCTAAAAAGACCAAAAGCGAAAAAAACGATAAAAAATAAAAAATACAAAAAATGACAAACGAACAAAACAGAAGGAAAAAAAACCAAAAATGAAAAAGCAATAAAAAAGAAAAACGACAAAAAAAAGATCAAAAATATGAAAACCATAAAAAGTGACAAATAATGATAAAAAAATTGACTAAAAACAAAAAAAATTGACAAAAAACAACAATAAATGAAAGGAAAAAAAGACGAAAAAGACCAAAAACAAAAAAAGACGAAAAATGACAAAAAAACGATAAAAAAGAGCAAAAAAATATAAAACGACAAACGACAAAAAAGGGCAAAAAGAAAAAAAAAGGATAAAAACGACAAAAAAAACAAAAATAACCAAAAACGAACAAAAATGACAAAAAAAGAACAAAAACGGACAAAAACAAAAAAAAGGACAAAAATCACAAAAAACAAACAAAAATAACCAAAAACGAGCAAAAACGACAAAAAAAGAACAAAAACGACAAAAAGCAAACAAAAAAAGAAAAAAGAACAAAAACGATAGAAAACCGAACAAAAATGACAAAATAAACAAAATTACAAAAAACGAACAAAAATGAACAAAAAAGACCAAAAACAAAAAAAAAGACAAAAACGACAAAAAAACAAACAAAAACAACAAAAAACGAACAAAAATGACAAAAAAACGAACAAAAACGACAAAAAAACGGACAAAACAACAAAAAGGACAAAAACGACAAAAAAACAAACAAAAATAACAAAAAACTAACAAAAATGACAAAAAACGAACAAAAACGAACAAAAAAAGGGACAAAAACGACAAAAAAACCGAACAAAAATGACAAAAAACGAACAAAAACGACAAAAAGACAAAAAACAAACAAAAAAAGGACCAAAAATAACAAAAACGACAAAAACGACAAAAAAAAACAAATAAAAACAACGAAAAAACGAACAAAAATGACAAAAAACGAACAAAAACGACAAAAAATGGACAAAAACAACAAAAAAGGACAAAAACAACAAAAAACAAACAAAAACAAACAAAAATGACAAAAAATTAACAAAAAACGGACAAAAACAACAAAAAGGACAAAAACGAACAAAAAGCAAACAAAAACAACTAAAAACGAACAAAAATAACAAAAAACGAACAAAAAGGACAAAAAAAAGGACAAAAAACGAACAAAAACGACAAAAAAACGACAAAAAACAAACAAAAACAACATAAAATGACCAAAAACGAACAAAAATGACAAAAAACGAACAAAAACGACCAAAAATGAACAAAAATGACCAAAAACGACAAAAAACAAACAAAAACAACAAAAAATGACCAAAAACGAACAAAAAGACCAAATTATAGCATACCAACCTTCCGCTTAAGTTGTAATGTAATTGCGATTACATAGGTTTTATGATGTAATTGAGTTTAGAAGAAACTGATGTAATGTAATCAAACTTGTAATCGCGATTACATTACATCTAATTTTTTTTGTCCAACCAAACATCCGAGTTAGATTGACAACGTAATGCCAATTACATTACGTTGTCCAATCCTGCAAACCAAACGGACCCTAACTCCTGAACCAGGTGCTACTATGCAGCGGTTTTACTGATATTATGATAAGTTTTATGAAGAAAAAACTGTCTAGACTCTATGGAAATTGTGTTTGATTCATAGAATGGAGTTCATACTGAAATGAATCACATACCATTTTCCTGCGGACGTGCACAAGCTGCCTCCAGTGGTGAGGGGGATCTAAGTAGTCGCTACTGAAACCAACTCATAACCACCTGCACTTCTGAATCTCTTGGGCAGGAAGCAGCTACCGCCAAACCTCTGCTGGAAGAATACGATGACTGCGAACAGCACCCCTCCGAGAAGGATGATGATATCCCAAGCATACGAGTACAGGTCTTCATGTGAAGTAGCAAAAATAATCGAAGAATCCAAAGACGGCATATAATAGCGAGACCTGTAGGCGTCGTAGACGTGCGGAAATGCTCGAACGGCCGTTATCCCGACGTAATAGGGAGGGGAGAGGGCCTTCTCCGTGCAGTTCCCGATCATGTTGAGAATGATCTGCGGCAGAAGGAAGCCATCCAGCAGCAGGCCAGCATAAGCTATCAGGTCCTCCCAGACCGAGCGGCTGGGTTGAGCGTGGTAGTCCCGGAAATCCGACCGGTTTTGGTAGGATCTCGTTTGGAAGAACCAAGCAGCCAGAGCTCCCGCAAAGTACAGAGGCAGACAGAACCTGAGGGCCTTCCTCTCGGCAGCCCCCAGGCTCTTCCCGTTGTCGCCGTCCGAGGATCTAGCGTTCCAGGCCGACTGCAGAAGACGCAGCTGCAGCAGGAACGCCAGCATCGTCATGAGCCTCACGACGACCTCGTTGGCCTCCAGCCACCCGCCGCTCCACAGCAGGACGTTCTGCTTGTTCCTGTCCGTGAAGAACAGGGCCTCGAAGTTCAACACCAGAGGGGTGACATGGCCCAGAGTGAGGACGACGAGCATCGCGATGGACATGGACGGGAGTACCTCCGGGTGCTTCCTGACGTGGAAGAGCTGCAGCCCGATAAAGATGCAGGAAAGGGTCTTCGAGACCAGAACCATGATGATCTCTACATCCATCCTCCGAACCGACGCGGTCGCTTCTGCAGCGTACATGTTGTTCGACGACAACGCTAGAGGCTCGAAGTGGAGAGGGTCGTCCTTCTTTCTCGTGCTTCGGATCGTTCCGTTGAGATGCATTGTGCTGTAAGAAGAGACGTTCCCGTCTACTCCAGCGTTCATAAGAGCCAGTTGAAGGCTGATCAGAATTTCGCAGTCCATGGAGTAGCCACTGGAGTTGTTCCGATCCCAACAACCTACCATGCAAATTATTCCGGTTGCTGCGTCGTAGAGGCCTTCTGCTGCGATATCTACGACTTCCTCTGTTGCCGACGAACTATTGAACGATCTGTAACTTAGCTTGTAGCTGACATTCCAGAGGTTCGCCTCTTCGAAAGTAGCACTTTCCTGTACTAGAACTGGAGCAGACGATCCGATCGAGTAGCCATAGAAGTTCTCACCCAAGGAAAGAGGCGTCGCAGAACCCCATCCACCATAGCCCTTGCTGTTGCTCACAGAGATGTCGAACCTAAGGTCTCCGACCGAAGTCCCGTCAGGATACCTTCCGTCCTCCAAACTCCCAACTCGGCTGCCACTTCCGCAGCTCTTGTTCACGTCACGAGTTCTGGTGTACTCGTATCTGACACCGGGAAGGTAGCCATAATTGTCGTCGAAGTTCCGGAACGAGACGGGTTTAGGATCGCGAAGGGGGCCGCCAGCCGCCTTTTCGCTCCAGATCTGCCCTACGGTCGTGCTCCTGCTCCCGATCGACAGGACTCCAGGAAACCACAAGCTGATCCCGATCGTGGCGGCTTGGCCGACGGAGCCGTCCACCGCGGAATCCTTCCGGACCGTTATCGGGAAGGCCAGCACGCAGAGCCTGTTCTTCTCGGGATCCCAGACCCCCTCTGCGACCAGAGACTTCTCCGGCTCCATGACGGCACGTTTCTCGTAGTTGGTATCGTTGGAGAACGCTATGTACATATGCACCTTGCCCTCCCCGGAACAGTCGACCGTATTCCACGACATGAATCTTGGAGTGAACCCGAGTAGACCGCAGTCGAGAACGGAGCAGGCGTCCTCGTCGTACTCCAACTGGAACCAGACATTTAACATGTTCTGGAGATGAATGCAAGTAGTGGTAATAGAAGAAGAAGAACCAGAGCCGTCGTCCCCAAATCCTACCACTTCTTTCGGGACGTCGCCGACGCGGCGGCTGCAGGCACGTCTGGCCTGGGGGATCTTGGTGTAGTTGTAGTTCTTCTGAGCGTACACTAGGAGCGATATGGGTTCAAAATGCGCTGGGCTAGTACTTGTGTCCAAGCTTTCAATCGAACCATTGGCGAGACTGGTAGAGATGTCCGAAGTTTGTGGATAGTTAAGCTTAAAGACGGCGGCGGGAGTCGGAGTGGTGCCTTCATTGGTGGTGACATAGCCGGAGCCGACCATGCAGATTTTTCCCGAGGGCTTGGACCAGAAGCCGGTCATCGTGAAGCTGACGGTCTTCCTGTAGTTGTAGAGAACGGTGGTTCCGTTCCGGCGGTGTCGGTGGGATCGGCGGGAAGAGTTGGTGTAGAGGGATGTATGGCTTGGGCCTTGGAGAGTGAGCGAGCCTTCGAGCTTGAAGACCCCGGGGGTTCTTGTTGGACGGATGTTCTGGGAGTAGAAGTAGAAGTAGCCCGGGATGGAGGAGGGGGTGGAAGAATTTTCGGGCGCGAGGAGCTCGTCTCCGCCGGAGAGGAAGCCGTTGCTGAGGGAGATGTAGCTGTAATAGTGATCGGGGGCGCCAGCAGGTGTGGAGTGGGGGACTGTGGATTCACAGTGGTCGACGTAGGAAATTTTGGGGGGAGAAGAGGAGGTGGTTGAGCATGGGAAGAGGAGGGCTAGGAGGAGCAGCAGAGGGAGTAGGCAGTAATGGTGGTGAAGTGTAGAGCAACGTTTCATCGAGGAAGTAGCCATTTTGGTGGGGGTTGATGAGCAGAGTCTTCAACTACGGTCATATAAGGAGAGGATGGAGCGAGGAAGATGGAATAGAGGAGACTTTGGAAGTCTACTCAGGATATGTATAATAGTTTTCACACACAAGATCAGTGAAGTTTAACTATATTGTACTCAAAGAACAAAATTTGGTAATTTGTAATTAGGCCATTTCCAATGGGGGTTTCTATCTCCTATATTTGTATGGTAGAAACTAGAAACCAAAGAAAAGAAAAAAAAGAGAGCTTACAATGGAGATTTCTATCTCACTTTCTAGCCTAAGTGGCATTGATGTAGGATAACAATTTCTATATGGATTTCTAAATATAGAAATTTTCATAGAAACTTTTCATCTCTCATACCAACTAATATTGGACCCCACAACATTAACATTAAAGTGATCATTTTATTTATTGTGATAGAAATAGATAACCAGTGGAGGTTTTTTTTTTGTTTGTGTAATTTTTATATATAAACTCTAACAACTAGGATAGAAATTTGCTTAAAGTACCATGTCAAGTAGGACAAAAATCCAATTTTAGAAATTTCCATTGGAGATGGCTTTAGTATTGCTATGACTACAACCAAAGGGTTACAACCCTTTTACAACTTGCTATGTGACCAGCCTCCAAAGGAGGAGAGAGGGAAGAGGTGGGGCCGGGTGGGACCATGTTCGAAGGGGGGTAGAGTAGGTTGTAAAAGTTTGGTAGTGAACTTAGCATTATTGATTTATAAAGACACTATAAAACTTACTCATGACTGTAGATTTTATTTTATTAACAAGTTTGTCACTCAAAAAAGTTGTTTGAGGCTGCCTACTACCTAGTATATAAGCCCATTTTTCTTTTTTTTTCTTTTTTTTTGCATGACTTTTTTCTTCCCATTTACTCTCCCAAATTCGAAAATCCTAAATCATAAACCCAATATGTAAGCCTCCTGAATTTTAGGGTTCTTTTAAAAAAAATTTAAGTGAATTATTTTCGATAAATATTTTAAATAATTAGTTTTAATCCGTGACTTTGATTTCGGGAGCACCAGGGATGTCAATCTCTCAAAACTTTCATGAGTTTTGTAGCAGAAAATATTATATTTATTTTGATATATCATGTCCCACTCAAACTTGTTCTCTTGTATTTTATTTTTATCGCACAATTTTCTGGTCAAATTAGGCTATTCAACCGTTTACCGTAAATAAAGACCTAACTTCGAACTTGAGTTCGGGACTCGACGTTGGTCAAAACCATTTGATCCAAAATATCTTGACCCATTTTGAGCCTACAACACGCATGCCAAAGGTGTGCCACTCAATTGAGTTTTCATGTGTTATTCATTTTTAAATGACACACGAGACCCAGTTAATAAACCTTTGGAGTATATTTCGGTTCGATAAACCATACCGTCTCCAAACTAGGTCGACGAGCCTTGGTAGAGTCTATGTAGGTTGCCATGACCTATTGGAGTCATTCTGAATTTATTTTGGGATGTTATACATCGAAATGGTTTAAATACAATTTTGTATATATATTTATAGTAGCCTAATACCATATATATATATATATATATATATATATATATATATATATATATATATATATATATATATATATATATATATATAGTCTTAGTCATAGTTAAGTTTGAGATGCATATCGACTAGAAGTTTTGGCACGGCTAGTGTAGTGGTGTGCTTTGACTAGTATTTTACCCATGGTAGGGAAGATCGAGCTATATATGTTTTCTTATTAGGAAAACTAGTTGTGACTTGGACCCTATAAATGATTTAAATTAGTATTTACTAAGATAGTGAATTTTAGGATACCTAGTCGTACCATTCTAGCCCGAACTTGACCCAAACCCATGTAGTTATGTTGTGCGTCCAAAGACGTCCATACGGGTGCACATTTACAATATATGTAAATATTACGTATTTTATTTTTAGGCTAACAAATATTTTTCTAAATATTTTTTATATATATTAAATTGTTAGTTTATTTATTGAACATATTTTTTATTTATATGATAGTATTTCGGAATTCGTACGTCGAAACTGAGATCAGTCGATTCCAGTGATCTCACATTGCTAAAATTGACTAGGCGACCATGTGGATCACCAAGATAAGATTGTTGACCTTACAGTTGATCATCTTGTCTCGATTTGCGTGTCGTAGGTTTCATTGTACGAATAACGAGGTGCAAACTTGATATTTTGAATCTACTACTTATATTATTGCAATAATGATTATAGAGACTAGTATGACATAGTTCTAGGCTATATAATTACAAGTGTCTTAGATAATCCATGGTAATAGGTGACTAGAAATGACCCACGCTCCCTAGGTAGGAGTTATTAGTCATTTGTGTACTATAGTGTGTGATATATATTTATTTGTGATTGGGTTGATAGATATTTGCATGGAGTATAATTTTCATGGATAGTGGGATATATTTTGGTACTACAGTCTCAGTACAGTTCGGGCAACTCCAGGCAAGTGTACCTTGTCAATCTTATACTTCAATTTTTAATATATAGCTTTTAAATATCTGCTTGATTTTGTATTGCAACACCTAGGGTCGTGTACGGTACTTCACGTCCGAATCACATTCGGGTGCCGATGGACGTTAGCATCATCGGGTATCGATACTAGATATTCATATTTGCTTTACCGCAATAACTCGTTGCGAGGTACACTCTGACCCTAGGACATGTTCATGTGGCACTATATTATAGATGGATTCTCGTACTTGACTATATCTTGATTTTCAAAAATCTGTGTCTGATTCTAGGATGATGACATTGATATACATTTTATTACGACTCATTGTCCTAGCTAGAGGTCTGACCGAGCGTCTCATGGATACAATACGTGAAGTCACATGGACCGGGATAACATACACCGTACGCTTGGGCTACTTTTTGCCTCTTACCCAGAGCCTCGGAGATTCATTAGTTACCACAGTTCGTTATCGGAACTGCGGAGTTTTTATTAGTTACCGGAGTTTCGTATCAGATCTCCTGAGTACACCGTGACAGCCCATTTGTTCGAGTGATGTTTCTTAAATTGTATTTTATTCTAGTTGGTTATGTTAGATTCACCTTTTTATTTAGTCTTATCTTATATATCTATTCATTCTTTACTGTCGTACATTGGCTTGTATATTATGTACCTTGTTGCATCCCTCTGAGGACCTAGTTTCCTACCAGGTTGGCTGAGTAGGTTTTGTTGAGCTGCTTGCTAGATTGTTGATGGTATTCATTTCATTACATGTATTCAATCTTTTAGAGTTATATGTTTCATTTACTGTTATTTGTATCTACTTAGTAGCCTAGTATTTATAGACTCATATTATCTTTCCGAGTCTATTCGGACAAGTATGATTATTGGGCTGCAGACTAGAATTCGTATTTTTCTTTCTCATTTTTTATTACTTGGATTGAGATATAGAGTTGATGTAGTGTTAGTTACATCACTTCAAATGGCTTATACGTATTCTAATCGGACTAGAGTCTGGTTGAATACATAGCTGGCCATGACAAGTGGCTCGGTCCCGTGTATTTTGGGACTGGGGCGTGACATGATTTTTGTGGTGGCCTCTGCAGGTCGAGATAAATCGTTTCGGTTACGTCACTGTACCGAACGAGCCTGCACTAGGATAGTATATTAGTATCTCAATCCACTGTTACTATTGGTAATTCTCTTGACTTCTACTATCGTCTTTGAATTTCGTAATTGTGTTCAAACCATAGCTTCCTTTAATTTCCATTTATGAACTCTCGTCCTTCCCTATCTCGTAAGGACGAACCTTTGTGATTGATCTCCATTTTGATTATATTTTATTACAGATTGTGACTAAGATGGATAGAATATTTCGTAGGTAATTATTTAGGGTATATAGGAGTTTGGATAGACGTCTCTACTAGATGGATCGATAGGATATGAATAGCACCTCTATCGAGATTTAGTTTCTAAAAGAAAGTAACTTGATTGAAGGAGAGACCCTTGACTAGAACATATGGAATTAGTTTAGTGGTTTACATATCTGTAGATCTGTTGGAAGAATTTTCAGTCATGATTAAGATGACTACGAATACGAATAGAAGACTGCAAAGATCCAGTAGGAATTAGATGAAGATCAGAATAGTGCTATCTCTATAATAGAATTACCAAATGATGTGACTTAAGGAAAGGATAATTCAACGAGCCGTGTATTGGTAATTTGACTTCAGCCTATAAATTATCTAGAAGTTCTACTTGGGGGATATGGGAACAAATGTTTATCAGGACTAGGTGTTAGCTAAGGTGGGTATGTCATTATAGACACTCCACCAAGATAGGACGTGGAATAGAGTACGGTACCAGGCTTATCCCTAATAATAGACATAAGGGTCATTAGACTACCATTTCCTAAGTTAGACCAAGTTTTAAGAATATAAGTATTCCTTGACCAAAAAGGGGTGAAAGGAGAGAGAATACTATTTGAAGGAAGACATAGTGAATTTTAGAGTGCCAACATGAAGGACAATAGCAAATAAAGCCCAAGGATTCCGTCAGGATACAAAATTATGAAGCGTGATGATCATGACTAGATATAAACACTTGGAGTTATATTGAAATGAAATTTGAGAAATTTCACGTAGATGATATAGAAATCAGGACTATGATAGAATGAAAAAGAAATTTCTTGGGTAATGAGGAACTATCCTAGGAAGATTAGGTATGAGAGAGAAAAGTGATCTAGGAGTAGATAAGTCTGAGATAGAATAGTCAACCAATTCCCATATTGGTTGAGTCAAACCTTGAATGACCTATTAGAAGTTGGGACTAAAAGATTTACCAATAGGGTTAGACTACGATGGAGGTATCAGAAATAAGTATTTATGGTTAAACGTGCT
This sequence comes from Iris pallida, assembly GCA_029216955.1. NCBI lineage: Eukaryota > Viridiplantae > Streptophyta > Magnoliopsida > Asparagales > Iridaceae > Iris > Iris pallida. The sequence goes on along the minus strand of JANAVB010039816.1, from coordinate 3,992,149 downwards.
TGTAAGGAATGAGTAATTTGCTTATGGTTAGAAGGGGTAGAACATTGGCTACGTTGCTAAGATAGTTCACCTAAGTCTTGTAAGAGTATGGTATAGAATTTGAGGGATTGATTGAGTTAAGTATTGATTATGACCTTACTATCCTCGGTGGTTAGTCATAGCCAAGGATCTGACAATAGAGTTAGAAATGTCGTAGCTTAAGAGGCAGATTAGTAAGCCCTTCGTCAATACAGAATAATTAGGAATCCTGGAGAAATTGTAACAGGAACAGTTGTGTTCGGTGTACGTAGTGGAAATATCAAAGAGAATGAAGAATTTTAGGAGCAGTACTAGGTTGAGGTTGGAATTGCAGGAAAGTTTATACAAAAATTAAGAAGTATCAGTGGAGGCGAGGGTTACGACCATGATTATCTACGATGACTTTCGAGGACTATAGAGAGAATTATGTCTTAAGCAAGACCCTTGAAGTTGAGATTCGAATAAAAGGAGAGGATATTATTTCGAAGAAATGAATGATACAAAATTTAAGACATATCAAAAAGAGGTTAGAAAAATGATTAGGATATACAAATATGCTAGGGAACCGACACCATAGATTGTAGATAGATACATCATCAAGATTGAGACATTTATAAAATAAGGACAAGAAATGAAACGACATGAGATGAGAAGAAAACAAGAATCTCAAGATAGGAAAGTAGAGTGATGAATAGAATCTAGAGTGGAGTAGTACATAGTGGATGACAAATTTCCGAGATGAAGATGTTCCATAGACAGAAGAAAACCTAAGAATTAAATGATGTGTTGAAATATTCGAAAACCTGGGACAATTGAAAACCTTGACCGATTACATTATGAGCAGCTTGATATTGTGTTAGTGGAAGTTACAATTGAGAAGGCTATGCCAAGGAGTGTACTAACGAAAAAGAGATAAGGCAGAAAACCTTCAAATACTATTAGTTAGATTCTAGAATAAGATTAGGCTAGCCGTGTTTAAGATCATGTGTTATCTTAGAAATCTGATAGATAGGCTAAACTATAGTACGAACTAGTGTAAAATCTCTTCAGCTTGTTTGACTACTAGATTACTCTAAGTGACCTAAAGTTGTAGCTTCAGACCGTATCACTATCATTTCATCCCTTAAGCTCCTATCCTATGCTTAACGATCACAACTTCGTCATCATTCCGACTATGAGACCGAGAATGATCTTATCCCTTCCCTAATCATGTCATAATTTCAAAATCAAATCCTTGATTTTTATACCTCCTAATGCCTAATTACCATAGGCACCGCCTTTTCCAAATTTCTTGACTAAATGCTATCCTACTCGTGCCTTATTCTCGCAAAGAATTACTTCTTGAACTTATCAGATTTTTCTTACCATGATCTTCAACTTCTCGAACTTGTCCCCTTATATACAATTCCCTCTATGCCACCTCACTCTATTTATTACCGACTGAGTCAATTCCTCTAACGTATTAAAATCCTGAACCATATAGGAGTAGTACTGAATTGGTAGTAATTCCCTTAAAGAGTTATCGACCAATAGTACCATAATAGTACCTAGGACTATTGCAGACTGTAATACCTAAATTCTTTAGATAGAAATATTTTATCCTTTTTATACTATGCCTTAGTGTAATTTCGAGGACGAAATTTTCTAAGGTGGGTAGGATGTAAGCCCCCAGAATTTTAGGGTTCATTTAAAAAAAATTAAGTGAATTATTTTTGATAAATATTTTAAAGAAATATTTTTAATCATTAAATATACTTTTTCATGACTTTGATTTCTGGAGCACCAGGGATGTCAATCTCTCGAAACTTTTTTCATGAGTTTTGCAGCAGTCAAGATTATATTCATTTTGATATATCATGTCCCACTCAAACTTGTTCCCTTGTATTCTATTTTTATCGCACAATTTTTTGGTCAAATTAGGCTATTCGACCGTTTACCGTAACTAAAGACCTAACTTCCAACTTGAGTTCGGACTCGACATTGGTCAAAACCATTTGATCCAATATATGGTTTTGACCCATTTTGAGCCTACAACATGCATGCCAAAGGTGTGCCACTCAATTGAGTTTCCATGTGCTATTCATTTTTAAATGGCATACGAGACCCAGTTAATAAACCTTTGGAGTATATTTCAGTTCAATAAACCATACCGTCTCCACACTAGGTCAACGGGCCTTGGTAGAGTCTATGTAGGTTGCCATGGCCTAGTGGAGTCATTCTGAATTTATTTTGGGATGTTATACATCGAAATGGTTTAAATACAATTTTCTATATATATTATTATATTTATAGTAGCCTAAATATATATATATATATATATATATATATATATATATATATATATATATATATATATATATATATATATATACATATATATATATATATATATACATATATATATATATATATATATATATATATATACATATATATATATATATATTGTCTTAGTCATGATTAACTTTGAGATGCATATCGACTAGGAGTTTTGGCACTGCTAGTATAGTGGTGTGCTTTGACTAGTATTTTACCCATGGTAGGGAAGATCGAGCGATATGTGTTTTCTTATTAGAAAAACCAGTCAAAGTTGTGACTTGGCCCCTATAGATGATTTAAATTAGTATTTATTGAGATAATGACTTTTAGGATACCTGGTCGTACCATTCTAGCCCGGACTTGACCCAAACCTATGTAGTTATGTTGTGCGTCTAAAGACGTCCATGCGGGTGCACATTTACAATATATGTAAATATTATTTATTTTATTCTTAGGCTAACAAATATTTTTCTAAATATTTGTTATATATATTAAATTGTTATTTTATTTATTGAACATATTTTTCATTTATACGTTAGTATTTCGGAATCCGTATGTCGAAAATGAGATCAGTCGATTCCAGTGATCTCACATTGCTAAAATTGACTGGACGACCATGTGGATCGCCAAGATAAGATTGTTGACCTTACAGTTGATCATCTTGTCTCGATTTACGTGTCGTAGGTTTTGCTGTACGAATAACGAGGTGCAAACTTGATATTTTGAATCTACAACTTATATTATTGCAATAATGATTATAGAAACTAGTGTGACCTAGTTATAGGCTATATAATTACAAGTGTCTTAGATAATCTAAGATAATAGGTGACTAGAAACGACCCACGCTCCCTCGGTGGGAGTTATTAGTCATTTGTGTACTATAGTTTGTGATATATATTTGTTTGTGATTGAATTGATAAATATTTGCATGGAGTATGGTTCTCATGGATAGTGGGATATACTTTGGTACTGCAGTCTCAGCACAGTCTGGACAACTCCAGGCAAGTGTACCTTGCCAATCTTGTACTTCAGTTTTTAATATATAGCTTTTAAATATTTGCTTGATTTTGTATTGCAACACCTAGGGCCGTGTACGGTACTTCGCGTCCGAATCACATTCGGGTGCCGATGGACGTTAGCACCATCGGGTATCGATACTATATATTCACATTTGTGTTACCGCGATAACTCGTTGCGGGGTACAATGTGACCCTAGGACATGTTCATGTGGCACTACATTGTTGATGGATTCCCGTACTTGACCATATCTTGATTTGCAAAAATTCGTGTCTGATTCTAGGACGGTGACATTGATATACATGTATTGTTTCTTTTTATTACGACTCATTGTCCTAGCTAGAGGTCTGACCGAGCATCTCGTGGATACGATACATGAAGTCACATGGGCGGGGTGAATATACACCGTGCGCTTGGGCTACTTTTCCTCATGTTACCGTTGCCTCTTACCCAGAGCCTCGGAGATTCATTAGTTACCAACGTTCCTTACCGGAACTGCAGAGTTTTCATTAGTTATCGGAGTTCCGTATCAGATTTTCGGAGTACATCGTGACAGCCCGCGTGTTCGAGTGATGTTTCTTAAATTGCATTTCATTCTAGTTGGTTATGTTAGATTCACCCTTTTATTTAGTCTTATCTTATATATCTATTCATTATTTACTGTCGTACATTGGCCTGTATATTATGTACCTTGTTGCGTCCCTCTGAGGACCTGGTTTCCTTCCAGGTTGGCTGAGTAGGTTTTGTTGAGATGTTTGCTGGATTGTTGATGATATTCATTTTATTATAGATATTCAATCTTTCAGAGTTATATGTTTCATTTACTGTTATTTGTATCTGCTTAGTAGCCTAGTATTTATAGACTCATATTATCTTTCCGAGTCTATTCGGACAAGTATGATTATTGGACTGCAGACTAGTATTCATATTTCTCTTTCTCATTTTTCTGTTATTTGGATTGAGATATAGAGTTGATGTAGTGATAGTTACACCACTTCGAACAGCTTATACGTATTCTAGTCAGACTAGAGTCTGGTTGAATACGTAGCTGGCCATGACACATGACTCGGTCCTGCGTATTTTGGGACTGGGGCGTGACATAATATTCTATAGAAGTTAGAATGTTTTCAATCCATGTTCATGTCTAAATTTTATCTTCTAGCAACTAAAAATTGGTTTATGATTCATTTTCGGCAGATTTTCGAAGTTTTGAACCCACTGTAGGGTTTCGAACTTCGAAAATTTGCCGACAATCGCGACGGGGATGATGACGGAATGTCAAAAAATTTGACAGTCCTGTCTATAGTCAAGACTCGCAAAAAATTTGACTGTCCTTTCTATAGTCAAAACTCTCAAAAATTGTAACAATCCTTTCTACAGTCAAGACTTTAAAAAAAATGACAGTACTCCTAAAGAAAAAAAAATGTTGTTCAATGGACATCATATTTTCTTTAGGACTGTCAATTTTTGACAGTTCTACCAATTAGAATGACTGTCAAATATTTGACCGTCCTAAATAAAATATGTTGTTCATTGAAATTAGGAGTTTGACAATCCTACAAATGAACAACATGTTTTATTTAGGACTGACAGTCCTTCCAAATAATAGGATTGTCAAAAAATTGACAGTCCTAATTGTATATGATGTTTCTTTCAAGACAATTACTTCTGATTATAAAGTGGTTCTTTTTTCTAACTATACAACCTCTGACCTTAACTAGGTGTGTCTTCTATTCTTCACAGCATTAAGACCATCTCCAATGGTGATTTCTAAGATTGAGTTCTTATCCTACTTGGCATTGTACTTTAAGGAGATTTCTATCCTAGTTGGAAGAGTTTCTACATAGAAATTGTAGACATACAAAAATGCTCTCCAATGGTTCTCCATTTCTATCCTATGTGTCGCATAGTAAAAGGACCAATTTAATGGTGTGGGGCCCAATAATAATTGTCATGAGAGGTAAGAGAATTTCTATGAGAGTTTCTACATGTAGAGGGTTTAGAAATCCTCCTAGAAAGTTTCCGTCATACAGTAGAAACTCTATAAATTAATACTCGATTATTTAATAAACTCTCTAAGATAATATTTTTGGCCGGTCCCGACTCGGGGATAGGGTGCTAAATTAATAATTCGCTAAAATTATAAGATAATACATTTTTGATAATTTCTTCAGACCCCATATAAAATATAAATTAATAATTCCTTATATATAGCATATTACATGAATGATTTATGAAGGTTTCTTGAATAATTCGCTAAAACAAAGTAATATAGAAAATATTTTTAATGTCCATAAAGTGATACACTGAACACAAGAAGCATAATAAGGTGGGAGATTGAAGGTTTCTTTCAAATTGGGCCCTTCATTGATATACACATGCATTGTATACAATAATTAAGTGGAAGCTTGAAAGGTGTTTGTAAACTACGTAAGTATTTTACTATAAATTAATAAAATATTAATTAATATATAAATTAATAATTATTAATTTATCGATTAATTAATAACTTTTTTAATTAATAAATTTTGGTGGTCCCAAGTGTATTATTTTATAGAGTTTCTACTGTATATCATTGCCACCTAGGATAGAAATGGTGATATAAATTACCATTGGGAGAAGTTTTTCCTAAAATGGATTTCTTCCATAGAAATAGGGAAGATAGAAACCACCATTGGAGATGGTCTAACAACACCCAAATATTCATGCAAACAAAATGTATGCCTTATGGTCTCACTATTTATCCAATCAGTCCAAGAGTACACAAAAATATCAAACCATTATTTGGAAAGCTTTTAGTGCCATTAATTTGTAAAAGTATTCTCCAATTCAACATAGCTTCCATTATAAACACTAGTTTGATAATTTTAAGTAATTTTTATTCTTATGATAAATCATATGCTAATATTAAGTCCTTGTGTATAAAAAAATTTACTGTCCCGAGTCCAACTGCGTCTGTGGCGGAATTCGTTACTTCGAAACCCTAAAATGGATTTAGAACTTCAAAAATTCGTCCAAAATGTATCCTAAACCTATTTTATGTTACTACATATTTGGACATTAACCAGAATTGAAAATTGGTACGATGATTCAAGTCACTAAAATACCCTCTACGTATTGAATTTAGGCTTAATTTCAACTTGGGGGAATGGATAATTTGGTCAATTTTTTTAAGGAAAACATTGATTCCTAAGTGACGGAGAAATAGTCAATAGTTGATTGTACTAAGTTATCTAGTTTTTAAAGTTTAGGATGTCAAGCTGAAAAAACATGAATAGTTGTGGTTATTAAGTTAAAATTTATTCTCGAATTTATATACGAAAAATAAGATTGTATTCTTCAATATCTTTTTCAGATCCTGCATTAGCGGAACCCCAAAATCGTGTCCTCCCAAATGAATAACTCAGTCAGTCTCCTGTTAGTTCTCGTCGATGACACCACTTGCCACACAGTAAACACCACCACTTGATACAGTTCTGACAAAATTATCTCTGACTTGCCATCATTTAACAAATCAACCCATGGTTTCTCTGCACAGGAGTAGGAGTAGGAGTAGGAGTAGGAAGTGAAACCCAAAATTTGCATGTGAGAAGTGCTGGTGCGTTATAAACTTGAGATTAATGGCAGTAGACTTGTCTCAAGTTGGATTCCTCAATAGCAAAGCAAAGGAGAAGGACATCAATTGGAGGCAGTTGGAAGTTTAATATCTATGGGATCAAGTGTGGACTTGATTTTCGGTAGGCGAGTCATGTGAAGGCAATAAGACTTTGAAATCTTCTGAATTATATCCATAGCCAATTAAAGATTGGACCAGGAGGCAGCATCCTAGTAATTGTTGGTGTTTTTGCCTTTGGACTAGAAAAGATAGTCCCACATCGGCTACATCAAATGGTGATTATCTCAATATAATGCATTGCTTGTGTTGAGGTGTGCACATGAGGTGTAGTGGGGCACAAGTTTGTGCCATGTGGAAGTATTTTCTAGAAGAAAAAAGGATTAAATCCAACAAGGATGAAAGTTAATTTTTGTTGTGCGGATGCGGACTCGGACTCGGACACGGACTCCAGGATGTCTCGTGCATGCACGGGAGTGTTCGGGGGGTAGGCGTGGACTGGCACACTTCTATGCTGATTGTGGGATGATCTAAAATATCAAACTCTATTTTTGAGTATTGGTATTTTAGTCCCACATCGGATAGGAGAAGAGGTGAAGTCTCAACTCAACTCTATAAATAGAGCCCCTTGGCCTCCTTTGAAAGATGCACCAAGAAGAGAGTTGAGGGAGTCTGTTAAGTCCAGGAAGCCCGTTCAAGTCTCAAATATTGACTTACGAGCGTTCCAGAAGTTCTCCTGAACTTGCTGGTTCCTGGGAGCTTATCCGTACTGCGGGTATAGCTTTGAGCGCCGGTATTCTACACCCCAGAGAGATCCGTTCTTCTTCTTCCTCCCTCTTTCTGTTGCCTTCGAGAATCTGAGACTCAACTGTTGTTGATCATCTCTTGTTGCCTTCGAGAATACCGTCGCTTCTCTTTAGAAGTAATACGGTTCGGTTGCCTTCGAGAATACCGTCGCTTCTCTTTAGAAGTAATACGGTTCGGTTGCCTTCGAGAATACCGTCGCTTCTCTTTAGAAGTTATACGGTTCTGTTGCCTTCGAGAAATATTACGAAATAATCTTTTTAGATTCTTGTAAAACAACTTCACCTTCTTTAGGGTGTTGTTGCCAGAAACATTGTCTTTACAATTGTTTCTGAACTCGTGTTTTTTCCATCGATTGTTCGTCAAGGGACCAACAATCTCAAAGCTATACGATTCGATGGAAAACACTCGTGCTTCGCTTGTCGATACCGGCTTTAACAAGTTGGAGAAATTCGACGGTGAACACTTCCAGATCTGGAAGCGAAAGGTGACTCTGAACCTTCAACTCGTGGATGTTGATCACGTGTTGGATGAGGAAGAACCAATCGTTCCAGCAACAGGATCTGCTACTGTTCTGGCCGCTGCTACGAGCAAGCAGACGAAGTGGAAAAAGGATAACAGCATATGCAGGCTGCTGATCCTGAATTCCATGGAAGACTCTCTGGCCGAGTCCTACACAAAGAAGACTTCTGCCAAAGAGATCTGGGAGTCCGTGGGGAAGCTGTATGACGACGACGAGGCCCGGTCGAAGATGTTCATGGTTGAAAAATACCACAAATGGGTCTTTGAAGACGAGAAGACCATGCTGCCCCAAGTGAAAGAGTTCCTGAAGCTGCGCCAGAAACTGGAGGATGATAGCATGCCCCTCGTCGACAAGTTCGTCGTTGGAGGGATCGTGGCAAAACTTCCTCCAGGATGGAGCAACATCTATGCAAGGATGCATAGGAAGAAGATGGAGATTAGCCTGGATAATCTCCTCAGTGAGATTCATGTTGAGGACGAAATGCGCTCTCAACAGAAGTTGGACGCCCTATCCAAGCAACTAGCAACGGCAAATCTGGTTCAAGCCACCAGAGAGAACAAAGGGAAGCATGCGGCTTCTCACCACAAGAAGAAGGACTTCTCGAATCTGAAAGTGAAGGGTCCAGGATTCAAGCAACAGAAGTCCAAGTCCCATGTGACTTGCTTCAACTGTGGCAAGAAGGGTCACTATAAAAGTGAATGCAAGTCCAAGCCCAAAGAGCAAGGTGAGCCTAACAAGGTTTCTTTGGTTACTAATCAGGTTGCCATGATAGCACAGGTTGCAACTGTAGGGGCAGACTTGGACTGGTGGATAGACACTGGCGCGACATGTCATGTCTGTTCAGACAAGGACTGGTTCGTCTCCTATGAGCCTACTTCCGAGAAAGTCATGATGGCGAACCAGGCACAAGCTGAAGTACTGGGGATCGGGACGGTGGAGCTGAAGCTTACATCGGGGAACATTCTGACGCTTCAAGGTGTGAAGCATGTTCCTGCAATCGCAAAGAACCTGATCTCTGGGAGCCTGCTCTGCAACGCAGGCTTGAGGATGGACATCAATGCTGGCCAAATGGTGATGTCCAAGAAGGGTACTTTCTTCGGGAAAGCTTTTCAGACTGAAGGAATGTACAAAATTCAGCTTGTTGTAACCCAGCATAATAATGTTAATGCTATCACTAGTTTGAATTACTCTCTTGAATTGTGGCATAATAGACTAGGACATGTTCATTGTAAGCGAATAAACAAAATGTCTAGTCTAGGACTTATCTCCAAGTGTGGGGGTAAGGTAGAGAAATGTGAGATATGTGCTCAGACGAAGATCACAAGGAAACTCTTTCACAGGGTCAATCGAAGCACAGATCTTCTGGAGTTGGTTCACTCAGATATCTGTGACTTCAAACAATTCTCTACAAAGGCCGGGATGAAGTATTTCATTACTTTCATAGACGACTTCTCCAAGTATGCCTTCGTCTATTTACTCAAATCTAAAGACGAAGCATTCGAGAAGTTCAAGGAGTTCAGGGCCGAGGCTGAACGGCAAACTGGACAACAACTCAAGAGGCTGAGGAGTGATCGAGGTGGGGAATATAGGTCTCACGAATTCTCATCATTCTGCAAAGAACATGGAATCATCAACGAGACGACGGCTCCGTATTCTCCACAATCCAACGGAGTAGCAGAAAGGAAGAACAGAACGTTGACAGAGATGATGAACTCTATGCTGTTGACTGCGGGTCTCCTAAAGTGCTATTGGGGAGAAGCTGCATTAACGGCCACTTTCATTCTGAACAGAGTGCCATATGCAACTTCCGACATAACTCCTCATGAACTCTGGTTCAAAGTCAGACCCAACCTGAATGTCATTCGAGTGTGGGGGTGCCTGGCTTATGTGAAGCTCCCGGATCTGAAGATTCAGAAGCTGGGGACAAGGACTACTAAGGCGATCTTCCTGGGGTATGCCGAGAAGAGTGATGCTCGGAGATTCCTTGATATCGAGTCAAATCATATCATCGAATCTCGCGATGCTGAATATTTTGAAGAAAAGTTTGCAAGGCACAAGAACATTGTTCTCGCGGATATTTCGGAGAATAATGAGGGTGCGAAGCAGACAGAGGTCTTTATCGAACCGGTAGTCCAAGATGGAGCTGTTGTCGATGAGACATCAGCTGAACCAGAACTCGCTGAGCCGTCAACTAAGCGAGCGAGTAGGCCGAAAGACTTCGGAGATGACTTCGTCACCTATCATGTGGAAGCAGATCCGCTTACCTATGATGAGGCGATGAAGACCAGAGATGCTATATTCTGGAAGGAGGGATTGACAACGAGATTGACTCAATCACCTCCAATAACACATGGGTATTGGTCGACCTACCAGAAGGAGCAAGACCCATCGGATGCAAATGGATCTTCAAGAAGAAGATGAAAGCAGATGGAACCATTGACAAGTTCAAGGCCAGGCTAGTGGCCAAGGGATTTGCTCAGAAGCAGGGGATCGACTACTTTGACACTTATGCTCCAGTAGCTCGGATGACAACTATCAGATTGTTAATTGCTTTAGCAGCAATACACAAGCTGGTGATACATCAGATGGATGTGAAAACGGCATTCCTTAATGGCGAGCTGATCGAAGAGATCTACATACAACAACCAGAAGGTTTTGTCGTCAGAGGTCTGGAAGACAAAGTCTGCAAGTTGATGAAGTCTCTGTATGGTTTGAAGCAAGCTCCCAAAATGTGGCATGAGAAGTTTGATAAGGTCAAATGGCTACAGGGTCAGTGAAACAGACAAGTGTGTCTATACGAAGTTTGCTGACGGAAGAAGAGTAATCGTTTGTCTATACGTGGACGACATGCTAATCCTAGGTACGGATTTAAGCTGCGTCACAGAGACAAAGAAATTCCTCTCGACCAAGTTCAGTATGAAGGACTTGGGGGATGCCGACGTAATCTTGGGGCTCAAGATCATCCGGACAGGCACTGAAATAGCGCTGTCACAGTCTCATTACATTGAGAAGATGCTCTCTCGCTACGGGTATCAAGATCTTCCTATTATTGATACACCGTACAGGAGTGATCTGAAACTGGAGCCAAATTCGAAGGAGAGCGTCAGGCAGTTGGAGTACGCTAGCGTCATCGGAAGTTTGATGTACGCTACTACTGTCACAAGGCCTGACATAGCCTTTGCAGTGGGAATGCTGAGTCGATTTACGAGCAATCCAGGCGTAAAGCATTGGAAAGCTGTGAAGCGTGTTATGAGATATCTCAAGAAGACTCAGACATATGCACTATACTACAGCGAAGATCCGTCAGTAGTGGAAGGCTTCAGTGATGCTAGCTGGTGTTCAGAGGTGGAGAGCGAATATTCCACAGGTGGATATGTGTTCGCCATGGGTGGAGCTGTTATATCGTGGAAGTCGAAGAAGCAGACTATGTTATCTCGCTCCTCCATGGAATCTGAATTCTTTGCATTGGACGCTGCTGCAGATGAAGCAGAGTGGCTTCGGGAGCTCATATATGACCTTCCAATGGTTGGGGCTCAGATACCGGCGATTCCGATATACTGTGACAACCAGGCGGCAGCAGCAGTGGCATCAAATGAACTCTTCAACGGGAAGAAGAGGACTGTGCGGTTGAAGCACAGAGCAGTGAACGATCTCATCAAAAGGGGCGTTATTGCAGTGATCGATGTTCGGAGTCAGGAAAACCTGGCGGATCCGTTCACGAAGGGTCTCAAGCGTCAGCTGGTCGAGGACACAGCAAGGAAGATGGGCTTGAAGACTTTCTGATATTGTGTTATTGTAATCCTACCATAAAATTTTATGTTATTGGTTCAAAGAGAAATCTACTAGACATTTAATTTTTGGTTCAAAGGAGGATCATTGACTAGAATAATATCAGTTAACAGTGGGTACTTGTTCTGCGGAACATGGAAGGGTTACGGACCCATAACCACTGTTGTCTACTATGTATTTTCTGCGGAAAATTGATCCTGTGGGAAGGATGGCTTAAACGCCTTAATGAGTTCTCAGGCAGAGTGAATGCCTGGTGTGCTTTACAGGAAGCACGGTAGAGCAGCACTACAAGGAGTGAAACTCCATGCTACAGTGGGGTGACTCCACCATGAGGTTCCCAGGTAGGGATAATGCCTCGGCTTTGCAAGCTAAGTCACAGCGGAGTAGCACCGCAAATAGGCAGGTAGCCTAATGCTGTATGATAATCGTAATAAAGAGAGGTAGACAGCACTACAAAGAGGACGATGTCCTCATGTTACAGTGGCATGACACCACGAAGAGGTACCGGGTAGGGTAAAGCCTCGGCTTCGCAAGCCATGTCATAGCGGCGTAACACCGCACGGAAGCGCAAGGCTTCATGCTGGGTAGTTTGGCACTACAAAGGGGCTTGTGACCTCATGCTACAGTAGTATGACACTACGATGAGGTACCCAGGTGGGGTAAAGCCTCGGCTTTAAGCCATGTCATAGCGGCGTAGCACCGCAAAGAAGCGCAATGCTTCATGCCATGACTCTTTATAAAGAACTCACCTATAGTGTATGGAAAGAGATATCAGGCCGTCTCTTGAGGGTAAGCTTGTAGACGCCCAAAATTATACACTGAAACCAGGCTGGCACAAGGCCTTCAATGTGCAGCCAGAAGCACAGTTGATGTCATTATGTGAGTAGGAAGAATTGCAGTTATGGTGCAGAATTCAAGGCTTAGTCCATTCTTGTATCATGCTGTTATTTAACCTATGCGGGAAGATTCAAGTCGTAGCGACATCTCTCCTAATGCATGATGGACAATCACTGTGGGGAACGCTCAACCCATATATTGAGATATGTGGGGGATTGTTGGTGTTTTTGCCTTTGGACTAGAAAAGATAGTCCCACATCGGCTACACCAAATGGTGATTATCTCAATATAATGCATTGCTTGTGTTGAGGTGTGCACATGAGGTGTAGTGGGGCACAAGTTTGTGCCATGTGGAAGTATTTTCTAGAAGAAAAAAGGATTAAATCCAACAAGGATGAAAGTTAATTTTTGTTGTGCGGATGCGGACTCGGACTCGGACACGGACTCCAGGATGTCTCGTGCATGCACGGGAGTGTTCGGGGGGTAGGCGTGGACTGGCACACTTCTATGCTGATTGTGGGATGATCTAAAATATCAAACTCTATTTTTGAGTATTGGTATTTTAGTCCCACATCGGATAGGAGAAGAGGTGAAGTCTCAACTCAACTCTATAAATAGAGCCCCTTGGCCTCCTTTGAAAGATGCACCAAGAAGAGAGTTGAGGGAGTCTGTTAAGTCCAGGAAGCCCGTTCAAGTCTCAAATATTGACTTACGAGCGTTCCAGAAGTTCTCCTGAACTTGCTGGTTCCTGGGAGCTTATCCGTACTGCGGGTATAGCTTTGAGTGCCGGTGTTCTACACCCCAGAGAGATCCGTTCTTCTTCTTCCTCCCTCTTTCTGTTGCCTTCGAGAATCTGAGACTCAACTGTTGTTGATCATCTCTTGTTGCCTTCGAGAATACCGTCGCTTCTCTTTAGAAGTAATACGGTTCGGTTGCCTTCGAGAATACCGTCGCTTCTCTTTAGAAGTAATACGGTTCGGTTGCCTTCGAGAATACCGTCGCTTCTCTTTAGAAGTTATACGGTTCTGTTGCCTTCGAGAAATATTACGAAATAATCTTTTTAGATTCTTGTAAAACAACTTCACCTTCTTTAGGGTGTTGTTGCCAGAAACATTGTCTTTACAATTGTTTCTGAACTCGTGTTTTTTCTATCGATTGTTCGTCAAGGGACCAACAGTAATTTCCGTAAGTCGTCAGCTTCATCTTTCTTCCTTGCAGTTCTAAATAAAATATTGAAATCAGTGGGTTATTTAGTTTTAGAGTCTCGTATAATATTCAAAATTTGTGTTCAGATCTTCATATTGTTCAGAAGAGAATCCGAGTCTCGTTCTGATTGTTGATTTGATATCATTTAGGTCTACATAATATTCGAATTTGCGTGTAGATTTCTGGACGGTCAATACAAGTCAACCGTTAGTACGAGTATGTTATGCCATATCTTTCTTTTTTATGTTGTCATCGCGAACAGCAAGAAGTTTTTTTTCGAGATCAAGTGCAAAAGAAGTTTGACATTAATGTTTCGCAAATCTCCCCAAACCATATGCATTACATGTATTTATCAGACTTGAAATCAGGTCAAGTGACCTAGAGATTGCGATATCTTTTGGAGCAGAGTAGATCAGCACTATTTAGAAGTCGGTGGATTCTAAAAATTCTAGCTGATGTGGATGGAATGGAATGATAATTCTTGTTAGAATTTGTTACTCCATAATGACTATTAAGCTAATGGTAACTTGTCATCTATACTCGCGAGCATGTATAGACAGGAATGGGTTCTTTCTACCAAAAAAAACACAACGGTTCAACACCGAAATCTCGAAAAGGAATAAAAAAATTATTTAAGAAAACAAAGAATAATTTAATAAGTACATGTTTCTACTTTTAATATTCTTGGAAAGTTTGTCTGATGATTTAATATTACAGTTACAAGTGGAGCAGATACCTCCAATTCTCCCATTTAATTAAAAGAAATAATCAGAGCGAACCATCATCATGGCTAGTGGAGCTCATTTTTTTTCCAAGTTTGGGAAACTTCCAATTGGAAAAAATCAACACTCTCATAATGACATATAAAATTTGACTATGAGAGTCAACTTTCCCACCTATACATTGAAATTTATATTACAAATCCAGAATTTAATTTGGAAGCATGGTTCACTAATTTCTCGGATCTAATGGAATATATATATATATATATATATATATATATATATATATATATATATATATATATATATATATATAAAACAGTAACCGCTAGAGCAATTGGTTGCATTAATTATTGCTGATGTGTCTTTTTCTCCTTTTTTTGAGTTTTTTTTCTTTCAATTTTTCTTATTTTTCAAAGTAGCTATCACATTAATTCTTTTTAAGACAACTTAATTTCAATTATTAACACCATCACACAGCACACATTTTCAAATTTCGGAAGTAAACTAATACCATACCAAGTGCCAGCATCTTTACAATCACACATAAATTCTTTTCTATTTTTCAAAACAATTACCATACTTGGAAACATTTTTTCAATTTTCCATAAGTACCTACTATTACTTGAAAACTTTTTTTTTTTTTTTCAATTTTTCAAAGCAGCCATCACATATTAATCCTTTCCATTTTTCAAGACAAATTAATTTCAATTATTAATACCATCACACAACACACTTTTTCAAATTTCGATCATAAATTAATACCATACCAACTGCTAGCGTATTTACACCCACACATAAATTCTTTCCAATTTTTCAAAGCAACCACCATTACTTGAAAACTTTTTTCAATTTTTCAAAACAACCACCATTACTTGGAAAGTTATTTTTTCAATTTTTCAAAGCAACCATCACATATTACTTCTTTCCAATTTTCAAGATAAATTAATTTCAGTTATGGCTTAATTGCACTTTGATACCCTCAACTATTCCTGTTTTTCAACTTGATATCCTAAACTTTTTTTTGTAACAAGTTGATACCCGATTTTTTTTTTTGACGAAAATACCCTTGGTCAAACTTGAAAATTACCCCCCACCCCCCACCACCCCACCCCCCTTCCCGCTTCCGGCCACCCCCCCTCCCGCTTCCGGCCGCCTCCCCCCCCTCCCACTTCCGGCCGTCTCTCCCCCCCCCTCCCGCTTCCGGCCACCCGCCCCCGCCTCTCCCCCTAGGGCACGGCAGCGTGGGAGGAGGGGGGGGCTGGGGGAGGGTGGACGGAAGCGGGAGGGAGGGGGGTGGGGGCGGTCGGAAGCAGGAGGGCGGGGGTTGGCCGGAAGTGGGAGAGGGGGGTGGCCGGAGGGGGGGCGGGACGGGAGGGAGGGGGTGGCCGGAGTGGGGCGGGCGGGGGGGGGGGGGGGGGGGGGGGAGGAAGGGATAAGGGCATTTTTGGGATTTTTAAAATTTTAGGTATGAAGTTGAAAAAAAATAATAGTTGAGGTATTAAGTTGTTGAGTAAAATAGTTTAGGGTATGAAGTTGCAAAACCGGAATAGTTGAAGGTATCAAAGTGCAATTTAGCCTTCAATTATTAACACTATCACACAACAATACACATTCCCAAATTAAGTTTCGAACTTTTCCATACGATATCAAGTGTTAGTTCACCACCACACAATAGCACACATTTTCATTACTACTTTCCACCTTTTCCAAAGCAAATCAGGCAGCCAAGCAAAGAAATACCAAATGGTCCCATAATAATACATAGAAATCTCAAACGTTAGCATGTATAATTGTGATAACAATAAATATTTTTAATTGGATTATTAATTCGTACCTTCTGAATTGATATATATACACAACATCAGTTATAGGACTGCATTTGTGCTCTGTCAAAGTTTTTTTTTTTCCTGTAAACACTTTTCAGTCCTACTTCACTTCATTAACCCTAAGTGTTTCATCGAGTATATTGTTTAATTATAATAAGCACTTTTGGTTCATCCAGTATAATATTTGTTTAATTATATGTAAGTTTTTGTTTATTGTGCAGTGATTCAACTTAAAAGTGTTTATTTAGCTATATGTAATATTATTTGTAAATGAATTACTTTGGATTTTTTAATTTCAAAGTATCTCTATTTCACTCCTAATTTTTATTGAATTAAAATCAAATAATATTAGTTTGATTTTTGTACAGATTTTTTATGATTGTCATAGCAATTTAAGTTTGTAATATTTTTGTAGTTACAAGGTTCAACTCCGTGTAATGGATGAAACATCTTCTGCTTCATTTGTTGTCTTTGAAAAAGATGCATATAGGATAAATGGAAAAAGTTCTTCGCAAATCAGATCTAAACTCATCAAGGTTTGATTTTGTAAACATACAGTGTTTTGTGACTTTTTATTTGTATTATTCGTATGCTGGTACATTTTATGTTTTTGTTAATTTGTAGAATGGAGATATAGATAATTTCTCCGATGCAGTGAATGTATTTGTTAATAACAAATACATTTTCAAGGGTAAAGTTTCTGAATATAACATAAAGAAAGAATTCTCTACTTATAGTGTCATCAAAATGTCTTCTGATTCTGTCTTGATTGAAGCATGTACCAAAAGTATCGATGTAACACAGGTCTGTTAGAGTTTTTGTTATTTTTTTTAGACTTTTTGTTACATACTTAGTAATTTGAAATCTAATCAATTTTTTTATATTGAAGGATTCCATTACTGGAGATGCCCATGGAGATTCATGCAATCAAATTACACCTACTAGCTTGAAGACCCACAAGATTGTTGATCTTGAAGGTGTAGGAGAGGCAAGCGGTGGGGATGGTGATTTTTCAACAACCAAGGTTCCATTCAAAAAGATAAAAGTGGAGACGGAAGAGTTGAACATTTAGTCATGTCATCAAGTCTGATTGTTATCCTTTTGGTTTAAGTTTGGATTTTGTTACGAGTCTGACTTTGATTTGAGGGTATGTTTTGCTTTGATTTGGTATTGTTGGACACCATTTTATTTTGGTTATTGTTGATTTTTTAATGTTCGAATGGATCGGACAAACTATGGATTAATGTTATTTTTTATTAAACCACTAGTGTGTGTACCCGTGCAACGCACGGGGGCAGATCCTTAAATAAGAACTTAAGTAAACAAACAAAAACTTAAAAAAACTCAAATAACAAAAAATCAACAAAGTGACAACATACAAAATATTGGATCCTTAAAATTTCTATAAAAAACCCTATAATTACAGCATATCCAATAAATGAAGCCATCAGATCTAAAGCAATGATCACTAAAATCGAAATAATATCAAAAATATTAAAATGACAGTTCTCATCACAAAATCAAAACCCTAAAAAAACTCGATAATGCTAATCAAACAGTCAGACATATTCAAGAAATATATATTTGAAAATTGTCATTAAACTATTTCTTTTCGAAAATCTAGCAAGTCCCCATTATTCTCCATATGAATCCGTCCTACATGATGAAAAAAATATATTCTTCCATTCTTTTAGAGCCGCTAGTCTCGTTTGGCCTGAAGAAAATATATTTTTTAAGTAAGTTACCAACCCGTCCTTAGCAAAATTTAAGGAGATTTTTGGTATGCGGAATACGTCTAAATTCTAAATTTTCGATATTTCAAATACCAGGTAACAAATTTTTTTAAAAAAATTATATTCTCATTTTTGGTCAACATATAAACATTCCCAAAATAAAATGAAACAATTTTTTTTTTGAAAACAATTTTTTTTTAAAAAGGATAACAAAACTGCAAAAAAACAAAAACAGCTGCGAAAGAACAAAAATAAATCTTTCTTAGAAAAATTAAAATATAAAAGTATAAAATTAAAAAACTAAACTAAAACAAAAACATCATTCTAAAAAAAAATAAAAAAACTAAAAAAAAACCTTAAAAAAGAAAAAGTGAAAAAGAACAAAGAAATGATGAATCTTACAAATTAGGAAAAAAAATCTAAAACAAAAAAATCATTAAAAAAAAACAGAAAAACCCAAAAAAAAAACAAAACAAAAAGAATTCTTAAAACTGAAAAAAAACCCAAAAAACCTTTCAATATTATTCTTAGGACTTTTATTTTGCTCAAATATCGTCATATTACGTTCCGTCCATAATAACCATACATATGCATGTAGAAGCATAAAAATTTCAGCAATGAAGCCTTATGCGTCCAAGCCAATGAGGACATATGTGCCCAAGTGAACTCATATGCGCCCAAGTCACCCTGTGAAGCTCTATTCACCCAAGACAAGCTCCCCTAGAAGGGGGGCGCATAGCCCTATTTCAGGCTATGCGCCCAAGCCAGAACATCCCCTGTCTCGGTCAAAGCCATGATCAAAACGTACACCGAAGCATACGGTCACGTCAGTCTCCACGAGCAGTCGTACACCGAAGCATGCGGCCACGTCAGCACCACGATCAACCCACGACCACGCAGCCTGCATGTGCCTACATCCTATGCGCCCAAAGTCGGACCATGCGCCCACATGAAAACCAGTGTGTTTACTCATGTGGGCGCATAACATCATTCCAGCTCAAGAACTACTATAAAAAGGGGTCTCATCCCTCTTCAAAATACAGAACGAAGAGCATTTTCAAGAGCCAAATTGCTGCACTTCTTGCCAGTGAGCCGAGAGTTAGCATTTTTCTTAGATTTTCTCCCACTTTTATAATCGGAGTGTCAACGGAGCAAAGGAGCAACTACCACTTGATCTCCATCGTCCCATTTCTCAGAATTCTTTTTGTACTCGGGGATCCTCAGCGCAGGATCTCTCAGGCGTACTCGATTTGTGGTGACTTGCGCCAATAAAGAAAAGAAAGCAATTTTTCTTCTTTTTGTGTGTGTCTACAAAAATGGTGACTCTGCTGGGGACTACATTTTCCTCTGACGAGAAGATGGTGACGCAATCCGATACCGACAAAGTGGAGAGCACTCAGAAGATGCTGATCGTAAAGTTCGATCAGCAGGCCTTCGAAGAGATGCTCTCGAGGGACGACTCTACTCCCTCAAAATCAGCAAAGCCAAACAAGTCTCGCAAGACTTGGCTTCCGAAGGCTCGCCGTGCATATCCTGCCAGTGTCATAGCAGATATGCAACTGGAGGACTCTGTAACATGGGCGCATGGCTGTGCCACAAAAGCTCCCCAGATGAAGAAGGCTCACACCGTTCTGGGCTCTACTAGCCTAACGACTTCTTTCTTGTGCAACCAACAACAGAGTGTTCAACGTCCGAGACTTGACAAAGAAAAACACTACGATGCCAAGAATCGGAGTGTGCGACACTATGGGAAAACCCAGCGAGGCTCACAAACGAAGGAGGTGAAGTTGGAAGAAAATAGCGCTGCTCCACCAAGCATGCGCCCAAAGCTATGCGCCCAAGGGGTGTGTGGGCGCATAACTCTAATCAGAAGGCTTCTGTCTTCGACATATTGGGCATCCAGGGTCATGCTTCCAAGGCTATGCGCCCAGGGTCAACTGATCCATACTATGTGCCCACATCGAGGAAGCTTAGACATGCTACCAAGAAGCATGTGCCCAAAGCCAGTCTCCAAGGCCTATGCGCCCACAGCAAAAAGACAGGCCCCAACGCGTATAGCACAGGGCTGTCTTCAAGGACATCACAGAACTTAGGTGTGGGGGTTATGTAACGTCCGTATTTCGGAATACGTATTTTTGATTAGGCCCATATGTATTTCGGGCCTGTATTTTATTTTCTCGGATTTTGGCCTGTAATTGTATTTTGGCTCGACTTGCGGATTTTGATTTTCTCGTAAATTGAGTTTTTGGACCTGGCGTGGTTTTATTCTTTGTGGAGAGGATTTGGTTTGGTTTGCTTTGGACTACCCTTAGTTAAACTCCACCCTCAACACAACACACCCTCCCTCATTAAAATCCCACCTAACTTTCTCTCTCCTCATTACTCTTCCATTAATTTTCTCCATCTTCTTCTTCCTTCCTCCATACAACTCCCAACCTCCATAGGCAAGTGCACCTTGCCACCAAATAGGAACCCTATTTTATTTGTCCATTAGTTAGATTAGGCCATAGTGAACCACATTAGAACTTGGCATTTTATGATTTGGAGTTTCCATTTTTCTAGATCTAAGTTTTAACCATTTTCGGATTTTCTTGGTTTTGATCTATTAAACTTAAATTTTTGCTTGTTTTGAGGTTTCCATGTGGTAGAGAATTCAATTTTACATAAGTCAGAGCTTTGAAAATCTAAATTTCGTTTTGATTTGGCCAAGTTATGAGATTTGGAATTTTGGTGTTCTTGGGTTCTCTTCTCAGCCTGTTGGAGAAGAAGACCTCGGCCAGCGCTCTTTAGCGCTGGGCTGACCCGCGCTCGGCGCCCTTTGGCGAACCGCGACCCTTCGCTGGCGCTCTTTAGCTCCAGCGCAACCCGACCCCAGCGCAGCTTGACCCTAGCGCAATCCGACCCCAGCGCAGCTCGACCCTAGCGCAATCTGACCCTAGCGCAACCCGACCCCAGCGCAGCTCAACCCCAGCGCAGCTTGACCCTAGCGCAACCCGACCCCAGTGCAGCTCAACCCCAGCGCAGCTTGACCCTAGCGCAATCCAACCCCAGCGCAGCTCGACCCTAGCACAATCTGACCCTAGCGCAATCCGATCCCAGCACAGCTCGACCCTAGCGCAATCTGACCCTAGCGCAACCCGACCCCAGGAACCCCAGCGCAATCTATTTGCCCATGGTGGTTTGGTTTTATTTTCCTTGGGCTTGGCTTCTCTTTTGTGGATTGGAGTTCTGAGATCTTGTTCCACACAACACGACTGTCTTGACCCAATACGACCTGGCACGGTTTCGGTGTTTTGCTTATGACTAGTACGGTTTTCGTGATTTCTGTGATTATGATCCTAGTACTTCTGATCTTCTTAGTAGTGACCCGATGGGGTGCGCTCTTAACTGGTAACTGTGATTCATAATTAATCTCTGTAACTGGATAACTTGATAGTGGTCCGGGGCGGCGCTGTCACGACCCGCACCCTAGAGTTAGGGCACGAGGACGTAACGACGCCCAGCCTACGCCGCAGTGTCGGCGGTAGAACGCTGTCCTAGGTCACAACATCTAACATTATAATGCCAAGCAGTATATATACTCCCCGAATGGGGGTGACATAGCAGATACAAATTCAATCACATCTAAGGTAGAGCATGATAAGGATAGATAAAACATGAAATCCAAAATAAATACAGGAGATAGAAGTCTAAGTGTCTAAGATACATGAACCCAGAAGTACATCTCAAAAACTCAAATAAAGATATAGTAATCCACAAGTAAATACAACTCCAGACGAAATAAAATAACTACCTAAACAATCTCTAATGTGTCTCCTCTAGGCTAGCAGGCAATCCCCAAGCTATCTGTAAAATTTATCAACAGGTCCAGTCAGGACTGGAACGAGCACATTAGATCTCAACAGTTCATAGCAGGTTAGAAAATATAATCATGCAGTAAAGTAAGATACAGGTACTGAAAGAAATGCTGTATGTAAACAGAGAGAGCTGTAATAGAAATATCTACTATACATAGAGAACTAGCAGTGACTAGTGAGTCAGAGTACAATATGAACATGTAAATGGCCTGGGATGATTCAATGAAGACACTACGGAATGATTCAATGAAGATACTACTGGTATATTATTCACATGTCCAATTCTACTCCCCCGTACCCCCAATCAATACACAAGGATCCAGCCAGGTTATGTTATATGATTCCATGCAAGGCCCGCGAAGGGTGATACATGGATGTCCCATAAATGGGGAGTCTGGGGGTTACCCAACTGTGTAAGATTCAAGAGACTCTGTGATCATGAGGGTACATGTCACAAGTAATCAAGTGAACCAAGAAGCATAGTGATACGCCATGTAAGTGAAACGCACAGAACACGTAGTACCCGATGCTCCCTAAGGATAACATCTCAAGAAAGGATCCATATAGTACCAATCCGTGTGACCATCGTGACAGTACAAGTAAAGTAATCTACTGCAGGAAATAATTCTAAGCAGGATATGAAATGATCAGAGAATGTACTCGCCTCGATAACCTGAACAGCTCATAAGTATAGGAGGGGTCCTACTGAAGCCACAGAGTCCTATTTAAAGCAACACAGGTTACAAGGTGTTCAAGTTGTAATAAATGAATCTCTATAATCAATCTACATTATTCTAGGTTCTTCTAAGTCAAAACAACTCTAGGTCGACTCCGGTCAATAATCTAGTCAAACTAGGTCAAGTGTTGACTTATAGTTTACTTTGGGTCAACTGGTCAACTCTGGTCAAACAGGGTCAATTCTAGTCTAATATAAAGTGTACTTCGTTATTTGTACGTCGAAACTTACGACACGTAAATCGAGATAAGGAGATTATCGGTAAGGTTGATAATCTTATTATAGTGATCCACGTGTCCAACTTGTCAATTTCAGCGATGTGAGATCACTGGAATTGGCTGATCTCAGTTTCGTTGTACTAATCCCGAAATACGAACATTATATGAATTAATTATTAATTAATTATGAAAAGGTTAAACTCAGAGAAATTATCAACAAACATTGTCGGACGATGAAATAAACATCGCCAACGTGTCCAGAATGCTCAAATTAGCTAGGATAGCCTACCCAACGGTCCAATTTGGACACAAGGGCAAAAAGGTAATTTCGGATCAAAACGGTGTCCGTGTCGGAGCCGTTTTGCACCGAAAAACGTGCAAGAAAATAAGTCTATAAAATATAACAAATTATATGTCCACGAAACCAGAATGTCGATACGAACCCAACGGTATCTCCAGAATTGGATTCCGTTGACCCGATCTCATAATGACCCGTTGACCCGGATATTGGTATCCGACTTGCACCGAAATGCGTGCCCGATCCAATGTCCACCAAAACCTAGCAAATTATATGTCAACGAGTCCAGAATGACGATACGAACTCATCGGTATATCCGGAATTGGATTTCGATGAGCCGGCGTCAAAAAGTCCCGTTGACCCAGAATGTGGGACCCGCTTTGTACCGAAAAATGTGTCCGGGCCCACGTTCTCCAAATCTAACAAATTTTATATGAAAACATGCCAGAACGACGCCACAAGTCTAATGGTGGTGTCAGAAATGAAATCTGGAGTCCCGTGTTCAAAAACAGAATTTTACAAGTTGGAAATTACGAATTCGGATGACCAACTTTGGCGTCGAATTCAACCAATCAAACAAACTCACAATGAAACGAGACTGGAGGGGTAGCAAGAGGGTTATACCAGCTTCGCACCGGAACTGGTAGCACGCCAAATGGAGCTGCGGTGGAGGAGATACAAGCTGACGAAGTTGGCCCTGCGAAACTGTCCAAATTTAATACAATTTAAACGGTCAACTTGGTGGCCGGTTTTTATGTATCAAACGATAAAATTAATGAACGAAAATTGACAGAGATAAAGGTGGATATACCGAGATTGCGACGGAGCAAAGAAATCGCCGATCCAACGGTCGGATTTCCGGGAAAACGTGCGCGAAGTTGCTGCGACGGGGCGCCAAAACGAACTTCATTTCGCGCGCGTCACGACGGGATGTCGTTCAAAACGCACGAATCGGCTATACGTCGCACCGGGGAGCGAGGTGGCGGACCCAGGGGGGTCGCCGGAGTTTGCCCAAGGCTGGGGGAGGCTACGGCTACGTCGGCGCGTGGCCGACGATGTCATGGCAGCGCTCCACGCGCTCGTACGCACGCGCGAAGGGACACGCACTGCTGCTGCTGCTGCTGCGGCAGCTACGCGCAGGTGGCTGCTCGGCCTAGCCTCGCCGGCGAGGGAGCGGGGGTGCGCGGCCTCGACGACGGTCGGGCGGCCACTGCGGTAAGGTGGCGGAGGAGGGCAGCCGCGGATTGGATGATGGTGGCGGTTGGTTGAATGGATGGATGGATGGGAGGGAAGAAGGAGAGGAGAGGTAGGGTGGTGCGGTGGTGGCCAACCGACCAGGGTGGCCGGCGGCGAGCTGGCCAGGGGTTCGGCCTAGGAAGGCTGGTGGTGGCCGAGCGAGTGCAAGGTGGTAGTGGTGGTGGTGAAATGATGTGGAGATGGTGGTGATGATGGTATTGATGGTGGTGGGAATGGCTCATTGGAGGAGAAGAAGGCTCGGCCATGGCCGACCACGGCGGAGGCCGGCGGCGAGGCTGGGCCAGGGGGCTCGGCCAAGAAGTGTGGTCGGGCTGTTGGAGGTGGAGTGCAAGGCTGTGTAGTAGTTGTTGTAGTGTAGGTGTAGGAGAATAATAGAAAGGAGAGAGAGAAGGAGTGTAATAAATGTGAGAGAGGAAGAGAGAGAGAGAGAAAAGTTGTTCTCTAGAATTTAGGGCCGGCACATTGCTGTGAGGGGGCTGTTGTGAATGTGAGGGGAAATATATGGTGAGGATTGATTTAGATGATCAAGTGGCTAGAAATTAATTTGTAGGAAATGGGTCATTCCAATGGATTAAATAAATGGAATTTACACTCAAAGTTCGAAAGAGAAAAGTAGGTATGGAATATTATTTTTGGACAATAAAATATGAGGGTGCTACGATGGAGGGTAGCACGAAGCTGGACTGGACTCGGTGGAGCCGGATTAGGTCCAAAATCGGACATTGAGCAAAATCGAATTCAAAATTAGACGTTGATGATCATGTGTAAATAAGTAGCACATGGGGATTCCAATAAATGGGACACAAGTGGCGGACGGATAGTAGGCTCAATGTGGGCCATGTCCATAGTTGGGGCCGACAGGTTTTGGTCGACAGGGGACCCACAAATCAAGTTGGAAAATGAATGTGACGCCGTGGAGTGAAATAAAATTGGGTCACGTGTCGGAAAGGTTGTGCGAATCAAATGGAGCTCAAAATGACGTGTCTGAGTGGGACACAAAGGTCATGGGTGACGAGCGTCTCGAGTAGATCATCAATGAGGAGTTGGTTTCAAGAAACTGACTGGTCTTGCGCTCCCAAATTAAAAGTCATGGTAACGCGCAGAAAATGATCAAAGAAAAGAGTGGAAAAATAAATAACAATCAAATGGTCTAAACCGACCCGAAGTTCAGCGAAGCAAAAAAAGTACAAGGGAACAAGTTTGGATGGGACACTATATACCGTCATGAAGGTAATCCTGTCCACTCCAAAACTCATGAAGAAGATTTCCAGAGTTGAACATCCCTGATACTCCAAATATCAATGGCATAAAAGAGTACACTTACAGATAAATAAATAAAATAAAATATTTATCAAAACCAAATAATCAGGAAAATAAAATAAAATGAAAAAAATTCAACCCGAAATTCAGGGTGCTCACAGGCGCACTCCTAACTTGTAACTTGACTTGATAATTGATGCTGTTGCGATGGCGAACTTAACTCATATAACCAACTCTGACACCGTGGGTGTTCATTCTTGCTGCTTCGTGCAATCCACTTGTCTTGTCTTGTCTTGCATCATGTTTGGGACGTGACTCCCTGGTTACCACGGTCAGGGATTCGCACTGAATATGGATTAGGCTAATTACTAGATCAAACTATAGTTCATGGAGAATTCCCAGTCACAGGCGATCTCGTTATCTGGACGCTTTAAACGGACTTGTAGACTGCCGACGAGTAGGGCACATTTCCAGCACACTGTCATGTGTTGCACCCTCTAAGTCACCTAAGGGTACATTGTCTTCCGGGCAATGTACCCAACCATACTCTCAACCCGCGGAAGGATAACTGGATAGTCTGCAGGGCTTGGGATTGGAAATTTCTTATTTGCACCTTGTTAGTAATTAGGCATATTATAACCCTAGTTAGTTAAGTAGTAAGCCGTAGTATTTGTTTGGCCGTTTGTGAATGGATGGTGTCCAGCCCTGTCTAAGTCTCGTCTAGTCCCAGTACCTGGTTTCTCATGAACATGTTTTTTTTTACTTATCTTTAACAATAAATGGGTAGAGACAAGGTGCTATTCAGGCGAAGGGTACAACCCCGGTCCTTATTTGGTTAAGGGTTGTAACCTTGCTCCCGGAATGGTTCCACGTCTCTAGTCATTTATTGTCCTGTTGTACTCTTTATTAATGGTACTTTTCTTCTATTTTCCTTATGATCTGATATGCTGGCTTTCGTTCTTATTTCATGGTCTCCTTTGTGGCACTTGCTCTTTCTGGGATTTGACCCAGCTGGTTTTGTGTGGCCAGATTTCGGAGCAGCTCCCGAAGATCTACCGAACTTCCAGCCCAATGGTGACAACTAGACGGAACCCGGGCTACGAGTGGGTTTTCCTTTTTGATTCGCTCACTACATTGTAAAATTATTTTTTTGAGGCGTTTAGCCGACGAGCACCTGTTAGCTCGATGCATATTTACTTACTGTCTGCCTACGGGCTGTAACATGATTAACAAATCCTAGGGTTGATCATGTATGACTGAACTCTTGCTAGTCTTGACATTTTGTACGACTAGCTTCATGATCATCCAATATGTAATGTATGGGACGCCTTGCTATTATATATTTGGTGCTCTGACATCTTGTAACTATTATTGCTTGCTTGAGATTGAGACAATAGGCTTGTTCATGACCATAAGAGACTGTTGGCTTGTAGTTAAACCCTCATATATCTAGACAGCCGTGACCGTATAGCGAGGTGGATTCCATTTCAATATACGTAGCTGGCTATGTACGCCCCCGCTCTCCAGTATTCTGGTTCTGGGGCGTCACATGGTTTAAGTGGTGGCCCATGCAGGTCTTGTAAATCAAGATATGTCAGGGTTTACTGGATAGATATCTCAATCAGTACTCGTCCTTGATCTCTGTTCATATCCTCTGAATCCCTGGATTCTTGCCCTGATCATGTGCTTGTATCGTTGATCTGTCCTGGTCCTTTCTTATTGTTCCCTATGTCGTCTTCTTCAGCAGTACTGTACCTGGCTCCGTCGATCAGCGAGGTGGAGCACTTTCCGTGGACCAGCAGCAACCCGGAGATCAAGCCCAGCATTCCAGAGTAGCCTCCATAGTTGTACCTACTGGAGGAGAGCCCCCAGTTCAGCCCGTTCGACCTGCCGAGCCTGATGATGGCACCTTGGTAGGTCTCATCAGGACCTTGATAGCTTCCCAGGATCGTAGAGGAGACGCCTTACACCAGGCAGTGGCAGATGCTTTGACTAGAGGCTGTCATCCAGGGAACAGTGCGGCCAACAGCTTCAAGCGCTTGAACCCTCCATTCTTCGACGGCAGCGAAGATGCGATTGCCGCGGACGCTTGGCTTCAAGATACCGAGGTGGTTCTGGAAGCAGCTAGGACACCTGAGAATGAGAAGGTGGCGGTGGTACGCCTACAGTTGCTGGACTTAGCTCACAGTTGGTGGGCGGCACAGGCCGTGGGATTAGCGGCGCCGGTTACTTGGGCGGTGTTTAGAGAAAGATTCCAGACGAAGTATTTTGATGTTGTAGCTCGGTACGACCTACAGACGAGATTTACCAACTTGAAGCAAGGAGGCAGAACGGTCGACGGTTATGCATCTGAGTTTTCTAGACTCAGTAGATTTGCTCCCACCATGGTGGCGACCGAGTTTGATAGGGCCCAGCGGTTCCAGCAGGGGCTGCATTTGGAGATCTTGTTGGCAGTTGAGCAGTTCGAGCACCAGACGTTCGATGCAGTATTAAGGACAGCTAGGAGGCATGAGTAAACCTCCCAGAGGATCATAGATAGGACCGAAGATAGGAAGCGGCCCCACAATCAGATGTACCAATCATCAGCTCCAGCCCCGGCAGCTAGGGGTTTGACCATTGGAACTCCGAGGCGGACGGCCTCAGTGACGTCGGTTCAATATTTAACCCCGACGTACCCGCAGCAGCAGAAGCAGAAGCCGACTTTCGCGATGGGATGTTCTTATTACGGGAAGCCAGGGCACGTGGTAGCAGATTGTCGCAGGGCGCAGGGATTATGCCTGGCTTGTGGAGCAACAGATCACAAGATAGGAGCCTGCCCGAATAGGGGTAGTTCGTCCTCTTTCAACCTAACCAGTCCGTCGGTTAGGGGACCAACACCTATGCAGCAGCAGTACTCGAGGCCATTGTTGCCTTAGGCCCAGGCATTTCAGCAACAGAACCAGCATCAGTACACCCAGGCTCAAGTGCAGATCAGGCAGAGGGGTTTCCAGCAGAGGGGACCCGCAGCCAGAGGACAAGGTTAGGCAATGGTGATGACTATGGAAGAAGAGGTTGCACCAGGTGAGGTAGTGGCAGGTACTATTCTCGTCAACTCCTCTCCAGCATCGGTATTATTTGATTCTGGTACATCGCATTCATTCATGTTTGTACGATTCGCAACACGGATATGATTGGAGCCCGAGTCATTATCAGTGAGGCTCAATATACTTACTGGTAATGGTCTTGTGGGGGTAGATCGAGTGTTTTCCTCGTGTCGGATCGTAGTTAGCGGTAGAGAGTTCTCCGCTAGATTTATAGAGTTTCCTATGGCAGACTATGATGTAGTCTTAGGCATGGATTGGTTGAGGAACCAGTATGCTAGGATAGATTGCCATGTTGGCAGGGTTGTCTTTAGTATTCCAGGCAAGCCAGAGTTTTCATTTTCCAGAGGCACATTGGAGCCACCTCCCCCAGTATTGCGGATGGCAGTAGCAGCAGTACAGTTACCCCGGATAGTTGAAGAGTTTCCAGATGTCTTCCCAGAAAAACTTCCAGGGATGCTGCCAGAGCGGGAGATCGAGTTCACTATAGACTTGATCCCCGGGACGGCATCAGTATCAGAGCGAGTCTACAGGATGGCGCCTTCAGAGTTGGAGATTTTGTACAAGATGATTGAAGAACTGAGGACCAAGGGATTCATTCGTGCAAGTGGATCGCCTTGGGGAGCCCCGATGCTTCTTGTGAAGAAAAAGGATGGTACGTCCAGGCTATGTGTAGATTATCGTACCTTGAACTCGATGACAATCAAGAACAGATACCCTCTTCCGAGGATAGATGACTTATTTGATCAACTCAAGGGGGCTTCAGTGTTTTCGAAGATAGACTTGCGATCAGGATACCACCAGATCAGGGTCAGAGAGCAAGACATTCCGAAGACAGCGTTTAGATTGAGGTATGGGCATTGGGAGTTTCTTGTTATGCCATTCGGAGCAACCAATGCGCCAGCCGTATTCATGGGCCTCATGAATCGTATTTTCATGCCTTACTTGGACCTGTTCGTGATCGTGTTCCTAGATGACATCCTGGTCTACAGCAAGAGCGAAGCAGAGCACGAGCAGCATCTCAGAATCGTCCTTCAGACGCTTAGAGAGCATCAGTTGTACGCCAAGTTCAGTAAATACGAGTTCTGGCTCGATCACATTTCGTACTTGGGTCACATCATTACCCGAGGAGGAGTGAAAGTGGATCCCCAGAAGATTGTGGCTATCGAGTCATGGCCAGTACCTAGCTCAGTGGCAGAGGTTCGCAGCTTCCTTGGATTAGCCGGCTACTACCGACAATTCATTTCAGATTTTGCAAGGATTTCAGCACCGATGACCCAGTTGACCCGCAAGGATGTGCCATTCGTATGGACAGCAGAGTGCCAAGAATCATTTGAGAAGTTGAAGCGAGGTTTGGTAATGGCTCCCATTCTCACACTTCCAGATGGGACCGGAGGATTCACAGTTTATTGCGACGCTTCAGGCAGAGGATTGGGGTGTGTCTTGATGCAGCATGGAAAGGTAATAGCTTATACATCACGTCAACTTCGTGATCATGAGAAGAATTACCCGACCCATGACTTGGAACTGACGGCGGTAGTGTTTGCGCTTAAGCTTTGGCGGCACTACTTGTACGGAGATAGAGTGGAGATATTTACTGATCACAAGAGCCTGAAGTATGTTTTCACCTAGAAGGACCTTAACATACGGCAGAGAAGATGGCTCGAGCTACTGGTGGACTATAATGTAGATTTGTAATATCACCCAGGGAAGGCCAACGTTGTAGCAGATACGTTGAGCAGGAGAGCCGGAGTTTACTTCCTAACGGCGCAACCAGAGTTATTGGCAGATCTTTAGAATATGGGAATTGAAGTGGTTCTTCCTACCAACGTGGCGTTGATGGCCAGTCTACAGGTTCAGTCCAGTATAGTTGAGAGGATCCGGGGGACGCAGTCAGCAGATTCCAAGCTTCAACGACTCAGAGCAGAGTGTGAGGCAGGAAGAAGGCCTGAGTTGTGCATTCATGAAGATGGTACACTTCGACACGGCACTCGTCTTTGTGTACCCAGTGGAGATATCAGACAGGAGGTCATGGCAGAAGCTCACAGTTTACAGTATTCTATTCATCCCGGTGGCACGAAGATGTATAGAGACATTCGTCAGCATTTCTGGTGGAATGGCATGAAGAGGGAGATAGCCCGGTTTGTCTCTCGGTGTTTGGTTTGCCAGCAGGTTAAAGTTGAACATCAGAGGCCCGCTAGACTTCTTCAGCCCTTGCCGATTCCAGAATAGAAGTGGAAGCATGTGACCATGGATTTTGTGACTGGATTGCCTAGATCCCCAGCTGGTCGAGATGCTATTTGGGTTATAGTTGACAGGCTCACGAAAGTGGCTCACTTTCTTCCGTTCAGAGTTGGACAGTCTACGGCGCAGTTGACAGAAATATATTTCAGGCGGATCTTCAGGCTTCATGGGGTGTCGGCCAGTATCACCTCGAACAGGGATTCTAGATTCATATCACACTTTTGGCGTAGCCTACAAGAGAGTTTGGGAACTCACTTTCAGTTTAGCTTAGCTTATCATCCGCAGACAGATGGCCAGTCGAAATGCACAATCCAGACTCTTGAAGATATGTTGAGATCTTGTACCCTTGACTTCGGTGGTTCATGGAAGGATCACCTGCACCTGGTAGAATTCTCGTACAATAATAGTTTCCAGGCCAGTATTCAGATGGCCCCGTTCGAGACACTGTATGGTAGGAAGTACAGATCTCCGTTAGCCTGGGATGATGTTGGAGAGAGGCAGATGCTTAGTCCAGAAATGATTGCCCAGACAGTTGAAATGGTCAAAAGAGTCAGAGATCACCTTCGAGTGGCCCAAGATCGCCAGCGACATTG
Organism: Iris pallida; assembly: GCA_029216955.1. NCBI lineage: Eukaryota > Viridiplantae > Streptophyta > Magnoliopsida > Asparagales > Iridaceae > Iris > Iris pallida. The sequence continues at coordinate 3,960,196 of JANAVB010039816.1, read as the reverse complement.
GGCCGATGCTCATCGACGTCCCTTAGAGTTTGCTATCGGCGACCATGTATTCCTTAGGATCTCGCCTAACCGCGGCGTCATTCGCTTTGGCGTACGGAGAAAGCTTAGTCCTAGGTATATAGGGCCGTTCGATATCCTGGAGCGAGTAGGAGATGTATCATATCGTCTCGCTCTTTTGCCGTCGCTAAGTGAGGTGCATGATGTATTCCATGTGTCCCAATTACGACGGTACATCCCGGACCCGAGCCATATCCTGGACCATTCGGAATTGGTTGTTGGTACCAACGTTTCGTATGAGGAGAGGCCCGTGTCTATATTGGACCGGAAAGAAAAGATACTCAAGAACAAGACTATTAGCTTAGTCCATATTGCTTGGGGTCATCACTCCCTAGGTGAGTCAACGTGGGAGCGTGAGGACGACATCCGATCGCGATATCCCGACTTGTTTGACTCTTAAGGTATAATGTCTTCCTTATGCCTTATGCTTTCCATCCCTTGCTTGTATGTATGATTGTTTGATTGTTTGCTTAGTGTAGCTTATTTGTGGATAGTATAGCTGGCTCTTACATCTCTAAGCATCTTGATTTAAATTTCGAGGACGGAATTCTTTTAAGGTGGGTAGAGTTGTAACGTCCGTATTTCGGGATACGTATTTTTAATTAGGCCCATATATATTTCGGACCTGTATTTTATTTTCTCGGATTTTGGCCTGCAATTGTATTTTGGCTCGACTTACAGATTTTGGTTTTCTCGTAAATTGAGTTTTTGGACCTGGCATGGTTTTATTCTTTGTGGAAAGGATTTGGTTTGGTTTGCTTTGGACTACCCTTAGTTAAACTCCACCCTCAACACAACACACCCTCCCTCATTAAAACCCCACCTAACTTTCTCTCTCCTCATTACTCTTCCATTAATTTTCTCCATCTTCTTCTTCCTTCCTCCACACAACTCCCAACCTCCATAGGCAAATGCACCTTGCCACGAAATATGAAACCTATTTTATTTGTCCATTAGTTAGATTAGGCCATGGTGAACCATATTAGAACTTGGCATTTTGTGATTTGGAGTTTCCATTTTTCTAGATCTAAGTTTTAATCATTTTCGGATTTTCTTGGTTTTGATCTATTAAACTTAGATTTTTGCTTGTTTTGAGGTTTCCATGTGGTAGAGAATTCAATTTTACACAAGTTAGAGCTTTGAAAATCTAAATTTCGTTTTGATTTGGCCAAGTTATGAGATTTGGAATTTTGGGGTTCTTGGGTTCTCTTCTCAGCCTGTTGGAGAAGAAGACCTCGGCCAGCGCTCTTTAGCGCTGGGCTGACCCGCGCTCGGCACCCTTTGGCGAACCGTGCCCCTTCGCTGGCGCTCTTTAGCTCCAGCGCAACCCGACCCCAGCGCAGCTTGACCCTAGTGCAATCCGACTCCAGCGCAGCTCGACCCTAGCGCAATCCGACCCTAGCGCAACCCGACCCCAGTGCAGCTCAACCCCAGCGCAGCTTGACCCTAGCGCAACCCGACCCCAGCGCAGCTCAAACCTAGCGTAGCTTGACCCTAGCGCAATCCGACCCCAGCGCAGCTCGACACTAGCGCAGCTTGACCCTAGCGCAACCCGACCCCAGCGCAGCTCGACCCTAGCGCAATCTGACCCTAGCGCAACCCGATCCCAGCACAGCTCGACCCTAGCGCAATCTGACCCTAGCGTAACCCGACCCCAGGAACCCCAGCGCAATCTATTTGCCCATGGTGGTTTGGTTTTATTGTCCTTGGGCTTGGCTTCTCTTTTATGGATTGGAGTTCTGAGATCTTGTTCCACACAACACGACTGTCTTGACCCAACACGACCTGGCACGGTTTCGGTGTTTTGCTTATGACTAGTACGATTTTTGTAATTTTTGTGATTATGATCCTAGTACTTCTGATCTTCTTAGTAGTGACCCGATGGGTGCGCTCTTAACTGGTAACTGTGATTCATAATTAATCTCTGTAACTGGATAACTTGATAGTGGCCCGGGGCGGCGCACTCCTGACTTATAACTTGACTTGATAATTGATGCTGTTGCGATGGCGAACTTGACTCATATAACCAACTCTGACACCGTGGGTGTTCATTCTTGCTGCTTCGTGCAATCCACTTGTCTTGTCTTGTCTTGCATCATGTCTAGGACGTGACTTCCTGGTTACCACGGTCAGGGATTCGCACTGAATATGGATTAGGTTAATTACTAGATCTAACTATAGTTCATGGAGAATTCCCAGTCACAGGCGATCTCGTTATCTGGACACTTTAAACGGACTTGTAGCCTGCCGACGAGTAGGGCACATTTCCAGCACACTGTCATGTGTTGCACCCTCTAAGTCACCTAAGGATACATTGTCTCCCGGGAAATGTACCCAACCATACTCTCAACCCGCGGAAGGATAACTGGATAGTCTGCAGGGCTTGGGACTGGAAATTTCTCATTTGTACCTTGTTAGTAATTAGGTATATGATAACCCTAGTTAGTTAAGTAGTAAGCCGTAGTATTTGTTTGGCCGTTTGTGAATGGATGGTGTCCAGCCCTGTCTAAGTCTCGTCTAGTCCCAGTACCTGGTTTCTCCTGAACATGTTTGTTTTACTTATCTTTAACAATAAATGGGTAGAGACAAGGTGCTATTCAGGCGAAGGGTACAACCCCGGTCCTAGTTTGGTTAAGGGTTGTAACCTGGCTCCCGGAATGGTTCCACGTCCCTAGTCGTTTATTGTCCTGTTGTACTCTTTATTAATGGTACTTTTCTTCTATTTTCCTTATGATCTGATATGCTGGCTTTCGTTCTTATTTCGTGGCCTCCTTTGTGGCACTTGTCCTTTCTGGGGTTTGACCCAGCTGGTTTTGTATGGCCAGATTTCGGAGCAGCTCCCGAAGATCTACCGAACTTCCAACCCAATGGTGACAACTAGACGGAACCCGGGCTACGAGTAGGTTTTCCTTTTTGATTCGCTCACTACATTGTATAATTATTCTTTTGAGGCGTTTAGCCGACGAGCACCTGTTAGCTCGATGCATATTTACTTACTGTCTGCCTACGGGCTGTAACATGATTAACAAATCCTAGGGTTGATCATGTATGACTGAACTCTTGCTAGTCTTAACATTTTGTACGACTAGCTTCATGATCATCCAATATGTAATGTATGGGACGCCTTGCTATTATATATTTGGTGCTCTGACATCTTGTAACTATTATTGCTTGCTTGAGATTGAGACAATAGGCTTGTTCATGACCATAGGAGACTGTTGGCTTGTAGTTAAACCCTCATATATCTAGACAGCCATGACCGTATAGTGAGGTGGATTCTATTTTAATATACGTAGCTGGCTATGTACGCCCCCGCTCTCCAGTATTCTGGTTCTGGGGCGTCACAGGTTGCCCCTACACGTGAACTAAGTCTGGATGTGCCAACTCTCCTTACAAACCCGCATGCAAAGCTCGGCGATGCATGTAACATGGGTTTTAAGGCAAAACTCCCTTTCGCTGACTTACGCGACATGATAAATCATAAGCATAAAACGAGGGAGGATATAAGAATTCATGGTGCACATCCGTGCACCAGTATTGTCATCAACTGTTGCTGCTCCAAAGCTACGAGAGTGCCTCAGAGACAGTCCGTGTTCCGACGGCTGCATTTCTCTGATGATGAAAAGCCGCTGTGTTTCATCCAACATGGCTTCATGGGGTCTCCCTTATGGAATCCCCAATTAAAGACGGTGGACCACGAACCCAACTTTCTTTCTCAGTTCCGCGAGAAGAAGGAGAAGAAGTTTACCAATAGATGGCCATGTCACAACCCGCACCCGGTGTAAGGGCACGAGACGTGGGTACGTCCAGCCTACGCCGCAGTGTCGGCGGTAGAACGCTGTCCTAGGTCCAACATCTAACACAATCTAGAATATGCTCCAATTGGAGAATAATATATATATATATATGGTACAACTCAATCAAAATAACTAAGATGGAATAGAAGAAAGATAATCACAACAGAGAGTCACAAAATGAATAATAATCCCGGTGTAAACCACACCATAATAAATCTTAATACAATCACAATGTCTCATAACTAGGTAATAATATCAGCCTAATCTAACTCATGGCAAGTCCTCAGCGACTACTGGATCCTGCTGAGGGTCCAGGTCACCTGTGTCAACTAGGCCTGCTCCATAGTAAGTGTCGCAGCAATCCTCATAATCTGTAATATTTTCAACGGTCCAGTCAGGACAGGAACGAATATATATCTCTCACACAGTTCATAACATGAAAGGAAATATGAAACAAGCTATAGAATAATATACATGAACTGCTGTAAAGAAATAGTAGAGAGACTGTAAAAAGAAGAACATGATATAGTGGAAATAGATATACATGATATAGATAAGAAAACTGAGCTAACTACGTGATTCAGAGCAGATGTTTGGTTATGTAAACAGGCATAGGTTATACATGACTTAAATCTAGTTTGGAGTTATACATGAAATGGTGTAGATCACATAACCAAATAAATACTCCTCCTGCCCCAATCAGTACACAAGGATCTGTCCAGGTTATGTTATTGCACATGAAAGTAGTGTGTCACATGGATAGCTAGTCCACATGCACACTGGTTTATACATGAAGGCTCACATGATCATGAGTGTACATGAATGTCACATGAGTATACATGAATAAATACGAATACAATGAGTAGACGATGTACATGATAAAGTACATGAGCATAACATACCCGATGTATCCGAGGGGATAACATCGCATGAAGAGATCCATATAGTACTAATCCGTGATAACATCATGACAGCAACAAATAAACTAGTCTATAACAAGTAAATATGTCCAAGCAAGAATGGAACGGTCAGAGAATGTACTCGCCTGACAATCCGAGCTGCTGATGAGGATGTGTAACTGAACTTGAGTGATGTAAACATATTTAAAGTAACCACAAGTCACAACATGGTCTAACATATTATAAGAAAGGGCTACAATGCAATTCTACGTGCTTCTAAGTCCTTCTATGTCAAAGTCAACCTTGGTCAACTCTGGTCAAACCTGGTCAACTTTGGTCAAACCTGGTCAACACTAAGTCAACTAGTTCGTTTACTAATTTTTAGGTCACACACAAGTTTACAAGTCATTCCGAGTTCGTTTGAGTCGATTTGGATCAAGTTTGACCTAAAGTTGACTTTTGTCAACTTGGTTAACTTGTCGGTCAACTCGACTAAACTAGGCTCATTGGGTTGATCCTAATCTGTCCCAAAACTCCCTAGGTTACATTCACAAGCATACACTTATATATAGATATATTTTCATTCACTCAAGTAATATATATATACACATACACATATATATCTCTAACTTATGAAAAGAGGGTTGTGTGTGTGTGTGTGTCTATGAGGGCTACTACTGGGTCCAAAAACTGAGACAAAATAGATATAAACACAACCATCGGAATACACTATATATACTTATATATATACACAAGTCTAATTTAAAGGAAACTATATATATATATATATATATATATATATATATATATATATATATATATATATACACAAAAAATATATATATATATATATATATATATATATATATATATATACACATACTAACATATATATACATGAAGAAAGAAAGTGAAACCGTAAAGAGGATACAAATGTACAAATCTGAGAATCGAAATATCTCAACATACATTCACCAAACATATATATACATATATAGTTATAGGTTGAAAAAAAAAATATATACTTATACATAGAGCAAAAGGGAATATATACACATATATGATAGAAAATTAGGAAATAAAACCAACGACAAATTCCCGCAAGTCCATAATCTCGTATTCGAACTATAAACTCAGAAATTATAGTTTAAAACTCAGGAAATCAAAATATCACAAATCGATTCAAAGCTTAAATTGTCAAAAATCCCGAAATCTACATCAAGATCCAAATCGTAAAATACACAACTAGGACCCGTGAAACTTGGCAAGCACGATGGTCTCGACCTGTGAGACGTGCTCGGGTACTCACAGAGTCGAAACTGTGTCCGTGTCGTGTCCAGAGAATGCGTATAGGAAAACCGATTTTGCGTGTCAAGAGCGCCTATATCGCTCGATTGAGCGCCGCACACGCAACGAGAAGCCTCGTGCTCGTGAACACAGCTAGGTAGGGTCCCGGGGTAGGGCTAGGCCATGTTGACATGACAACACGTTGCGTCTACGCGACGCAGCGACCCGCATACAACCGTACGACCTGCGCGTGCGCGCGTGCGTTCCCGTGGGCGCGTGTCGAGCCTCGTGGCTCGCGATTCGATCCACGTCGCGACTCGGGATCGGGTCCCTCGGTAGTCTAGGTATAGGGATACATGCTCGTGCTCCTGAAATGGGTTCTCGACGCGACGTGTCCGCGTACGAAGGCCGTGTCAGCGGCAAAATTCAGCCACGTGCACTGTGTAGGCTGACCAGTGCACGTCAGATTTCTCCGCGCTCGCTCGACGAAATCTTGTGAAATTTTATGGGCATGTGGGCAGAGGTTTCCCCTAGGCGCTCATAAAATTTCATGCAAGACGGAGCTCTGTGCGTCGAGTTATGACGCACAGACAGCAGGGCATGCACGGGATCTCGTGCACGCGTGTCCGTGTCCGTTCGGACGCTGAAATCGTGTCGATTTCCGATCCATCTTTACGAAAGTTGTTACAAATCATATAAGAAAGGAATTCATGAAAACAGAATCGAAAATTAACACTTTTCAGTTCTAAGTGGCATTTTGCCGAACACGTGCAACAAAAGACCGATACGTGTCCGATACCGCTATCAAACGAAACCAAAATCCTACCAAACTTTATACACAGATCAAGGGTGCCTATATGGATGCAATAATGAAGAAAATTCAGGAGAAACAAAGGTAGATCGGGGTTTACCTATTGAGAGTCGGAATCTCAATAAAAGGAATTCTCCGAGCGCTTTGTCGGCCGATTTCTCCCAAGTGAATGCCTCCTCCTCCTTGCTAGTAGTACTCTAGCAAATTCTACTCTTCCCAACGAGCGCAACGGAATTCGTTTGAGGTGAAACGGACTCCGAATGAAAAAACTAAGGTTTTTGGAGAAAGGGAATCGGTCAATCAGCAACAGACCCTACAGGAGCAATCATGCAACGACCATCTTCCCTCAACGGAGACAGGACCTTCTACCTCGAGCGAGGCCAACACAAACCACGGACCCACAGTAACCACTACCATCCAAACCAGATCCGCCGCCAAGCGGAACAAAAAAAAGCCCCCACAACTTCCTTAATGCTCAACATCCTATCCTGGAATGTCCGCGGTCTGGCGAACAAACTGATGTTAAGGAGAATAATCAACCTATGAAAAATCCACAAGATCGACACCCTTATCATTCTTGAACCCAAAATCTCATCCAAAAGATTAAATCCATCCAACTGCAACTGGGCCTTCCCACGGCCATTGCCGGCAGACATGATATTTGGATCCTCTGCACAAAGGACGCCAAATTAGAAGTCATCCACGACTTCCGGCAGGCCCTCTCCTGTTGGTTTGAACACCCAAGTCTTCCTAATCGCGCTATCCTTTCTGCGGTCCATGGCAGCTGCGATGTCGCGGAGAAGAAACAACTCTGGGACGACCTCCTTGACATCCATCACACCCACACCAACTCCCCTTGGCTTTGCATAGGGGACTTCAATGCAATCACCTGCAGCACAGAAAAAACTGGAGGGCGCCCCCCTCTCGTTTCGGCCATGCTTGACTTCAACAACTTCATCTTCAATGCCCACTTAACCACTCTCCAGTTCACTGGTAATGCTTTCACCTGGTGCAACATGCAGGATGGCGACCGCCGTCAATACTCAAGGCTTGACAGAGCCCTTACGAACTCATTCTGGCACGGAATGGGGATCACCACAAATCTGTCCTACCTCAACTCCACGGAATCAGACCACAACCCCCTTTTGATTGAGATCTATAACAAGTCCAACTCATCTAAAAAGAACTTCCAATTCCTCGACTTCTGGGCCGGGCATCCCCATTTTCTGGGCATCGTAGCGGAAGCATGGAACCGCGAGGATTCACCCAACCCCCTAGTTCGAGTGAGCAATAAGATTAAGGCCACCAGGAAAGCCTTGTCCGTCTGGAGCAAGCTCGCCTACGAAGATATCTTTCAAGCCGTTCGCGTCGCCGAGGACGACGTCACCCGCGCTAAAGCCCTGGTCGTCACGGATCGCTCCTCAGAGGCTAAGAGAGCCCTTAACCTCACCAAGGCTATGCTCAAATTCACGATCAAAGTGGAGACCGATTTCTGGAAGCAGAAAGCGAGGTTGAAATGAGACAACGAGGGGGACAAAAACTCGAAGTACTTTCACGCCTGCGTTACCGGGCGCAGACAGAAGCTCTCGATTCATAGGACGACAGATGACAATGGGAACATTATCACCGACCATAAGAGCATCCATGAGACAGCCACAGATTTCTATTCCAAACTATTCTCCAAAGAAACGGTTCACAAAGACAGATCTTTCCTTGACCAAATCCCCCTCCTCATTAGCGACACCGACAATGCCCACTTGAACCGCCCGCCCAACGTTCACGAAGTTAGAGACGCAGTGTGGGCACTGAACGAGCACAGTGCGCCAGGACCAGACGGGTTTTCGGGGGTCTTCTTCCGCACATGCTGGGATATTATCAAGCAAGACATAACTGAAGCGGTGACCGCTTTCTTCGAATGTGCCATATACCCTAAAGCCATTTCTAGTGCCAACCTGATCCTTATCCCTAAAAAAGACAACCCGGAGTCCTTCCGTGACTTCCGACCTATCAGTCTTTGCAACTTCATCAACAAGATCATATCCAAGGTCATCGCGACCAGAATGGTCGGTATTCTTCCTAAAATTATTTCGGAGGAGCAAAACAGTTTTGTTCGCGGAAGGAACATCCAGAACAATATTATGCTGGCCCAAGAGCTTATCACCTGCACTTAATTTCCAGTGAGGGGAGGCAACATTGTCGTCAAAATCGACGTAGAAAAAGCTTATGATAGACTGGATTGGCAATTCATGATCTGGGTCTTCAGAGCTTTCGGATTTTCGGAGACTTGGACCAATATCGTCTGGAGATCCATCAGTCACTCGTGGTTCTTCACGATCATTAACGGCCGTGCTGAGGGCTTTTTTAAATCCCATCGCGGGGTGAGACAAGGCGATCCTCTATCTTCCACAGTCTTCATCATAGCTGCTGACGCTCTGAGTAGGAATCTTAACAATATGGTCAACACCCCTAACTTCCAACACTATCATACATCCAGTGGATGCCCTATCATCATCCATCTGGCATTTGCAGACGACCTACTCATCTTCTTCTCCGGGGATGAAGGCGCTGTGGCGGTGGTTCACAATAATCTGATGAGATATGCTAAATGCTCTGGTCAGAAAATCAACCATTCCAAGAGTGTTATCTATGCCCACCACAACACCAACAGAGAACACGCCAACAACCTCTCCAACATAACATCCTTTTCAGTCGCGAAGCCCCCGTTCAACTATCTCGGCTGCCCGTTAGTGTACGGGAAATACAACGTTGGCATATTCAAGGATTTAATCACCAGAATCAGGAAGAAGCTGGAAGGATGGCACAATGCCACCTTATCCCCAGGTGGCAAGATGATCCTCATCAATCACGTGCTATCCTCCATCCCCATCCACACACTGGCGGCATTTTCGCCACCCATCAAGGTTCTTTCTACGATCGAACAGATCTTTTGCAATTTCTTCTGGGGGCATAGTAACGGCCAGGATAAGCATCACTGGGCCAGCTGGGATTCTATGGCTCATCCGACTGGCGAGGGGGGATTAGGCTTCACCAAACTCACTCACATTGTTAAAGCGTTCTCGATGAAACTGTGGTGGAAACTCCGTACGAGCAACAACTTATGGAGCAGGTTTTTCAAAGCCAGATACTTCAAACACATCCACCCCTCTATGGCCATATCCAACTGCAGATCCTCTGCGGCTTGGCGCCGTATTCTTATCGGCCGTAACCTTGCCGAGCCAGCGATGAGACTCCAGCTGGGTGCGGGCGACTCGAACCCTTTCCTCGAGAGATGGGTTGGAGACTGCATGATCCAGAATCTTACAGAGACCCCGAGAGATTGTAGGATCAGAGACTTGTGGAACCCCATGACCGGCGACTGGAACTGGGACCAGGTTCGGGAGTGGTCCGGCAATGACGCAGCTGATGGCATCCGTGCTAGAGGGTTACGCATCAGTGGAGAGGGAGATGCATTGAGATGGTCCCTCGAGGCATCAGGGGCATTCTCGGTAAGGTCGACGAGAATCGCTATCCAGGGCGCCGGCCGCCAGTATCTCCCAATAGCATACTATTGGCATTCTTGTATACCCAAGAAGTGGTCTTTCCTTGTGTGGAGAGTCATTAAAAAGAAACTGCCAACAGACGACATCCTCAACACCATCGGGATTAGCTTAGCGTCAGCTTGTTCCTGCTGCTCCGAGCGTCAGATGGAGACCATCGATCACATCTTCCGCCAGGGGTCGCTGCCTGACAGGACATAGACCACCCTTAACCAGCTCTTCAACATTGAGCAGGACGGTGGACGCTTCCACGATCTTCTGGCTACCTGGGGTTCAGCCTCCCACGGCCACCAGATCGTCGTAGCGGCCGCCAATTGGGTAATTTGGAAGAACCGCAACAAGGCGAGATTCGAAGGTCACCTTTACTCAGCAGAACGGCTCTTGCGGGAAGTTGCTCGCCAATACCGTAAACGGAGCACCCTGTGTTCCCAAAGTTCGAGAGCATTCTGGTCGTTGCTCCCCCCTTAGCCCTCGGCGATAGTATCTCTTTCACCCCTCCTTCTTTTTGTGGATCTCCTGTATAGGCTTCGGCATTTTGCGCCTTGTATACGGTAACGTCAGCGGTTTCATGCCGCCTTTAATAAAAGGGGGTTTTTAAAAATATATATATATATATATATATATATATATATATATTTATATATTATATATATATATATATATATATATATATATATATATATATATATATATATATATATATATATATATATATACACACACACACATACATTCACCAATACAGAGATATATACATACACATACTAACATATATATACATGAAGAAAGAAGTGAAACCGTGAAGAGGAAACAAATGTACAAATCTGAGAATCGAAGTATCTCAACATACATTCACCAAACATATATATACATATATAGTTATAGGTTGAAATATATATATATATATATATATATATATATATATATATATATATATATATATATATATATATATATATATATCAAAAGGGAATATATACACATATATGATAGAAAATTAGGAAATAAAACCAACGACAAATTCCCACAAGTCCAGAATCTCGTATTCGAACTATAAACTCAGAAATTATAGTTTAAAACTCAGGAAATTAAAATATCACAAATCGATTCAAAGCTTAAATTGTCAAAAACCCCGAAATCCACATCAAGACCCAAATCACAAAATACACAACTAGGACCCGTGAAACTTAGGAAGCACGATGGTCTTGACCTGTAAGATGTGCTCGGGTACTTACGGAGTCGAAACCGTGTCCGTGTCGTGTCCAGATAATGCGTATCGAAAAACCGATTTTGCGTGTTAAGAGCACGAATATCGCTCGATTGAGCGCCGTACACGCAAAGAGAAGCCTCGTGCTTGTGCACACAGCTAGGTAGGGTCTCAGGATAGGGCTAGGACATGCTGAAATGGCACCATGTTGCGCCTACGCGATGCAACGACCCGCGTACAGTCGTGCAGCCTGCGCGCGCGCGCGCGTGCATGCGTGCCCGTGGGCGTGTGTCGAGCCTCGTGGCTCGCGATCTGAGCCACGTTGCGACTCGAGATCGGGTCCATAGGTAGCCTCGGTATAGGGCTACGTGCTCGTGCTCCTGGAACGGGTCCTCGACATGCCGTGTCCGCGTACGAAGGCCGGGTCAGCGGCAAAATTCAGCCACGTGCACTGTGTAGGCTGACCAGTGCACGTCAGATTTCTCCGCGCTCGCTTGACGAAATGTCATGAAATTTTACAGGCATGTGGACAGAGGTTTCCCCTACGTTCTCATAAAATTTCACGCGAGACGGAGCTCTGTGCGTCGAGTTATGACGCACAAACAACAGGACATGCACGGGACCGTGCACGGGATCTCGTGCACGCGTGCCCGTGTCCGTTCGGACGCTGAAATCGTATCGATTTCTGATCCGTCTTCACGAAAGTTGTTACAAATCATATAACGATGGAATTTGTGAAAATAGAATAAAAAATTAACACTTTTCAGTTTTAAGTGACATTTTGCCGACCACGTGCAACTAAAGACCGATACGTGTCCGATACCGCTATAAAACGAAACCAAAATCCTACCAAACTTTATACACAGATAAAGGGTGCCTATATGGATGCAATAATGAATAAAATTCATCAGAAACAAAGGTAGATCGGGGTTTACCTATTGAGAGACAAAATCTCAATAAAAGGAATCCCCCGAGCGCTTTGTCGGCCGATTTCTCCCGAGAGAATGCCTCCTCCTCCTTGCTAGCAGTACTCTAGCAAATTCTCCTCTTTCCAACGAGCGCAACGGAATTCGTTTGAGGTGAAACGGACTCCGGATGAGAAAACTAGGGTTTTTGGAGAAAGGGAAGTTAGGGTTTGCTCTAGATCTTGGAGGCTAATGTTTTACAAATGAGAGGGAGGGCTGCTTGTGGCCGGCTAAGCTAGGGGTTGTTAGGGTTAGGGTTTGCACATGGGCCAAGCACTCCATGAGTTGCTAAAAGGCCTGTCATGACCCGTACCCAGTGTAGGGGCACGAGAAGTGGTTACGTCCAGCCTACGCCGCAGTGTCGACGGTAGAACGCTATCCTAGGTCACATACATATAACAATTATAAGGTACCTGTACAATGTATACGCTCCTAATGGAGGACAATATAAAAATGTATAACTCAATCACAGCTAAAGTAGAAAGTACGATAAGATAGATAGATAAGATCTGAATCCACAATGAAATACAAGATAAGAGAGAGAATCTAAGTGTCTAAGATAACAACTCTATAATATCCAGAATAACAAAATCCCCAAATAAATACAAGTGTATCCAAACAAGACAGGATAATAAGTAAGATACTGGTCTAGCTAACTAGCCTAGACTACTGGGGTAATGTCCTCTGCAAGTGCTGGGTGCTCCTGGGAGTCCAGCTCACATGTGTCATCTAGGCCTGCTCTATAGTATATAGAACAGAACTCCTCAATGTCATCTGTAATATTTTCAATAGGTCCAATCAGGACGAGAGCGAGCACAGTATATCTCACGCAGTTCATAATATGATAGGATATATAAATATGCAATAGAGTAAGATACATGAAACGCTGAAGAATATACATAAAGTAAAAGAGATGACTGTAAGAAAATATCTACTATAAGTAAAGAACTAACAGTGAACTAGTAATTTAGAGTACAAGATAGACATGTGAACGGCTTGCATTTGCACATGAGTAATCTAAGAGTTTGCACATGAGTATACTACTTTGGAATTGTTCACATGACCATTTATACTCTTCCGTACCCCAATTAATACACAAGGATCCAGACAGGTTATGTTATTGCACATGATATCATATGAAGGCCCATAAAAGGGTGCACATGAATGTATACATGGGGGCTCTGTAAACATGAGAGTACATGAATCACAAGAGTACACATGAATGGTGAAAGCACCGGAGTACATGATGAAAGTGAAACACACATGACATACTGTAACCCAATGCTCTCCCGAGGGGGATAATATATCATGAAAGGATCCATATAGTACCAATCCGTGTTAACAACGTGACAACATCAAGTAAAGTAATCTAGAGCGTAAATGTAAATCCTATCAAGTATAAAACGGTCAGAGAATGTACTTGCATGATATCCTGAGTATCTGAAGTGAAATACTGTCTGAGGAGAGGTGTCTGGCTCCTATTTATAACAGCACAAGTAACAACATATCCAAAATGGTAAAATAGAATACTACAATGCATTCTACATGATGTTTGGATCAATCTAGGCTAAAGTCAACCTTTGGTCAACTCTAGTCAACTACACTAGTCAAACTAGGTCAACTAGGTCAAATCCTAACCCAGACAAGTCTTACTAAGCCTAACCATGTCTATCCTAGCATTCACATACCATCACAATGCTATACAAGCTATCAACACACAATCTCATGTATATACATACCCATATACACATATGTATACATAGGCTTACATATAGAAAAAATCACATAGGGCTATATGCCATATACAATCTATATTGACATACACTAGTATATGTTCACCACATTTACATATACGAAATTCATATAGACAATATACATATATGAAATTCATATAGGCAATATACATACATATATATATATATATATATATATATATATATTTTAAATATATATATATATATATATATATATATATATATATATATATATATATATATATATATATATATATATATATATTACATTATTATCTAGCAAGGTTATAGATATTATATATATACATATATATAGAGAGAGAGATAGGGTGACAGTAGCAGTATGGTGTGTGTCATGTGTGTGTGTACATGGAATGTGTGTGTGTGTACAATAGGTTTCCTGTGTGTGTGTGGCAGTAATGTGGGGTTCCCTATTTTCCTCTGTGTGTGTATACAGTAGATAGGTATAGGTTCTCAGGTTTGTGTGACAGTGATATACATGTGTGTGTGTATATAGATTAGGTGATGTGTGTGTGTGTGTGAATATAATAGTACAACATAGGTGTCTCAGGCCAGTGTACATATATGTGTGTGTGTGTATAAAATCAGAAATCAGTGTATCAGTTTTTAGTTTCCAGGTTAGACAGTCCATTTGCATTCGAGAACCCATAAATCCAATGCTAACATGAATCCTAACATGTAACTTAAACTCAGATATATATATGTGAACCAACATTGCAATTTAATCATCTATAAATCAGTAAAAACCAATTTAAATCTCAAAAAAATCAATACACTGAACCTAGTATCAGAAAAATTGGGAAAACCCGATTTTAAATTCAAAATACAACTAAACATTCAATTTATTGGTTGGTAAATAATGATGCACTTGTGTATGTGTCATGCAAGTGTCATGGTGTCCAAAAAAACTGGACACAAACGTGTCCAAAATAATCTAACACACGAGCACATGAAACAGTGCACTGACAGTGTGGTACGTGCGTGCCATGGGTTCGTGCACACGACACGAGTCGAATCATGACACGTGCACGTGTCCCCATGTTCGCCCAACGTAGGGCAACACGTTCGTGTCCCTGACACGTCACCACGACGTGTCTACGAGGGACACGAAGCCCGTATCAGAGGGACGAGACACGCGTGTACAGTGCAGTATGAAACACGTGCACACGCAATTTCTCTCTCGATACAAAACCATATTGCATGAAATTTCTTGGGTGTCGTGTCAGACATGTGCCCTGTGTGTCCAAGAAATTTTGTGTCAAATCATGTCGTGTACAGTGTGCACGACACCTCGAGCAGCAGGGCATCGAGCGCACCGCTCATGCTGTGTGTCCAATAAGAAATCGAACATGAAGACGACACGATTTGTGTTCAGTGCAAAACCAAATTAAATCACACATATATAGCTATAATATTGTTTAAATAGTTTTCAAAAATATGAATTAAAAGTTCTCTTTGGCATTTCAACAAACACCTACAAATAGGAAATAATACGTGTCCGATACGGACACGAAATTGTTGCAAAACTTCACCAATCACACACCACAGCTGGGGGACACCTAGATCTAGGCTATTATGCAAAGAAATCCGGATTAAAAGATGGTTTAAGGTGTTTACCTATAGAGTATCAATGACAAGGAAAAAGTCCCAAATAAGAAGATTCTTCTTGCAAGCCAAAAGCTCCAAATTGTACCAAATCTAAGATTTCTCTCCATGAACAGAAAATAGAGTGGGATTAGGTTCTAATGCAAGAAACTAGAGTCAAAAAGGAATTAAAATAAAGGAGTTATGAATTGGGGAAGAAGGACCAATACCTCTTTCTTTTCAAAAGTTGCTTTGATGCAAAAAAGGCAAGAACTAGGAAGAGAGATTAAATAGGGGGGTAACCCTATATGGCCGGCCATAAAGGAGAAATTAGGTTTAGGGTTATGACTAATGGGCTTGGGCCAAGTTTCAATGATAAAGGAAATCAATCCATAAGTCAAAAGTCCATGAACCTAATCATTTATTCTCTATATGAAACTGGATTCAAAATAACTTAACTTGGGTTGACTTAAGTTAGACTAGGGTCCCACCATGCTAATCAAGTCACCATAGCTAAAGTCAACATCTAGGTTAGTCTCCAAAGTCTCAACTAGCAAGGGTCAAAAATAACTACCATCACTCCAATAATTCAAAATAAATCCAAAATTCTCAAAATGACCAAAATACCCTCAAGCTAAAATGTGGTAGTGACAAATCTACCCTCCTTAAAAAAATTTTGTCCTCGAAATTAAAAGGCGAACTAAACTGATGAGAAGGATAGACAATCATACCTCAAGGTCCAAAAAGATATGGGTATCGCTCGCGTATCTCATCCTCCCGCTCCCAGGTAGACTCTCCTGGAGAATGATGCCTCCATGCGACACGAACCAAGGGTATCACCTGGTTTCTCAGTACCTTCTTTCGACAATCTAGAATCTCTATTGGCTGCTCTGGATAACTGAGAGTAGGTCCCACCTCAATCTCCGAATGGTCGAGTGCATGGCTAGGATCAGCCACATACCATCTCAACTGTGATATGTGGAATACGTTGTGGACACCCACTAGTGCAGGTGGCAAGTCTATACTGTTTGCCACGTCACCGACTCTCTCTCTGATCACGAAAGGTTCGATGAAGCGTGAGCTAATCTTCCCACATCCACCAAAATGTATGGTACTACGAGTCGGAGATATCCTCAGAAGAACTATGTCTCCGACCTAAACACAAACAAGGTCTCAAGTTACAAAATAATCAAACATGATCAAAAAAACACAAACAAATAACCTACTTCTAATCCTATCTCTAATCTGTACCTCAAACTCCAAAGGCCTCCGGGGGCTATCGGCCCAATGCCGATGTCTGTCCTGCACCACGCGAAGTCTGTCCCTGATGAGCTTCACCTTCTCAACTGCGTCAACAACCATCTCAGGTCCCAATAAAGCTCGCTCTCTAACATCATCCCAAGATAAGGGTGTACGACATCTACGCCCGTACAGTGCTTCAAAGGGTGACATCTCAATGCTGGCCTGAAAACTGTTGTTGTAAGCAAACTCTACCAAGTGCAGATGATCCTTCCAGGATCCTCCAAAATCCAAGACGTACGTCAGCATCATATCCTCGAGCGTCTGAATAGTCATCTCTGACTGTCCGTCCGTCTGAGGGTGGTATGCCGTATTAAACTTGAGCTGAGTGCCCAAACTAGTTTGCAGACTCCACCAGAAATAGGAAGTAAAGCGACTATCCCGATCCGAGACAATGCTGACCGAAACTCCATGAATCCTGACAATCTGCCGCATGTACATCTCTACAAGCCTCTCTGTAGACGTACCCACTTTAAATGGCAAAAAGTAGGCTGATTTGGTCAACCTGTCTACGATGACCCAAGTTGTGTCTTTTCTTCTGGTGTACGCTGTAATTCAGAAACAAAATCCATCGTGATGTGCTCCCACTTCCACTCTGGAATAGACAATGGCTGCAACAAACCTCCTGGCCTCTGTATCTCTGCCTTGACCCGCTGACAGACCAAACATCTGGCTACGAAGCGAGCTACCTCCCGCTTCATCCCATACCACCAAACGTGCTCCCTCAGGTCCTTGTACATCTTGTTGGAACTTGAATATATAGTGTACTGAGATCGGTGGGCCTCCTGCATGACCTGCTTCCTCAGCTCTCCACTGGGCATACACAACCTGGAACCGTGCCTCAAAGCGCCATCCTCTGCAAGAGTAAACTCATCATCCACCAGCCCTGCTCGAACCTGCTCTCGGATACACCACAGAGCAACATCCTCGAACTGCGTTGACTTGATCCTCTCTATCAAGTTCGACTGAATCTGAAGGCCTCTTATCTGCATCTGAACTCCTGGCACAATCACCTCAATCCCCAGGCTCTCCAAATCTGCTAGCAAGTGACGATCCATAGTCAAACACATGGCTGTCGGATACCTACTCAAGACATCGGCAACCATATTGGCCTTCCCTGGGTGATACTGTAGTAAAATATCGAACCATCATCAACTCCAACCACCTGTGCTGCCTCATGTTGAGCTCCTTCTGTGTAAACACATACTTCAAGCTCTTATGATCTGTGAAGATCTCCATCCTCTCTCCGTATAAATAGTGTTTCCACAACTTTAAAGTAAATATCACTGCTGCCAACTCCAAGTCGTGTGTAGGGTAGTTCTTCTTATGAGGACGTAACTGCCTGAAAGCATAGGCAATCACCTTCCCATGCTGTTGCAAGACACAACCCAACCGTTCCCTGATGCGTCACTGTAGATAGTGAACCCTCCTGATCCTGATGGCAAAGTCAGAATCGGAGCTGTCGTCAGCTGCTTCTTCAACTCATCAAAAGTGACCTGACACTTCTCCGACCAAACAAACCCTGCGTCCTTCCGGGTCAGCCTAGTCAATGGCTCTGCACTCCAGGAGAAATCTTGCACGAACCTCCTGTAATAGCCTGCCAATCCCAAGAAGCTCCTGATCTCTGCTACTGAACTCGGTGCCGACCAAGCCTCAACTGCCGTGATCTTCTTCGGGTCCACTGAGATCCCATCTCCAGTCACCACATGACCCGAGAAGTCAACTCTGTCCAGAAAGAACTCGTACTTCGAGAGCATTTCATAAAGCTCCTCCCTCCTGAGTGTCTCCAGACCACTCTCAAGTGCTCCTTATGCTTCTCCTCAGTCTTTGAGTACACCAGGATATCATCGATGAACACCACCACGAACTTGTCCAAGTACTGGTAGAACACCTTATTCATCAAGTTCATAAATACCACCGGGGCGTTAGTCAGCCCAAACAGCATAACCAAGAACTCAAACTGTCCATACCGCGTCTTGAATGCAGTCTTCGGGATATCCTCCTTCTTCACCTTTACCTGATGATAACCTGACCTCAGATCAATCTCGAGAAAACCCAAGCTCCGCTCAACTGATCAAATAGATCATCAATCTGCGGCAGTGGGTATTTGTTCTTGATCGTGAGGTTGTTGAGTACCCTGTAGTCGATACACATTCGTACCGACCCATCCTTCTTGGGTACAAAGAGTACCGGTGCACCCCAAGGTGAAGAACTCGATCGGATGAAGCCCTTGTCCTGCAGCTCATCCACCTGCTTCTTCAATTCTACCAACTCACTGTTGTTCACTCGATAGACATGCTGAGAAATCGGTTCCGTGTCGGGAACCAAGCCTATAGAGAACTCAACATCTCTGTCCGGTGGAAGTCCTGGTAACTCCTCCGAAAAGACGTCTATGAACTCCGCAATCAAGGGATGTGGAACCGCCTGCTCCTTGACTGAAACTCCGCAGAAAAGTCCGCTGCTCTGCTCCGCCTGTCGTCGGGTGAACTCAAACTCTGGCTCTCCTGGCACTCCGAACAGAACTCTACCCCCACGACAATCTATGCTGGCGTGATGCCTGCTCAACCAATCCATACCTAATACAATATCGTAGTTCGGTAGTGGCATTACGAGCAGACTCACCTCCAACTTCCGGTCTCCTAAAATAATACTCTGCCCTCTACAAACATCACTCACGAGGATAATACCACACTCGGTCGTGATCTTGCAGGTCCTAGGCAATGATTCAGATACAAGGCAGTGTCTAACAACAAATGATACATACATAAAACTGTAGGAAGCCCTAAAATCAAATAAGGCGAAAGTTGGAATGGACTCGAGAAGAACAGAACCTACGATCAGCTCCCTAATAGCTTCTGCATCCTCGGCCGCCATGGCGAAAGCTCGTCCCTGCTGACCTCCCCTGGCCTGCTACTGATGTAGAAGCATGGAAAATAATAAAAAAAGATTCATTCGGCCAGAGAGCCCCATGCGGCTCAGAGCGTCTATGCGGCTCAAACAAGTTTCATGCGGCTCAAAGAGGAGCCACGTGGCCTGCAAATAGCTCTCTCGTTTGTCCTTTACTGCATTAAATGCCTTGACGGCTGACAGTTCTGACAAGGTGACAGTGCTGACACAAAGATATCATCATGACTCCCTCATAATGACGGACTCCTTGGGAAGCGAAGAAAATCTCTGATACGATCTCCTGAGAGTCAGAAACTGTCATACGACCTTGACACGTGGACAGTCGTATGCGGCCCAAGCGGAGGCTCCCCCATACGGCTCACGAAGACTAGCTCCATGCGGCTCACGAAGACCATCCCCATGTGGCTCACAAGGACTAGCTCCATGTGGCTCACAAGGACCAGCTCCATGTAGCTCACGAGGACTATCTCCATGCGGTTCACTCATACTCATGTGGCTCAAATCATTACCATGCGGTCCAAATGTTCAGGGGGGCACTCTTAGGCAGCCTTGACACGTGGCTAGCCTTATGTAGCCTAACTTTCCTGCAGCTCAGATTTTTGCTGTTTTGACACGTGGCATGATAGCAGGGCACGTGGCATCAGATTGATCGAAATCTCTCAACAAATCCCAATGAAATATTGGGATCAAATCAGATCATTTGCAAATAAGCTAATTAAAGACACGTGTCGAGGAATCCGAGATTGGTATGACAAATCAGGAGGATTTATGTCAATCAGCATTAATTATCCACAAAAGATTTGATGCAATCACATTTATTGCTCAAATCAAGATGAACGGCCCAGATTCAGTGATCCTTAGCCGCCGACTTTCAAGAATGGGCAATCATTGTAAACCCTAATGAGGCCCCCCACTCTTATAAATAGCAAGGTGCCATTCCCTTGCAAAGGACACACCAAAAGAGAGACAGACATATACGGAGAACTACATACAGACATAGAGAGCCAGAGAGCCAGAGAGAGCCTGAAGAGAGAGAATTTCTTCATCAACGCCAAGCAGATCTTCTACAGAGCCAAGGCTGCATCTGATCGTCCAACGAGTAAGACAGAGCTGCCGTCGCTTTCCCGAGCCTCTACCGTCACCCCTCCAGAATCTAAAATAAACAATTGTACTTAGATTGCTGTACCTAGGTTTTCGTCCCTAGGCTTTCTTTGTACAAGCGAGTTTGTATTGTGAAGTAAAAGTCCAGTCCTCCGATAATTGTTCTGTTCTTTTATATTTCATGGCAAACACGATGGCGACTCTGCTGGAGACAAACTTCTCCATGGCTGAGGAGTTGGTGACGCAATCGGATGCAGCCAAACTTGGCTCCACGCAACAGAAGATGGTCGTCCGCTTCGACCAACAGGCGTTTGAAGAAATGCTCTCTAAAGGAAGTGCTGGCCCGGTCCAGAAGCGAATCCGCACAAAGAAAGCTCGCTGCGAGTGGAGGCCAAAATCATTTACTCCTCCACAAGCTCTGGACGGGGTACTCTCTGCTACCCAAGACGGCGAAGGAGACTCTCATACGGCTCCACTTCGAGCCGTAGAGGACTCTGCTGTCCCCAAGTCCGGCAGAGAAAAGCACTACGATGTTGGACTTGCAGGGATAAAGAGTGGTTCTATGCACCCCAAGAAGAAGTCGAACGCGCATATGGCCGAGTCTGCCAACCACATGCAGGAGGCTCATGCGGGTGAATCTGCCAACCGTATGAAGAAGGTCTATGCGGCCAGATCATCCAGTCGCATGAAGAAAACTCATGCGGCTGAGACTCCCAGCCGCATGAAGAAAGCCTATGCGACTACGCCTACCAGCCGCATGAAGATTACTGATGACAGCCGAATGACACCCACTCCACGTGGCTCTGTCTTCGACCGCCTCTCCTATTGTCCTGATCTCTTGTGCTCCCAAAAAGATATGTCTGACTCTCTCCAGCATCACCTAGACTCTTCCTACTATGTGCCCTTACGCACTAGAGCGAAGAAGTCTAGGGCAGCGCGAGCTTGGCAAGCTCGGTCCACTGATCCGGTCTCTGACCATCCGAGCGTCCCACATACTGTTATGCGGGCCTCAGATGGGAAGTTGTACAGAACCACTCGAGTCTAGCCCCCGGCGGCAAACGGACATAGAGGTTCGCAAAAGTCTCCCAAAATCTAGGGAGCAAACATGGTCGATCCAGACCCATCTGACTTGCGTGAGGCCATCCTCCACAAACGCAAGGAAAGAGAAGATGCATCGGGGTGCAAAGAGTCCTCCCACGGACGTTACTGTACCCAAGTCATCGTCAACTGCTGCTGCAATAACGCGACGGTGCGAGAAGACCAGCAGTCCGTCTTTCAAAGACTGCAACAGCCGTCTTCAGAAGACGAGGCACTTCCTGTCATCTCTTGCAACTCTGCTCAGAAAGTCCCCGTCGATGGGAGAGGGAAGAAGACAAATGTTTCCAGCCCAAAGGTTTCAACCACTTTGACTAAAAGACTGTCATATAAGCGGGTGCCCACCACCGGAGTTTTCCAAGGTACTCGTTCTAAGACGAAATCTGCTACAGTAGGAGATTCGTCGTCCACCCCACTGGGGGTTGCTAGGACTGGGAGTAGTACTTCTCCGAACCTCTATGACAATCCGATGTTCTAAGAAGATGAGCCGGGGGAAACAACTCTACCATCAGATACAGCAAACCCCGACGTCCCCGAGGACGTCCACAACTCCCAAGATGAGGCGAACTCGGAGACTGGGGGTACTGTTCCTTCTGAGTCCGAACTAGAAGAGAACATTACCATATACCTCGATGACTTCTCACTACAAGGGTATGATTCGGAGGGCGCTTCCTCCACCGCTCCGTCCATCTCTCCTCATGTAAAGACGGTGTTTATGACAGACAGCAGCCAAGGTGGTTCCAGTAATCGCCAACGTATCGACACTTTCGAGGCTATACTCCTTGCCTTGGTCAAGTCTGTGGACGAGATCAAAGCGGCCCTTCCAACCCTGCAAGGAGGGACGCCTGGCCAAACAAGTACGGGTCCCGCGGTCAATGCGGACTCGAATTAAGCGGCACCGAATCCGGACAACAATCCTCCTAAAGTAACGGCCCCCACCGCCGTGGATGAAGCCCGAGAAGCAAGAAGAGAGGTCCAGGAGCTCCGAGCCATGTTTTACGCTCGAGAAAACTCTCAAGACCTCAGAATTCGGCAACCGTACCCTGCTGCCTGGAGGGATGTTCCATTCCCGCCAAGATATAAGCCGTTCAACATCAACCCGTATGATGGCAAGACCTTCGCAAGTCGATACATCACTTACTTCGAGGTCACCACCGACCATCTGCTCCATGATGATGCCATCATCATACGGTTATTCATTGGGGCATTGGAAGGAGTCGTCTTCGACTGGTATCGCAACCTGCCAGACAACTGCATCCGCTCCTTCGCCGGCTTCAAGCATATGTTCTTGGAGAGATTCTACGAAGTAGGATAGGACATCACAATGTCCACCCTCATGGACGTCGTTCAAGAGAAGAAAGAGCTGATAAAGAACTACATCGAACGATTCCGCCAAACCGTAATGAAGCTGCCGTCTAGAAATCCGGATTCCTCCTTGATTAAAATTTACCAAAAGAGATTGCTCCCAACAATCAGTCTCTGGATGGGTGAAAGTCAATTCAAGGTCTGGAAGACGTTCATCATCAGTGCCACAAGCGCCGAAGAACGATTGAAGAAGGCTCGCCAATTAGGATTGCACATCTCAGACGGAGAGAACAAGGGCAAGCGTCCTAACACCAACAATGACGATGGGGGTAGCCCCTCCAACAATCGGGACAGCAGGGGTAAGCAGGCTATGGTGGCCGACACAGCACAGAAACCTGAGCCAAAGCCGGCAGACAAACAATGGCCGCAAATTACTTACTCCTTCGAAGACGGTCACGTCAAGCCTATCTTGGACATGCGCATACAAGGAGACAGAATTCAGCTTCCTCCACCAAGACGGGAACCTCGGCCGGTAGACATGAAGAATTCAAAGTACTGCCATTACCACCGCTACGTCCACCATGCTACACATGACTATTACCAGCTAAAACGGTACATCCAAAACCTCATCGATTCGAACGCTCTAGCCATCAATTTCGAAGAGGTGACCGTGGCAGCCAATATAGTATCGGTACAATTCGGCAGCTTTCCTTCGACGAAAACTCAAGACGGTGTGGTCCCCATCCCTCTGGCGACAATGGAGATTGCTAATCTTCCACCTCCCCGAGATCAGGCTGCTGGTCTAGTGCCTCTCACCACATCACGAAGGGAGGTCATGTGGGTCCATCCAGACTTGGTATCAGAAGTAACTCAGCCCACACCATCTTCCATTTGTAAGAAGAAGAGTGGACAAGTCAGGTCCTGCCGCACAATCTCGGCAGATATCGAAGAAGCTACAGCCATCGTCACTCGGTCTGGGGCACAATCCCAACCCGTGGCTGACAACTCGGCTGAAGATCATCATCCCGCTACAACTGACGCTCCAGGACCGGCTCAGCCTCCGACGACCGACAAGCCTAGGCCGAAGGAGACTCGCTTTGACAAATCCCTCCGAAAAGAGACACCATAGGGACCAGAAAGGCCCTACAACTTCGACATCTTAGTGCAATTGGCCAATACACCGACCAAGTTGTCATTATATGAGCTTCTGAGACTCTCAAAGGATGTGCGAGCGACTTTGAGCGATGTACTCCAAAATGCCATCGCGTACCTGGCTCAGGTCAACCTCACAGGAGAGAGCCCGTCTGCAGATCTCCAAGACAGCACTTGCACGGGCGCAATGCCCAATATTGTCTTCACTCCGCAGGACATGCTCATCAAAACCAACCTGCACGACCGCCCGCTATACTACACTGGATACATCGACGACGTAAAGGTGGATCAGATGCACATTGATCCTGGCTCTTCCATAAGCATTATCCCGAAGGGTCTGTTACATCATCTCCGCATCCCAATGTATCGCCTGACGCCTACAAGCACCACCATCAGTGGTTTCAATTCGGGCAGGAGCAACCCAATTGGGAAGATTCGTCTGAAATATCAGATTGGCGATCTCCAATCAGAAGTCACCTGCTACGTCATAGATGCAGACACTTCTTACAACATCCTCTTGGGGCACCCATGGATACACGATTATATGATCGTGCCTTCCACGCTGCACCGGTGCTTCAAATATATCGACAAATACGGCTTCGTGAGGACAAAATTTGTCGACATCGATCCCTTCAAAGGGGTCGAATTCTACTACTCAGACTCCTGCCTATACGAAAAATCGAAGAGGCACCTTGATGAAAGAGATGTGCAAGCTCGTACCGAGACAGCCGCAGGATCAGAAGAACCTCTAACGATCCACCTCCAGGCTTACAAACCTGGCAAGTCCGCACCCCTTACAGCCACTCTGCGTAAGGACGCAATCAGCCTCTCGGCACAAGAAGAGCAGATGATAATCCGGCGGCCAAGGTCTGGCCAAGTGCCAAGACCCACAACGGAGCCACTGACAATCAGGCTGCCGAGAGTCGGCCAGCCGCAAACGGAGAAGCTCAATCCCTCCGACAAGCCAATGATGATACGCCTTCCCAAGAAGGGTCGTCACCCCGATGCAAGGTCTGGGACCTCTAGCGAACCAACCACTCCCCGCCCAGCATCGAGTACCAAACTGGGGGTCGCTAGTCTGCCGACTACTCCACGCTCTGCTCCACCAGCTGAACCTCTAACGATCAAGCTGCCCCGATCGTCCTCTCAGTCTTTATTTATACAGGGGGTAGCCGAAGAGGAACCGGAGCTAGCCAAGTATGTGGCTGCCCACACTGATGTTCCCTCCGCAGATGATGTAATCCCGCTAGAAAAGATACCTTACTTCATCAATAAAGGGCTATCTTTGAACTATCTCGAGCTTAATAAGCTTTGTGCAATGTATGCTATGGAACACGGTATAGGCACTCACCTACACACACAGGTAATAAATGTGTACACCGCAATCTAGCTTACTCCAGTGGAAGACGCTTACCGCATAATCGAGGGAGGGGACCATCCAATCATCTTCGGCCGGAAAGACGATCCGTATTCCTTCACCATAGAAGAAGTCGACCTTGAATCAGATGCCGGGAGATTGCCTCTGTATCTTTATAGCCCCCAATCCAAATATCTCATACAGAAACAGGGGTATGATCTGGAGACGATGCCAGGCTTGAACTACGGAACTGGACGACGATTACCTTTGAAGCCACCGGTCCCGGAAGGCAAACCACGGGACTACTATAGTAAGACTCGATGTGGGTTAGGGTATGTTACACCCACAACGACCCCTGAGAGTTCAGATGAAGAATGTGACTGGCATTCACATTCAACCGGATCACCAACTTCTGATTCGGATACCAGCATCGGAGATGTATTCGGACAAGTCTTGTCAGTCAACATGGTATTCGCCGACGCTTATGAAGAAGACGAAGACATCCCTGAAATCCTCGAGTTAGAGCCGTAGGCCCAACAGTTGGATGCACAATGGGAAAAGCGATTCGAACAGAGAGAACCTCCTATTGAAGCTGAGGTCATACAAGTGGATCTCGGCAGCAAATCTTCTCCAAAACCGATCTTCATCAGTAAAAGCCTAACAGACGAAGAGCGAGAATCGCTGCTGGAACTTGTCAAAGAATATATTGATGTGTTCGCCTGGAGCTATAAAGACATGTCGGGGTTAAATCTCGATATTGCTCTTCACAAACTCAACATTCGGCCGGATGTAAAGCCAGTCAAGCAACAACAGCGATGCTTTCGCCCGGGCATCATGGATGCGATCGAAGCCGAAGTCAACAAACTGATAGCCAGCGGCTTCATTCGTGAGAAGCAACATCCTGACTGGGTCGCCAACATAGTACCCGTCCTAAAAAAGAATGGAAAGATTCGAATCTGCATCGACTTCCACAATCTGAACGAGGCATACCCCAAAGATGAATTCCCCCTCCCTATCACATACATCATGATTGACAACACTTGCGGCTTTGAACGTATGTCATTCATGGATGGCTTCTCGGGGTACAACCAAATCAAGATGTCTCCTGACGACGAAAAGCATACATCATTCCGAACACCGATTGGCATATACTGTTACACAGTCATGCCTTTCGGTCTGAAGAATGCCGGCGCCACATATCAAAGAGCCATGAGTATCATCTTCAGAGACCACTTACGCAAGATGGTGGAGTGCTATGTTGATGACATCACCGTCAAGAGTCGCTGTAAGGGAGACCACCTGCAGGATCTGAGGACGGTATTCGACCTGATGCGAGCACATAATTTGAAAATGAACCCCACAAAATCCTTCCTGGGCGTATCCAGCGGGAAGTTCTTGGGCTTCATCATCACCGCCCAGGGTATCCATGTAGACCCTGAGAAGACAAAGGCAATTATGGAGATGGGTCCCCCAAGAAATCTCCGTGAACTCAGAGGCCTTCAAGAAAGGCTAGCTTACATCATGAGGATCATTTCTAACCTCTCCGGGCGATATCGACCATTCACCCATCTCATGAAGAAAGGCGTCTCATTCGTATGGGACGAAGAATGTCAGCGGGCCTTCGACAACATCAAAGAATATTTGTCGAACCCTCCAGTCCTGGTGGCCCCGGTTGCCGGAAAACCATTCCTACTCTACGTACGAGCAATGGATTCCCTCGGGGATCTGCTGGCACAAAACAACGATACAGGCCATGGACAAGCCATATATTACCTCAGTCGAATGATGATTGGACCAGAGCATCGATACACCGCTGTGGAGAAGGAATGCCTTGCCCTTGTGTTCGCCATTCAGAAGACGCGGTACTATGTCACGGGATAAACAATACAGGTGATCTCATGAGTCAACCCTCTTATGGTCCTCATGACTAAACCAGGGGCACTCAACTCTCGCCTTGCTACATGGGCAATATTGCTGTCCCCTTATCATATGATCTTCATCCCGCAAAAGGCTGTCAAAGGTCAAGCCCTGGCAGACTTTTTGGCAGCCCACCCAGGCTCGGAGTCATCCAGAATATATGAGGAAATCCCAGATGAGGTCGCCGATTCGCATGCAACCTCTCACGATGATATATGGCGAATGTCCTTCGACGGCGCTTCGAGAACTGGATCCAATGGCAATATCGTCGTCGGAGTCGGGGTGGTACTGGTCTCCCCTTCCGGATTGGTTATTAACTGCGCTTACTCTCTCACAGAACCCTGCTCTAACAATGTGGCCGAGTACAATGCTTTGGTCATTGGACTCCAACTTGTAAGGGAGCTGGAGGTAGAATATCTTGAAGTATACGACGATTCTCAGTTAATCGTCAATCAAATCCGGGGCTCATACGAAGTCCGCCACGAAGACATGATCCCCTATCACCAAATAGTGATCGACATCATCTCGTCGTTCAAGGGGTTCTTCATCGAGAATGTTCCCAGACTCCGAAATATCAAAGTCGATGCCTTAGCAGGTCTGGCCGCTTCCCTAGCAGTGCCAAATTATACTCATTAATCGGTGGACGTGATAGGCCACGAACTGGTCTGCCCCAAGAACAACGTTCAATTTGTGGCAAGTTATTCCGCTCAGACG
This sequence comes from Iris pallida, assembly GCA_029216955.1. Lineage (NCBI taxonomy): Eukaryota > Viridiplantae > Streptophyta > Magnoliopsida > Asparagales > Iridaceae > Iris > Iris pallida. The sequence continues at coordinate 3,931,410 of JANAVB010039816.1, read as the reverse complement.
ATAGACGATGTCCCAGATTGGAGACAACCATTCATTGACTTCGTCGTCTACGATATCCTCCCTGAGAACCCAAAGGAAGCCACCTCCATCAGACGGTATTCTCTCAGATTCTTCTACGATACATAGAAGAAAATGCTGTATCGGCAATCCTATGATAGATTATTGCTTCGGTGTCTGTCAAACGCAGAAGCCAAAGAAGCCGTACGAGAAGCTCATGACGGTGTCTGCGGGGCCCATCAGCCTGGCCCTAAATTGCAAGACCGTCTTCGCCGAATGGGCTATTACTGGCCCACGATGGTAGCAGATGCGATAGACTATGCTAGAAAGTGCAAAGCCTGCAAAGTCCACACGGACTTCATCCACCAACCATCCGAATTTCTACATCCGACAGTGGCATCCTGGCCATTCGAAGTATGGGGGATAGATATCATTGGTCCAATCACTCCACCTTCCTTTCGAGGACATCGCTTCATACTAGCAATCACAGATTACTTCTCCAAATGGGCGGAAGATGTCCCGCTTACAGAAGTAAAGACTTCGAACGTGATCAGCTTTCTTAAGCATCACGTCATCTATCGCTTTGGACTGCCCCGAAGGATCATCCACGATAATGGTCCGCAGTTTACAAGCCACGCCTTCTATCGGTTCTGTGACAAGCACCGCATCCAGAATATTGCTTCGACGCCATACAATCCAGCAGCAAATGGGTTGGCAGAAGCATTCAACAAAACAATCATCAAACTTCTCAAGAAGTTTGTATCGTCCAACAAATGCGACTGGAACGAGAAGCTTGGTGAATGCCAATGGGCATACCGTACCACAGTCCGAACAGCCACAGGGAATACACCATTCTTCTTGGTATACGAAAGTGTGGCAGTTCTCCCATTGGAGACTCAAATACCCTCACTCCGTGTCGCCCTCACTTATCAATTGACGACGGATGATAACTATCGACGCCGACTGCAAGAGTTAGAGGCCTTAGATGAAAAGTGCCTTCTGGCTCAGCAAAGGATCGAACTATACCAAGCACGCATCTCTGGAGCCTTCAACAAGAAGGTCAAGATCAGAACATTCCAAGTGGGCGACCTCGTTCTGGCAGTCCGGAGGCCGTTGGTCATGACTCACAAGACCGCCGGCAAGTTCTAGCTAAAATGGGAAGGTCCATTTATCATCGAGGCTGTATTCTCCAACGGTGCTTACCGCCTCGCAAAACAAAATGGAGACTTGCTCATGTTGCCCGTCAACGGCAAGTCCCTGAAGAAATATTATGTCTAAACGACACATTCCAGATTATTGAGTCATGTACCCGCTGGCGCCGCTGAACTCACAACCACTCATTCTAGATTATTGAGTCATGTACCCGCTGGTGCCGCTGAACTCACACCTCCAAATTCCAAAATTATCGAGTCATGTACCCGCTGGTACTTCTGAACTCACATTCCGGTCACTCTTTCAGATAGTAAGTCATGTATGATCATACCTTTGAACTTCCTTCCTGGAAGAGATCCTCCCTCATGATCCACTACCCGCACTCCCAATGCACAAAAAGGGTAACCGATCCACAAATTTCCAAAACGGTCATGTCCTCATTACCTCTGAGCCGTTTTATTTTCGCCAAAAACAAATCACCCCTTACATAGAACTTCCATGTCCTCATCACCTCTGAGTCGTTCTATGTACCCTCCTTCATTGAGCCCACTCCTGCCATGTCCTCATCACCTCTGAGTGGGAAGGCTCCATCGAAGAAACCTTCATGCTTGCCATGTTCTCATTACCTCTGAGTAAGTATGATGATTCCCTTTCAACTTATTATCTGTACCCACAATCGGAGTAAGCCGAGGATAATAGGTCCACAAATATTCTCCGCTGAGTTCGCCCTTGCCATGTCCTCATTACCTCTGAGCAGGAAGACTCCACGGTAAAACCTCCGTACTTACCATGTCCTCATTACCTCTGAGTAAGTATGTTGGTCCTCTCTCGTCTTATTATCCGTATCCTGAACCAGGGTACGCCAAGGGTAATAGGCCCACAAATGTCCTCTGTTGACCACAAATTTCCTCCGTTGAGTCCACTCCTGCCATGTCCCCATTACCTCTGAGTAGGAAAACTCCACAGTAAAACCTTCATACTTGCCATGTCCTCATTACCTCTGAGTAAGTGTGTTGGTTCCCCTTCATCCTATTATCCGTACCCTGAATCGGGGTCGCCAAGGATATTAGGCCCACAAATGTCCTTTGCTAAGTCTCTTAGTATAGGCCCATCATTCCTCATCATGCCCTGGAAGCCCAGCTGCTCCATGGCATTCTATATCCCGATACTTGGAACATCCACGACCATATTACCGTGGAGCCATTCTAGGTATCCCCAATCAAACTTGTTATCCGTACCTAAAACCAAGGTATGCCAGGGGTAACAGGTCCACAAACAAATCCCCCATGCGGGGCAAACATCACCACAATACCACAGGCACCAACAAGCAATACAAATGAAGGGTAGAATGGAAAGTACTCTTTATTTGAAGGACGAAAAAAGCATTACATGTTTTGGGACCACGTCCCTCTCAAAGAGAAAAGAAAAGGAAAACAGGAACAAAACCAAAAAAAGGCCGACTATAGTTCGGCATTACACAACTCCAAAAGGCGGTTTCTCACCAAGGTAGTCCCTCGCTCAAGCCGCTGCCTAGCTCGACGCTCGGCCGCCTGGGACAACTGCTTCGCATCATTCAAGTACATATATGCCTGCCAATCATTTTCCATCTTCTTCAAAGCAAGTTCCAAATTGGCAGAAGCTCTACTATATTTGTCAGCTTCCTGAATAGCAACCCCTTTCTCAGTACGAGCAGCTTCGAGTTCGGACTCTAGGAAGGCCAGCTTTCTTTGGAGCTCGAGAATCTGTTCCCGGGTGTCAGTTACCCCGCGGAAGGCAGTCGCTTCCCGAGCCGCGCATTTCAGTGTGACGGCTCCATTGATCGTACAACTCAGTCAGGTCCCGGCGATCCTTCAATATAGCTGGCTTGAGCGATTCCCGAGCAATCCTCACCTTTTCTACCACGGTTGCAAGAAAAGTACGCTCTTGATCTATTGCCACGGATAGATCAGCTTGTCGCAGTACGCAAAACTGGGCCACGAGACGATCGGCCTCTAACAGCTTAGGCTCCAGAAGCGCCGCTAGTCCCGTCCCACCGGGAAGTGTTCTAAGGATATTAATTTGGCCACCGACACATTGACGGGCCATGGAAAAGGGAGTCCCCCTCTCCACAGCTGCCTCAATCCCCTTCTTCAGGTGGCGGTGGAAACTGTCGACCACGTCCTGGAACACTTTATCCAAAACTTCCGTAGAGGACGGTGTCAAAGGCAGTGTGGTAGGCAGTACCGAAGGAGTTGCCTCAGAATTTGCCGTCCCTGCCACCAGGGAAACGAATTCTGTGCGAAAAGATGCATGGATGGTAGCTAGCTCCTCTTCCGTCGCCCGAAGAGCCTGGATACTTGGTAGAGCGGAAAGGTTAACTCCCGAAACCCTATTCGCAGAGGATGGCGCGGAAAGCGTCGTCCCTTGCTCCAGCTGTTCTATCACCAAGGCTCTCGAACTTGACCCAGCTGGAGGCCCCTCAGTATGGGTTGGAAAAGAAGGAGGCACACGTACTTCCATCAGACCCCCCCGGTAGAGTCCGCCCTGACAATGTCCATCACCGGCAATAAAGGGGTGGGACCTGCACATCCAAAGCAATCATTAATCCACGAAGGACAGGGTGATAGAGCAAATAGGCCTCCTCACAAGTTAAAAAGCTGGTTTATCTTACCAGGGAAAGAGCTCGGAGGCTGCAGCTCGTTCGAAGCTAGCATGGACTCCCCACCCGCAGCTCCCAACTCAAATTCAACTGGTTTCTCTGCCCCAGCCACCCCTGAAGGGGAGCCAGCCAGGTCAGTATTATCCTGTTGGAATTCAGCTGTCTCAGGGACAGGGGCAATAGAGCCTCCGTCCCCATGGGTTGAGGTCTCAGCAAGGTGAGACTCCCCGCCCGCCTCCGTTAGAACCCCAGCAGGAGTGATGGCGGTACACATATCATGGATCAAAGTAGACAAGGCTGGATCGACTTCAGTAGTCGAGTCCCGAGAAGCAGACTCCCTAGACGCCTGCAAGGAGCAAAAGAAAAATGATTAGGCCATAATTTAGAAAAAGAAGGAAAAGGCGGCTGAAATTCCAATCACCTCAGAAATAGCGTCAACATCAATAAATAGCCTGCGACGTCTTACCACAGCCCGCTTTGTGGAGTAGGTCATGCCATCGTCAGTAGACAGACGCCTGCCTCGTGGGCGCGAAGCACCAGGCATAACAGGTGGATGATCCTCCACCTCTTCGTCCGGCACAGTAGGAGGCTGGTTCCCCACCTCCTCGTCCGAAGAATACGACGAGTCATCGACAGCCTGCTCGTCACCCTCTTCGTCCGCCGCAGTGGACTCCGAGTCTGGCACGGGAACTCCATTCGCCCCTCTCTTTCTCTTCCTGGAACCCTCTGGCTTTTCTGCCAAGCCGGTCCCGACAATGAAGCTGGTGTTCATGTCAAAGTTCACGGGAGATTTGCTCGTCGCAACGTGATAAAGAGCCGCCATGTACAGAATATCCCCTTGCGTATTAGCGTCAGGGACTGAGAAGCTAGCCCGGGTATGAACAGCGTTGTAATAATGCCACGCCCGGATGCCGTCAAGGACACAGCCCTCGAAGCCCAGGCAAGCACTGGGGCAGTCAAGGAACAGCTGACTATATCCGAATTGACAAGAAAACCTGCTAGGCAAATAAGGCTCCAAGTATACATTATTTCGGTAACGATAAACTAGGTGCGCGGGGCGAATGTTGCGCAGCCATAGAAGCATCTTCTCAGATAAAAGCTGGGGAGGTTCAATGCCGTCAACGTGTACCCTCCTCACTTCTCTAGTGGTAAACTGAGGAAGAGACACAAAGAAGTCAGGCCCGTCAACTCTTGCCAACGCCCTCCGACAATCCGGCATGGTGTCATACTCCCAAAATTGATGGTGATATCGAAAAAGGAAGGCGTCATCAGCGGTGACATCATCCTCTGTCCCGGGCCTCATCAATGACCGATAATGCATCAATAACCACCCCATGAGATAGTGGTATGGTAGCTCTATCCGCTCGAAGCCCAGCGTCGTCTCACGAGCAATGACTTTAGACGAAAAAGCACGGAGGCCGTGGTGTATGCTACACACCATAGCCGAAAGAAGGGCCAGTCTTACTTTGAAGACCAGCTTCACAGCCGAAAGAATGAAGTGGCGGCTGATCCTTTCAGTAGAACCTACCCCTCCCGAGACTACGCAATTTCGTAGCCATACCATCAAGAACCCGGCCAAGATTGCTTTCTCCGACATCTGCCGGGTACCATAGTAGAAATAACTGAAGGAGTCGGTACGACTCCCAAACCTGTCACGGGTGGACCTCGACCTTTTGGCCTTCAACATCATGTCCTTTACCTCCTCCGGGGTTTAAGGATCTCAAGACAAAACCCGACCGGAAGGACGTAACTTAAAAAGATACGCGACCCAGGCCGTGGTATGGGGGGCGTTCCTTTCTGAGCTATTTTCTTTCTTGATAGCAGTCTGGTGGCAGATGCTATGGTGGCACAACAGTTCTCGGTACACTGCGACGAAACTAGGAAATCGTCGATCCAGGTCATCAAATTCCTCGTTCGTCGGGGTATATACTTCAAAGGCCTCGCCTCCCCACGGCAGCTTAGAAACCGCATGCATTTTATGGAGAGCAAGTCCCAACTCTCCCCCGGGCGCGAAGAAAGTCCCCGTACGCCGGCTATACATCTCCAAAAGGGCCATGAACAGCGGCTTGTTAATGGGCAATCCGTAACAGGTGCCCCGGATGGCGTAGTAAAGGTCAATCTCCCGAAGGAGTTCCTCGTAGTTCCTCAGGATCTATGAGGAAAGATTGGCCCATGTGGGAATGGGGTTTATCCAATTCAGCAGCGACAACCTGCCCACATGATAGGACCCCTTGCGAGCGAGCTGATTCAGGAAGGTATCAGCTCGGGTAAAAGTGAAGTTAGGACCAGATACATTTATAAAAGTACCAGGAATCAGCCCCATCACAGTCCGGCTGACTGACTCTCTACTTGCACATGCTGACCTAATACTCATATTATAGTGGATGTTGCCCACGAACATCCCCTGTTGGGTTGGAGTCAGAGAACCTGCCATTTTCCTGCCCAACGGCACCATATTAAACTACGAGAGGGGAAAATGCCGCTCCATCTCGAGAACATGGATATCCACTCCGTCCACAGTGAAGTCCCAGTTCTCAGAAATGTCCAGTATTTGGGAGTTCTTTACGGAGAAAGCATCCCCGAAGAGAAAAGCTGGTTTCAGATATTCTCCGTCCAGTTTCCCCGAATTCATCATAGTGCAAAGAAAATGGAAAGGCTGGTTGTTGATGGCAGCTACCCTTTCCAAAGGCTCATTAGAGGGAAGTTGATCTGTCATATGTCGAATTAGATCGTCAAGCCGTACACCCATGGCAAACTGAGCTGAACCCACTAGAAGCTCTCCGGCCGGGTTGGTTGGGAGGTTCACTGGAAAAGGACAAAAGAAACAGGATTAAAAAATAGGTTAAAACGAAACCACTTAGAGTTTCTCAAAAAGAAGTTTCTATGAGCCTATGCGACTCGGATCGACGAAGCCTTATGCGGCCCAGTTCAGCTGAGTTTCATGCGGCATGGCGTCAATAGAGCCTATGCGGCTCGGGTCAGCACAACTTCATGCGACCTAATTCAGTTAGGAGTTCCATGTGACACTGATTCGATAGCTTATGCGGCTCAGATTAAAACATATGCGGTTCTATCTCGCAGAGGAGTTTATGTGGCACGACTCAGTAAAAGTCTATGCGGGCCAGGTTGTCAGGGATATATGCGGTCAAAGGAGGTCCCATGCGGTTCAAATACAGAAGCACTCCTGCGGCTCAAATCTTTCTCAATACGGCTCAAACATAGGACATGTCCTATGCGGCTCGAATATGAGAGGGTCACGCGACCCATACAACATATGCGGCTCCATCATGGTCAAGTTTGGGCGGTTCAATAAAAACGAGGGAGGAAGGCTTGTGCATATGTTATGCAACAGAGCCATGAGTCTTTCGGGTTCAAAGTATTCAAATCCATTTCTTACCCTTGAAAGCGGGGCGAACATCAGGATGCACTTCGGGCACGACGGCCGACGAGGAAGCCACCTTCTTGCCTTTTGCAGAAGCGGAGACGACCTTGGAAGATTTGGGGGCCATTTTCGACAGTCGGAGAATGGAAATAGGGAAAAAAAGGAAAGACAGCAACAATTGGGGACGAAGGAGAAAGTAAAGAAATCCCTCCGACTGAACTCATCCATATTTATAAACAAAACCAAGGCGCTTCGATTCTCGTGCAGAACGAAAACCAACTCTTCGGTTGTCGAGGCGAGCCGCCTAAAATGAAGGCCAGACTCCTGGGATCCCGCCCCGAAAAGTGACCTCAAAACTGACAAGCAAATCAACAGCATTTAATGTAAAAGATCTCCATACGTGGTAAGATGACGTGGCAGAAAGTCCCCACGGCTGAGATAGCTATGCGGCCCGAAAGTCCCTGCGGCTGATTGACTCAATGCGGCCGAAACATCCATGCGGCCGAGTCATCCATGCGACCGAGTTATCCATACGGCCGAGACATCATATGCGGCCAGAAGAATACATGGCCATGCTTCTTATTCAAAGTATTTCAATTTTACAAATTGAAAACTTTGAAGGGGGTCTTGTAGAAGCATGGAAAAGAATAAAGAAAGATTCATGCGGCCAGAGAGCCCCATGCGGCTCAGAGCGTCTATGCGGCTCAAACAAGTTTTATGCGGCTCAAAGAGGAGCCACGTGGCCTACAAATAGCTCTCTCGTTTGTCCTTTACTGCATTAAATGCCTTGACGGCTGACAGTTCTGACAAGGTGACAGTGCTGACACAAAGATATCATCATGACTCCCTCATAATGACAGACTCCTTGGGAAGCGAAGAAAATCTCTGACACGATCCCCCGAGAGTCAGAAACTGTCATGCAGTCTTGACACGTGGACAGTCGTATGCGGCCCAAGCGGAGGTTCTCCCATGTGGCTCACGAAGACTAGCTCCATGCGGCTCACAAGGACTAGCTCCATGCGGCTCACGAGGACTATCTCCATGCGGTTCACTCATACTCATGCGGCTCAAATCATTACCATGCGATCCAAATGTTCAGGGGGGCACTCTTAGGCAGCCTTGACACGTGGCCAGCCTTATGCGGCCTAACTTTCCTGCGGCTCAAATTTCTACTGTTTTGACACGTAGCATGATAGCAGGGCACGTGGCATCAGATTGATCGAAATCTCTCAACAAATCCTAATGAAATATTAGGATCAAATCAGATCATTTGCAAATAAGCCAATTAAAGACACGTGTCGAGGAATCCGAGGTTAGCATAAGAAATCAGGAAGATTTATGTCAATCAACATTAATTATCCATAAAAGATTTGATGTAATCACATTTATTGCTCAAATCAAGATGAACGACCCAGATTCAGTGATCCTTAGCCGCCGACTTTCAAGAATGGGCAATCATTGTAAACCCTAATGAGGCCATCCACTCTTATAAATAGCAAGGTGCCATTCCCTTGTAAAAAACAACCGAAAGAGAGACAGACATATACGGAGAACTACATACAGACATAGAGAGCCAGAGAGCCAGAGAGAGAGCCTGAAGAGAGAGCATTTCTTCATCAATGCCAAGCAGATCTTCTACAGAGCCAAGGCTGTACCTGATCGTCCAAGGAGTAAGGCAGAGCTGTCGTCGCTTTCCCGAGCCTCTACCGTCACCCTCCAGAATCTAAAATAAACAATTGTACTTAGATTGCTGTACCTAGGTTTTCGTCCCTAGGCTTTCTTTGTACAAGCGAGTTTGTATTGTGAAGTAAAAGTCCAGTCCTCCGATAATTATTCTGTTCTTTTATATTTTATGGCAAACAACTGATGCTGCACGAACCGCTGCTACTGAGTCGGCAGCGGTCCCTTCTGCTGAACTGCTGGGGCTCTGTCCCCCGCTTCCTAGGCTGCTCATCCCAAAGATAGAGGGCACTCCCTCAACTGGTGCTCTGCCGAACCATATAGTAGGTACCTCCCGAGCCTCTTTCTGTAGTCATTCAACATATGCCCTGGTTTTTTGCAGAAACTACAACTGACAGGCTGCTGCCTGAGTGCCTGCGGCTGAACCCTCGGCTGCTGCTGCACCTGCTGAAAAGGTGTACGGCCTTGACCCTGGAACTGTCTCTGCTGGTATTGCTGCTAAAAGTGCGGCCTCTTGGCCTGTCCTCCGCTACCACTGGCTCCCTGAGTGTCTCGCCCCCTCTTGAGCCTCAGCTCAAGATCATCCTCTGCTGCTAAGGCACCCACCAGGATCTCCTCAAAAGTGGCACTACGGGTACTCTTGGTATAGGACTTCACCTCATTAACTAGCCCCTTCCTGAACCTTCGGGCCTTCGTCGCCTCAGAAAGCCCCTCAACAAATCTGCCCAGACGGCAGAACTCCCCGATGTACTCCTCGACAGTCTGACTGCCCTACACCAAAGCCTCGTACTGCGTCTCGAGGGCACCAAGCGCTTCGTCGGGGAAAAACTTCTCCTTGAACAGCATCTTAAAAGCTGTCCAAGTCTGCCCAACTGTACCAACCCTCACGTCTGTCTGGTACCACGTGTGAGCCAAATACTATATCATACTAGCCGCCGCCTCAATCTGCAGTATCGCTGGAATCTCTGCCAGCCTGAAGATCTCTTCCAAGTGCTTGATCCACTCATCTGCATACAGGATGCCCGTTGTACCCCTGAAGTCCCGCGGGTGCATCTTCGGGAAATCCTGTATGCTATTCTTCTTCGGCTGATGCTGCTGCTGAACTGTCGGAGGCTGAGCTGTAGCCCTCTCAACTGTCGTCAGGGCCAGATCGATGCCCCGACTGAACTCTGCCGTCTGACGCTGCTGCTGAGCCTGCTGGACCTCCATGAACTGCTGAAAGAAAGTGAATAGCTGGACTGCATCGATGGATCCTGAAGGCGGCTGCTGCTGTTGGAGCATCTCCGGAATGACTGGGCTCTGCCTGCAAACTGCTGGATGGGCTCCTCCGAATGCAGCTGAAACACCTACCCCAGCTGGCGTAACTGGGGCTGCGGTAGCGGAGGCTGGCTGCTGAGGACGAGAGGTGGCAGACCTCTCATTAGTGTCCCTCTGTCGTGGGCGATGAGATCTAGTCTCGACCATCCTAGAGACAGATCAAACAAGAAAATAATTTCTGAGAATGAGTCAAAATAGCAAAGAAGGATAGTTTATATTCAAGGGAATACAATAAGCAGCAAATTTAGATAAAAGGAATCTGATTAAGAGTTTTTCCTAACGTGATTGAGTACCTTCAAAAATATCCTAATCCTACTGCAGGCTGCAGTGATACTCTAGTTCGAATACCACCGCAATTCTAAGTAGGACCTGCATGGGCCACCACTAAAAACATGTCACGACCCACACCCAGTGTAGGAGCACGAGAAGTGGTAACGTCCAGCCTACGCCGTAGTGTCGACGGTAGAACACTGTCCTAGGTCACATATATCTAACAATTATAAGGTACCTGTACAATGTATACGCTCCGAATGGAGGACAATATAGAAATGTATAACTCAATCACAGCTAAGGTAGAAAGTACGATAAGATAGATAGATAAGATCTGAATCCACAATGAAATACAAGATAAGAGAGAGAATCTAAGTGTCTAAGATAACAACTCCACAATATCCAGAATAACAAAATCCCCAAATAAATACAAGTGTATCCAAACAAGACAGGATAATAAGTAAGATACTGGTCTAGCTAACTAGCATAGACTACTAGGGTAATGTCCTCTGAAAGAGCTGGGTCCTCCTGGGAGTCTAGCTCACATGTGTCATCTAGGCCTGCTCCATAGTATGTAGGACAGAACTCCTCAATGACATCTGTAATATTTTTAACAGGTCCAATCAGGATGGAAGCGCGCATAGTACATCTCACACAGTTCATAATATGACAGGATATATAAATATGCAATAGAGTAAGATACATGAAACGTTGAAGAATATACATGAAGTAAAAGAGATGACTGTAAGAAAATATGTACTATAAGTAAAGAACTAACAGCGAACTAGTGATTTAGTGTATAAGATAGACATGTGAATGGTTTGAAGTTGTACATGAGTAATATAAGAGTTTGCACATGAGTATACTACTTTAGAATTGTTCACATAACCATTTATACTCTCCCGTACCCCAATTAATACACAAGGATCCAGACAGGTTATGTTATTGCACATGATATCACATGAAGGCCCATAAAAGGATGCACATGAATGTATACATGGGGGCTCTGTGAACATGAGAGTACATGAATCACAAGAGTGCACATGAATGGTGAAAGTACGGGAGTACATAATGAAAGTGAAATGCACATGACATACTATAACCCAATGCTCCCGAGGGGAATAACATCTCATGAAGGGATCCATATAGTACAAATCCATGTTAACAATATGACAGCATCAAGTAAAGTAATCTAGAGCGTAAATGTAAATCCTATCAAGTATAAAACGGTCAGAGAATGTACTCGCCTGATATCCTTAGTATCTGAAGTGAAATACTATCTTAGGAGAGGTGTTTGGCTCCTATTTAGAACAACACAATTCACAACATATCCAAAATGGTAAAATAGAATACTACAATACATTCTACATGATGTTTGGGTCAATCTAGGCTAAAGTCAACCTTTGGTCAACTCTAGTCAACTACACTAGTCAAACTAGGTCAACTCGGTCAAATCCTAACCTAGACAAGTCTCACTAAGCCTAACCATGTCTATCCTAGCATTCACATACCATCACAATGCTATACAAGCTATCAACACACAATCTTATGTGTATACATACCCATATACACATATGTATACATAGGCTTACATATAGGAAATATCACATAGGACTATATGCCATATACAATCTATATTGACATACATTAGTATATGTTGACCACATTTACATATACTAAATTCATATAGGCAATATACATACATATATATATATATATATATTTCATATAGGCAATATACATACATACATATACATACATACATATATATATATATATATATATATATATATATATATATATATATATATATATATATATATATATATATATATATATATATTTCATATACATTAGTATATGTTGACCACATTTACATATACTAAATTCATATAGGCAATATACATACATACATATATATATATATATATATATATATATATATATATATATATATATATATATATATATATATATATATATATATATATATATATATATATATATTGAAGAAACCCCCTCCATTTATTAAATACGACTCGAAAACCGAAGCCGAAACACGTGTACAAGGCGCAAAATGCCGAAGCCTATACAGGTATACCACAAAAAGAGGAAAGGGGAAAGGGGAGGCGAAACAACCGCCAGGAACTAGGGGGATCACTGACCAGAAGGTTCTTGAAGTGTGGGAACACAGAGTGCTCCGCTTGCGACATTGACGGAAAACTTCCCTAACGAGATGGTCGGCGGAGTATTGGTGACCTTCGTATCTCGTCTTGTTGCGATTCTTCCAAATCGCCCATGTGGCGGCTGCTGCGACGATCTGGTGTCCATGGGAGAAAGAACCCCAAGAGGTCACTAGATCGTGGAAGCGTCCGCCACCCGGAGCGATGTTGAATAACTGGTTGAGGATCCTCCAAATGCTGTCCGGTAGGGCTCCCTGGCAGAAGGTGTGAACAATAGTCTCCATCTGACGCTCAAAGCAGCAGGTGCGTGCAGAAGCTAAGCTGATACCGATAGTGTTGAGGGTGTCATCAGTGGGTAATTTTTTTCTTATGGCTCTCCACATTAGGAAGGACCACTTCTTGGGTATACAGGTGTGCCAATAGTGTATAGTAGGGGTGTGCTGCCGCCCGATGCCCTGGATGGCGCTTTTCGTCGACCTCACCGAAAGGCCCCCGATGCTTCCAGCTTCTATCTCAGCTCATTTGACTCATTACCAATGCGCAATCCGCGCACGCGAATGCTGTCCACCGCTTCATTACCAAACCATTCACGGATCAGTTTCCAGTGCCAATCATCATTGGATGTTTTCCACAAGTCTCTGATCCTCCTGCCTCTCGGGATCACTGTGAGACTAGGAATCATGCTATCTCTGACCCATCTCTCCAAAAAAGGGTCTGAATCTCCCGCCCCTAAACGGAGTCTCATCTCAAGCTCGGCAAGGTCACAGCCAATGTGGATGCGACGCCATGCCGCTGAGGATCTGTAGTTTGAAGTGGCCAATAAAGGGTGGGAGTGATTGAAGTACCTGGCTTTCAAAAATCTGCTCCATAAGTTGTTGCTCGTGCACAGTTTCTACCACAATTTCATCGAGAAAGCTTTGACAATGTAAGTGAGTTTAGAGAATCCCAAACCCCCTTCGCCAGTAGGATGAACCATAGAGTCCCAGCTAGCCCAGTGATGCTTATCTAGGCCGTTGCTATACCCCTAGAAGAAAGTACAAAAGATCTGTTCGATCGAAGACAGGACCTTCTTGGGCGGTGAGCAAGCAGCCATAGTATGAATGGGGATGGAGGAGAGTACGTGATTGATAAGGATTATCTTGCCGCCAGGGGATAAGGTGGCATTATGCCACCCTTCGAGCTTCTTCCTGATTCTATTAGTCAAGTCCTCGAATAGGGCCACGTTGGATCTCCCATACACAAGTGGGCAGCCAAGATAGTTGATTGGCGGGTGGGCTACGGAGAAAGATGTTAAGTTGAAGAGATTGATGGCATGCTCTCTATTGGTGTTGTTGTGGGCGTAGATAACGCTCTTTGAGTGATTGATCTTCTGGCCGGAGCATCTAGAGTACCTCTGTAGTGTGTTGTGAACAACTGCCACCGCTTCTTCATCCCCGGAAGAGAAGATGAGTAAATCGTCAGCGAAGGCCAGGTGTGTGATGATAGGGTAACCACTGGAAGTGTGATAGTGCTGGAAGTTGGGAGTGTTGACCATGTTGTTAAGGTTCCTGCTCAGGGCGTCAGCAATAATAATGAAGACCGTGGCGGATAGAGGGTCGCCTTGTCTGACCCCGCAATAGGATTTGAAGAACCCATCGGCCTGGCCGTTGATGACCGTCGAGAACCAGGAATTGCTGACGGATCTCCAAACAATGTTGGTCCAATATTTCGAAAACCTGAAAGCCCTGAAAACCTATATGATGAATTGCCAGTCCATCCTGTCGTATGCCTTCTCTATGTCAATTTTGACGGCGATGTTGCCCCCTCTAGCTGGGAATTTCATGCAGGTGATTAACTCTTGTGCCAGCATAATATTGTCCTGAATGTTCCTCCCACGGACAAACCTACTTTGCTCCTCCGATATGTTCTTGGGGAGAATTCCTGCCATTTTGGTCGCGATGACCTTGGATATGATTTTGTTGATGAAGTTGCAAAGACTGATGGGACGAAAGTCGCGGAAGGACTCTGGGTTATCTTTTTTCGATATAAGGATGAGATTGGCACTAGAGATGGCTTTGGGGTAAATGGCACCTTCCAAGAAGGCGACGGCTGCTTCGGTGATGTCCTGCTTGATGATGTCCCAGCAAGAGCGAAAGAATACCCCCAAAAAGCCGTCCGACCCTGGCGTACTGTGTTCGTTCAGAGCCAACACGGCTTCCGAAACTTCCTGAACTGTGGGGGAACGTTCCAATTGGGCGTTGTCGGTATCGTTAATGAGAAGGAGGATTTTGTCAAGGAATGACCTATCTTTGTAAACAGTCTCTTTGGAGAAAAATTTGGAGTAGAAGTCCGTGGCAGAAACATGGATACTCTTGTGGTCAGTAATGATGTTCCCATTGTCATCTGCCGTCCGGTGGATCGATAGCTTTTGTCTGTGAACCGTGGACGCATGCATAAAAATACTGTGAGTTTTTATCCCCCTCGCTATCCTATTTCAAACTCACTTTCTGCTTCTAGAAGTCGGTTTCCACTTTGATCCTGAATTTAAGCATAGCCTTGGTGAGGTTTAGGGCACTCCTGGCTGCAGAGAAGCAATCCGTAATGACCAAATTTTCTGCTCGGATGATGTCGTCCTCTGTGACCCGAATGACTTGAAAGATGTCCCCGTAGGCTAGTTTGCTCCAGCTGGACAAGGCACGCCTTGTGGCCTTGAGCCTTTTGCAAACCTTGACTAATGGGTTGGGGGATTCCTCACGGTTCCAGGCTTCCGCGACGATGCCCAAAAATTGGGGATGCTCGATCCAAAAGTCTAGAAATTGGAAGTTCTTTTTGGATGAATGAGTGTTATTTTTGATCTCCACCAGCAGCGGAGCGTGGTCAGATTCCGTGGAGTTTAGGTGGGATAGGTTGGTAGTGACCCCCATACCATGCTAGAAGGCATTCGTGAGAGCCCGGTCCAGTCTGGAGTATTGCCGTCGATTCTCCTCGTACATGTTGTACCAGGTGAATGCATTGCCAGTGAATTGGAGAGAGGTTAAATGGGCATTGAAGATGAAGTTGTTGAAGTCTTGTATGGCCGAAACGGGGGAAGGGCGGCCTTCAGATTTTTCAGAGCTGCAGGTGATCGCATTGAAGTCCCCAATATAAAGCCACGGAGAGTTGGTGTGCTGGTGATGGATGTCGAGAAGATCGTTCCAGAGGAGTTTTCTGTCCGCGATATCGCAACTACCGTGGACCGCTGATAGGATGGCTCGCTTGGGGAGGCTGGGGTGCTCAAACCAACAGGAGAGGGTTTGGTTGGAGTCCTGGATGACTCCGAATCTGACATCATTCGTGCACAGGATCCAAATGTCGTGCTTGTCGGCCACTGCTGATGGAAGGCCCAGCTGCAACTGGATGGATTTTAATCTTTTGGGTAGGATTTTGGATTCTAGTATAATGAAGATGTCAATCTTGTGAATTTTTTGTAGACCGATAATTCTTCTTAATGTGGGTTTGTTCGCCAGCCCGCGAACGTTCCAGGATAGGATGCTAAGCATTAATGGCTTTGTGGGGGTGTTTTTTGTTCCGCTTTACGGCGGTTCTGGTTTGAATGGTAGAGGTACCATGAATTGTATCGGCCCCGTTCGAGGTTGATGGTCATACCTCGGTCGAGGCCTGGTGATCGTTTCAAGTTTGCTCCAACTGGTCCGAATTCTGACTGACCGATTCCCCGACAGAATCCAGGATAGGGTTCTCGGGAGGGATCATAATCGAGTCACTAGTGCTCCCTGTCGGCATGGTTGTTGGTTGAAGAGGAAAACCCGCAGCTTGGACCTGTAGTCCTCTCCGAACTTGGTCTAGCCCCAGAATTGCTAGGGCTTGGATCACAGAGACTTTATTGGGATGTTGATGGTCAACATCGATGATATTGGTGATCGGTTCCCCGATGTCCGGATAGGGGTGATTCTCGGTGAGCGTGCGATCGGCTGGGGGAGATGCTGGCTCCGAAGTGGGTTTTTCATCTTTCGACACAAGAGCGTCGAACTGATTGGATAGGGTGATATCTTGGGTGCTGAAGGGGATCAATGCTTTGCTGGAGGATTCTATCGAGTCTTGTGTGCCTTCACTGAAGCCAAATCGCGTGTGCGAATTCAGGAGAGGGAGGATGGGTGGCAAGGGAGTCTTTCCTTCCGATTGCTCGCTGCCTTTCTGGGGTTGTTTCTTCTTAAGTTCAGGGTGTAGGCGATGACAGTGCTTAATATGGTGCCCTCTTAGATGGCAATGGTTACAGAACAAGACGTAATTGTCATAGATGAATTATTGGGTGTGGGTTTGGATGCCCAGTTCAATAGTGATAAAATTTGAAGGTTCGGAGGAGAGGTCGAGCTCCACACAAATTTTGGCATAGTGAGCCTTGGTGAGGTTGCTTGTCTCTTGGGCCGAGGCCACATACGTGCCGAATGAGTTGACAATACGCCGGAGAGCAGCTGGGATAAAACAAATGAGGGGCAGATTGGGCAGAGTGACCCAGGCGGCGACTGTCGCTGAGTCTTCTTTGGTAGAGAACCCAGCAGACCACTTGACTATCTTCATTTGGTGGTTATCGATTCTGCAAGTGCCTCTGGACCATACAGACCTATGGTCCACCTCGGATGAAAGGTGAAGGAGAATGTGTTTGGGGTCAAGGGAGGCCAGTCGGTACTCCGATGATAGTCTCCAACCGGCTATCGTCTCCTACACCCTAGGGAATTTGGGGCAGCCGTTAGAAAATTTGAGGATGAAAGTATGGGGGAAGGAGGTTGCTAGTGAAGACAGTTCCGAGTCGGAGAATGGAACCGATGGCACCCGGGACTCCTGAGAGTACTCGATGTCAGGGAGGTCGACGGCTGGGAAGATGGGGCCCTGCGCCGAAGAGAGATCCGGACGCAGCTTGGCGGCATAGATTTGCGAAGAAGACCCTACCAAAGGAGAAGGCTGGGGCGCTCCGCTGGGAGGGGGGAAGCGATCGATGGAGGGGACGTCTCAGGGAGGGGCAACAGAGCAGAGGGGTTGGTCGGTTGAGGACTCCCCAGAGGAGGGTCGGCCGGGGACGAGCTCTCCGGGGATGGAATGACCATGGCGGGATCACCATGGAGCTGTATCACGGCCACTGGAGGGGGGAGACGACGGGGTCCACAGGATCCGCAGGCTCAGCCGAGCGCGTGGCGAGGAAGATAGAGGGAGGGATCGGACAGCTAGACGCCGGGGTCAAGGAGGCGGAGGGGGTTGGGGAAGAGGGCGTTGGAGAGGGGATGGGGGCCACGTGGGAAGGGCCGAAGGGAGCGGAGGCCGAGGAGGGGAGTAGAGGAAGGGAGGGGCCCGCGGAGGAGAGCTGGGGGAGGATACGGGGATGGGCTACGTAAAACTCGGTAGGTGAGGCCTGGGGCTGATGAGCGTAGATGGAGGAGTTGGCATAGGGATTGTGGGAATGGGGGGTCCACCATAGTGAGAGGAGGGGGGTATTGCGTAGAGGCAATGTACACAGGAGGAGTAAAGTGGTCCGGAGCCACGTGGGTCCCGAAGGGATTGACATTAGCGTATACGTCCCATGGAATGATATCCCTGCGTACAGAGAATGGGTGGGACCCGTTGTAATTCGCATAAACCACTGTGGGATAGCTATCCCATCGTTCAGCTGAGACGTGGTGGGACCCACTCGAGTATGGTGCATAAAGTGCTGAACCCTCAATGGAGGAAAAGTGAAGAGGGGGCCTCACTTGAGCATAGCTGCAGGCAGCGTAATCAAGGGACTGAGGTGGGGGCCCCACTTGAGCATTGCTGCGAGCAGCGTACTCAAGGGGCTGAGCGGGAGGGGGGGGAACCCGAGACCTGCACCGCAGGGGGGCTCCCCACTCGAAGGAGGAAATTCGGGGAGTTCAAAAATTGAAAGGAGTGGTGGATGCATCCCATAGAGCACCCGGACCGAGGAGGAGCCACCTAGGGATCGCCGAGGACGGCGTGGTGAGAACTTGGAGGGTGAGGCGAGTGGGGCCCCCAGCTTGAAGTGGAGGGAAGGGACTGGGGACAGATGGAGGGGAGGAAGGGGAGGCCGGGGACCCCGGATTGAGGAGGCGGGTAGGAAGGAACGGCTGGGAGAGGCCGGCGCCACTCTGGGGTCGGGGCCGGATGGCCGCACAAGTTTGGATGGAATGGGAAAGTAGAAGACGATGGATGAGAATGGCTCGGTGGAGGCATGGAGGAGGAGGAGGGGGGAGGCCGACCAGGGACAAGCATGCGTTCGGCCACGGACGCGCCATCGGGCACCGGAGGACGGAAGTGGGCGGTGGGCACCCCTAAGGGCTTCCCAGGGAGCGGAAGCAGCAAACTTGCTGGGACGAAGGGACCATGAGCCTCAATTGATATTACATATATATATATATATATATATATATATATATATATATATATATATATATATATATAGCGAGAGAGAGAGAGATAGGGTGACAGTAGCAGTTAGGTGTGTGTCATGTGTGTGTGTACATGGAATGTGTGTGTGTGTACAATAGGTTTCCTGTGTGTATGTATGGCAGTAATGTGGGGTTCCCTATTTTCCTGTGTGTGTGTATACAGTAGATAGGTATAGGTTCTCAAGTTTGTGTGACAGTGATATACATGTGTGTGTATATAGATTAGGTGATGTGTGTGTGTGTGAATATAATAGTACAACATAGGTGTCTCAGGTCAGTGTACATATATGTGTGTGTGTATAAAATCAGAAATTAGTGTATCAGTTTTTAGTTTCCAGGTTAGACAATCCATTTGCATTCGAGAACCCATAAATCCATTGCTAACATAAATCCTAACATGTAACTTAAACTCAGATATATATATATATATATATATATATATATATATATATATGTGAACCAACATTGCAATTTAATCATCTACAAATAAGTAAAATCCAATTTAAATCTCAGAAAAATCAATACACTGAACCTAGTATCAGAAAAATTGGGAAAACCCGATTTCGAACTCAAAATACAACTAAACATTCAATTTATTGGTTGGTAAATAATTGTGCACATGTGTATGTGTCATGCAAGTGTCATAGTATCCAAAAAACTGGACACAAACGTGTCCAAGACAATCTAACACACGAGCACATAAAACAGTGCACTGACAGTATGGTGCGTGCGTGCCATGGGTTCGTGCACACGACAAGAGTCGAATCATGACACGTGCTTATGTCCCTATGTTCGCCCAACGTAAGACAACACGTTCGTGTCCCTGACACGTCACCACGACGTGTCTACGAGGGACACGAACCCGTATCAGAGGGACGAGACACGCGTGCACAGTATAGTGTGAAACACGTACACACACGATTTCTCCCTCGATATAAAACCATATTGCATGAAATTTCTTGGTTGTCGCTTCAGACATGTGCTCCGTGTGTCCAAGAAATTTTGTGTCAAATCGTGTCTTGTACAGTGTACACGATACCTCGAGCAGCAGGGCATCGAGCGTACTGCTCGTGCTGCGTGTCCAATAAGAAATCGGATACGAAGACGACACAATTTGTGTTCAGTGCAAAACCAAATCAAATCACACATATATAGCTATAATATTGTTTAAATAGTTTTCAAAAATATGAAGTAAAAGTTCTCTTTTGCATTTCAACAAACACCTACAAATAGAAAATGATATGTCACTACCACTTTTCTAGCTTGAGGGTATTTTGGTCATTTTTGAAATTTTGGGAATTATTTGGAATTATTATGTATTATTTAGATTTATTAGAATTAATGTAATTTTTAGTGATTTTTAGTATAATTGATTTTGGTCATATAGTTGACTTGACTAGTGTTGACCTTGGAGACTAACCTAGAGGCTAACCTAGGTCATGACTATTTGATTAGGATATGGAATCCTAGCTTGACCTAAGTTAGTGACATTTAACTCATTAGAACTTATTTGGAGAGATTAGGAATTGATTAGGCTAGAATGGCTTGTGACTTCACAAGTCATGACTAATGACTTAAGCCCATAGAGGCCCAACCCAACACTAGTGGAACCCTAGCCCTATTCCAACATCCCATGGCCGGCCACATTGATCCCCCCCTCTATTTAATGCTCCTCAAAGTTAGGGCTAGCCTCCATTAGGAATTTTGCAAAGTTTTGGAAAGAGGTGAGTCTCCATCTTCCCTACTCCATAGAAAATCCATTTTAACTTCTTTTTCCCCCAAACCAATTGCATTAGGTTCTAATTTTGCTATTCTTGCTGTTTATGTAAGTATATTTCAGAGTTTGGACAATTGGGAGAAGTTTGGCTATCAAGAGGAATACCCCTCTTTGGAGTTTTATTGAGAATTTGACACCTATAGGTAACTCCTTCAAAACCTATTGTAATTGCTGATTTTATTGCATTCTAACCTAGATCTAGGTGTCCCCTAGCTAACCCTAGATTTCTGTAGGATTTTGTGTCCTTTTCGTATCATTTTCGTGTCCTTTTCGTGTCCCATTTGGACACGTATCAGTCCTATTATACAAGTGTTTGATGAAATGCCTCAAAGGGCATTTCGATTGATTTTTAGGAAACTAATTGAATAGAAAATTAGGTTTTTATGTCGCTTATGAGTTTCTAGTATCTTGGTGTGGTTTTCGTGTCGTGTCGAGTCACCACGGACACGGAAACACGCTGACACGCACGCGCGTGCACGGGCACTGTAGCTGTCCTACTACTCGGGTGCACTTGCGCGCAGGACACGACACACCGACATGTGAGAATTGACACACTGAGGGGCACTGTCTGACACCACGTATGTCAAGTCTCAGAGCCTCTCGTGTCGTGTCGGACATGCACGAGGCAGTGCATTAGTTTTGTACTGAATCGACTGTTGTCGATTTCTAGCACTGATACGCGTGTCGTATCGCACGCACACGTATCGTAGAGACGTATCAGGGTGTCCTAGCCCTAGACCTAGTCCTAGTCGACATTGCGATACGACCACGAGGTCTGTGTCGTGTCGTGTCGTGTGCACGAGCACTGTGAACACGTGCACGAAGATTTCCAGTTTTTGCACTGTTTCATGTTTTAAAAATCGTTTGGACACATTTGTGTCCACTTGGGTGGACACAAACATACTGAGGGACACGTACACTATTAGTGTTTTAATTACCAACTATTAGATTTGCATTTTAACTTGTTTTCGATGTCGATTTCACAATTTAACCAATTTTCCTGATACTTAATATCAGTCCATTATTCCACTATTTTTTTAGATTTTCTATTCGAATTTCTAGCATCAATTTAACCTATTATATAATATTAATTGTATGATTTAAAACCTCAATGAAGTGCACCTATAGGTTTACTACTGGTGTGTCGAATTTGGGGTGATGTGGTGGTTGTTTGAGTTAAATTTCTGAGAATGCCATGTCTGGACTGAAAACTGATTTTTGGTGTTCCTTAATGAAATGAATTAATGGTTCTTCAAAGTATAAACCTGAGAATTGTTGACTGGACTGAATTGAGTGTTGGATGACTGTTTTAAACTGGGTATTTACACTGTGGGTGATTTTGAATTGGTTTTCTTCCCTTCGCACTGATTTCCCTTCCTTATTTAATTATTAGTTCTTTCTTTTACTTAACTGTTTGACTGAATGTTTTAATTCATTGTTAACTGCCACTGTTTCCTGTTTGCTTAGGATACTCATTCCCAGTTTTCACATTGTAAATAGCTCACTGTTTTGGCCTTATATTGCTCAATGTCACACTGTTTTCAGTCTCTCATATCACACACTCTATGTTCACATACCCCATTGCCATAGCCACTGCTTCCTATAGTAGCTCACTGATTTTCTCCTATTTTGCTACTGTTTTGTATTTCCTGATTTTAGGATCACAAATGCAGTCCACTGTTTCAGGATGTCTAACACACACCCAAGTGTCTATGCCTATCACACACACACACACAAGTTATCATACTCTCTTGACACTCTCACTAATACACACACACACTCTTGTATTTTCACACATGCCACCACACATTCCCTTTTCCCTTTCTCTATATGTATATATATATATATATATATATATATATATATATATATATGTATGAGATGTAGGTAAATATATGTATCCTATATATTGTGGGTGTACTTATATATATTAGATATATTGTATGTGTAGAATACATATAGGCAGCCTACATGTTATATGTATTCTTAATAGATTATATTAATATAGTAATATGTGTATTGTATTTTAGATATAGGTATTGTCATGTGTATAGGTGCTTTGTAGGTTGGTTAGGCATGGTATTGCCTAATAGCCTATGGCCTAGTCTCTTAGCCTATGGCCTATGTGTGTGTCTGCTTTACTAGTGAGCCTAGATTAGACTTGTGTAGTCTTGTTAGACTTAGAATAGACTAGTTAGACTAGTATAGACTAGTTTGACTTAGGTTTGACTTGGTTGACCTAGTTTGACTTTTAAGGTTGACCAGAGTTGACCAAGAGTTGACTTTGGTCTAGATTGACCTAGATTCATGTAGAACGCATTGTAGTGTTTCTTTTTTACCATTCTGGACTTGTTATGACTTGTGCTGTTCTAATAGGAGCCAGACACCACTCCTCGGATAGTACTTTCATCTTGGACATTCAGTTAGCAGGCCAGTACATTCTCTGATCTTTTCATACTTATCTGGACTATATTCTTGCTCTAGATTACTTTACTTGATGCTGACACGTATCTTCACGGATTAGTACTATATGGATCCTTTCCTGAGATATTATCCCTCTACGGGTGCATCGGGTATTTCATGTTCATGTACTTTATCATGTGCATCAGGTACTCCTTGTACTCGTACTAGTTCATGTATTCACATGTTCTTATGTGCTTTCATGTGCTTTATCATGTGCCTCATGTACTACTCATTACATGAGTTCACGTATCTTTAGCTGTATTCATGTGCCTATAACGTAACTTGAATGGATCCTTATGTATTGATTGGGGCAGGATGAGTAGAAATGGTTATGTGATCATTATCCCCAGTAGCTGTATTCATGTGCCTCTTAGTTGTATTAATGTGCCCCTAAGCTGTTTATATAACCATATTGTACTCTAATTCACGTAGTCACTTACAGTCTCTACTATCATGTATTTACTTTCAGTTACAAAATATCTCCTGTTTGCTCGTACTTCCTTTTCAGCACTTCCTGTATTTTACTCTATTGCATGTTTTATACTCCTAACCTGTTATGAACTGTTTTGAGAGATATGTGCTCGTTCCCGTCCTGATTGGACCTGTTGAAAATTTTACAGAGGACGAGGAGGAGGCCTGCTTAGACACTTTATATGGGACAACCTTAGAGGACAATTGCGATCCGGACTTCCAGTCGGATCCCTTAGCAGTAGAGACAGTTGCTCCATAGATAGTTTTATCTTATTTTATAGTATTGGAGTTGAGTTGTATATATTATGGATCTATATTATTCTGGATATCAGTGGAGTTATCATAGACACTTAGCCTTCTCTCTACTTGTATTTTCTGTGGATTTTGGATCTTGCAACTTTATATTATTCTATCTTTATCCTGTTCTACCTTAGCTATGATTGAGATATATTCTGTTATGTCACCCCCATTCGGGGAGTATAACTATTTATTACCTTTAACTGTTAGATGTTGTAACCTAGGACAGCGTTCTACCGTCGACACTGCAGCGTAGGCTGGACGTACCCATGTCTCGTGCCCTTACTCTAGGGTACGGGTCGTGACACATTTTTAGTGGTGGCCCATGCAGGTCTAGGTTGGAAATGTAGTGGTATTCGAACTAGAATATCGTTGCAGCCTGCAGTAGAAATTAGTATATTTTTGAAGGTACTCAATCACACTAGGAAAATCCTATCAGATTCTGTATATCTACAATTTGCTGCTTATTGTCTTCCCTTGAGTATAAACTGTCCTCCTTTGAAATTTTTGCTTTATTTTCAGAAATTGCTTCTTGTTTTGATCTGTCTTCATGATGGTTATGAAGACACGATCTCATCGCTCCAGTTCGGGGGATACTATCAAGAGGCTGGCCACCTCTCGTCCTGTTCAGCAGGGCCTCGAGACCGCAGCTCCGGTTGTGTCGACTTAGGTTGGCGTTTCTGCTACATTGGAGGTGCACCTCTGTCTGTACAGAGACTTTTTCCCGTCATTTCCGATTTCTTTCAGCACCAGCAGCAGGCACGAGGTGGACAGCAGGGGCGAGCTTTTGCCATGGCGGCCGAGGATGCATAGGCCATAGGAGAGCTGATAGCAGGTTCGGTTCTTCTCGACACCCTTCCAGCATTTACACTCTTTGATTCTGGGGCTTCCCACAGCTTTGTGTCAGTATCATATGCTATTAGACACAGTCTGGTTTCTGAACCATTGCCTAGGACCTGCAAGATCACGACCGGGGGTGGGGTCAACCTCGTGAGTGATGTTGCAGAGGGCGAAGCATCATATTGGGAGGCCGAGAGTTGGGAGTGAGTCTACTCATCATGCCACTACCGAACTACGACATAGTATTAGGTATGGACTGGCTGAGTAGACACCACGCTCGCATTGATTGCTGAGGGGGTAGAGCTTTGTTTGGGGTGCCAAGAGAGCCAGAGTTTAAGTACACCCGGCGGCAGACAGAACAGGACGACGGAGTCTTCTGTGGAGCATCAGTTGAGGAGCAGGTGGTTCCCGGTGCGGAATCGATATCTCAGCACGTCTATCGAGTGAACAACAGTAAATTGGTGGAGCTGAAGAAACAGGTGGATGAGCTGCAGGACAAGGGCTTCATCCGATCGAGTTCTTTACCTTGGGGTGCACCGGTACTTTTCGTACCCAAGAAGGATGGGTCGGTACGGATGTGTATCGACTATAAGGAACTTAACAACCTGACAATCAAGAACAGATACCCACTGCCGCGGATCGATGATCTCTTTGATCAGTTGAGCGGAGCTCGGGTGTTCTCCAAGATTGATTTGAGGTCAGGTTATCACCAGGTGAAGGTGAAGAGGGAGGATATTCCCAAGACCGCTTTCAGGATGCGGTACGGGAAGTTTGAGTTTTTGGTTAGGGCTAATTAGAGTTTAGACCCTAAATTTTATACCATCTTAGACTTTAGGCCCTAACATGTCCAATTAGAAAGTTTAGACCCTGAATTTTTTAATCTTTTCTATTATACCCTTCCTACCAATGCATGAGATTTTTTTTAAATATAAAATGGAGGGTATAATAGAAAAAATTGAAAAATCTAGGGCCTAAACTTTCTAATTGGACATGTTAGGGCCTAAAGTCTAAGCTGGTATAAAATCCAGGGTCTAAACTCTAATTAGCCCTTTTGGTTATGCCGTTTGGGCTGACCAATGCACCAGCAGTGTTTATGAACCTTATGAACAAGGTATTCCACCAGTACTTGGACAAGTTCGTGGTGGTATTCATTGATGATATCTTGGTATATTCCAAGACAGAGGAGGAGCACGAGGAGCACTTGAAAGTGGTGCTGGAGACACTCAGTAGGGAGAGATTGTATGGCAAACTCTCGAAGTGCGAGTTCTTCCTAGACAGGGTTGACTTCTTGGGTCATGTGATGACTGGAGATGGTATCTCAGTGGACCCGAAGATCACAGCAGTTGAGGCTTGGACAGCGCCGACTTCAGTGGCAGAGATCAAGAGTTTCCTGGGGCTGGCAGGATATTATAGGAGATTTGGGCAGGATTTCTCCCGGATTGTAGAGTCGTTGACTCGGTTGACCCGGAAGGATGCTGAGTATGTTTGGTCAGAGGAGTGTCAGGCAGCTTTTGATGAGTTGAAGAAGCGGCTTACGACAGCTCCGATTCTGACATTGCCTTCAGGATCGGGTGGATTCACTATTTATATGATGCTTCAGGGAAGGGGCTGGGTTGTGTCTTGTAGCAGCATGGAAAGGTGATTGCCTATGCTTCCAGGCAATTACGTCCCCATGAGAAGAACTACCCTACCCATGACCTGGAGTTGGCAGCGGTGATTTTTGCTTTGAAGTTGTGGAAGTACTATCTATATGGCGAGAGGGTGAAGATTTTCACAGATCACAAGAGCTTGAAGTATGTATTTACACAGAAAGAGCTCAACATGAGGCAGCACAGATGGCTAGAGTTGATGAAGGACTTTGACATCTCACTTCAGTATCACCCAGGGAAGGCCAACGTGGTTGCCGATGCCTTGAGTAGGTATCCGACAGCCATGTGTTTGACTATGGATCGGCACTTGCTTGCAGACTTGGAGAGCCTTGGGATTGAGGTGATTGTGCCCGGAGTGCAGATGCAGTTATGGGGTCTTCAGATATAGTCGGACTTGATGGAGAGGATCAAGGTGACGCAGCTCGAGGATGTGGCTCTGCGGTGTATCCGAGAGCAGATCAGTACAGGATTGGAGGATGGCGAGTTTTTACTTGCAGAGGATGGTGCCTTGAGGCACGGTTCCCGGTTATGTGTGTCTAGCGGGGAGCTCAGAGAGCAGATCATGCAGGAGGCTCACAGATCGCAGTACTCTATACATCCTGGTGCCAACAAGATGTACAGGGATCTGCGAGAGCATGTCTGGTGGTACGGGATGAAGCGAGAGGTGTCCCACTTTGTAGCTAGATGCTTGATATGTCAGCAGGTCAAGGCAGAGAGGCAGAGGCCCGAAGGATTATTGCAGCCGTTGCCTATTCCAGAGTGGAAGTGGGAACATATCACCATGGATTTCGTATCTGGGTTGTCGCGTACACCAGGAGGGAAAGACGTGATTTGGGTCATCGTTGATAGGTTGACCAAATCGGCCCACTTCTTGCCATTCAAGATGGATACGTCTACAGAGAGGCTTGCAGAGTTGTATATGAGGCAGATAGTCAGGATTCACGGAGTTTCCGTCAGCATTGTCTCAGATCGGGATAGTCGCTTTACTTCCCATTTTTGGAGGAGTCTGTAGACTAGTTTGGGCACTCAACTCAAGTTTAGTAATGCATACCACCCCTAGACGGACGGACAGTCAGAGAGGACTATTCAGACACTTGAGGATATACTGCAGACGTCCGTCCTGGATTTTGGAGGTTCCTGGGAGGATCATCTATATTTGGTGGAGTTTGCTTACAACAACAGTTATCAGGCCAGCATTGTGATGTCACCGTTTGAGGCTCTGTACGGGCGTAGGTGTCGTACACCCTTATCTTGGGATGATGTTGGAGAGCGAGCTTTACTGGGACCAGAGATGGTTGTTGACGCAGCCAAAAAGGTGAAGCTCATCAGGGACAGACTTCGCATGGCGCAGGACAGACATCGGCACTGGGCCGATAGCCACCGGAGGCCGTTGGATTTTGAGGTACAAATTTAGAGATAGGATTAGAAGTAGGTTGTATTTTTGTTTTGTTTGATTGATCATGTTTGATTTCTAGTAATTTGAGACCTTGCTTGTGTTTAGGTTGGAGACATGGTTTTTCTGCAGATATCTCTGACTCGTGGTACGATATATTTTGGTGGAGGTGGGAAGCTTAGCCCGCGCTTCATCGGACCTTTTGTGATAAGCGGGAGGGTCGGTGACATGGCTTATAGGCTAGACTTGCCACCTGCACTAGTAGGAGTTCACAACATATTCCATGTATCACAGTTGAGACGGTACGTGGCTGACCCTAGCCATGTGCTCGATCATTCGGAGATTGAGGTGGGACCTACTCTCAATTATCCAGAGCAGCCTGTGGAGATTCTGGATCGCCGAGAGAAGGTACTGAGGAACCAGGTGATACCCTTGGTACGCGTCGCATGGAGGCATCATTCTCCAGGAGTGTCTACCTGGGAGCGGGAGGATGAGAGGCGCGAGCGGTACCCCTATCTTTTTGGACCTTGAGGTATACCTTTATATCATTCTCAGCAGTTTAGTTTCGCCTTTAATTTCGAGGACGAAATTATTTTAAGGAGGGTAGATTTATCACTACCACTTTTCTAGCTTGAGGGTATTTTGATCATTTTTGAAATTTTGGGAAATATTTGGAATTATTATGTATTATTTAGATTTATTAGAATTAATGTGATTTTTAGTGACTTTTAGTATAATAGATTTTGGTCCTATAGTTGACTTGACTAGTGTTGACCTTGGAGACTAACCTAGAGGCTAACCTAGGTCATGACTATTTTATTAGGATATGGAACCCTAGCTTGACCTAAGTTAGTGACATTTAACTCATTAGAACTTATTTGGAGAGATTAGGAATTGATTAGGCTAGAATGGTTTGTGACTTCACAAGTCATGACTAATGACTTAAGCCCATAGAGGCCCAACCCAACACTAGTGGAACCCTAGCCCTATTCCAACAGCCCATGGCCGGCCACATTGATCCCTCCTCTATTTAATGCTCCTCAAAGTTAGGGCTAGCCTCCATTAGGAATTTTATAAAGTTTTAGAAAGAGGTGAGTCTCCATCTTCCCTACTCCATAGAAAATCCATTTTAACTCCTTTTTCCCCTAAACCAATTGCATTAGGTTCTAATTTTGCTGTTCTTGCTGTTTATGTAAGTATATTTCAGAGTTTGGACAATTGGGAGAAGTTTGGCTATCAAGAGGAACACCCCTCTTTGGAGTTTTATTGAGAATTTGACACCTATAGGTAACTCCTTCAAAACCTATTATAATTGCTAATTTTATTGCATTCTAAACTAGATCTAGGTGTCCCCTAGCTAACCCTATATTTTTGTTGGATTTCGTGTCCTTTTCGTGCCCTTTTTGTGTCCCATTTGGACACGTATCAGTCCTATTATACAAGTGTCTGATGAAATGCCCCAAAGGGCATTTTGATTGATTTTTAGGAAACTAATTGAATAGGAAATTAGGTTTTTATGTCGCTTATGAGTTTCTAGTGTCTTGGTGTGGTTTTCGTGTCGTGTCGAGTCACCACGGACACGGGAACACGCTGACACGTGCGTGCGTGCACGGGCACTGTAGCTGTCCTGCTACTCGGGTGCACTTGCGTGCAGGACACGACATGCCGACATGTGAGAATTGACACACACTGAGGGGCACTATCTGACACCACGTGTGTCAAGTCTCAGAGCCTCTCGTGTCGTGTCGGACACGCACGAGGCAGTGCATTGGTTTTGCACTGAATCAACTACTGTCGATTTCTAGCACTGATACGCGTGTCGTATCGCACGCACACATATCGTGGACACGTGTTAGGGTGTCCTAGCCCTAGCCCTAGTCCTAGTCGATACTGGAAAACGACCACGAGGTCTGTGTCGTGTCGTGTCGTGTCGTGTGCACGAGCACTGTGAACACGTACACGAGGATTTCCAGTTTTTGTACTGTTTCGTGTTTTAAAAATCGTTTGGACACGTTCGTGTCCACTTGGGTGGACACAAACACACTGAGGGACACGTACACTATTAGTATTTTAATTACCAACTATTAGATTTGCATTTTAACTTGTTTTCGATGTCAATTTCACAATTTACCTAATTTTCCTGATACTTAATATCAGTCCATTATTCCACTATTTTTCCAGATTTTCTATTTGAATTTCTAGCATCAATTTAACCTATTATATGCTGTTAATTGTATGATTTAAAACCTCAATGAAGTGCACCTATAGGTTTACTACTGGTGTGTCGAATTTGGGGTGATGTGGTGGTTGTTTGAGTTAAATTTCTGAGAATGCCATGTCTGGACTGAAAACTGATTTTTGGTGTTCCTTAATGAAATGAATTAATGGTTCTTCAAAGTATAAACCAGAGAATTGTTGACTGGACTGAATTGAGTGTTGGGTGACTGTTTTAAACTGGGTATTTCCACTGTGGGTGATTTTGAATTGGTTTCCTTCCCTTCACACTGATTTCCCTTCCTTATTTAATTCTTAGTTCTTTCTTTTACTTAACTGTTTGACTGAATGTTTTAATTCATTGTTAACTACCACTGTTTCCTGTTTGCTTAGGATACTCATTTCCAGTTTTCACATTGTAAATAGCTCACTGTTTTGGCCTTATATTGCTCAATGTCATACTGTTTTCACTCTCTCATATCACACACTCTATGTTCACATACCCCATTGCCATAGCCACTGCTTCCTATAGTAGCTTACTGATTTTCTCCTATTTTGCCACTATTTTGTATTTTCTGATTTCAGGATCACAAATGCAGTCCACTATTTCAGGATGTCTAACACACACCCAAGTGTCTATGCCTATCACACACACACACACACACAAGTTATCATACTCTCTTGACACTCTCACTAATACACACACACACTCTTGTATTTTCACACATGCCACCACACATTCCCTTTTCCCTTTTTTTACATGTATATATATATATGTATGATATGTAGGTAAATATATGTATCCTATATATTGTGGGTGTACTTATATATATTAGATATATTGTATGTGTAGAATACATATAGGCAGCCTACATGTTATATGTATTCTTAATAGATTATATTAATATAGTAATATGTGTATTGTATTTTAGATATAGGTATTGTCATGTGTATAGGTGATTTGTAGGTTGGTTAGGCATGGTATTGCCTAATAGCCTATGGCCTAGTCTCTTAGCCTATGGCCTATGTGTGTGTCTGCTTGACTAGTGAGCCTAGATTAGACTTGTGTAGTCTTGTTAGACTTAGAATAGACTAGTTAGACTAGTATAGACTAGTTTGACTTAGGTTTGACTTGGTTGACCTAGTTTGACTTCTAGGGTTGACCAGAGTTGACCAAGAGTTGACTTTGTTCTAGATTGACCTAGATTCATGTAGAACGCATTATAGTGTATCTTTTTACCATTCTGGACTTATTATGACTTGTGCTGTTCTAATAGGAGCCAGACCACTCCTTGGACAGTACTTTCATCTTGGACATTCAGTTAGCAGGCGAGTACATTCTCTGATCTTTTCATACTTATCTGGACTATATTCTTGCTCTAGATTACTTTACTTGATTCTGATACGTATCTTCACGGATTAGTACTATATGGATCCTTTCCTGAGATGTTATCCCTCTACGGGTGCATCGAGTATTTCATGTTCATGTACTTTATCATGTGCATCAGGTACTCCTTGTACTCGTACTAGTTCATGTATTCACATGTTCTCATGTGCTTTCATGTGCTTTATCACGTGCCTCATGTACTACTCATTACATGAGTTCACGTATCTTTAGCTGTATTCATGTGCCTATAACGTAACTTGAATGGATCCTTGTGTATTGATTGGGGCGGGGTGAGTAGAATTGGTTATGTGATCATCATCCCCAGTAGCTGTATTCATGTGCCTCTTAGTTGTATTCATGTGCCCCTAAGCCGTTTAGGTAACCATATTGTACTCTAAATCGCGTAGCCACTTACAGTCTCTACTATCATGTATTTACTTTCAGTTACAAAATATCTCCTGTTTACTCGTACTTCCTTTTCAGTACTTCCTATATTTTACTCTATTGCATATTTTATACTCCTAACCTGTTATGAACTGTTTTGAGAGATATGTGCTCGTTTCCGTCCTGATTGGACCTGTTAAAATTTTTACAGAGGACGAGGAGGAGGCCTGCTTAGACACTTTCTATGGGACAGCCTTAGAGGACACTTGCGATCCGGACTTCCAGTCGGATCCCTTAGCAGTAGAGACAGTTGCTCTATAGATAGTTTTATCTTATTTCATAGTATTGGAGTTGAGTTGTATATATTATGGATCTGTATTATTCTGGATATCAGTGGAGTTATCATAGACACTTAGCCTTCTCTCTACTTGCATTTCCTGTGGATTTTGGATCTTGCATCTTTATATCATTCTATCTTTATCCTGTTCTACCTTAGCTGTGATTGAGAGATTGTAACACCCAGTTTTCCAGATGAGGGTAATTTTGAAATTATAATTATTATTTATTGATATTTATTTCATATTATGATTTTTGGTGATTTTTAATTAATTTTTAAACTATTTAAAATCATGACTTGTGATTTTGGTGTTTTGCTAGTGAAACCGTAGAGACTGTCTACCCTAGAGCCTAGCCATGTGATTAGGGTATTTCATTTATCATTTTTTAGTTTAAGGGTATTTTGTCAATTTTGAAATATTTGAATTTAATATATATTAGTTGGAATTTAAAATGATTATTTAGAATGGTGTGATTTAAATATTATTTAATTAATTGTCTTGTGTTATGTTTAGCCCTAACCTAAATTAGTCATACCTAGTCTAGTTAGCCATGGTTAGTAATAGTTAGTATTGGGTTAGTTGAGTTAAGTCATGATTAGCTAAAATGAAATAGGTTTCATTAAGTCTAGTGTGAAGCCTAGGTTGTAGGCCCTTGATTAGACTTGATGGATTGATAGCCATTGGATTCACCCCAAAAACCCTAACCCTAACTTGGTGACCAGCCTAGGGATCCCTCCCTTGCTATAAAGCCTCTCTCAAAGTTTGTGCCTCCTCTTTATTCATTCCCCCCATTTTCTAAGGAAAGGTTTGTTCTCCATTGAAAATTCTTCATAGTTTATTCAATATTAGTCCATTTTCATTGAAACTTCTTCCATTGTAACCTAATTAGTGTCCCCCTACTGTTGGTAGAGGCTATTCTCAGGTTTGATACAATTTGGAGCCATTGGCTAGCTTGAGGAGATCTCACTTTTGGAGCTTTTCTTTGTGGAGGGACACATATAGGTAACTTCCTATTCCTTCCATAGATTTTCGATTTCTTTGCATGAATAGGAAGCCCTAGGTGTCCTCTCTTTGTTGGTATAGGCATTGTTAGGTTTCGTATCCAATACATGTCCGTATCGGACACGTACCAGGCCATGGTCGTAGGTGTTTGATGAAATGCTCCAAAGGGCATTTCGTTTTATTTTCTGAAAAGTATTTGATTGGAAAAATAGGTTTTATGATTGCTTATGGATTTCCAGAGTCCTTATGGAGTTTTTGTGTCGTGTCGGGACACGAGGGGCACGAGTACACGCGAGTGCACACACGCACGCGAGTGCGGTTGGCTTCCCTGCTACCACGTGTCTCGTGTGCCCTGCACACAGCACGTGGACAAGCCAAAATTGGCATGGACACGGGGGCAGTGTCTGCGCACACTCCCCCAAAGTATCATGACACCTCGTTTCGTGTCGGACACGAAAACGAGGACGCACGGGTCGTACACTGAGACTGAATGCGCACAGAACACGCGTCTGATACGTGTCTCGTACACGCGACATGCCTCACGTGGACACCTCGTGTTGACACAAGTGTGTAGCCCTAGTACGGGCGTATACGTGTGCACGAGCACGTGTCTTAATTCGTGTCGTGTCGTGTCCTAGACTCTCTGGAACACGTGTACGATACTGTGTTATTTTGGGTCTGTGTGTGTTTGCTGATTTGAGTTTTCTCGACTTGGACACGTCTGTGTCGTGTGTGGTGGACACGAATTGAACCCTAAGACACGTGCACAAGTATGTTTACAATTACCAACCTCTAATTTTGTATTTAGTTTGTGTTTGATTCACTTTTTTCCATTTTTCCTAGAATTTCTGATACTAAGTTATTTCAGTATTTCCCAGTATTTTTTCCAGTTTAATAATCGAATTTGAATTGACTTTTAGCCCATTTGATTGTCGTTAATCATTGTTTAAGTCCCTAATGTAGTCCTCCTATATAAATTCTACTTGTGGGTCGATTTTGAGGTGTTTTGTTTTTGAAATTGGATCTAATGGGGGATTTGAATGTATTTTCCTAAAAATTGTTTGAATGGTTAAGGAAATGGGTTCCTTTCCTATTTTTTTTCTGAACTGATATGAGTTTCCTTTCTTCCTCTGTCCAGGACTGACAGTACCACATACACACACACACATGACACTATCACATCACTCACTGCTTTGTTTTCCTGTCACATTGAATCTGAAATGGGGTTTATGATAGGGAGTTTGGTTTGGGGGTATCTGTCAAATTCAGGAAGAAAAACTGAACTGAACTTGATGTGAAGTCTCATATTTTATTGAGTTGTTGATTTAGAGTGATATTTGGGCTGGAAACATGGAACCTGAAATTGTTTCCTTTCTTTTCTTCACTGCTCACTGATTTTTCCTAATTGACAGAAACCTGAGTTTATACACAGGTTCACACACATTTCCTGAGAACTCTAACACTCACCCTTCCATGAACACACACCATAAACTAACTGTCACACATTGACATGTGCACACACATGGACTGATAGGTCCTGAGATCAATGGATGCAGGATTGTGTAATGTATGTATGCATTGTTCCCTAAAAAAACTGAATGTATACAACCACACACCATGTGCTCACACACTCACTGAAAATCTGCAAAACCTGAGAACCTGAGAGTAGGTTCATATTGATTGATTTATTGATATCCTGAGAATTTCAGCCCACACACGCATATGCCTTGAACACACACATGTGTACTAGTTCATGTTAGATTAGTTTTTACATGTTAGACTAGGTTTTATGTTCAGGAATTTGATTTCGATGTTAAATTGGACTTTTGAATGTATGGACTGATAGGTACTGAGATCACACTAATTTGCCACACACATGGACTCTTCATTTCCCGAGTTCTTTTATTAAATCTGAGTTTATATACAATGTTATACACACTGTTGAATCATGAGACTGAAAACAAAATGGTTCCTTACACATTCCCTGTTTTGAATTTCTGAGAGCTGAGCCCTAACACCAACTTTCTATTTATTGATTCCTAAACACACACTAAACCCCTGTTAACTGAAATTTAATTCCTGAGTTTATAATTACCAGTTTAATACATTGTTCTGATGTCAACAGCCATGTCAATCCCTTGCATTGTATTGCTATTTGTCTTAGTTCACTTTTTCCTAAGTTAGCTAACACACTATATTGCATATGCACATACAACCTATACACTGTTTTCCTATTGCCCACATGCACACAGGATATGGTTAGCTAACAACACTATTTTCCTATTGTCTATTTTATTTTCCTGTACATACACAGGTTATATCATGCCACTGATTTCCTCTAGTGACTCACTGTTTTCCATTTTATGCCATGTACACTGATTTTTCCTAATAACCTCCACTGTTTTAGGACACAGATTTCACATTGTTTGTATGCCACTGTCTCTTGACAGTTCACCCTCTCACCTTCATTCTCATACTCATCACACACACACACATTGCTTGATTACTTTTTCCCTATATATATATATATATATATTTATATATATATATATATATATATATATATATATATATATATATATATATTATATCTAACCTATGTGAATGTGTAAATGAGATAGTATAATATGAAATGAACCATGAATATGCCTATGTGTATGCATGTGTGATGTGAAATGCAATATACATATATGTATTATAGAGTGCTAGGTACTTATATATGTATGCTTGTGTGGTCCTTGATCTTGTGTTTGTGTGTGAATGCTAGCCTAGCTTGATTTGGCTTGTGTTTGTATTTGGGTTCTAGACTAGGTTGGTTAGGCCTAGTGAGACTTGTTAGACTTGTTTGGGCTAGAACTTGACATAGTTTGACTAATATGGTTGACTAGAGTTGACCAAGGGTTGACTATTAGTCTAGTTTGACCTAGACAGCATGCAGATGCATTATGGATTACTATTATCATCCCCTGTATACGTCTTGATTTGTGTTGCTCTAACTAGGAGTTAGGTATCTCATCTCGGACAATACATTTACTTCAGACATTCGGATACGAGGCGAGTACATTCTCTGACCATTTCATACTTGTCTGAATTTACATTCTTGCTCTAGATTACTGTACTTGATGCTGACACGATTGTTATCACGGATTGGTACTATTTGGATCTTCTTTTGGGATGTTATCCCCTTGTATTCACTAAATACACATTGTGATGTACGTTTCACTTATATATTGTATTTATTGAATACCCATATCCTTGTATACTCATTGTGCATATTGTACTCTCATTATCATATGAGTTCCAGGGATAAACCATTGTATACTATTGTATAACATTGTACAACTATTGTATAGCATTGTACATCTATTATATAATATTGTACATCCATTGTATAACATTGTACACTATTGTGCAAGATAATGTAACTGGAATGGATCCTTGTGTATTGATTGGGGAGGGGGAGTAGAATTGGTTATGTACTCAAATCCTATCGTACAATATTGTATAACTATTGTATATGTCTATTGTACACCCACGTACAATGGAGTTACCATTGCATTTTCCTAGATCGTTTACATAACCATATTGTACTCTAAACCACAGTTGGCTTACAGTTCTTACTTATCATATTTAGATATTTTCTATTATCAAATCTCTACTATTTTTCAAATACTTCTTTCTTTCAGCATTTCATGTACCTTACTCTATTGCATGCTTTTTATTTCCTATCATGATATGAACTGCGTGAGATATTTTGTGCTCGCTTCCGTCCTGACTGGACCTGTTGAAAATTTTACAGAGGATGATGAGGAACCCTGCACCCTTACTTGGAGCTTGCTTAGATAACACTCGCAACCTGGACCCCTGGGGAGGTTCAGGCAGCTGCTCAGGACGATACCTTGTATAGTATAGATAGCTTAGACTGTCCTTTCTTTTCATATTTACCTGTTGTCTTATTTTCAGAGTTGTATATTTTAGAGATATTGAGACTTTGTTATTTCTTTCTGCTGTACCTCAGTTGAGGATTTCTTATCTATTTCCATCATGCTACATTCTACCTTAGATTGTGATTGAGTTATACCTCGGTGTTGGCCTCCTTATAGAGAGTATTCATATTATGTTAGTTATAGTTCATGACCTAGAACAACGTTCTACCGTCGATACTGTGGCGTAGGCTGGGCGCTGTTACGTTCTCGTACCCTCACAGTGGGTGCGGGTCGTGACACGTTTTTAGTGGTGGCCCACGCAGGTCGAGTTTATGTAGTGGTATTCGAACTAGAGTATCACTACATCTTGCAGTAGGATTAGGATATTTTTTTTGAGGTACTCAATCACATTAGGAAAAACTCTTAATCAGATTCCTTTTATCCAATTGCTGCTTATTGATTTCCCTTGAATATAAACTGTCCTTCCTTAATTTTTCGCTTCATTCTCATTAATTGCTTCTTGGTTTGATCCGTCTTCATGATGGTTATGAAGACGATCTCATAGCTCTGGTTTGGGGTATACTATCTAGAGGCTGGCCACCCCTCGTCCTGTTCATCAGGGCCTCGAGACCGCAGTTTCTGTTGTGCCGACTCAGGTTGGCATTTCTGTTACATTGGAGGTGCACCTCTATCTGTACAGAGACTTTCTTCCGTCATTTCCAATTTCTCTCAGCAGCGGTGATTCATGCAGCATCAGCAGCAGACCAAGGGAAACTAGCAGGGCGAGCTATCATCAGGATAGTCAAGGATGTACAGACCATTGGAGATCTTGCTGCAAGCTCCATTCTTCTCAATTCCATTTCTGAAATTGTCTTTATAACTCCCTTGAAATCCGATTCCATCTGTTCCTTGCTGATTAATTTATTTTATCATGTTGTTCTTTTGTTATGTTGTTTTTCTTCAAAAATCATATGGGCTAGGTCACCTAAATCATGGGATCTAGAATCTTCGATAGTCGTGTTAGTTGGCATAGTAAGGACATATAGTCAGATTTTGGATGTATTTTCGGGTATGGGAATTTAAAGTTTTCGCCGTCGCATGCGGCAATACGAAAATTTTAAATACCATGAACCTAGAGGTACGTACCTTAGTCAAGGACTCTGTGATTATCGTAGCCTTGCTCACTAGCATGATGAAGACTCTGGACAACATGATTGTGGACAGACGCATATGATTAACAGATTGTATCTTGAAGGTTTAAAACATCATACCCTTTTTATTGTTATAAATGACTTAGGAGTAGGGATATTTAGTTTGTAGAACTTGTTCATAGGTAGTTCCTTTATAGTATATAGATATGGTGACTTGTAGAGTGTCTGTACCCTAGAGGTGATAGTTAGCATTGGTGCTAGAATAGTAACCCATTGCAGATAATTCCCTGTTATTATGATACCAACCAGTTACGTATAGGATGTTAGTATGCCATACAACCTTGATGATTTATTATTGTTTTCCTTTACCCTTCCAGTGAGGCACCCAGTGACCAGAGCCTGTCTTTGAGTATAGTTGTAGTTTCACCTAAAGACTAAGAGGTCTATACATATAGATGATATACTTAGGATATATGTGATGGGTTATTGTTCTTGAGCATATATATATATATGTGGTATTTGGGATTGGTGTGCTTAGCTTGTGGGTAATTAGTTATGGGTGACTTGATAGGATTTGGAAGTTAAGAGCTAGTCTATTATAGAGTTTTCTTTGCTAATCCCTACTTGCCAACACTAGGTAGCTAGCATAGGTAAATCCTAAGAAGTTGACCAGCTGATGACCAATTACTAGGGTGTTGAGAAATTGACTAGTGATTGACCCTTGACTATGTTTGACCTAGAAGGGGTGCGATCATCTTAATTTCGAGGACAAAATTTTTATAAGGTGGGTAGGATTGTAACACCCAGTTTTCCAGATGAGGGTAATTTTGAAAATTTGAAATTATAATTATTATTTATTGATATTTATTTCATGTTATGATTTTTGGTGATTTTTAATTAATTTTTAAACTATTTAAAATCATGACTTGTGATTTTGGTATTTTGCTAGTGAAACCGTAGAGACTGTCTACCCTAGAGCCTAGCCATGTGATTAGGGTATTTCATTTATCATTTTTTAGTTTAAGGGTATTTTGTCATTTTTGAAATATTTGAATTTAATATATATTATTTGGAATTTAAAATGATTATTTAGAATGGTGTGATCTAAATATTATTTAATCAATTGTCTTGTGTTATGTTTAGCCCTAACCTAGATTAGTCATACCTAGTCTAGTTAGCCATGGTTAGTAATAGTTAGTATTGGGTTAGTTGAGTTAAGTCATGATTAGCTAAAATGAAATAGGTTGCATTAAGTCTAGTGTGAAGCCTAGGTTGTAGGCCCTTGATTAGACTTGATGGATTGATAGCCATTGGATTCACCCCAAAAACCCTAACCCTAACTTGGTGACCAGCCTAGGGATCCCCCCTTGCTATAAAGCCTCTCTCAAAGTTTGTGCCTCATCTTTATTCATTCCCCCCATTTTCTAAGGAAAGGTTTGTTCTCCATTGAAAATTCTTCATAGTTTATTCAATATTAGTCCATTTTTATTGAAACTTCTTCCATTGTAACCTAATTAGTGTCCCCCAAATGTTGGTGGAGGCTATTCTCAGGTTTGATACAATTTGGAGCCATTGGCTAGCTTGAGGAGATCTCACTTTTGGAGCTTTTCTTTGTGGAGGGACACATATAGGTAACTTCCTATTCCTTCCATAGATTTTCGATTTCTTTGCATGAATAGGAAGCCCTACGTGTCCTCTCTCTGTTGGTATAGGCATTGTTAGGTTTCGTGTCCAATACGTGTCCGTATCGGACACGTACCAGGCCATGATCGTAGGTGTTTGATGGAATGTCCCAAAGGGCATTTCGTTTTATTTTCTGAAAAGTATTTGATTAGAAAAATAGGTTTTATGATTGCTTATGGATTTCCAGAGTCCTTATGGAGTTTTTGTGTCGTGTCGGGACACGAGGGACACGAGTACACGCGAGTATACACACGCGCACGAGCGCGGTTGGCTCCCCTGCTACCACGTGTCTCATGTGCCCTGCACACAGCACGTGGACATGCCAAAATTGGCATGGACACGGGGGCAGTGTCTACGCACACTCCCCCAAAGTATCACGACACCTCGTTTCGCGTCGGACACGAAAACGAGGACGCACGGGTCGTACACTGAGACTGAATACGCACAGAACACGCGTCTGATACGTGTCTCGTACATGCGACATGCCTCACGTGGACACCTCGTGTTGACACAAGTGTGTAGCCCTAGTGTGGGCGTACACGTGTGCACGAGCACGTGTCTTAATTCGTGTCGTGTCGTATCTTAGACTCTCTGGAACACGTGTACGACACTGTGTTGTTTTGTGTCTGTGTGTGTTTGCTGATTTGAGTTTTCTCGACTTGGACACGTCTGTGTCGTGTGTGGTGGACACGAATTGAACCCTAAGACATGTGCACAAGTATGTTTACAATTACCAACCTCTAATTTTGTATTTAGTTTGTGTTCAATTCACTTTTTTCTATTTTTCCTAGAATTTCTGATACCAAGTTATTTCAGTATTTCCCAATTTTTTTTCCAGTTTAATAATCGAATTTGAATTGACTTTTAGCCCATTTGATTGTCGTTAATCACTGTTTAAGTCCCTAATGTACTCCTCCTATATAAATTCTACTTGTGGGTCGATTTTGAGGTGTTTTGGTTTTAAAATTGGATCTAAAGGGGGATTTGAATATATTTTCCTGAAAATTGTTTGAATGGTTAAGGAACTGGGTTCCTTTCTTATTTTTTTCTGAACTGATATGAGTTTCCTTCCTTCCTCTGTCCAGGACTGACAGTACCACATACACACAGACATGACACTATCACATCACTCACTGCTTTGTTTTCCTATCACGTTGAATCTGAAATGGGGTTTATGATAGGGAGTTTGGTTTGGGGGTATCTGTCAAATTCAGAAAGAAAAACTGAACTGATCTTGATGTGAAGTCTCATATTTTGTTGAGTTTTTGATTTGGAGTGATATTTGGGCTGGAAACATAGAACCTGAAATTGTTTCCTTTCCTTTTTTCACTGCTCACTGATTTTTCCTAATTGACAGAAACCTGAGTTTATACACAGGTTCACACACATTTCCTGAGAACTCTAACACTCACCCTTACATGAACACACACCATAAACTAACTGTCACACATTGACATGTGCACACACATGGACTGATAGGTCCTGAGATCAATGGATGCAGGATTGTGTAATGTATGTATGCATTGTTCCCTGGAAAAAACTGAATGTATATAACCACACACCATGTGTTCACACACTCACTGAAAATCTGCAAAACCTGAGAACCTGAGAGTAGGTTCACATTGATTGATTTATTGATATCCTTAGAATTTTAGCCCACACACGCATATGCCTCGAACACACACATGTGTACTAGTTCATGTTAGATTAGTTTTTACATGTTAGACTAGGTTTTATGTTCAGGAATTTGATTTCGATGTTGAATTGGACTTTTGAATGTATGGACTGATAGGCACTGAGATCACACTAATTTGCCACACACATGGACTCTTCATTTCCTTAGTTCTTTTATTAAATCTGAGTTTATATACAATGTTATACACACTGTTGAATCATGAGACTAAAAAAAAATGGTTCCTTACACATTCCCTGTTTTGAATTTCTGAGAGCTGAGCCCTAACACCAACTTCCTATTTATTGATTCCTAAACACACACTAAACCCCTGTTAACTGAAATTTAATTCCTGAGTTTGCAATTACCAGTTTAATACACTGTTCTGATGTCAACAGCCATGTCAATCCCTTGCATTGTATTGCTATTTGTCTTAGTTCACTTTTTTCTAAGTTAGCTAACACACTATATTGCATATGCACATACAACCTATACACTGTTTTCCTATTGCCCACATGCACACAGGATATGGTTAGCTAACAACACTGTTTTCCTATTGTCTATTTTATTTTCCTGTACATACACAGGTTATATCATGCCACTGATTTCCTCTAGTGACTCACTGTTTTCCATTTTATGCCATGTACACTGATTTTTCCTAATAACCTCCACTGTTTTAGGACACAGATTTCACATTGTTTGTATGCCACTGTCTCTTGACAGTTCACCCTCTCACCTTCATTCTCATACTCATCACACACACACATTGCTTGATTACTTTTTCCCTCTCTCTCTCTCTATATATATATATATTATATCTAACCTATGTGAATGTGTAAATGAGATAGTGTAATATGAAATGAACCATGAATATGCCTATGTGTATGTATGTGTGATGTGAAATACAATATACATATATGTATTATAGAGTGCTAGGTACTTATATATGTATGCTTGTGTGGTCCTTGATCTTGTGTTTGTGTGTGAATGCTAGCCTAGCTTGATTTGGCTTGTGTTTGTATTTGGGTTCTAGACTAGGTTGGTTAGGCCTAGTGAGACTTGTTAGACTTGTTTGGGCTAGAACTTGACCTAGTTTGACTAATGTAGTTGACTAGAGTTGACCAAGGGTTGACTATTAGTCTAGTTTGACCTAGACAGCATGCAGATGCATTGTAGATTACTATTATCATCCCCTGTATACGTCTTGATTTGTGTTGCTCTAACTAGGAGTCAGGTATCTCATCTCGGATAGTACATTTACTTCAGACATTCGGATACGAGGCGAGTACATTCTCTGACCATTTCATACTTGTCTGGATTTACATTCTTGCTCTAGATTACTGTACTTGATGCTGACACGATTGTTATCACAGATTGGTACTATATGGATCTTCTTTTGGGATGTTATCCCCTTGTATTCACTAAATACACATTGTGATGTGCGTTTCACTTATATATTGTATTTATTGAATACCAATATCCTTGTATACTCATTGTGCATATTGTACTCTCATTATCACATGAGTTCCAGGGATAAACCATTGTACACTATTGTATAACATTGTACAACTATTTTATAACATTGTACATCTAATGTATAATATTGTACATCCATTGTATAACATTGTAC
Organism: Iris pallida; assembly: GCA_029216955.1. Classification (NCBI taxonomy): domain Eukaryota; kingdom Viridiplantae; phylum Streptophyta; class Magnoliopsida; order Asparagales; family Iridaceae; genus Iris; species Iris pallida. The sequence continues at coordinate 3,888,104 of JANAVB010039816.1, read as the reverse complement.
ACTATTGTGCAAGATAACGTAACTGGAATGGATCCTTGTGTATTGATTGGGGAGGGAGAGTAGAATTGGTTATGTACTCAAATCCTATTGTACAACATTGTATAACTATTGTATATGTCTATTGTACACCCACGTACAATGGAGTTACCATTGGATTTTTCTAGACCGTTTACATAACCATATTGTACTCTAAATCACAGTTGGCTTACAGTTCTTACTTATCATATTTAGATATTTCCTGTTATCAAATCTCTACTGTTTTTCATATACTTCTTTCTTTCATCATTTCATGTACCTTACTCTATTGTATGCTTTATATTTCCTAATATGATATGAACTGCGTGAGATGTTTTGTGCTCGCTCCCGTTCTGACTGGACCTGTTGAAAATTTTACAGAGGATGATGAGGAACCCTGCACCCTTACTTGGAGCTTGCTTAGATGACACTCGCAACCTGGACCCCTGGGGAGGTTCAGGCAGCTGCTCAGGACGATACCTTGTATAGTGTAGATAGCTTAGACTGTCCTTTCTTTTCATGTTTAGCTGTTGTCTTATTTTCAGAGTTGTATATTTTAGAGATGTTGAGACTTTGTTATTTCTTTCTGCTGTACCTCAGTTGAGGATTTCTTATCTATTTCCATCATGCTACATTCTACCTTAGATTGTGATTGAGTTGTACCTCTGTGTTGGCCTCCTTATGGAGATTATTCATATTATGTTAGTTATAGTTCATGACCTAGAACATCGTTCTACTGCCGACACTGTGGCGTAGGCTGGGCGCTGTTACGTTCTCGTACCCTCACAGTGGGTGCGGGTCGTGACAAATATATTCTGTTATGTCACCCCCATTCGGGAAGTATAACTATTTATTACCTTTAACTGTTAGATATTGTGACCTAGGACAACGTTCTACCGTCGACACTGCGGCGTAGGCTGGACGTACCCACGTCTCGTGCCCTTACTCTAGGGTGCGGGTCGTGACATGATACATGTCCGATACGAACACGAAATCAATGCAAAACTTCACCAATCACACACCACAGCTAGGGGACACCTAGATCTAGGCTATTATGCAAAGAAATCAGGATTAAAAGATGGTTTAAGGTGTTTACCTATAGAGTATCAATGACAAGAAAAAAGCCCCAAATAAGAAGATTCTTCTTGCAAGCCAAAAGCTCCAAATTGTACCAAATTTGAGATTTCTCTCAATGAACAGAAAATAGAGTGAGATTAGGGTCTAATGCAAGAAACTAGAGTAAAAAAGGAATTAAAATGAAGGAGTTATGAATTAGGGAAGAAGGAGCAATACCTCTTTCTTTCCAAAAGTTGCTTTGATGCAAAAAAGGCAAGAACTAGGAAGAGAGATTAAATAGGGGGGGATCCCTATGTGGCCGTCCATAAAGGAGAAATTAGGGTCAGGGTTATGACTAATGGGCTTGAACCAAGTTTCAATGATAAAGGAAATCAATCCATAAGTCAAAAGTCCAAGAACCTAATCATTTATTCTCTATATGAAACTTGATTCAAAATAACTTAACTTGGGTTGACTTAAGTTAGACTAGGGTCCCACCATGCTAATCAAGTCACCATAGCTAAAGTCAACATCTATGTTAGTCTCCAAGGTCTCAACTAACAAGGGTCAAAAATAACAACCATCACTCCAATAATTCAAAATAAATCCAAAATTCTCAAAATGACCAAAATATCCTCAAGCTAAAATATGGTAGTGACAAGGCCCATGTCAAAAGCAAGATTCCGTATAGATGAAGAGGACTCCCAAGCTGGGGGTAGTATTCCCTCAGAGTCTGAAGCGGATGACCTTCACACTGGGGTAGCCTTCCAGAGGACGACGATCCCTCCGAGTCTGATGGCGACTATCTACCTCCTCTACCTGATGATGAGGGACTTGTCAACTCAGAGACAGACAGTATCCACACCAGTTGTACTATTTTCTCTGTTCATCCTCCCATGTTATCTACATACATGGTAGACGGAGAAAGACCTAAAGAAGCCAGTGATCAGACCTACAAACGGCTAGAGGGTCTTGAAATAGCATTCGCCAAGATCACTGATATGCTTACCAGTATCATGGCGGTCCAAGCTGCTGGGGCTGTTCATCCACCTCAAGAAAATGTCTTGGCTCACGCTAGTTCGGCTCATAGCAACAACCCTCCTTCACTACAAAAGGAGTATCATTCCGTTGTGCCTCCCCCAAATCTTGTAAATGCTGGGGGTGGTCCTTCGCCAATGACGCCTGACAACGTTCAGCAGCCGTTTTCCAATACCTGCTCAATCAAAAGGATGCAATTGATTCCCTGGTTTCCCGTCTCGATACCATTTTATACAAAGACGAGCTTCAGAAGATGGGGATATCTCAACCTTATCCTCCTGAATGGGAGAATGCTACTTGCTCTCCTAACTACAAGCCACTGACGCTAAATTTATTTGACGGGTTGACTTCTCCTCGTTAACACATGACATACTTCAACACGTAGACTCTAAACTTACTTAGGGACGATCCGTTCTTGTCAAAGCTGTTTATTAGCACCTTGTAGGTGGTAGCTTTTGAATGGTTCTGTAGTCTGCCTGATGGTTGTATCAATTCGTTTAAAGACTTGGAAAGGTTGTTTCTCAACAGGTTTTACGAGAGTGGCATGCATGTTAGTATGTCCACCCTCATCGAGACCAAGCAAAAGAAGACTGAGTCTGTCATTGCCTTTATCGAACGCTTCAGGCGGCTAGCACTGAAGATGTTCTTCGGCATACCAGACTCAGAACTTATGGATACTTGTCGACATAACTTCCTTCCTACAGTGAGGTTCTGTCTGGGTATACATAAGTATGATACATAGTCCGCTTTCATTGGGGCCGCTGATGCTGCTAAAAATGACGTTAATAATTTAGAATTACTGGGTTGAAAACACCCAAATATGAAGACAAGGGCAAGCATCCTCGAACTATCCCTGTCCATGGGGGTAAAGGGAAAGAAGTCCTGAAGGTCGACACTTCCAAAGGAGCTTCCAATTCTCAGGGCGCCTCCGACAAGCCTAAGGAGACCTTCTCCTTTGACGAAGACGATGTCATTACCATTTTTCATACATTGACGAAGGGTAATAAACTGACATTGCCTCCACCACGACGTCCTGCAGAGGCGAACCAACTCAACTATCCCAAGTAATGTCTCTATCTTCAGTACGTGCATCATTCCACCAAGGACTGCATCATCCTGAAGAAAAAGATACAACAGCTTATCGACAGCCAAGTGATCAACCTCGAAGCTGAAGACAAGGTCGTATCTTCTAACATGATCTCTCTTCAATTTGGTGACTTTCCTCCCACAGAAGTCCCAGACGGCGTGATCCTAATCCCCAAGGCAATAATGGAAGTCGTCAACCTACCGCCACCTCGCAACTCAACCTTGGTGCCACTCACGACTGAACGTGGTGAGATCATATGGGTCCATCCGGACCTTGTGCAAGAAATGACACATGGGGTGGTATCTCCTAAAGCAAAAAAGGGCAAGAAATATAAGACATGCCATATGGTGTCTTCTTCCGTCTACGAAGTTCTATCTGGCGAGAAGCGATCGGAGAAGGCTTACCTACGGACTAACGACCCCGTACAAGAAGAAACAGTACCTCCTCAAGCTCCTGCTACCCCCACAAGTTCAGAAGCTGGCCCGTCTAAGCCTTCAACTACCGACAAAGCCAAGCAGAAGGAGATGCAATTTGACAAGTCTCTGAAGGCGCCAGCTTCCGAAGGCATGGATCAGCCGTACAACTTCGACATACTGGCACAGATGGCCAATACACCTGCCAAGTTGTCTCTGTTCGATCTATTGCGACTCTCCAAAGAAATGCAGAAGGCCTTAAGTGAAGCATTACTACATGCCGACTCTTATCTCGCTGAAGTCAAAGCCCCCGCTGAAGACCCTGTCTCCTGTCCCCACTGCCACAGTACTACGGAAGTGGTGCCCAATATCACCTTTTCACAGGAGGACATGCTACTAAAAAATAATCATCATGATAGACCTTTGTACTATACAGGGTATATCGGGGCGATTAAGGTGGATCGGATGCACATCGATCCAGGTTCCTCCCTCAGCATCATTCCTAGAAGTTTGCTTCAAATTCTAGGAATCCCTCTGCACAAGCAATCTGCAACCAATACAACTATCATGGCTTTCAATGCTGGGAGAAGTCACCCGCTAGACAAGATCCATCTTAAGTGTCAGATCGATGATCTCCGAACGGAGGTTTCTTGCTATGTGATCGATGCCAATGTATCCTACAACGTTTTGTTGGGACGTCCATGAATACACGAGAACATGATCGTTCCTTCCATACTTCACTAGTGATTCAAGTACGTCAACAGCGACGGTGTCGTGAAGACGGAGTTTGCCGATATCGATCCTTTTAAGGGCATCGAAGCCTACTACGGAGATTCGGTACTTTACCAATCTCCGCCCCCCAAGGATGACGACAACGAATCTGACAATAAAGCTGAAGCAAGTTCATCCTCCAATGATGGTCCCCTGATTATCCGAGTCAAAGTACGTACTACTCCGAAAAGTACTTCGAAGCCTCTCACAATCTGGGTGAAAAAGAAGAACCCTAATAAAGTCAAACCATTGACCATCACTCTCCGTAAGACACCTCGGAAGGAACCTACTGAAGTCCGTCCTCCCAATCCTGAAGAATTATCCTACGTGGTGAACTTGGCCAAGACTGTAGCTCCTCTTCCAGATGATGATCCTCTCAATGAGTATATCAATACTCATAATAATGTACCTTTAGCGGATGATGTTATCCCTGAAGAAGAACTTGCGTATTTTCTTAGTAAAGGTTTATCTTTGAATTACTCTAATGTCTATCAATCTGTAAACCACTACATAGATACGATATACGCTCTAGAGAACGGCATAGGACCACACCTCTGCATGCCGGTCATGACGCCTCACCTACGGGAAAATATTTACCCAGAAGATATCTACTACTTCATCGTTCCAGCCAGAAAGAAGGGCAAAAAACTAATCATCTTTGGTCGAATAATTAGCGAAAGAAAGTTCATTCCGAACTGTACTTCTCCCAAGCACAACACGGAAGCTGATTATGACTCTGGGAAAATGCAACTTTTCCGATATAGTTGGCAGGCCAAGAATATCATCCAGAACATTGGATATGACATCAAAAGCAACCAGGGGCTAAATTACGGCCGGGGACGACGGCTGCCAATACGACACTTTGCTCCTCCCGACATACCCGAGTACTACTATCAACGAAATGGTGTTGGTTTGGGTTATGTCATTCCTCCAACAACTCCCGAAAGATTAGATGATGAAGCAGATCGTTGTTCTCATTCTTCTGATTCCTGCCTCTGGGACTCAGACTCCAGTATTGGTGACATGTTCAAAGCAACTCTGTCCGTCAACATGGTTTTAGTTGACCAAATTGTGGACAATGTCCAATCGATCGAGCTTGAACAATGGGCTCAAAAGATGGATACTAGGTAGGAGCTGTGCTTCGAACAACGTGAACCACCTACCGAAGATGAAGTCATCCAAGTCAATTTAGGAGATGAATCATCTTTTAAACCAATCTTCATTAGTAAAAGTCTATCTGGCGATGAACGACAATCTTTTATACAGCTTATAAAAGAATACATCTACGTCTTTGCATGGATCTATGAAGACATGCCAGGCCTGGACCCTAAAGTCGCCATGCATCGCCTAAATATTTCGTCTAAAGCTAAGACAGTGAAGCAGCAACAATGACGATTCCGACCAGATATCATGGAGGCCATCGAGAATGAAGTCAAGAAGCTCATTGCCAGTGGATTCATTCGCGAAGAACAACACCCTGACTGGGTTGCCAACATTGTTCCAGTTATGAAAAAAGACGGTAAAGTTCGAGTCTATATCGATTACCATGATTTGAACTCTGTATGCCCGAAAGATGACCTTTCTCTACTGATCACCGACGTAATGATCGATAATACTTGCGGCTTCGAGCGGATATCCTTCATGGACGGGTTCTCAGGCTACAACCAGATCAAGATGTTCCCCGAAGACGAGAAACACACATCTTTTTGAACACCGTTGGGGGTATACTGCTATACGATGATGCCCTTCGGATTGAAGAATGCAGAGGCGACATACCAGCGAGCCATAAACACAATTTTTTGCGATCATTTGTGCAAAACTGTGGAGTGCTACTTAGACGGTATCGTAGTTAAAAGTCGTCTCAAAGGCAACCACCTCCAAGACTTGAGAACGGTGTTCGAACTAGTACGTGCACACCAACTCAAGATGAATCCAACTAAGTCCTTTCTGGGAGTCTCCAGCGGCAAGTTTCTTGGTTTCGTCATCACTTCAAAGGGTATACATCTTGACCCAGAGAAAGTGAAGGCTATCCTCGATATGCATTCTCCAAGAAACCTCAAAGAGCTACGCGGACTACAAGGAAGGCTAGCCTACATCAGACGATTCATTTCAAACCTTTCTGGAAGGTGTCAATCATTCACTCAGCTCATGAAGAAAGATGTATCTTTCGTCTGGACTGAACAATGTCAACGCGTATTCGACGACATCAAGAAGTATCTCACAAGCCCCCCAGTTTTGGTAGCTCCAATAATGGGGAAGCCCTTCTTACTATATGTCCGCGCTATGGACCATTCTTTTGGCGCCCTATTAGCTCAGAAGAATGAAGGCGGCCATGATCAGGCAATCTACTACCTCAGCTGTATAATGGTGGATGCCGAACACAGATACACACCTGTGGAGATGGAATGCCTTGTACTGGTATTTTCCATCCAGAAGACATGCCACTATGTGTCTGGGCAGACTATCCATATCATATCTAAAGTCAACCCTATCCGAATACTCATGACTAAACCGGGTTCTCTCAACTCCCGTTTAGCTACATGGTAATGCTGTTGACTCCATATGATATGTTGTTCGTTCCTCAGAAGGCAGTAAATGGCTAAGCGTTAGCCGATTTCCTAGCAGCTCATCCGGTGCCAGAATCTTCCAAACTCTACGATGAAATCCTCGATGAAGTAGTGGAGTCTAACACCACAACTAAAGAAATTCCCATTTGGCGAATGTTCTTTGACGGTGCATCAAGAACAGGACCTAAAGGAAATATTGTGGCCGGAGTAGGAGTCGTGCTCGTGTCACCTGATCATCTGGTTATACATCGTGTATATTCTCTCGTGGAACCATGCACAATAACGTGGCCGAATATAATGCCCTATTAATCGGCCTGCAACTGGCAAAACAACTGGGAGTTGACTATCTAGTAGCTTACGAAAATTCCAAGCTAATAGTTAGTCAAGTCCGAGGGGATTATGAAGTTCGTCACGAAGATCTCATCCCCTACCACAGAGCAACAATCGAGTTGGCATCTACTTTCGCTGGATTCTTCATCGAACACGTGCCTCGACTACAGAATATAGAAGCAGATGCTCTAGCCGATCTCGTTGCTTCTTTGACCGTCCTTACCAATACTCAGCAGTCGATCACAGTGTCTGGTCGAGAACTATTCTGTGAAAAATGCCTTGCATATTCATCACAGTTACACAACGGAAACAAACTTCGATGTTAAAGACTGGAGATTTTCTTTCATAGACTACACCGTCTATGGAATCCTCTCTGAGGACCCGAAGAAAGTAGTGTCTATCCAAAGGCAATCCCTCAAATTTTATTACGACACAGCTACCAAGATGTTGTACCGATGTTCTTACGATAGGCTATTGTTACGATGTTTATCTGACACAGAAGCCAAACATGCACTCCGGGAGGCTTACGACAGAGTTTGTGGTGCACATCAACCAGGCCCTAAATTATAAGATCGTTTCAAACGAATGGATTATTATTGGCCCACGATGATAGCAGATGCTGTTGAATATGCAAAAAAGTGTAGAGCCTGTCAGTTCTACGTCGATTTCATTCATCAACCTTCAGAGTTTCTACACCCGACGGCAACATCTTGTCCTTTTGAAGCTTGGGGCATGGACGTCATAGGACCAATCAGCCTGCCACCTTCCAGAGGACATTGGTTCATCCTAGCCATAACCGATTACTTCTCCAAATGGACGGAAGCTATACCATTCATCGAAGTGAAGGCGTCGAACGTGATCAGTTTTATCAAACATCATGTTATCTACCGCTTCGGCCTACCTCACAGGATCATCCATGATAATGGTCCACAATTCACAAGCCATACATTCTATCGGTTCCGCGATAGGAATCAAATCTAGAACGTAGCCTCTACGGTCTACAATCCAGCGGCTAACGGGCTAGCAGAAGCCTTCAATAAAACCATTATTAAACTTCTCAAGAAGTTCGTGTCTTCAAACAAGCACGATTGGAATGAGAAGCTCGACGAATGTCTATGGGCCTATCGTACAACGGTCCGGACTCCAACAGACAGTACGCCATTCTCTCTGGTTTATAGTAGCGAAGTAGTTCACTATCGTTCAATGGTCCGGACTCCAACAGACAGTACGCCATTCTCTCTGGTTTATAGTAGCGAAGCAGTTCTTCTCCTAGAAATTCAGATTCCTTTTCTTCGAGTAGCCTTAACCAGCGAGTTGACTACCGAAGAAAGCAACCGTCTGTGACTCCAGGAGCTCGAAGTGCTAGACAAAAAATGCTTGTTAGCTCAGCAGCGCATTGAGCTATACCAAGCACGCCTTTTCAGAGCCTTCAATAAAAAGGTGAAGGAAAGAATCTTCCAAGTCGGTGATCTAGTCTTGGCAGTGAGAAGACCAATGGTCATGACGCACAAAACAAAAGGAAAATTCCAGGCTAAATGGGAAGGTCCTTACATCATAGAATTAGTGTATTCTAACGGTACGTACCGACTAACCAAGCCTGATGGTGACTTGCTCATGATGCCTATCAATGGCAAGTTCCTGAAGAAATGCTATGTGTAACCCTTTCTACATAATGTTCACATATGTTCAATCATGTAAATGTACAGTGCGATGTTTATATGATTCAAAAAATTACCTAACTAGTATCCGTATTTCAAGAGTCTTGAATACGCCTTGGATAATAGGTCCTCTAAAATATTTTTCCAGTGGAATCATTCCCATTTTTGACTCTGTCCAAACTCAGTTTGACGAAAACAAGTCACGTTCCTATTACCTCTGAATTGTTTTTCGATAATTATTTCCACAGTGGAACGATTAAAAAATGTTTTGCCATATCCATATAACCTCTGAGAAAAGCATTCATCAAGGATAATCACGTCCATATTACCTCTAAATTATCTACTCCCACCTAATGTTATATAACTTTCCATGTCTATATTACCTTTGGTCAGATATAGAACATCTTCTGCTATTACGTCCATATTACCTCTACTAGTAGCTTCGTTCAACTTATTATCTATATTCAAAAAAAACTTGAATATAAAACGGAAAGGTCCACATTAAATTTTCCAGCAGAATACCCACCAGAAATATCCTTGCTACGTCCACATTACCTCTAGTTCTGATATTTTATAAAACTACATTCATTTTGAAAAGATTCTTTATTCTTTACTTGAACGTCTATCAAGAGACGAAAAAAGGGTATAAGAGCCGTGACGGCTGAAAAAAAACAAAAATCTAAGGAATATATAGGCGATTGATGTTGTCCCTTAGAGCCGCGATTTCGGCCTCATACTTCGCGGTAGCTCGACGGCGCGCCTCTTCTTGACGAGCAGCTTCATCCTCGAAAAGGATCAGACTCATGTGCTCTCCCTCCAACTTTGCAAGCTGTTCTTTTAAATGGGCGGAAGTGGTGGCAGTCATGGCAGCCTGAGCCAAGTAATCCTCTTGCTTAGACGTTGCTGACCTCAAGTTGGCTTCCAGTTGGGCGATCTCGTTCTGGATCTGCATGATGTGATTATATTTTTCGATAATCTGCACAACTAGTTTATTCTTCGAGACAGCACGTGCCTCACTTGCAGCATTGAACTAACCATACTGGTCAGCCAATTCGCCGATCCCTCGAACGAGGGCATCCTTCCTCGCCTGGAAAGTAGCCTTCTCCTCCGCAAGAGCCATAATCAAAGCCTCATCTTCTGCACGGAACAGTGATGACGGACTCCGTTGCTTGGCATCCCGAAATTGGGCCACCTGACCCTCCAGGTCATTCAGAACTTTTCTCAGAGTATTAGCCCGCTCTTCATAGCTGGCAATGCTCTCGAAGGCCGCCACTTGGCATTCGACAACAGCTTTCATAGGGCCAAAGGCAGCATTCTGATTCAGGACTCCAGGAAGCTTTACTTTCAGCACAGAGTAGAAAGCTTTGACGACTTCCTGGGCCATCTCGTCATCTTCAGTGGAGGTCGTCGGAGAGGAAGCTTGGAGAGTTTCTTTTGCTCCAGGAAAGGATACCTGACAAGAAGCCGAGCCTGACAAGAAAATAATATATACATCAATAACCAAAAAAGGGGGAAAATGTGAAAGAGTTGTAATTTCATACCTTCGACTTGCTCAGCACCAGCCTGGGCTACACCATCAGTCTTGGCTTCAGGGAAACCAAGAACAGGCCCAGACTGTTCAAGGAGAACAATATCAAGGCCCCGAGCGGCATCGGGCCTGGTTTCTTCCATAATTCCAGCTAGAACGGGAGCAAATTCAGCAACAGCCCCCTCTGCAGGTTGTTCAACCTCTCCTTCTGTAGCCGATACTAGCTCACTAACAGCACCCTCCGCACCAACAAATTCGGAGGAGCCGGGGATAATCTCTGTTTCTCCCCCAATGCCTGGGATTATCTTCATGAGTGGTCTCTTCTCCTTGTCTACAAGGGAATATACAATCGTGGTCAGCCTCACGAGGAGCACGCAAAATTGAAGTCAAAAAATCTCATTCGAAGCAAGGTGCAAAGATAACGTACCCGCAGAAGGATGAGCCGATTGGACTTGATTCTCGTCCAGCTCTTTCATCGCAGCTCCTATTGCAGACATGTCCCCCAAAGAAATTTCGTAGAAGGGACTGATCTTTTAATCGTTGTCATGGTCTGAGCCTTCGCCCTGATCTTCCCGTTGCTCAAGTCTTACAGCTGAAGAAGATCCGCCCTCATCCATCGGTCGAGGACGAGCAGGGGATACTATCGTCACATCCACCTCCTCAGACAAGGAGGCACCTGCCTCAGCTGCAACTTTGGGGTCCTATGCAAAGGACAAATGCAAGGGTGATAAATCTTTTAAAGACTTGACCAGAACGACTATGGAGTCTAGGAAGGGATCTACCTTCCGAATGGTAACGGCCTGAAATGCCGTCTGCCGAGAAGACCTTCTGGGAGGAGGCGAGCCGGCACCCACGTCCGCGACCTTCTTCCTCCCCCAGGAAACAACCACCTTCTTCCTTTTGGGCCGTGGCATCAGCTCGATGGAAGCCTTCCTCTTATGAGGAACGTCAGGAAGAAGTTCTTCAGTATCCTCTCTCCGAGGCGCTGCAGTGATAGGCTCCTCAACAACAACTCTCTGCTGCAGTCGGTTCAGCCATGGGAGCGGTGCCTCCCTTTCTGTGACCGCCCCATGGCGCGCACTCGTCCTATCTCAACAAGAGTAGGGGCTAACTTAGTCTCCGATATAAAACTCTGCTCTCGGTCATACCAAGAAGGAAGGGTATTGACCTGAGTATAGAACTTAGCAGCAGCAAAGAGCATGTGGGTGTCAGGTTTATCTTCTGGCAAGGTAAAAACTGCTCCCGTACATCCAGCATTGTAGTAACTCCATGCACGTGCCCTGTCAATCAGACTCCCTATCGACAGGAGATGAGGACTAGGATTGCCCAAGAGAAGCTGGCTGTAGCCGAATTGCCGTACAAAACGGCTCGGCAAATAAGGTTCCAGGAAAGTATGGTTCCTATTCCTGAACACCAAATGGGAAGGCCTAATGGATTGGAGCCAACGAAATGCCCCAATAGGAGGCTAGTAGTGAGTGCCCCTCATCTACTAGGTTGTCTCCTACGCGACCACCACCAGACGGAGGCGATACTCTGAAGAATTCATAGTTCTGCAGAAAATTCAAAGCCCTCCTGCAAACAGGCACCCCTATAACAGTCCAATCCATTTCTCTGAATCTTCGAAGGAAGGCATCCCCCGCCAGAGAGTCTGCCATCAGCCCGACGTTCATCAGTCTGGGATAATACAGCACCAGCCATCCCATCAGATAGTGGAAGGAAAACTCAGTCCTAGCAAAGTTCTTTCAGCCTTCGGGTGTTATCGTGTTCACAATAAAATGTCGTAAACCCCGTTGGATGGCACAAACCATCGCTGGAAGCAAAGCAAGTGGGCGTCCAAAGGCCAGCTTTACAGCCGAAAGTATCATACCCCGGCTGATTCTCTTAATAGACTCTGAACCACTAGGGACTACGCAGTCACGAAGCCATATCATCAGGAAAGCGGCTACCACCGCCTTTTCTGACATCTTGAACTCGGCTTGCCTGAAAAAATAATAAATTGGGGAGTTTCCCTCAGGATCATCACTATCTTCGGCATCCGCAGCTCCGTGATCTCCCGTCAGCTACTCTATCTCAGATCTCGTCAAGGGCTTACGAGTCGAGAAGGAGACTGGGCCGTCTCCCCTTCTCTGGTGAAAACATAGTTAGTCCAGGCCCTCGTATGCGGAAGGGACCCCTCCATCTTACCCTTCTTCGTAATCTGGTGACAAATAAAAAAGTGACAGAGTAACTCTTTGTACACCTCCATCATATCAGGGTTCTCCTTCTCTAAATCTAAGATCTCTGCATCACTGGGGACGTATTATGCGTATGGCTCTGTCCCCCAGGGAAGTCTGAATATTGCCTGCATCTCGTGTAGAGCCAAACCCATCGTCCCACCCGGAGTGAAGAAGGTGCATGTGTGATAGTTGTATAACTCTGCCAAGGAGATAAACACTGGCCAGTTCACCTTAATGCCATATTGGATAGCTCTAACGGCATAAAGAAGACCGGCAGCTTTTAGAGTGGCCTCGTAAGTCGAGAGCACCCATCCAGTAAGGTCACTCCAGAACAGGACGAAATGCCTCCAACTTTCCATCCGCAGCTTTTCTTCCGGGTACGACTCCCTCTTTGACAGCATCAAGTTAGAGAGAGTCTCAGCCGCATATGGGTGAAGATCAGTCGGGACATCGTTCATTATGACACCAGGGTGCAGCCCCCTCATGGAGTAGGACGTGGAACCCTTGACACACTTGAACGTGTCCTTCTTCCGGTCACCAGAATTGAATTGGATCATGCCAGAAATAACCCCATGCAGTTCAGGGGTCAGGTCCCATTTCATCTGCCTCTGCACAGCCAGATCAGCAAACGCCGACAAGGATATTAGCGCTTCATAGATGGCAACCCTATTCTTTGGTCATTTAACTTAACTACCAGAGGGTCCTCTAGACATATCGTCTCGTCATTCTTAAATCCTATACTATCACCGAACAGGAAGTACGGCTTCATCAAAAGGCACGTCCCTCCGAGCAAGAGTTCCTCATCATTAATCATCTGCTTCAGAAAGGTTTTGTCCGGTTCAATTATGGCGATCATCCGTTCCGTAGGTTGATCATGACTAATCTTGGCCTGAACATTGCTGACCATGTCGGCTATGAGGCTTGTGCCGAGGACATGGAAAGCAGAGCCGAAAGGGATACCGCCAAGTTCCGGGACAAACATGTTTACTGCAAGGACAGAAGAGAAAGTCAGACTCAGAATCCGTAAGAAAAACTAAGTGCTGAAGGACTTTTATGTGCCCAAAGGGCTATGCGCCCAAAAGACTATGCGCCCAAAGGGTTATGCGCCCAAAACAAACATATGGGCGCATAACGTACAGAAGTATGTGGGCGCATAACATGCAAACAACATGTGGGCGCATAACATGGCAACATATGGATGTATAGCACACCACAGTGTTGGCGCATGACTTCTGTGGATGCATAAGAATGCTCACAGAAGTATGTTGCCTTAGGCGCATGTGCCCAGGCAGAAGAAAAGTCTGGGCGTCGCAAACTAACGCTCGAGACTTTGTTTTTGGAGGCGAGGCCTCATCCAGAATTGGGTCATAGACTGGTGAGGATGCTGCCGCAGGAGGAGAGCCACTCGGTGCAGCCCCCTTGCCTTTCGCAGATCTCTTAGCAACCTTGGAAGACATGGTTCGTAAAGAAAGGAGATGAAGAGTCTTTTGAAAGTTCTAAGAGAAATGAGAATAATGAACTTTCTCTCTCTTTCGAAGCCTATTTATAGGCATGGGCCATTTCTTGTGCGTCCACTATCCCTATACGCCTATACGCCCATTGTGCACTATGCGCCCACCATGGCTTATGCGCCCACATGAAGATCCAGCCTCTTGCACACTATGCGACTGCCACTTGCTGAGATGGACAACATATGAAGGATGGACCTCTTCAAATTCTACCCCGATGAATCTGTCAGTTCAAATTTTCGAGGAAGATCTCAACAGCCGTCTCTCTGACAGGCTGGCCAAACTCTATGCGCCCAAAGAGAGAGCCGTACTATGTGCCCACTGCATCACGAGAAGACGGTCCATGCTTCTTTCAAAGTATTTTGAACTCGTTCAAGTATCGAAAACTTTGAAGGGGGTCTTATAGAAGCATGAAAATTTCAGCAATAAAGCCTTATGCGTCCAAGCCAATGAGGACATATGCGTCCAAGTGAACTCATATGTGCCCAAGTCACCCTGTGAAGCTTTATGCGCCCAAGTCTCCCTGTGAAGCTCTATGTGCCCAAGACAAGCTCCCCCAGAAGGGGGCGCATAGCCCTGTTTCAGGCTATGCACGCAAGCCAGAACATCCCCTGACTCGGTCAAAGCCACGATCAAAACGTGCAGGGAAGCATACGGCCACGTCAGTCTCCACGAGCAGTCGTGCACCGAAGCATGCGGCCACGTCAGCACCACAATCAACCCACGACCACGCAGCCTGTATGCGCCTGTATCCTATGCGCCCAAAGCAGGACCATGCGCCCACATGAAAACCAATGTGTTTCCTCTTGTGGGCGCATAACATCATTCCAGCTCAAGAACTACTATAAAACGGGATCTCATCCCTCTTCAAAACACAAAACGAAGAGCATTTCCAAGAGCCAAATTGCTGCACTTCTTGATAGTGAGCCGAGAGTTAGCAATTTTCTTAGATTTTCTTCCACTTTTGTAATCGGAGTGTCAATAGAGTAAATTAGCAACTGCCGCTCGATCTCCATCGTCCCATTCCCCAGAATTCTTTTTTGTACTCGGGGATCCTTAGCGCAGGATCTCTCAGGTGTACTCGATTTGTGGTACCTTACGCCAATAAAGAAAAGACAACATTTTTTTATGTGTGTCCACAATGCACCCATCATTATACCCAATCATGCCTCATCTTTGAGCTGATATTATCAATTCTCCAATACAGCCACCGATCATTAAAATTCACCGGATAATTATTAAACATGCAAGTTCCATTGTCTGCCAAAACTGTAATACAAATCTGCAATGAATAAAAATACTTTATGCAGTTTAAACCTCACTGTCAGGTAGAACACAAGTGATACCAGTGTATATGTTTTCAGTGTAAGATAACTATAATACAACCATCTAAAATCTATATTTTCGATATTTCAAATACTAGGTAACAAATATTTATAAAAAATTATATTCCCATTTTTGATCAACATATAAACATACCCAAAATAAAATGAAAACATTTTTTTAAAAGGATAAAAAGACCGCAAAAAAACAAAAGTAAATCATTCTTAAAAAAATGTAAAAAATATCAAAAAAAATAAAAATAAACTAAAACAAAATTAAAAAGATAAAAAAATGAAAAAAACCTTAAAAAAGAAAAAGAACAAAGAAATGATGAATCTTAAAAAACTGAAAATAAAAAATCTAACAAAAAAAATGAAAACAATAAAATCATTTAAAAAACAGAAAAAACCCCAAAAAACGTTTAAAAGGAAACAAAAGAAAACAAAACAAAAAACAAAATAAAATAAATTCTTAAAACTGAAAAAAAAAATATTTAAAAAAAACTGAACCCCCCCAACAAAAAAGTTAAAAAAGAAAAAGAAAAAAATAAAAAATTTCTTAGAAAATAAACTCATGAGAATCTATATTTTCCATCTTAATGCTGATGGACACGTGCTGCTGATGGACACGTGCTGGTGCCTGATGCTGCTGCTGCTGATACTGCGGCTGGAACAACCTCTGCTGAATGTGGGGACGCTTCGTCGGTCCCGCACTAGAACTAGCTCCCAAAGTATCACCGCTCCTCTTCGGCCTGAGACCGTAGTCCTCCTCCGCTATCTGTGCATCCATCAGTATCTGCTCGAAAGTTGCCTCACGACGCCCAGAGGTGCGAGAATGAACAATATGGTTCAGGCCCCTCCTGAACTTGCGGGCCTTCTCTCCCGCATCCTGAACCATTCCCGGGGCAAATCGGCTCAGGCGAAAGATCTCTGCCGCATACTCGTCCACTGCCGAGTTCCCCTGCACCAGTCCTGCAAACTACCCTCCAACGCGCTAAGAGCCGCATCGGGGAAGAACTTCTTCTTGAAGAGCCTCCTAAAGTTCTCCCAAGTTAACCCTCTCACTGACGCACGAGGAACCGTACGGTACCATATCAAAGCGATGTCAAAGAACTGACTCGCCGCTGCTGCAACTCACAGTCCCCTCGGAAGCTCTGCCAACTCTAAGCTCCGCTCTACATCCTCCAACTAGTCATCGACATAAAGAATGCCCTCTGTCCCCTTGAACTCCCTAGGGTATATCTTCTTAAAGTCCAGTACTGATCCAGGCCTCTGCTGATACGGCTGCTGGACGGAGATGTCCTGAACTGGAGCTGCGGCTACCTTCTCTACCGCTGCACGTGCTAACTGATGAGCATTCTCCATGTAACGCCCAGTCCCAAAATACTTAGGACCAAGTACGTAGACATGCCAGCTGCATAAATACGATGAATACTCCAATATATGGGATCCTCGTATATACATAAGCTGTAATAATATAATCGTAGGCCAAAAAATCAGTAAACTATATCTCATCCACAGCAGATACAAAAGATATAAGGAGTCCAGATAAAATAAATGAGTGAGTCAAAAAGATAGCCGGGTGGACATGCCCACACCAAATAGCTATAAAAATAATCTCAAATAGCGTAGATGTCTACAATGAGTCTCAAAGAACAACATGAATCTAGATATCAGCAGGAGACGCCTCGTCGTCAAGGTATGAAGGATCCAGTATCGAGCCATACTCCTGCGGGAAATCGTCTATACCTGGAGAGATCACCAGGTCCTCAGAGGGACGTAACAAGATACAGGAAGAACATGCCATATGAACTGAATATAAATGCACCATAAAATAAAGATAAAGTAAAAGTGTCCAAACCATAACACGGCTCAATATCCTATTATCGAAACAGTAGGCTACCCCTACAACCAAACAAGGACAAGGGATAACTTACTATTCCGCGATGTGATATTTTTCCATGCCATGACTGGAACATAAAATTTGCTAAGGTCTCCTATCCTTTCTAGTAGGCAATTTAGAAGACATATCGATGTATGGGCATGTGAAGGCAGACTCCCCCAGGACAAGGTAATAACTCACAACACGCACACGTCAAGTACCAATACTATCAGCCGGCATAACTCGAGGCTAGCGGCCCACGTGACCCATCAGTCCACATAGCTCGAGGCTAGTGACCCTCGCGACTCGACTACCGTAGTACGCAGTTACTACGGCCTTTGGTTTTGGGTAGCCCATACATCAAACTGTCTTCACCCTCCCAAGGTTCACTAACAAAAGGTAGTCCACTAAGACTAGGTCCATATGCATTTTAAAAGACAAGAAAGAGAAATACTGAAAGTAAATAAGAAACTATAAAAAACAAATCATGGATCCAACTGAAAACAGATAATAAATATGCAGTAAATAAATAAAGGTGCATCTAATTATAAACAGTAAATAAAGCAAGGTATCTTGCCTGAGGGTGGTGCGAGAAGCAGCAAAATCCAACAATCAGAATCGTCAACACGATAGTAAAAATCTACAAGAAGCTCCGGATGCTGAAACAAACATCACGAACGAGTTTGGAATAAAAGATATGTCTAGGAAATGCCTGTCCAAAAGTCAAATTCTGGAACAGGGACAAAATCATAATTTTGGGTCAAAACGATGTCCGCCGTTGGACCTGTCTTGTACCGAAATACGTGCCAATGTCTATGGTCTCTAAAGTCGTCAAACTACATGTTTATGGATCCGGTTTGAGGAGATGAACCCAACGGTATGTCCAATTTTGGATTCCGATGAGCCGTGCACAAAATCGCCCGTTTGAGTGGGTCGCGGGCCCGCCAAAAAGGGGTTCCGATTCGACCTCCTCAGAATCGGACCAAACTTGGCATACAGGACCAGAAAAATGATACGGTCCTGTTGGCGCAAGTTTCGTCTCGATATGACGAACGTACACGAAGTTATGGTCAAGTTTGCAAAAGGTCGATACGGGGGTATCTCGACGGATACGGACTGATTTCGTCGCGCACACACGACGAAACTGAGTTCCGTCAGTTCCCACACGTCGACAACGTCCATACGCACCTTTCGATGTGTATAGCGTGCGACCACGTCGTCCGGTTTGTCGGGGCGCACGCCGTATCGGAAATATTTTTCTAAAATCATTATTTTTAAAGACTATTTTTCTTGGTTTTTGGGAACAGTTTTCTCAACGCTCGGTTGATGAAATTAAAAACTACAAAAAAAGTTTTATAGTCCTATGGGTTGCCTAAAATTTTGTTTAGAAATTTTTCCAGAAAATCCAATGTACTGTCAGGAATTTGGCTTCTAATTTGGGTGTCTTGCGCAGTTTTTAACTTTGTTTACGAACAGAATTTTTGATCGATTTCACGTCGATTCCTAAGGAATCTCGACGGCTATCATTAAATCCACTTGAAGGTTTACATAGAGGGTTATGTTATCTATACGTAGGATACGACGGTTCGAAAAATCATCGAGAAATAAGGGATAACTGTGAACGTAAACGTGAGTACCTGGAGTTGGTTGAAAACAGAGCTGTCCTCTGTTTACTGTCGGTTTTGATTCTCCTACGGCGGCGCGATGGCTCTCCGGCGGTTGTCGGCCCCGTACAGGTGGTCGGCGTCGTGTGCAATGGGTTGGAGGATCTTGAGGTCGAAGGGTTTTGGCTGGAAGGAGTTTCACAGAGTAAATTCGTCGTTTTACTCGAACTTTATTATACGGTGGTTTTCGAGATTTTCCAGGATTTAATTCGATTTATTTGGTTTGGATTTAAACTGGGATTCAAATCAATCTGAGGAAAACTCGATTAGGATTTAAAGAAATTTTTTTTGAATAAAAACGATAAAGGTTCGGGTGAGTTTGAAATCGAATGGCCGAAGCTTTTGCATCAGCCGCGTTCGGTTTAACGTGGTTACTGTTCATTTGGAACAGTGCTGACGTCAGCATCTCTTTTTTTTTCTTTTTTTTTCTTTTCCTTTCTTCCCTTGCGTTGCACTTACAGGGGGGTTCAGGTTCCACTTTGGAACAGTGCGTAGCACTGTTCCGAGTTTCTTTGCCTTTTTTTAAAAAGAAACCTATTGTCATATATATATATATATATATATATATATATATATATATATATATATATATATATATATATATATATATATATATATGTATACACCCCTTCGTTATTACTAATAATAGTAGAAAAATACTTTTCAATGCCAAATAAAATATGTAATATATTCAAATAAATTTCTATAGTTTTACCAAGAAAATTTATTTATTTTACTGTATAACAATTTACCAAGAAACTTTACATCTTTCAAATAAATCATTTCTTATTATTAAAAAAACAAAATATTTCTAACATTCAAAAAATCATAAAAATATGACAACCCTCTTTTCCCTATAGAAGTATGAATATTGAAAATAAAATGAAAATCATAATCACTAATAATTGTTTAATACTAATCATATAATATATAAAACCCGTAAATAGTAAATAGGAAATGAGGGGTTTTACATCCTACCTAACTTACAAAAATTTCGTCCTCGAAATTAAAATAGTCTTAATATCAAAAGTAGCAATGGTATATATACAAGAGGTGGGTGGCACGTCAAATGTGCCTCGGTTTTTGAAAGGCTGGCAGGGTGGTTATAACGGGATCCAAATTGTCATCATATTCTACAAGGTTGAGTATCCTTTATCCGCGGCTCTACCCAACTTATAGAAGTTGGCTACTTGTAAAAATCGTCGTTACAAGACTCCTAGAAATTCAACTCCAAGGAAAAATGAGAATATTAGCACTTATGTCCACCATCAAGGATCCTAAGGGATGCCTGGATATTGCCATAACGTTCTTGTTCAATAAGTTACTAAAAGAAAATTATTACAACTTAACATTGCCTCCCTATGGGTCATGCTTCCAACAAACTGGTAGAAACCTTTTATTTGACCATAACTAGAATGCGTTGGTACAGTGGGATTGGAGTCTTCGCATAACACGAGTAACTAGAGATGGGGTTGAAGAACTTTAGGGGAAGAATAATTCATGGGCAAAGAGGTGAGGGTCTTTAATAGCACAGGAATCTTGCTATAGAATTGGAATAGGTAAATGTTCGAACCTTCAATGCATAATGACTAACATGTGCGGGTTGGTTAAATAGGATCTGTAAGTCTTAAAAATGTGTCTTCCGTGATTTTGTGTATAAGTAGCACATGGGGTCTCAATTGCGTGGTACCCTAGTGGTATGTGCATAGTGGCTTCGAGTAGATCATAACCATATAAAGGTGTGAGTCGAAATTGGGTCTCCAATTGAAATCGAAAAGTTCATCGGTATTACGGTAAGGGGTATAGTTGGCCCTTATTGACCCGAAAGTCGTATCATAAAAATAGAGTACAAGGAGGCGTGTTTGTATGGCACATAATATACCTAGATGAAGGTGGGATCGTGTAGGTCTCGTATATGGAACTTGTTGGAAGAAAAAGACTAATGTTGTGCTCCAAATTTCAAAGTCATGGTGGGAGTATTATAGTGTTGTGGATAGAAGTGGATGTTGCGAACTACTGGGTTATTTGCTCGGTTGGAGGAACCGTGCCAAATCAAAGATTGTTCTTCGAATTTCGGACAATAGTGAAACGATTTCCCAGGTCATCTTTACGCTTCCTCGTTGGTGAGGGATGCCAAGATGACACGCGTACCGAGGGTGTTGGACGATTTACTCTTCTATAGCACAAGACGATTTCTAATGGTGTAATAAATTATAAAAGTACGTCATGCAAGGATCTCTAACTACTAAGTCATAAATCTCTGTAATAAGGTTGCTAGAATATAGTCAATAGATTTCTAATGGTGTCACAGGTACTACATATGCATTGCCGCTGGTAACTAGTAATTTATACTATGACAAGTATTATGCTATGCATGTTGACCAAGCTAATGAATGTGTTGTTCTAATGCTAAGCCATGTCTAAAACAAATAAATGGTGTAACTAGGATAATACCTGCTAAATCTCTAACCTCGGGATGGGTGCCCATCGCAGCCATGCTAAATGTTGCCCACGCTCTAGTCCATATGTCTCCTGTCCATCCTGCCTAACTTGTATAGATTGGTCAGCTAAGTGTGATCTTCTAGGATGACCTCCATGTGAAGGTTGACTGGGATCTGCTATTCGTCCTGGTGCTACGGGTCCTCGCATCCGCTGTTGTGCTGCCTTTAGTTGTTTTGTACAGTCTTGGGCCTTGTGATGATTGGAGCCACAAATCATGCATTGTCCTAATCTGCCACGACAATCCTTCATGACATGACCTTTTCTATGACAGAAGCGACATGTAAGGAGCTCATCAATTGGGTAGGGTGATGCTCTTGGTGATTGTTGCGTCATAGAATGTCTGATTGGTCCACCTTGGATAAGGTTACTTGGCCCAGTTGTTGGAATATGGCATCTCTGAGCCTGTTGTACTTCCTTGTCAAGGAGTTCCTGGCTTCTAGCTTCTTCTAATACTGCAGCATGTGAAGCTCTAGACTGCACCGTAGTATTGTTCTTGAGCTCTGGTTTCAACCCTTGGTGAAATCTCTTGGCCCTTTCTTGCTCAGTAGGAATCAGTGTCTCACCGAATCTGCTCAGTCGACTGAATTCTGCATCGTACTCATCTACGGTCATGTTTCCTTGCTTGAGGTGTAGGAACTGATCATAGAGGGCATTGCGTACATGGATAGGAAAGAACCTCTCATTGAAGAGTTTGTAGAACTCCTTCCAAGTCTGATTGGCTCCCAAGCGTCTTTTTTCGGCTTTCCACCAATGATGGGCATTATCTTCCAAGAGCAAGTCTACTGCTGTCATCCAATCATTTGTTGGCAACTGGGACGCCCTCAGTAGCTTCTCCATACTGATAATCCATGCAGTGACCTCTAGGGGTTCCTCGGTACCTCTGAAGTGCTTAGGATTCATATCCATGAAGTCATTGATAGAGCCTTCATATGGATGTAGAGCTGGTGCTGGTACCAGTGTCGGAGGTGGAGGTGGGGGCTTAGTTAGTGCTTCCGTCATGCTCTGCCTCATCAGTTCAGCTTGTTGCCACTGAGTATATATTATGGCATACATGAACTGTGTAGTAGGGTTCCCATCCTCTGGTGGTGGAGGCATTTGTGGTCCGCACTGAGGTAGGAAGTGTTGAGTGAATGGTGGTGGAGGGGGTGGTACATTCTCTTCGGTTGGTGCCTCGGTAGTCTGTCCAGTCTGGATGACTGGTGGCACTTGAGTTCCCTGTTGTACCATCGATGGGGTCATGGTGGCCTGTGACTGTCCTAGCTGATACGGGGTCACCGGGGTCATTGGTAGGATCTCTCTCTCCTGAGTGGCTGCGTCACCAGACGCGATCGTCGAGGTAGGAACGTGTCCGCTTCGAAGGTTCATCCTTCTGGCACAAAAATAGAATAATGTTAGAATAGATTCGAACAAGTTATAGGTCAAGCAGTTGAAAGAGAGTTGTCAACATAGTTACAGATGAGATATTGGGGAGCTAGTTGATTATATCTCATTCTATATAAAAATTATAAAGAGCGAACCAAGTACACTAGGTTGATCAGACCATCATGCACCGGTTCTGGTAGACAATAGGTTAGTGGGGTACCTCCAATAACATATATGTCATGAACAAGCTCGAAAATAAATAAGCTTGCAAATCTAGGCCATGATAGCAGCATTGGTCAAGATGATAGAACATAAGTTCGTGAGATAATGATGAAAATAAATATAGAAATTGCAGTCCTTTAAGAATTCGAAGTTTTGTTCGGGGTTCGTGCCTATACATTCGTCCTACTATCTTCTGGTCTGAGGCAATGATGATGGTCAGGGAAGTATCATGTATTGAGGCATACTACCCAACTTATAAAAGTTAGACTAGTAATGTGGGGATAATGGAACATGTCTATCCAGTACGAGTCATCGTCCTAAACTCTACCAAGCATGAATTATACTGATAGTATGGAGGGTCAGATATGAGACAATACAGGTAAATCAAAGAGTGTTCGAAAAGTTTGGAGGTCAAAGGAGGCAATAATCATGGATGAGATACTATTCCTATCCTATATGCAGGCTTGTTGGGCACAGTCATGTAACCCAAGAATATTTTCTGACCTACATGGGCCACCACAAAAATATGTAACGCCCCAGTCCCAAAATACTTAGGACCAAGTACGTAGACATACCAGCTGCATAAATACGATAAATACTCTAATATATGGGATCCTCGTATATACATAAGCTGTAATAATATAATCGCAGGCCAGAAAATCAGTAAACTATATCTCATCCACAGCAGATACAAAAGATATAAGGAGTCCAGATAAAATAAATGAGTGAGTCAAAAAGATAGCCGGGTGGACATGCCCACACCAAACAGCTATAAAAATAATCTCAAATAGCGTAGATGTCTACAATGAGTCTCAAAGAACAACATGAATCTAGATATCAGCAGGAGACGCCTCGTCGTCAAGGTATGAAGGATCCAGTGTCGAGCCATACTCCTGCGGGAAATCGTCTATACCTGGAGAGATCACCAGGTCCTCAGAGGGACGTAACAAGATACAGGAAGAACATGCCATATGAACTGAATATAAATGCACCATAAAATAAAGATAAAGTAAAAGTGTCCAAACCATAACACGGCTCAATATTCCATCATCGAAACAGTAGGCTACCCCTACAACCAAACAAGGACAAGAGATAACTTACTATTCCGCGATGTGACATTTTTCCATGCCATGACTGGAACATGAAATTTGCTAAGGTCTCCTATCCTTTCTAGTAGGCAATTTAGAAGACATATCGATGTATGGGTATGTGAAGGCAGACTCCCCCAGGACAAGGTAATAACTCACAACACGCACACGTCAAGTACCAATAATATCAGCCGTCATAACTCGAGGCTAGTGGCCCACGTGACCCATCAGTCCACATAGCTCGAGGCTAGTGACCCTCGTGACTCGACTACCGTAGTATGCAGTTACTATGGCCTTTGGTTTTAGGTAGCCCATACATCAAACTGTCTTCACCCTCCCAAGGTTCACTAACAAAAGGTAGTCCACTAAGACTAGGTCCATATGCATTTTAAAAGACAAGAAAGAGAAATACTGAAAGTAAACAAGAAACCATGAAAAACAAATCATGGATCCAACTAAAAACAGATAATAAATATGCAGTAAATAAATAAAGGTGCATCTAATTATAAACAGTAAATAAAGTAAGGTATCTTGCCTGAGGGTGGTGCGAGAAGCAGCAAAATCCAACAATCAGAATCGTCAACACGATAGTCAAAATCCACAAGAAGCTCCGGATGCTGAAACAAACATCACGAACGAGTTTGGAATAAAAGATATGCCTAGGAAATGCCTGTCCAAAAGTCAAATTCTGGAACAGGGACAAAATCATAATTTCGGGTCAAAACGATGTCCGTCGTTGGATCCGTCTTGCACCGAAACGCATGCCAATGTCTACGGTCTCTAAAGTTGGCAAACTACATGTCTATGGATCCGGTTTGAGGAGACAAACCCAATGGTATGTCCAATTTTGGATTCCGATGAGCCGTGCACAAAATCGTCCGTTTGAGTGGGTCGCGGGCCCGCCAAAAAGGGGTTCCGATTCGACCTCCTCAGAATCGGACCAAACTTGGCATACAGGACCAGAAAAATGATACGGTCCTGTTGGCGTAAGTTTCGTCTCGATATGACGAACGCACACGAAGTTATGGTCAAGTTTGCAAAAGGTCGATACGGGGGTATCTCGACGGATACGGACTGATTTCGTCGCGCACACACGACGAAACTGAGTTCCGTCAGTTCCCACACGTCTGCAACGTCCATATGCGCCTTTCGATGCGTATAGCGCGCGACCATGTCGCCCGGTTTGTCGGGACGCATGCCGTATCGGAAATATTTTTCTAAAATCATTATTTTTAGAGACTGTTTTTCTTGGTTTTTGGGAACAGTTTTCTCAACGCTCGGTTGATGAAATTAAAAACTACAAAAAAAGTTTTATAGTCCTATGGGTTGCCTAAAATTTTGTTTAGAAATTTTTCCAGAAAATCCAATGTACTGTCAGGAATTTGGCTTCTAATTTGGGTGTCTTGCGCAATTTTTAACTTTGTTTACGAACAGAATTTTTGATCGATTTCACGTCGATTCCTAGGGAATCTCGATGGCTATCATTAAATCCACTTAAAGGTTTACATAGAGGGTTATGTTATCTATACGTAGGATACGACGGTTCAAAAAATCATCGAGAAATAAGGGATAACTGTGAACGTAAACGTGAGTACCTGGAGTTGGTTGAAAACAGAGCTGTCCTCTGTTTACTGTCGGTTTTGATTCTCCTCCGGCGGCACGACGGCTCTTCGGCGGTTGTCGGCCCCGTACAGGTGGTCGGCGTCGTGCGCAATGGGTTGAAGGATCTTGAGGTCGAAGGGTTTTGGCTGGAAGGAGTTTCACAGAGTAAATTTGCCGTTTTACTCGAACTTTATTATACGGTGGTTTTCGATATTTCCCAAGATTTAATTCGATTTATTTGATTTGGATTTAAACTGGGATTCAAATCAATCTGAGGAGAACTCGATTAGGATTTAAAGAAAAAAAATTTGAATAAAAACGATAAAGGTTCGGGTGAGTTTGAAATCGAATGGCCGAAGCCTTTGCATCAGCCGCGTTCGGTTTAACGTAGTTACTGTTCATTTGGAACAGTGCTGACGTCAGCATCTCTTTTTTTTTTCTTTTTTTTTTCTTTTTCTTTCTTCCTTTGCGTTGCACTTACAGGGGGGGTTCGGGTTCCACTTTGGAACAGTGCGTAGCACTGTTCCGAGTTTCTTTGCCTCTTTTTTTTTTTTTTTTTTTTTTTAAAGAAACCTATTGTCATCTACATATATATATATATATATATATATATATATATATATGTATACACCCCTTCCTTATTACTAATAATAGTAGAAAAATACTTTTCAATGCCAAATAAAATATATAATATATTTAAATAAATTTCTATAGTTTTACCAAGAAAATTTATTTATTTTACTGTATAATAATTTACCAAGAAACTTTACATCTTTCAAATAAATCATTTCTTATTATTAAAAAAACAAAATATTTCTAACATTCAAAAAATCATAAAAATATGACAACCCTCTTTTCCCTATAGAAGTATGAATATTGAAAATAAAATAAAAATCATAATCATTAATAATTGTTTAATACTAATCATATAATATATAAAACCCCTAAATAGTAAACAGGAAATGAGGGGTTTTACACTCCAAGCTCTGCCTCAAGACCTCGGTCTTACGCTGCGATGCCTCTGCATGCGCTCGCTGCGACTCCATCATCTGCTGAAGAAGCGCGAACATCTGAAGTGCTTCGATCGGTATCGGAGGTGGAGGTGGAAGAGCCTCCAGTATGACGATAGAAGGCCTCTGAGCAAGATGTGGAAGCCTCCTGGTGCTGCTACCTCTCCCACCTCTACTGGATCAGACCTCTCCGGCACGGCACCGGATCCAGCTTCCTGAGCTCGAGTCACTGTCATCCTGAAGACAGATTCGAGCAAAAGATCAATATGGCACAAGATAAGATATTATCAAAGGAGGACAATTAAATTCAAAATGTAAGTAGAGTTGTCATGATAATCGAAAGATCAAATTTTTTTCTAAAATATGATTGAGTAACTCCTATCATAACCTAGAACCTATATCCTAACTGCAGGCTCGTAATTAGTACTCTAAGTCGAGTACCATTATGAAATCGCATTAATTGCGACATCTAGACCTGCATGGGCCACCACAAAAATGTGTCACGACCCGCACCTTGAGTAGGGGCACGAGCTCGTGGGTACGTCCAGCCTACGTCGCAGAATCGACGGTAGAACGCTGAATAGGTCTACTAGAATGTATAGCATCTAGACACAATATATATGTACTTGTCATCTCCGTACGGAGGTATATAATCTCAACTCAATCACAAGACATCTAAGAAAGATAGGCACGAATATCATAAATATATGATGAAAATAGATGAACTGAAATAGATGCAAAGTCACAACACAATTTAGAGTTAAAGACATAACACAAGATTCCAAAATATAATGTATAACATAAGTCTCAGTAATAGCTGGAACGCAGTCCAGTCAAACCTATCTAACAGATCTAGACAAGTGGTATATCCTCTACTGGCTCCAGGGGTAACTCCTGGTCAAAGTCTCCGTCCTGGCCATACCCGTAAAAGGTAGAGAAGTCAACATCTAAATCCTCTGTAAACATCAACGGTAATCCTGTCAGGATAATGAACGAGCACAAACACCAACAACAGTTCCATAGTATTGACAAATGCTATAAGAGACAATCATAATAGAATACAAGATGGATATATCAAGAGTGTAAGTAAAACAAGATATATAAACTGAAAATCATGTCAGGGTGTAACGTACACGAAAGTAGAACTGAACAAGAATAACTGATGTACAATATAAATATAAAATGTGCCTCGAGTATTAGAGCAATTATATAATCGGCTTGGGTGCAAGACTCGAACCTTTCCATTTGGCTCAACTTTCACAAGATGAAACAAGATAGGGTCTAGCCGACCAACATGGAAAGCGAGCACAAGAAATAATCTCACTACACCCTACGTGTGGTGATGGTGGTGTAAGCATAAGAAAAGGAACAAGGTGGATTTGATCACATAAACCCTAATAACTCTCCATCCCCGAATAGTGTAATGGATCCGGACATAACATGTCATGGCACGAGATTCTCTAAGTGGGTTGCAAATCCCTTTAGGAATCTGCGTCTATATAAGTACAAGAAACAAGATCGAATAATGTACCAATATACCAAGAAAGTCCAGGAATAACATCTCATGCCAGGATCCGATGTACACTAGTCCGTGCACCATTGTGTCAAGAATCAAGTAAAATACTACAACTGAATTGGATATAACAGATATCAAGACAATAAAAACTATCAGTGAATGTACTCGCCTGCGATCCTGAGCTATCAAATGGGGTCGATGCTCAGAGTGATGTCACAGACCTAAAGATGAGATATCATGAGTTAAATTAGGGTTTGACAGTGTATGGCATGATTTTCTAATGTATGATATGCAATCTAGGTCAAACTCAGTTAAACTAGGTCACACTAAGTCAAACTAAGTCAAACTAGGTCACATGAAGTCAAACCAAGTCAAACTAGGTCAAAGGTTGACTTACAGCTGACTTTTGGTTAACTGGTCAACTCCTAGTCCAATCTAGGTCAAACTAGGCTAAGGATTGATTCACAATTGACTTTTGGTCAACTGGTCAACTCTGGTCAAATTCTAGTCAATTTTAGGCCAAGTGTTGACTTGTTGTTGACTTTTGGTCAAAATAGTCAAACTTGGTCAACCAAGGTCAACTATAGTCTAGGTATCATATTTCTAACCTTTACCTACCAAGATACCATATACATTGGTCATATTGGTATCCCGATACCAATACCTTGGTTGGGATCCAATACCTTAACTTAGGTAAATTCATACCTTAGCCTCTAACCAATACCTTACCCTATACTAAGGTAATCTTCATTAACTTGAGATACTAGCTTAGTATCCCAAGATATCCATACCTTAGTACCCTAAGATACACTATGGTATCTCAAGATACCAAGAAACCATGTATCTAACCACTACTCTAATATCTAACATGTAAACTAGTTCTAACATATCAATACCTTAACATATGAAACTAACATAGCTAATATATAACATATATTAAGGCTAACATAGACTATCTACATACCTCTAACTTATATCATTTACTTCTAACATCTTCTAACAATTCTAATATCTATGTATTCTATTATATATATTAGACACTAACATATCCTAGGATACCTAACATGTATTAATATCCTAACTAACATATCAAATATCCTACTATACTAACATAGGCAACTAACTAGCACACACACACACACATATAGGCATACAAGGGACACAAATGTGGTGCTAAAATGAGGGTGAAGTGGGGGCTAAAATAGGGGGTCAAATGTGTGCCAAGGGTCTGCCCTGCAGCAGCCCCAACTGCTGCTGCTGCTGCTGTTGTCTAAGATAGCAGCAATATCCTACTGTTAAACAGTAGTTGTCACCCCCTCACTGCTATACACACACTCACTACATCATATCCCCTCCTCTACTCACCACACTCTCCACACAACCATATTAAATCCCTCTCACACTCTACTACAAACTCACACAATCACACATACATATATATAAACTCATCTCATATCCTCAATCCCCACTCTCTACTACCAACACTCACTCACCGACATACGACCAACACTCAAACACACATCACTCACCACACTACATCAAATCCTTCCCTCTCCTCTTCAATACATACCCACATAAGACACAACAACCCACACCTAAATGTGTGTGTGTGTGTGTGTGTGTGTGTGTGTGTGTGTGTGTCTATATATATATATATATATATATATATATATATATATATATATATATATATATATATATATATATAACATATAAAAACAGTCCAACATATAAATATGTGTCAAAATGACATGTTCATGCAAATAGGACACTTGTAGGCCAAGATACTTGGATACCAACATAGGTATCCAAATGGAAACAAGCCTAACCAATCTACCCATGGTCAATCTACTCTCTAACCATTCTAAAGCTGAAATTAAGATACACAAATGCCTATTGGACATAAACACAAACACATGGGATGTCCTACATTGGAAACTCCACAAGTAGGACACCAAACCTATTCAAACTTCCTAAAGAGGACTCTAAAGAGCCTCAAAATGAAATCTAATGGTTGTACATGCATGTGGGTGGTCCTAAAGAATGCAAATCTAACTAAAATGCAAGAAAAATTGAAATAGAGGAATGGTTATACCTATTGGGAGTGGGATCCCATTGATACACTTAAAGGACACGGTTCCGACACGAAAGCTCCTCCAAAATGGACACCATTTCTTGCTCCTTGCTTCCAATCCTTGCTAGCACCTCCTCATTGGTTGAATGAGAAGAAATGATGGAAGAATGAGAGAATTTGGAGATCAAAATCAAGAGGAAAGCTCTCAAGTTTGGAGAAGAACAAATTCGGAGAAAAAAAGGCAAGTGTGAAATAAAATGAATGGACACCTATCCCCCCTTGATGTGGCCGGTCAAGGGAAGCCCAAATGGGTTTTATGAAATGTCTAAAATGCCCCCCTTTGGTCTCATTTGGGTCAACTTAAGTCATGTGAATGTTTGTGGTCAAAAAGGTCAAGTTTAAGTCTCTAATTTAACTATTCTAATCAAGTGGGATTAGTCTAATAATACTAACTTAATTAGTAGGGTTTGTTGGCCATGTCTAACTAATATTGGGGTCTTGACTAGAGTCTAAGCTACCCGGGTCACTAACACAAGTCGGAACGAGACGAAACTCAAACCCGACTAAACAAATCCCATAAAATTAATATTAAAATATAAAAATTCCCAAAATATTGAAATATGGAAAATGACCATTTTACCCTCAATTTTGAAAACTTGGAGTGACAAGTTAGGAGTTGGGTTCCTGATAGTTCGGGAATTCCAAACTCAATATAAATACCAACTTTAAGAAAACCCTAGAATAGTATTTTTAAGAACTTTCCGTATGTAAAAACAAAACTCAATATAAATACCAAGGAGAATAAAGACTATTGTACTTTGCCAAATATAATCCATAAAAACTCACATTTTGCAACAACAGAAGAATTATTAAACCATGTTTGCAGGCCAATAATCATTAATCTATAGTAAACAAGTGCTAATTTTATGGTTACATTAATCAATGATTTTCAGAGCTACAACTCACCGATGAGGAGTTGAAAAACTATGCGTTGGTTGAGATTGAGAAGATTTTGAATAGAATTGGGAGGAGCTTAAAGAATTTTCCTATCTTACCATTTCCTGATTTATCCCTATTGGAAGAAAGAGGTGAATAAAGACTATAGTACTTTGCCAAATATAATCCATAAAAAACTCACATTTTGCAGCAACAGAAGAATTACTAAACCATGTTTGCAGGCCAATAATTATTAACCTATAGTAAACAAGTGCTAATTTTATGGTTAAATTAATCAATGATTTTCAGAGCTACAACTTATCGATGAGGAGTTGAAAAACTATGCGTTGGTTGAGATTGAGAAGATTTTGAACAGAACTGGAAGGAGCTTAAAGAATTTTCCTACCTTACCATTTCCTGATTTATCCCTATTGGAAGAAAGAAGTAATAGGCTTATCAATGATGAACTTTTTCATGACAGGGTTTCACTTGCGAATGAATACGAAATCCTATTGTGCTCATTGAATGACGATCAGAGAATTGTGTATGAAACTGTCTTGGAAGCAGTACATAATGATCGTGGGGGTTTGTTTTTTGTGTATGGATTGGCAGTACTGGAAAGACTTTTGTATGGAGGACTCTTTCATCTACTCTGAGATCCAAGGGTAAAATTGTCCTCACAGTTGCTTCAAGTGGTATAGCTACACTTCTTATGCCAGGTGGTAGGACAACACACTCTAGGTTTTGTATTCCGTTGACAATAAATGAAGATTCTACTTGCGCTATCAAGCAAACAAGTCCGCAGGCTGAGTTAATTGCTAAAGCCAAACTTATTACATGGGATGAAGCGCAAAGGTTCATAACATTGTTTCAAAGCTTTGGATAAGACTCTACGAGATATTCTAAGATTTCAAAATGAAGACAACTTGAACTTGCCTTTTGGTGGCAAAGTTGTGGTTTTCGGGGGTGATTTCAGACAAATATTGTCGGGTGGTAGGACAACACACCCTAGGTTCTGTATTCCGTTGACAATAAAAGAAGATTCTACTTGCGCTATTAAGCAAACAAGTTCGCAGGCTGAGTTAATTGCTAAAGCTAAACTTATTATATGGGATGAAGCGCCAATGGTTCATAACATTGTTTCGAAGCTTTGGATAAGACTCTACGAGATATTCTAAATTTCAAAATGAAGACAACTTGAACATGCCTTTTGGTGGCAAAGTTGTGGTTTTCGGGGGTAATTTCAGACAAATATTGTCGGTTATTTTTGGAGCCTCTAGACAAGAGATTGTTTTAGCTTCTCTAAATTCTTCTTATTTGTGGAGATTATGTAAAGTGCTAAAATTGTCAAAAATCATGAGGTTTTTTACCGGTAGTTCCAACACCGACGAAGAGGAATTGACATTATTTTCAAAATGGATCTTAAAAATTGGAGATGGAAAAATTGGAGAGGATAATGATGGTGAAGTTGCTTTTGAAATACCAGATGATCTTCTCATTAAAGATGTCGAAAATGCTGTTGGAGCAATTGTTGATAGCACTTATCCTAATTTGTTGGAAAATGGTCATAATTAGAGCTATTTGCAAGAGCGAGCTATTCTCGCACCAACTTCGGATGTTGTGAACAAGGTTAATGAATATATGTTGTCTGTATGGCCCGGAGAAGAGGTCACTTATCTGAGTTCTGATTCCATCTGCAAAGTTAATGCACATTCAGATAGTGTTGAAGATATGTACACTCCAGAATTTTTGAACACTATTACTTCTTCTGGATTGCCGAGTCACATATTAACATTGAAGATTGGGGTATCTGTGATATTGCTTCGTAATATTGATCAGACTGCTGGATTGTGTAATGGTACTTAATTGGTCGTAACTCATTTGGGAAAACATGTGATAGGTGCTGAAGTAATTACTGGCTGCAACGTGGGACACAAGGTATTTATTCCTCGACTTTCTCTGACTCCTTTCGATATCAAATTACCCTTCAAATTCCAACGAAGGTAGTACCTATTAGTTGTTTGTTTTGCCATGACTATTAACAAAAGCCAAGGCCAATCACTTTCACATGTCGGACTATATCTCTCACGTCATGTTTTTTGTCATGGTCAAATGTATGTTGTTGTTTCAAGGGTAACAAGAAAAGACGGACTGAAGATTCTTATTTGCCACAACGAAGACAAATCGTGTAATACTACTCAAAATGTTGTGTGCAAGGAAGTGTTTCAAAACTTATAATAATTAAGTTAATTGAATGAAATGTGCTTCATTAATTACTTTTTTTAATAGTGTATAAATTTTTTATTTTTGAAATAAAAAACAAATTAAAAACAAACCCGCAAATCTTGCGGGTATGTAACTAGTTACACAAATTCTACAACCTGTCCATGTTTAAATAAGGTTATGCAGTTAATTTCAACCTAAATGATGTAAAAAACTTCGAACATAGCTTATTTAACTCAAACATCAAAATATAGACCTAAGACTTCTCCGCCTTAAAACAATTATAATATGAGAAAGAAATGCCACTAATATAGGCACTACGGAATTTGTTCGGGACATTACATTTTTTGGCAATCCTAGGACTACCGAAATTCTAACAGTCTTATACATATCCAAAATTATAATTTTTTTGACAGTTCTATGTATATCCAGAGCTGTCAAAATTTTGATAATCTATATAAAATCAGGACAAGTCTATATAAAACCAGCACTGTCATAATTTTGACAGTCCTAAAATAATAAGGACTGTCAAAATTTTGACAGTTCCTCAATAAATTTTGACTGCCAAAACTGTAGTGTGGTTAACACTTTTTGTATTACTGTCAATGGCAGAAAGTTAACACACAAATCTTAAATATACTATGGAAAATACTATATATACTTTCAAAATTTCATTTCTCCATGTCCCTATTCCCTCATGTCTCTCTCCAATCTCCCTCCAATTTGATTCAGGCAATAAAGGAGTGCCACATGACGGAGGGATATGGAGGGATGAAAATTTTGGAGGTACATATAGCATCACTTATATACCACTAGGCTTTGTTTCAAAATTATGAAGAAAAAACTGTCTAGACTCTATGGAAATTGACCATGCTAAGGTTTTAAGTTGTGTTTGATTCATAGAACGGAGTTTATACTGAAATGAATCACATACCATTTTCCTGCGAAAGTGCGTAAGCTGCCTCCAGTGGGGGTGGGGATCTAAGTAGTAGCTACTGAAACCAACTCATAACCACCTACATTTCTGAATCTCTTGGGCATGAAGCAGCTACCACCAAACTTCTACTGGAAGAATACGATGACTGCGAACAGCACCCCTCCGAGAAGGATGATGACATCCCAAGTGTAGGAGTACAGGTCTTCATGTGAAGTAGCAAAAATAATCGAAGAATCCAAAGACGACATATATTAGCGAGACCTGTAGGCATCGTAGACGTACGGAAACGCTCGAACGATCTGCGAAAGAAGGAAGCCGTCCAGCAGCAGGCCAGCATAAGCTATCAGGTCCTCCCAGCACTACTACAAAAATGGTTAACAATGACGGCCAAAAATGCTAATTGATGACATTTATATGGTTGTCATCTACGTTACCGTCATCTTTATCATGAGTAAACAAAGACAGTTTGACACACGTCATCTTTATCTATGAAAGATGACTTGTATGCGTCATCTTTATTTATAAAAGATGACTTTTATATGTCATCGTTATTTACAAAAGATGACTTCTTTTGTGAGACAACAATGACAGCTCAACACACGTCATCTTTGTTTATGAAGATGACTTTATGTGTCATCTTCATTTACTAATGATGACTTACACACGTCATTTTTATCTATGAAAGATGACTTGTATGCGTCATCTTTATTATAAAAGATGACTTTTATATGTCATCATTATTTACAAAAGATGACTTCTATCATGAGACAAGAGTGACAACTCAACACACGTCATCTTTGTTTATGAAGATGACTTTTATGTGTCATCTTCATTTACTAACGATGACTTACATGCGTCATCGTTATTTATAAAATATGACTTTTATCATAGAAAAATAATGACATCTCAACAAACGTCATTATTATTTACAAATGATGACTTATATATGTCATTGTTATTTACAAAAGATGACTTATATGCGTCATCTATATATAGAAAAGATGATTTTCAACATTTGAAAACAATGACAACTCAGCACACATTATTATTATAAAAAGATTACTTTTATCGAGGTACAACAATGACGGCTCAAAACTATTAAATGTAGATACAATATCTCATTGAAGAAAACAAAGAATAAGAAAACTAATATGTAACACCAACAAAAAATATTTCATTTCATAATTATTCAAAGTCATGACAATGAACTAAACAATATCCTTCATTCTCACATACTTCAAAATATAAATTAATAATACTTCCAAAATTTTCTTAATACATATTGTCTTCATTAACAATATCCATGATAAATTTGGCTAGCACCCCTCTCATTTCATCAATTTCTTTGATGGAATAGTCCTTTTTCCCAACAAACTACAAAAAATAAACACGAAATCAACTATTATGTTAATGACGACACATGTTATACCAATAAAACCAGTATTACTTTAATAGCATTATCTTAACATCAAACTTACCAGTTTTTCCAATTTGGTAGTAAAAAGTTGGAATATGTCCTTCATATATTTCATTACGTAGTAACCACTTTCAGTATTGTTTGGTTGTTTAGGATACTGCATTAGAAAGTAAAAAATTAAAAGAGCTAGCATGAATAATCAAGAAAAAAATGAAACATAAATTAAAACTTACATTCACACAGTTCCATGTTAGAATTTTCCACTTCATCCCATGTTGAGCGAACCATATCTTAAAAGCCCTACAATAAAAAATGTGACATATAGAGATTCCTAATTGGTAAAGAATTCTATTATATATATTAGCTAAATACTTATATTGGAATTAACAATCTTAAGTCATCACGTGGATCAAGACCAAGCGGATCAAAAAAGTAGATACTTTGAGCATATGGATCGGCAACAACCAGCATCCCGTGATAGCTATATATAACAAATCATGTGGACTGTAGGTAAAGGAACTGTAGATTGGGTAGTGCAGTCTTGCACAGACCAATCTGCTGGTTCCTGTAGTAACAATACAGGTCAGCAGGGCATATAAAAGTGCAACAGTCAGCAGACATGTGACTGCAGTGTAGGGAATTGCAGCAGTACAGCCTGCAGTACTACAGCAATCATGTGAGTGCAGTGGGTTGGGGGAAGGAACCTGCATAGCAGAAGCCTAGTGCTGCAGTTCAGGTAAGTGACAGGTTCAGGATTCTATAGCATTGTCTAGATTGTACTAGTGTGTAGCCTGCACAAGGGAATTAGGTAATACAGAGAACTGCAGTGCAATTCTGTAAGTTAGACAGCAGCTAGTGGTAGTAGTGTTCAGTAAGCGGTGTATAGGTTGGTAATTAACAAGTCATATCGAGTAAAAACACTCATTGCGGATTGAGATAGTCTATTATAGGTTGATGTCAAAAACTTTACGTTCCTCCATATATAAAGAAAGCAAGTGCAGCTATGAAGGATACCACTAAAATTACAAAGAGAATTAAGGAGATGCATGTGATACAATAATTATGAAAAGAGTGATTGAGAGATGATCAAGACTTACCTGCAATAAAGACGTTTCCAATCAACTCAACAACACTATCGTCATTTACCCCAAGATGTACCTATATGCAAACATGGTCCAAACTGATTTCTATGAGAATTATAGGACAAAGTAAACAATAATTAATATTATGTCTTAATCTTGACCAAAGCAGAAACAATACCATGTAAAAACAATTTATCAGTTACATAGATTTCCTTCCACAAGCAATCATATGGTGGAAGACATGGAGTGTATTCTGCTTGTAAGCAAACATATGTGACAAGATATCTAGGACACAACTAAATAAGCAAAAAAAGTGAATATATGGAGGAAAGTATGTAGATACAGTATGCAGATTCACCATAGAGTTGGAAAAAGGGGAAAATATAACATGTTTGGAAAAACATTTAGTCACTATCAACTAAAAATTCCAAAACAAGGTATACCATAATACGTAGGTCCTGTCAAGACAACTTCCCGACACTCTCAGATACGGTATAGAGATTTACCACAAATCATTGCCCGACACATCATTTGCTCAATAAGGATTCTCGTGTGCCATCAAAATAAATATCACAATCTTTCATGAAGGAAATAAACTCTGCGTACATTTGTGAATTGGCAAATTCATATGTGAATCAATATCAATCTCAATAAGTACATAAAGAATTTCAAATAAATGCCATAAGGATAGGAAGGTCAAGAAAGGTATATAGCACAACTAAGTGTAAAGAAATATAAAGGAATCATACCATGGTATCAAAAATATCAAGGCTCTCCAAATGAGAACCTATGAACTCGTAGAGAGTATCGTCATGAACACAAGTGTCCTATAATCTAAGAATCTGTAGCATGTATGTGTGACTCATGAGTTGGCACATGGGTTTATGGCCTATACTTGTAGAGAAGAAAACATGTTATATATTATTGCAGCTAATAAAATTGCTCAGATTCGAACGTACCATTTTGGGTAGCCATGGAGTTTGTAACACCTATCCACAACATGTTAAGGACTTCCACACTGAATACAACCTCCTTCTGGGAGAGGTGCCTTTTGAGTATTAGTTCTATGAGGTGCCCGATCCTAAGACAATGGCTTGGAGGATGACCTAGGAGTCTTAGTTACCACAGCAACAACGGGGAGTGTTGATTCATCGTGGTGATATGGCATTGATCCTCGTTACCACAGAAGAAAAATAAAACTACTGAATTTTTGTAAAAGAAGAGAAGTGAACCACCTTACAAGTGCAGCCTGATTTTTTAAGTCCTCTAGATTAAAATTCCATGCACTGATTCCACGTATATACTCTTGCTGCAATAACACATCATCTTTAATGTCATTAATTTACAAATATCAAGACTAGAGTGGAACTTTGTCTCCTACATATGAAAAATCCTATCATGACACCAAATTTAAGTAAATTTGCTTTGCATAAATATGTACTCATTACTTCGCCAAGAACATATGATAGGTAAATGACACATGAAGGAGACTAGCCATTTACACGACCATATTTATTATTGTGACAAAAATAGAGAAATAAATAAATTAGTATGCATAAAATATGTACTCGCTCGCTACTTCGCCAAGAACTTATAATAGGTATGTGCCACATGAATGAAACTAGCCATCTTACACGATCATATTTACTATCATGAAAAAAAAGTAGAGAAGAAAACCCACAAAATGTTGGACTTGAAGGTGAAACCAGCATCCTTAAATAGATCACCATTTGACGTATAAAACAGTAGAAAATGGTATACTGTACCTGCATCTACATCATGTCTACCAGGGATGCATGTCTTTTCTCAGGGTACCGCCAAATGCTATCATGAATAGAAACTGTATGCTACATACTATATCCAAATGCATCTCACATCCAATACCAGGCCTGGCCCTGCTCTTTAATCTCAGAAAACTTTTCTAATACTGGATCATAGAATGTGTGTTCCCAAATTGAGTGTCCCGGATCGCAGAACACTACATATATAGTGAATTCAGATAACCATGGCTCTACCACGAACTTTCTTTCTGATTCTAGCTATTGCCTTTATAAACTCCTAGAATCTATTTTATTACTTTCTTGATAGAGTTTGACAAATATACAACCACATAGCATTAGAATCATCTTCTATGTTCAATCTTTTCGTATCATCAATAGTATTAATTTTGTCTAAAATAAATTAATAGTGTTAACTATTAAGTTCTCTCCTTTCGAGTTCTATAATCTACTCCTTGGTTTTTTTGTTATCATACTCTCTCTTCCATTTCCTAATACTAGAGAAGGATCAGTTGACTCAATAACTAAGAAATTCTTCATTACCTTGCCTAGAGTGACAGAGTTTCAAGTATCACCGATACTGCTTACTGTCGACGTATGACGATTAGCACAACAGCTTCGAATCTTCGCACATGAGAACGTTCGCCAGAGAAGATGAGGCAAGGTGATGTAACTTGATAGAAAATGCTTACCGATGTCAGTGAAGAACTGCCCTGATCTCTGAATCAATAACTCTCTATGATACTATTACAAATATTTGGTGTTCAAGCATTTACAAACTGGATTCAAATGATCGACAGAAGAACAATACCAGAATCTCACCGATATCGACATCAGAGAAGATAGTCACTCTCAGCAGAGACAGTCGCTATAGTGTCAGGCTTGGTCGGCTGTCAACCGTGGGACAGTGCCATCGTGGGGTGCTCGACACAACCAGTTGGAGCCACTGACTTCAATGTCGACTAACGGCCTTTATGGTGCACCATAATGCTCTCTGTACAAGGATAGAGCGGAGTCGGGTTGGGAATTGGCAAGAACCTCGTGTCTCAAGCTATCGATACTCCTCTGAGACCATTGGCCGAACACATGGTGTGCAGATCAAACATAAAGTGTTTGGCGTCTTGCTTTTACTTTTAATGATAGAAATCCAAATCAAAGATTCAGAGAAGTATCGCCAGCACATAAGAAGGATCTTACCTAATAGAGAATTCGCACTTTAGCACGAATTTGAGTTCAACATAACTTACCTGAGGAAAGCCTTTGCCATTACCAACTCCTTCGACCTCGACCCTCACAATTTTGGATCGGATCAAAGACTCGACCGGCTGGACCAGCTACGGATCGTCTACCTTCTCTCCGATTGCAGTTGTCAGCCGGTGGACGTGGAAGAGGTCGAACGACTGCAGGCGGAGGGAGAGGTAGAACCACAAGGAGGAGTTACTGACGGAGGACTTGAGGTAGCATACGGTAGTATGGCGGCCGACGCCATCCCGGCCGCTGCAAGCAAAAGTGGCAAACCTCTTTTTGTATATGGTGTCGAGCGCGATCTTTACGGACTCGATGGCGAACTTCAGGTCGTGCTTGGGGTGGAGAAGGGAGTCTCCTTTCTTTCTTGAGGAGAAGAGGTTAAGAAAGGAGGAGGCGACGAAGATGTCGACATCGACGGCGTTGCAGAGCGAGAGCGAGAGGTTCTGGATCCAAACCCGGATCCGGTCGGAGAGATCGTCAGGGTTAAGGCTAGGGTTAGGGTTTGAGCGGGAGAGGAGGTTGAGGGAGGCGGAGAGGAGGAAGGAAGGGGAGGAGATGGTGGAGCGGAGGAACTTGTCGTGGCTGTCGAGAAGGGAGCTAGAGAATGAACGGGAAGAGCTGACGATCGAGATCTAGGGGTCGGGAAATAAAAACTCAAAAAGGGAATGAAAGTAGAGAGGGAGAAATGAAAAAAAAACTTAAGCGAGGAAGTAAAAAAACTCAGGTGGATTTTTTTTAAAAATAAAATATATATTCGACAACTTGTCGAGAAAATGAGTCTTTAAACTGTATACGCCGTAAAATATACATTGTAAATAAACACTTTTTTTTTGTAGTGATACTTTCAATATTATTAAAATATTTATACGTATATTCAAAATTTATGTTGATGCATGATGATCAATTCCAGAGGAATAAGTTAATCATCATGAGTAATGATTTTTGTAGTGATCACTAGAAGGACAATTCGGTGTCAAACTATAAGACATGCTTTGAGTAATGATTAATGTATAGTTCTATGAGGGTTGATCCCCATCATTTTAATAAAAGGAAGGAAAAAAATGTTAGAGATGACACACCACATGTCTTTGTCATTGTTTAAACTATATATGACTCTTAATATCGCTATGTCATTGTTAGTCACATGTCTCTTTTTTATTCACAACACAAAGATCACGTCTATAATTGTTTTCATGACCCATGTCTTTGTAATTGTCATCTTATAGTACTTACCATGACATTATTATTTTTTAATATCATTAATAAAATTATTAATGACAATCGTATAATTAGATGACA
Source organism: Iris pallida (assembly GCA_029216955.1). Taxonomy (NCBI): domain Eukaryota; kingdom Viridiplantae; phylum Streptophyta; class Magnoliopsida; order Asparagales; family Iridaceae; genus Iris; species Iris pallida. The sequence continues at coordinate 3,846,753 of JANAVB010039816.1, read as the reverse complement.
TTAAAGGTATCATTAATGATATTTTTAGATGGAAGTCATATATAAAGTGTCATTGTAAACGATTTTTGTAGTAGTGTGCAGACCGAGCGGCTGGGTTGAGCGTGGTAGTCCCGGAAATCTGATCGATTTTGGTAGGAACTCGTGTGGAAGAACCAAGCAGCCAGAGCTCCCGCGAAGTACAGAGGCAGACAGAACCTGAGGGCCTTCCTCTCGGCAGCCCCCAGGCTCTTCTCATTGTCGCCGTTCAAGGATCTAGCGTTCCAGGCCGACTGTAGAAGACGCAGCTGCAGCAGGAACGCCAGCATCATCATGAGCCTTACGACGACCTCGTTGCCCTCCAGCCACCCGCCGCTCTACAGCAGGACGTTCTGCTTGTTCCTGTCCATGAAGAACAGGGCCTCGAAGTTCAACACCAGAGGGATGACATGGCCCAGAGTGAAGACGACGAGCGTCGCGATGGACATGGACGGGAGTACCTCCGGGTGCTTCCTGACGTGGAGGAACTGCAGCCCGATAAAGATGCATGAAAGGGTCTTCGAGACCAGAACCATGATGATCTCTACATCCATCCTCCGAACTGACACGGTTGCTTCTGCAGCGTACATGTTGTTCGACGACAACGCTAGAGGCTCGAAGTGGAGAGGGTCGTCCTTCTTTCTCGTGCTTCCGATCGTTCCGTTGAGATGAATTGTGCTGTAAGAAGAGCCATTCAAAGGAGCCAGTTGAAGGCTGATCAGAATTTTGTAGTCCATGGAGTAGCCATTAGAGTTGTTCCGATCCCGACAACCTACCATGCAAATTATTCCGGTCGCTGTTGCTCATAGAGATATCGAACCTAAGGTCTCTGATCGAAGTCCCATCAAGATACCTTCTGTCCTCCAAACTTCCAACTCTGCTGCGACTTCCGCAGCTCTTGTTCAAGTCATGGGTTCTGGTGTACTCGTAATTGTCGTGGAAGTTTCGGAACGAGACGGCTTCAGGATCGTGAAGAGGCCACCAGCCGCCTTTTTGCTCCAGATCTGCCCTACGATCGTGCTCCTGCTCTCGACCGACAGGACTCCAGGAAACCACAAGTTGATCCGGATCGTGGCTTCTTCATCGACAGAGGCGTCCACCGTAGAATCCTTCCGGACCGTTCGGGAAGGCCATCGCACAGAGCCTGTTCTTCTCAGGATCCCAGACCCGCTCTGCGACCAGAGACTTTTCAGGCTCCATGATGACACATTTCTCGTCGTTGGTATCGTTGGAGAACGCTATGTGCATGTGCACCTTGCCCTCCCCGGAACACTCGACCATATTCCATGACATGAATCTTGGCGTGAACCCGAGTAGACCGCAATCCAGAATGGAACAGGCGTCCTCGTCATCGTACTCCAACTCGAACCAGACATTTAACATATTTTGGAGATGAATGCAAGTAGTGGTAATAGAAGAAGAAGAACAAGATGTTGGAATTATTAATTCTATTTATTGTTCATAAGGATGAAAGGAAAGAGAAGGGACTTTAGTCCCATATCGGAAAGATAGAAAGGTTCGAGGGTACTTAAATAGGTATGTGCACTCATGAGGAGTGTGCAACAACCAAAAGGTTGCTAGTGGGTGACCATTGGTTGTTGTTTTATCTTCTTCATGAAAATGTAGCCGATGTTGTCACCGGCAACACCGGCTCCGGCTCGGGCTCGGACACGGGCTCGGGCGTAGAGGTGATAGTGGCGCATTGTAGATGCACTTGTACACTTAGACAATGTGATATCGGGCGAGCGGCGTAGGACAACACGAATCCATCTACATATACTACAGATCTCTGAGTCTAAAACACACAGAATCTCAGTATTCATTCTCTCTTTCTTTTCTCTTCCAAAGTTTTCCAGAAAGGTGTTCTTCCCTACGCCGGTGTCTCACAACGTCTGGTGAACCTCCGACAGAAGGCTGGCTTATCCTGGGTGTTCTGGCATGCTGACTCCAAGACGTTACCGGAGTGCCCGAAACACTTTAAGAAAAGTGCTGCTAAATGCACGATTCAAGCCTCGACGACATTTTCAACTTCGCAGAACTCAGAAGTGAAGTACTAGCAATTTCTAACAATCTTAAAGTGTTACAAATAATGGCGTCCGAGGCTGCAATTTTGAGCATCAAAGTCATGAATCAGGATCTAGTCAAACTGGATCGCTTCGACGGGACGAACTTCACACGCTGGCAGGACAAGATGATCTTCCTCCTGACGGCGCTGAAGATCTACTACGTCCTCGACCCAGATCTGCCACCTGTTTCAGAACCCACTCTAGCAGATTCTGATACAGTCAAGGCAAAACACAAAAAGCACAAAGAGGACGAACTGCTGTGCCGTGGTCACATTCTAAACACCCTGTCGGACAGACTGTACGACCTCTATACAGAAAATCCTTCGGCAATTGACATCTGGAAGGCTCTGGATTTCAAATTCAGAGCAGAAGAAGAAGGTACAAAGAAATTTCTTATGTCAAAGTATTTTGATTTCAAAATGATTGATACAAAGCCTATACTCGCCCAAGTACACGAACTACAAGTTCTAGTCAATAAACTCAAGGCAATGAAGATAGAACTTTTGAAACCATTCCAAGTTGGTGCTATAATTACTAAATTGCCAGCATCTTGGAATAGTTATCGAAAGAAACTACTTCACAGCTCTGAGGATTTCTCACTGGAACAGATTTAAAAATACCTTCGAATCGAAGAGGAATCGAAGGAAAGACAGAAATTCGAGAACAACGGAGTTTCTAATACTAACGCGGTGAGCACGAAAGGTAAGAGGCCTACAGGAAAGAAAAACTTTTTCGGTCCTAAGAAGGACCAACAAAAGTTCAAGAACTCCAGCACCGCCAAAGGACCCAAGACCGGCTGTTTTGTATGTGGTAAAGCAAGACATTATGCCAGAGACTATCGGGTTCGAAAGACCCAAAACAGCGAGGTAAATCTCACTGAGATAGATGACATAATTGCTACGGTGAGCAAACTCATGACGGTCAAAGGGAAGGCTCCAGGATGGTGGTACGATATTTGTGCTACCGTTCATGTTTCATACGACAAAGCAGCATTCAAGACCTATTCTGAAGTCAATGATGAACAAAAAGTTCAGATGGGAAATGAAGGACACTCAACGGTCATGGAAACAAGTAATGTGGAAATCAAATTCACTTCCGGGAAGAAAGTAACTCTGACTAACGTACTTCACGTCCCGGATATGAGTAGGAACCTCGTCAGTAGAGTCTTGTTGGGTAAACCATGAATAAAATCTGTCTTTGAGTCGGGCAAATTAATTTTGACCCGTAATGGTGTGTTTGTTGGAAAGGGATATACCGATGAGGGTATGATCAAACTTTGTATCATTGAAAATAATATCAATAAAGTTTCTACTTCTGCTTACATGATTGAGTCCTCTACTTTATGGCATAGTAGATTTGCACATATAGGTATTAGCACTATGAAAAGATTAATTAAATCTGGATTAATTTCATACAATTCTGACGACTTAGATAAGTGTGAAATTTGTGCAAAATCCAAAATGATTAAAAAAAAACATTTTCACAGTGTAGAGCGTAATACCAACCTACTAGATTTAGTTCACTCTGATTTATGTGAATTTAATGGCACATTATCTCGATGAGGTAATAAATACTTTATTACCTTCATTGATGATTGCTCTAGATTTACATATGTATATTTATTAAAGCATAAAGATGAAGCCTTTAATGCTTTTAAAATATACAAATCAGAGGTTGAAAATCAACTTGGTAGAAACATTAAAATACTTAGAAGTGATAGAGGTGGTGAATACTTTTCTTTTGAATTTAATACCTTATGTGAAGAGAACGGTATTATTCACGAATGCTCTGCACCACGAACACCACAACAGAATGACCTAGCCGAAAGAAAAAGTAGAACATATCAAGAAATGATAAATGCAATGCTAATACATTCTGAATTATCATTTAGTTTGTGGGGAGAAGCTTTACTTACTGTATGTCATATAATGAACCAAATTCCTTCGAAGAAAACTGGTATTTCACCATATGAGATATGTAAAGGCCGTAAGCCTAATATCAGTTATTTTAGAGTATGGGGATGCATAGCTTATTACAAAAACATGGATCCTAAAAGGACCAAATTAGGTCCTCGTGGAATCAAAAGTGCTTTTGTAGGTTATGCTGCCAATAGTAAGGCATATAGACTTTTAAACTTAGAGTCTAACATTATTGTCGAATCCAGAGATATAGAATTTTTCGAGAACCTTATTATTAAGAATAAGGATTCTGAGATTCCTGCTAATAAAGAGTCTCGTGAGGAGAGCTCTTCACGGTTAGTTGAAAAATGACCCAAGCTTCGGATCAGCAAGAGAGTTCGAAAGGCTAAGGATCTAGGATCTGACGAAATAGATTCTCAACTAATTTCTTTTTACTTAGTAGAAGGAAATACAGAGAAATTTATTCGAAAGATTCATATCATTTTTCAGGTGGAAGATGATCCTAAAACCTTTAAGGAAGCAATAGCTTCGCGGGACTCATCTTTTTGGAAAGATGCTATCCAAGATGAGATAGATTCGATAATATCTAACCACACTTGGGAAATTGTCGATCTGCCCAAAGGGTCAAGACCTATTGGATGTAAGTGGGTGTTCAGGAGAAAGTATCATAGTGATGGTACTTTAAACACCTATAAGGCTAGACTAGTAGCCAAAGGATTTCGACAAAGAGAAGGAATTGATTATTTTGACACATATGCACCAGTAGCAAGAACGACTACAATTAGAATATTGTTTGCGTTAGCTTCATTGCATCATCTTAATGTTCATCAGATGGATGTCAAAACGGAATTCTTAAATGGAGATCTCAATGAGGAGATTTACATGGAGCAACCAGAAGGTTTCGTGCTCCCGGGAAATGAACAAAAGGTATGCAAACTTGTTAAATCCTTGTACGGATTAAAACAAGCACTAAAGCAGTGGCATCAGAAATTTGACTCAGTCATAATTTCTAATGGCTTTGTTCATAATGTTTGTGATAAGTGTTTATACACTAAAGTATATCGAAATATCGTGATATTTATTTGTCTCTACGTTGATGATATGTTGATCATTAGCAACGAGATGAGTGGAATTACAGAAACGAAGAGGTTTCTAACTTCCATATTCAAAATAAAAGATCTTGGAATAGTTGACACTATTTTGGGGATCAAAGTAATACAAAACAGTGGGGGTTTTGAACTTACGCAGTCGTACTATGTTGAGAAAGTGCTAGACAAGTTCAAACACCTAAAGTTTAAAGAAGTGAATACTCCATTTGATCCAAGTGTTAAACTAGAAAAGAATTCTGGAAGAGCCGTCGCTCAATTAGAATACGCAAGTGCTATTGGATGTCTTATGTATTTGATGCAATGCACAAGACCTAATATAGAATTTGCAGTTAGTAAAATGAGTAGATTTACTAGCAACCCTAATAATGAGCATTGGAGGGCTATCGAAAGAATTTTTGGTTATCTTTTGAAAAACAAGAATCTTGGATTACAGTATGGTAGATTTTCTGCCGTATTAGAAGGATATACCGACGCTAGTTAGATATCAAGTGTCGGGGATAACAAATCTACGACAGGTTGGGTATTTACGCTTGCCGGAGGGGCAGTTTCTTGGAAGAGCAAGAAACAAACGTGCATTACCCATTCGACCATGGAGTCAGAGTTTGTCGCTCTAGCTTCTGCAGGACAAGAAGCTGAGTGGTTGAGGGATCTTCTATTAGAAGTTTCGCTGGCTAAGGACAATGTATCAAAAGTATCAATACATTGCGATAGTCAAGCTACTCTAGCAAGAGCCTACAACGAAGTGTATAATGGAAAGTCTAGACATATAAGTCTAAGACATACCTACGTAAGGAAATTGATCAAAGAAGGAATTATTTCTCTTACGTATGTGCGTACCAGCTATAATTTAGCTGATCCCTTTACTAAACCACTAGTTAGGGATTTAGTAAAATCTACCTCGAGAGGTATGGGATTGAAACTCCTTGAGTAAGAGTTCCAACAACAGTGGCAACCCAATCTAATGTTAAAAAAAACCTTAACCTTAGATTCAATGGGTAACAATAAACTGTTGATTTGGATGTATACGACATGATAATGTCGACTGTTGCAATTTGAGGGTTGAGTTTATAAAACTCTTAATGAAGTTCAGTAATGTTGACATATATCTGTAAAGCAACAGAGATACTGAAAGAACTTCACCTATGTTAATTTAGAGATGGTACCGTCTCAGTAAGATCTGGAGTTTATCTTATAAAAATTCATGAGACAGGATCAGCACATGGCCATTAATAGTGCTAAGCGAGAGATGTAGGCGAAGAACTACAAAAGAATGTGTGTAAAGTAACACCGATTTTATCACAAGGAATAACTGGTTCAAAGCCCAGCTACCAGAGATTCCGATAAAATCTTGTGTTGCATCTACTAAGGTTAGGTTCAAATCGAAAGATACCTAACTGTATTAACATTCTTTAAGTGATGTATTCTGGAATTCCTTTCCATCATTTATGGAACAAGTGGAAGATTGTTGGAATTATTAATTCCATTTATTGTTCATAAGGATGAAAGGAAAGAGAAGGGACTTTAGTCCCACATCGGAAAGAGAGAAAGGTTCGAGGGTGCTTAAATAGGTATGTGAACTCATGAGGAGTGTGCAACAACCAAATGGTTGCTAGTGGGTGACCATTGGTTGTTGTTTTATCTTCTTTATGAAAATATAGCCGGTGTTGCCACCGCAACACCGGCTCCAGCTCGGGCTCGGGCATGGGCACGGGCTCGGGCGTAGAGGCGATAGTGGCGCATTGTAGACGCACTTGTGCACTTAGGCAACGTGGCATCGGGCAAGCGGCGTAGGCTCGGGCCTCGGGCTCCTCGCGGCGATTCTCGTCCCGAGAATTCCTATTTTTTGCAGCAGCCCACTGTTAGCCCATTTTTGCGGCCCAGACAGACGAAGGGGTGAATGAACCTGCGAACAGGTGAATGAATGTTGTTTCGGAAGGGTCGCGACTTTATAAAATAATACGAATCCATCAATATATACTACAGATCTCTGAGTCTAAAACACACATAATCTCAGTATTCATTCTCTCTTTCTTTTCTCTTCCAAAGTTTTCCAAAAAGGTGTTCTTTCCTACGCCGGTGTCTCACAACGTCTGGTGAACCTCCGGCAGAAGGCTGACTTATCCTGGGTGTTCTGGCGTGCTGACTCCAAGACATTATCGGAGTGCCCGAAACACTTTAAGAAAAGTGCTGCTAAATACACGATTCAAGCCTCGACGACATTTTTAACTTCGCAGAACTCAGAAGTGAAGTACTAGCAATTTCTAACACAAGAGCCGTCGTCCCCAAATCCTACCACTTCTTTCGGGACGTCGCCGACGCGGCTGCATGCACGTCTGGCCTGGAGGATCTTGGTGTAGCTATATTTCTTCTGAGCGTACACTAGGATCGATATGGGTTCAAAATACGCTGAGCTGCTGGTTCTGTCCAAGCTTTCAATCGAACCATTGGCGAGACTGGTAGAGATGTCCGAAGTTTGTGGATAGTTGAGCTTAAAGATGGCGACGGGAGTCAGAGTGGTGCCTTCGTTGGTGGTAAAGTAGCCGGAGCCGACCATGCAGACTTTTCCCGAGGGCTTGGACCAGAAGTCGGCTATCGCGAAGCTGACATTAATGGTAGTTCTGTTCCGGCTTGGGGCTTGGAGAGAGAGCGAGCCGTCCATCTTGAAGACCTCGGGGTACGCGCGCGTTGGATGGATGTTCTGGGAGTAGAAGTAGATGTAGCCATTGCTGAGGGAGATGTAGTTGTAATAGTCGGGGGCGCCGCCAGCAGGTGTGGAATGGGGGACTGTGGATTCACAGTGGTCGACGTAGGAAATTTTGGCGGGAGAAGAGGAGGAGGTTGAGCATGGGAAGAGGAGAGCTAGGAGGAGCAGCGGAGGGAGGAGAAAGTAATGGTGGTGATGTATAGAGCAACGTTTCATCGAGGAAGTAGCCATTTTGGTTCTGATAGATGAGAAAAATCTAGTGCTCGATGAGCAGAGTCTTCAACTACGGTCATATCAGGAGGATGGAGAGAGGAAGATGAAATAGAGGAGACTTGGAAGTCAACTTCAGGATATGTTTAATAATAGCATCATTAGTAGTTGGGGTCGAAAAATACAATCTGAGTTCCAAAATATTACTAAAAAGTTAATTGTGAAATGGGTTGTGACTGCCTAAAAATAGTAATGCATATGTTTCAGGTCCAACTGTCCAACTGTGTAAAATAAAAGTGGCCAAAAAATAATAAAAATCTAGGATTTAAAAATTTGGGCTCCAAATTGGAGCTTACTATTCTGTAAAATCATTTCCTACATTCTGAATCTAGAAATTCTCGGGCCCAATCTATAGCACATGTGGGTGGGTTGGGCCCGATAATGTAGAAATTGGAACCAAACATGGGACTTATTATTCTCTTGAATGAGCTTCTACAATCTGAATATAGAATGTAGAAATTGGGACGAGCCTTAGTATTGATGCTCTAAGTAGTTTTCACACACAAGATCCGTGAAGTTTAACTATATTGTACTCAAAAGAACAAAATTTGGTAATTTCTAAAGGCTAATTATAAGGACACATCCAAACTTAATCAGTGCTAGCCCAAATCTGATTTTAGTTTATTTACAAGTTTAGAACTTGAAAAATTACTCAGGGCTAGTCCAAATGTAGGTATTTAAGTCATTTTTCTTTTATTTTTTTGCTCATATCTCATTCCTCACATCTCTTTCTCCAAATCCTAATTTATTTTCTTTCTTTTTGTTTGGGCATCATGGAAGAAGAACAATACAAACAAAAAGAAAGAAAATGAACCAACTTATGAGAATCATTGAACTTTTACTTTGAAGTTGTGGTCCCAACTTGTGGAAGAAAGAAAATAAACCAACTTATAAAAATCATGGAACTTTTACTTTGAAGTCGTGGTCCCAACTTGTGAGAATTATGGATAAAATCTAGTTATAGAAGAAATTGGGTCATCAAATCTATAATCGATCAGCCCGATCCTTTCAAAGAATACGACATTCCTTCCGAAACAGTCTTGGAAACTCTCCGACCGACAAAACCCTATTTTGGCAGTCCTAAGATCGCCAAGTCGACTTTAGGGCTGCCATAATTTCTGGCAGTCCAAAATAATTCTAGGATTGCCAGAAATTTGGACAGCCTTAAAATGGACTTGATGGACACCAAGTCCATTTTAGGACTGCACAAATTTCTTGCAATTCTGGTAGTGGATAGCATTGCTAGAAATTTTAGCGGTGTTGACTGTCCAAAAAAGTTGACAGTCCTAGAAGAAATTCTTTATTAATCATGGAAACATAAGTCACGTAAGAATTTTATATTTTTATATAATCATTAAGTTACCTTTATAAATATTTTTAAATCTATTTTGGAGATAAATAAATTATCTACTCGTTTAAAAATAATTAAATTATTTACTCGGCTAAAAAAAACTCAAAATTTAAATCTATCTTATAGATAAGTATATCTTATAGATAAATCTCTTAATTTTTACAGCATCTACATCTATAAAATAGGATACACAATATGGTATGGCAATATGAGCCACAAACGCATATACGCAAAATGATACGGCAATATGACTCGTCCATTTCAACACCACAATAGATTCAACATTCACACAAGTAAAGTTTAATAACATCACATTTCAAAATAACCACAAAATTTTTAGAACCCAATATAACAATAAGACAATACTAGTATGTCTTTAAGGAAAGAAATAACTAATATTGACAAAGGATTACAATTATATTGCTTGATGCAATTAATACAAAATTTAGCATATTACATGTGTTCCGTTCAAAAGGATTACAATCATATGCCTGGATGCAATTCAAGTCGGTCTTCACTTTTCCACCTACTCCAAACTACAAGGTAATCATCGAGCGATCAAAATTCATGACCGGCGTCAACAACCTTCTTCTCTGGGTCATAACAATAAAATAAAAAATATTTTAAGCTAATTAACAATGATTGAAATTTAATTTTAGGAACTTAATTAACGAAGGTTGAAATTTAATTAACAAATAATCTAATTTTGGCAGTCCTATAGTTTAGGACTGCAAAAATTTCTGGCAGTCCTAAATAGTTATAGAACAGCCATAAATTTGGGCAGTCCTAAAAAGGACTTGCTATACAGCAAGTCCATTTTAGGACTGCTACAATTTCTGGCAGTCCTAGAATTATTTAGAACTGCCAGAAATTGTGGCAGTCCTAAAGTCGATGTCACTTTCGTTTCCTGTTATACGTATTTTCAGTATACGTATATGGATTTCTGACGTTTGTCAGGTGACCCGTATTTTGACTTGTCTTGTTAGCCTAATCCTGGTTTAATCTTGCCTTGGTTTATTTGGTTTGGTTCAACATGACTTGACATGACTTGGTTGGGTCTTGGTTCATCTTGGCTTGACTTGGTTTATTTTGGTTCAGCTTGGCATGGCTTGGGTTGGTTTGGTTCATTTTGGTTTGAGATGAGAGGGGTTGATATATAAGTCAACTCTCTCTCTCTCTCTCTATCTCTTCATTACTCTTACATTTATTTCCTTTATCTTCTCCATAACTCCTTCCCACCCACCAAAGAACCCTAAGCAAGTGCAAACTTGCTTCATGATGGATCTCACTGTTTCACTTAACAAAATGCCTGGAAATCGGCTTTTGAAAATAAAACTTGAAAGAGTACAAAAGAGTACAAATATTTTGGGAAGTATTGCTATGGAAGTCTGATCTGAAGGCGATCACTTTGTTCCTTGGACCATACGATGATGATGAAGATCACTGCTAGAAGATGAACAGTTGGAAGAACTAAGTCACCAGAAAGGTATCGACGCACTTAGGCACTGATGGCGAGGCCGAATGCTTTCCTGCTTTGCTTCACTCTGTTCTGGAAGAAAGGTTGAAGAAGAATGCTCCGAAAAATCAAAGTCTCTGGGCTCTGATCTCTATGTATTCCCTCCTGTCTCTCTGTGCATGATGCTCTTGACGTGTAAAATAAGTCTATTTATAGACATGACTCCTTGGGCGTAAAAAGCAACACATTTGAGTTTTTTACGCTGGCAACTGTCACCCACGATGGAAGTTACCCTCTTCATACGTTGACACGTGTCCCATTATATCAACAAAAACAGGAAACACGTACACACGTTCTTCAATAAGTGTGGCATGAAAGCCACGTGGACAAACCACGTTCTCATGTAGCCAGAAACAATCGGGCGTAAAAATGACCCGAAACATATAATGAGCGTAAAGTGGCAAATTGGCGTAAAAACAGCCCAAATAAACTTCCCAGTGTAAAGTGGCTAAAATAGCCTTGAGTGTAAAGTAGCTCAAATAGACTTTACACTCACAATAGTTTTGAGCGCAAAAACTCACATAACTATCGTGCGTAAAAAGAAGTAATTTCATTGAGCGTAAAGTGGCCAGTTTTGCACTAAACGACAATATCGATTTCTGAGTAAATCAAATCTCTTCGAATTCTGCGTTTATACGCTGTCAACAAATTATTATGTCAGGTGCATTAAATGCATGATCTGATAGCCTATTTCCATCGTAAAGCAGCTAGCGTAAAGGGTAGCCAGCGTACAGAGTAGCTAGCGTAAAGGATAGCCAGCGTACAGAGTAGCTAGCGTAAAGCTTAATACAAAATAACCCTGGCATAAAATAACCTGGTTGAGTGTAGAGCTCTCTTTCTTTAACTTGATTTATGAGGTACTTTTTACGCTCCTACAAGACCCCCTTCAAAGTTTTCGAAATTTGAAACATACTTCAGGAATTTCGAAATACTTTGAACAGAAGCGTAAAATTTGGGATTTTGACCAGTCAGCGTAAAATTCGGGATACGCAACAGTCATCCGCATAAAAGTTGGGATATCCAGCAGTCGGCGTAAAATATGGAATTTGAACCGATTTGAAAATTCCCTATAAATAGGGTTCTTCGGGGAGAGAGAGAACTTTACTTTGTTTTCTTGCTCTCATAATCCCGATCCTTCTCGAACTCTCTCCTTCCTCTTGCATTCCATTTAATAGCCCCCAAGAAGTCCGCCGCCGGCAGCAGCAAAGGCAAGAAGCCCGCCGTCGATTCTTCATCAATCGACCGCGCACAAACCCCTGTCCTGTCATCAGCCGCATCTCAGCAAAGTCAACCCGCCGTGGCTCCTCCAATGAGGGGTAAAGCACTCCCTTATGGCCGTAAAACTTCATCGGAGAAGAAAAAGACCAAAGATCCTCTGTTTTACGCCCACGTTATACGTGTTAGCGTAGAAATTAAGATAATCAAAATACGTCCACGTTATACGTGTCAGCGTAAAATTCAAAAATACGCCCACGTTTATACGTGTTAGCGTAAAAATACGCTCACAAATGTGCCAGCGTAAAAACTAAAATACGCCCACAAATGTGTCAGCATAAAATTTGAAATACGCCCACATCTAATGTACCAGCATAAAATTTGAAATACGTCCATATCTAATGTGCCAGCGTAAATCTCTCAAAAATGAAAAGACTTTGTGTAAAAACAAAGACTTTTTACGTTTAGAAAACTTTTTACCTTATATATAAAATTCAGATCAATTTATCTGCATAAATGATATCAAATTAGATTTTCTCTAACTTGATTTTTCTTTTTGCAGTGGACTTGCAAATTCACCCTCTCGTAGAAGTCTTTGGCTCATCAGTTGGCATGGTAGGTTCGAATTATCTGGAGAATCTGTCTCACGTAGCATTTCCTCAATCAAACCCTGATTACCCTATAGAGAGGGCACAATTGATAGCAGCCCAAGGGGATAGGATGCTGCTAACCATGATAAATGAAGAATTGTTGACTTCACTAGATGCACAACAATTTGCAAAACCAGCCTTCTTGTTTGGGGATGCAATTGACTGTAAGTCCTAGACACACCCCAAGAAGGAATCTTGGGTGTTCAAATTTGGAGATAGAACCATGTATCTTCCGGATATGGACAGAGATTATCCTTTGTCAGCATTCTCCCATGCTACCCACCATCGACAAATGCTGTGGAATTTGACTCCCAGCAGTCACGGAAGACCGGGTAGAATTATTTTAAAGAGGGAGCATGCCAATGATATGGGGTATTTTGCTAGTGTTCCCAATAGCGGTGTCACTTCTATTTTTGGCCTCATGCCAGGATCTAATCCTAGTAAAGATTCGGGTTTAATGCAACCAGTGCAGACCCAGATGTTCATCAACAAATTCATAAGGGCTGCTGTATTATATCCCCAAACAAACCCCAGGCTGCCGGGATGGTTGACTCCATTCAACCAAAACTGGATCCAGATAAGTATTTGAATGATGAAGAACTTTGAGACAAAGTTGAAAGATATTGGCTTGTATGAAGCGGTAGCTTCCACCAGTCAGGATATTCCCCCGAACGAAAACCTATTCATGGCCTTAATGGAGATATACATAAGTTCAACTGGAACTTTTGCAACCCCGAAAGGCGAAATGGGCCTTGCTCTTAATGAGATGCAATTTATCTCGAAGCTGCCAATGGGGAAAGCCCCATATGAGGAATACGTTCCCTCCAACAGGGAACTTGCTGAAATCAGAGAGACTAAGCCTCGGTTGATTGAAGTATATGAAGAATTGATGTGTCACTACATGATTTGTACTACAATACATGAAAGTACATCTCATTTAGCGTACATCAATAAGTGGACGACTTATCCCTTCTTCCATAAGGATAAGATATCCAAAGATGACAAAAAAAGGTTTCAGGAAAACAAAGCTCCGGCAATCAATATAGATTCGACAATTCCCTCTAAAAAAATTCAGGATATGATGATTGCCTACAAATTCCCGAATAAATATCTGTCTATAAAGACTGGAGAATTCCCTGCCGGAACTGAAGCCTTAAGCTTCCTTAGATACGGCAGTCAGAAAATCTCTAGGAGAGCTTTGCTGGCAGGCTTCCTTTTTTATGGCTGAGAAGATGGGTCGTGCCGGGTACTGGTACTATTGACAGAATCCACCGTAGCGTACTATGGCCAGCAGTACGCTTGGTTTTTAAAGTCAGAATTAATCTGCTATCGGCCATGGTGTGCCGTATAAATGCAGGTTTAAGGACTTTCGGTGAAGAGTTAATCAACAATGCTCCTCATCGGAACGTTTTCCCCAGGGTAGAAATGCCCTATACTTATTTAATGGGCTGGTTGTTGCATCACAACTACAATCTGTTGCCACCAGGCTTGGAAGATAATGAGGAAGTCTTCCTCCAAAAATTTAGCAAAGCTACATGGACTGCTACGACTGTGGCGGATACCCGGGCAGTTCTGAACTATTCTTACGGTTGGAACTTCTTCTGTACTCGGCCACAAGTTCCAGCAGATTGCTTTGGCATTCAGTTTGAAGATAAAATCGAAGGAAGAGCTGTATTGCCACCACCAGTCTTCAGATGGCTTCGGTGCATCAGACCCTCTCACCTGATGTACAGAAATGAAGATAATTGTGCGTTTGAACCATATCTATCCAGTAGGTTCGCTCGCCAATTTGGGTACGACCAACTTCATGTTGGTAACCCCTCTACTAATTTCTGTCACTATGGAAAACTATTTGACGGTGCTAGGGGTTGGAGATATTTTAGTACTGCTCGTACTGGTGCCAAATTTAGAGTCTCAACCGCCACCAGTACTACAGAGCTACGTATACTTCATACGTATGCTCACTTTTATGCTTCAATTCGTTCTTTTGCCCACGGCTACAATATGAGAGGTAGTCTGAGGTGGCCTAAAGAAAGAAATGTTGAGGAGCCGGTCAGGGTACCGACAGATACCCCTGACGATGCTAGCATTCCAGATCCATTTTTGGAAGCTATCCCTGCAGGAGTTGGGAAGCCGGTTGCAGAACCTATCATCATTGGCAAAGGCCAAAAAAGAAAACAAGGTGCAGCCGTCACGCCTCCAGAGAAAACTCTGGAAAAGAAGAAGAAGAAAGTTGCTGTCAACGGGCCTTCAAGACAAAGAGCCGCCACTCCAGAAAGCGACACTGAGGCGGATGAACCGCAACATATTCCATCTTTCTCAGTTCATCCTGGGGAAAGATCTTCAACTCCCCAAACAGCCACCCCAACTAAAACTGTAGGGATGCTATCTCCAGGACGCCTTAGTACTTCACTTCATTTAACCTTACAAAAGGTACAAATGGTTGAAAGGGTCGCTCCTGAGCATATCCCATTAGATGAACCATCTCTTGATTTCGATGATGAAGATTGGAATGGGGATTATGATACATACATGGAACGTACTACACCTACTCCAGGTAAATATATTTTATACAAAATCCATATAAGACTATGGCTTTTGTATATAACTTGTAAAAAAAAAGATTTGTAGGTGTTATCATTCCGCCGAAGGTTATGGCTCCCCCTCCTCTTCCAGAAAATATTTATGAGGAGAATGAAGAATCCGAGGAAGAGGCTTCTTCTCCCGAAGATGAAGATGTTCAAGAAAAAGTATCGCGAGAACCTGAAGTGGGGTTTCGAGAAGAATGTCCTCTATCACTGGAGGTACAACCAGAACCAGAAATACAAGCTCCCTTAGAAGTGTATTCTCCCGTTGAGGGTCAGGAAAAGGAAGAAACTACAGTAGATCTAACTGTAGGTAATGAAAAGGCTACTGAGGCAGAAGAACAAACTATAGAAAGACCAACTGCAGATCAAGAAATAGCTGCCGAAGAATCAACTAATCTCAATGAAGCGATTGAAGTATTTTCTGAGTTTGAACAGCCAGAAACCCAAGAAGGTGATGAAGGTGTAATCAAATCTACTGAAACTGGAGATGTCGTGATAGCACCCTCAGCTATTACTACTGATCCAGTAGAAGTTCCGGAGAAGATTATGCCTAAATCCGAATCAGCTGCAACTACCATCTTTCCATCCACAACTATCATCGCCACCAGTACTCCAGAAACGGCTGGAGTGACAAATGTTAAAGACATAATCTCTGAAGCTCCCAAAGATCCATTGGCTATGGTAGCAGCGACTATATCATCTTTATTTCAATCTGCTACCAGAGCAACCACCTCTGCTCCTAGTCTGAGGAAAAGAGACTTGGTAGAGATTGCTGCGACACCGAGCTCCAATACAGAAATGAACCTCCTAGTTGACATTCATACTGAAGCTTTTTACAAGACCCTGGCAGCTTTAATTGACATGGTACTGAATACAGGTCTCACTTATGAAAGCTTAAAAGGGGCGATTGTTTCCACCATTAGGAACGTCGCTATGTTTAATAATGTTGAAAGAGCAACTATTTTAGAAAGAGTGGTAGAAGAACTTGAGCAGCCCATTGGAGAATATTTGAGGCTGATAAGTGAAACTACCGAGAATCTCATTCAAGCTGAGTATGAAGCTTTATCTGCTGAATTCACCGCTCGAGAGATTACTTTCAACGAATCTCTCAAAGAACACAGTAACAAAGTTGCCAGAGAGAAAGCTTTATTGGCGGATACAAAGCCTTGATTGGAGAGTTATAGAGAAGCCTATGACACTTCAAATACGAAAATTCAGGAACAAAATGATAAAATTCGTGAAGTGGAGGTTGAATTGGTTCGTCTGAAGGCTGAAAAGGAGCAATTAATAATAGCTCGTGATCAATATCTGACATAGAGCTCAATCTTGGAAGAGCAAGTTTTTGGCGCTGAATCTACTATTAAGCACCTTGATGAAGCCAGAGATAATCTAATAGCTATTTTTGCTAAGTTTTCTCTCATTTTCACTCCAGAAGCCCGAAAACAGATAGCTACTGAAAATGTAATGGGCTCTCGCGGGAGGCATTTAGCAGAACTCCAGAAATTGCTGAAAGATATATCTGCTCCTCCCTAGGAAAATAAAGAGTTTTTGTAGCCTCTTATCTTATTCAAGAAATGAATAAAAAATTTGTTTTGTAATCCTATCATTTGAATTTAAACAATAGGTATGAGATAGCAAATATTTATCAGAGGTGATATGGACATGATAAATATTCTAAACTCAATAGATTGTATCTATCCAGAGGTAATATGAACATGATAGATAGTAAAATCCTTTTTTCTATTTAGAGTATACTATCAGAGGTAATATGGACATGATAGGTTGTAACAACTCAAAAGAAAAATAGATTAATATCTATTCAGAGGCCAAATGGACATGATAGATAGGAAACACAAGCAGATTTAATATTCATTCAGAGGTCAAAAGAACATGATAAAAAACAAATCCAACTTTTTAATCAACTGATAAGATAGAAGATTAAAATTTCTCTCCAAAGAGACAAATAATCAGCTTAACCAAATATTGGTAGCTGGGGAATAAGAAGACAGATGTCATTTTTTTTAAAAGTCATATCGCAATCCACAACTTCATCTGGAATGTCCTCATATAGCTTTGATGTTTCAGCTATAGGATGAGCAGCTAAGAAATCAGCTAGTGCTTGACCCTTCACTGATTTTTGAGGTATATAAACCATGTCATAAGGAGTGAGCAACATCGTCCAGGTAGCTAACCTAGAGTTAAGAATGTTCGATTTTCTCATCAATACCCGAATGGGATTTATTTTGGAGATGACATGAATAGTCTGTCCTGTCACATAATGTCTTGTCTTTTGGACAGCAAAAACCAAGGCCAGACATTCCTTTTCTACAGGAGTATACCTGTGTTCTGCTCCAACCATCATTCTGCTAAGATAATAAATTGCTTGTTCATGCCCCATATCACTTTTTTGTGCAAGAAGAGCACCAAGTGAATGATCCAAGGCTCAAATATATAGCAAAAATGGTCTTCCTACCACTGGAGGTACCAGAACAGGTGGATTTCTAAGGTATTGTTTGATATCATTGAAGGCTTTCTGTCACGCTTCACCCCAAACAAATGATACACCCTTTTTTAATAGACGAGAGAAAAGTTGACATCTCCCAGAGAGATTAGATATAAATCTCCTGATATAAGCAATGCGACCCTGAAAGCCACGGAGTTCTTTCAAATTACGAGGAGGATGCATTTCAAGAATTGCTTTAACCTTATCAGGATCAACATGGATACCCTGAAAAGTAATGACAAATCCTAAAAATTTGCCACTGGAAACCCCTAAGAAAGACTTAGTAGGGTTCATTTTCAATTGATGTTGGCGTATCAGTTCAAATACTGTCTTCAAGTCTTGAATATGATTATCTTTTGATCGACTCTTAACAGCAATGTCATCTACATAACATTTTACTGTCTTCCGTAGATGTTCTTGAAAGATGTTGATCATAGCCCGTTGATACGTGGCACCGGCATTTTTAAGGCCAAACGGCATAACCGTATAGCAGTAAACCCCAAGAGGTATACGAAAAGCAGTATGCTTCTCATCTTCTGGATGCATCTTAATTTGATTATATCCTGAGAATCCGTCCATGAAAGACATGCGTTCAAAACCGCATGTATTGTCTATCATGACATCAGTAATTGGAAGTAAAAATTCGTCTTTTGGATAAGCTGCATTAAGATCTCGAAAATCTATGCAAACTCAGACTTTTCTATTCTTCTTCATAACAGAAACAATGTTGGCAACCCAATCGGGGTGTTGTTCTTCACGAACGAAGCCACATGTAATCAACTTTTTGACTTCTGCTTCAATTGCATCCATCATATCCGGTCGAAAATGCCGTTGCTGTTGTTTTACAGGCTTAGCATTAGGAAGAATATTGAGTTTATGAGTAGCAATTTTAGGATCTAGACCTGGCATATCCTCATAACTCCATGCAAAAATATCAATATATTCTTTGATCAGTTTTATCAATTCTTCCTTTTCATCTTCAGAAAGATTTTTACTGATGAATATTGGTTTGGGCGTAGTTCCATCTCCAACATCAATCTGGACAATCTTGTCCTCTGTAGGTGGTTGTCGTTGTTGAAAACGAAGTTTCCATTGAGTGTCCATCTGTTGAGCCCAAGGATCGTTCTCAAATGGTTCAGATTCACCATCAGTTTGAACCATGTTTACTGAGAATATTTGTTCAGATTCATCATAATAACTTTTTTTAATACACGAGGAGTGAGATATATCGGATTCGATGAATTGGATTTCTTCTGAATCTGATGATTGTGAAGAGCTAGAAGAGAATTCTTCTTGAATATCGTCATTAAAAATATGGGACGGATCATATCCTAACCCATGATGAGTTTTCTGATAAAACAGATCACCACTTAATGGTAATCGTCTACCCTTGCCTTGATTAAGACCTTGTATAGTTTTCAAATTATATCCCATATTCTGGATAATCTTGAGAGATTGTTGACTATATCTGTCAATTCGGATTCTTCCTTTATCTTTATCTCTCAAATCATCTGTCTGAGCAACAGGGATATTTCTAGCCGTGCCAAATACAATTTGACGCTTGTTTTTCTTATCAGATGGAATCATGAAATAAGATTCTTCGTGACGTCTATAAGTTACACAAGCTTGCGATGAAGCGGCTACAGGAAGAAGATAGGGAGAAGATGTTAGAAACCTCTGAGCATAAGGTCCAACGTCTACATGAGGAGGAAAAGAATTTTCCTTATTGTCAATGTATAAGGTTTCCTTTGTGTCTATGTTGTCTTTATACTGATGATTTTGATCATCAGAAGATAAAGTCATTCTTTCAACATATTTGACAGCCATATACTCAAAAAAAAAATCTTCATTGAAATTGGAAAGTACAGAATGATCAATATTTACATCATTTACAATTTGACTGCTACGCTTCGGATTAATCACTAATGGACCATCATCCATCTTTTGCGTAGATTTGCCAAGATTGACAATCAATGGAGGTTCTGGATCATTCGTACGAGAAATACGCCCTTTGACCTTGATCCTAAGAGGTTGAACTTGGCTTTTAGTAGGAACATTCACTGATTCCTCAGATAAAGCTTGAGTTTTCCCTTTGACCTTGATCATCATAGGTTGATTGTTGACAGGTTAGGGTTGGATTCGCCCTTTGACTTTGATCTTCAAAGGTTGCTCTTCTGGCGGATCTTCATTAATAGACTGATCTTCGGCAGATGATCGATCTTCAGCCAAGTATGATATCTCTTTTACATGTTCTTGTTTGTAGAGCCTCGAATCAGAAAAATAGGCTTCGACACCCTTGAAAGGGTTGATATCAGCAAACTCAGTCTTCACAACCCCTTGGGAATCCACGTACTTGAAGCATTGGTGGAGAGTTGAAGGCACGATGTTATGCTCATGTAACCACGGTCTTCCAAGACGGATGTTGTAGGATACGTCTGAATTAATAACATAGAATGTTGCCATTGTTCGACGATCACCAATCTGGATTTTCAGACGAATTTTCCCCAGTGTTTACTCTTTCCAGAGTTGAATCCAACGATTGTGGTACTAGTATAAGTTAAATCACTAGTAGGAATCCTCATCGGTCTTAGCATACTTTGAAGAATTATGCTAATGGAAGACCCAGGATCAATATAAATCCTGTCAACTTCAATGGATTCAATATACCCAGTATAGCACAAAGGCCTGTCATTCTTGTTATGCTTCAACAGCATATCTTCTTGTATAAAGGTGATATTGGGAATTGCTTCCATCACACTATGACATTGTGGGCATAACATTGGTATATTATTAGGAGTCTTGAGTTGAGCTAAGCAGGAATCAGCTTGCAGCAAAGCTTCACTCAAAGTTTCGCGACTTTTTTTAGAAAGGCGAAGCAACTCGAAGATAGATAACCTAGCCGGAGTATTAGCTAACTGGGCTAGAATATCAAATTTATAGGGTTTTATCACCACTTCCTGACTGGAAGTAGACTTTAGCTGGACGTCGAAGCGTACCGCTTTCTGTTTCCCCTTTTCAACCACTGCAGGAACAGGAGACGGTTGAGTTGGTGGTGTTTCAACATTCTCTGCTTCTTTGGAGGATCCTTCATAATCTTTATGGTACTCTTTTCCAGATCTTGTACCAGCAAAGGTTTCTTCTTCAGACTCAGAAGAAGGAAGTACCATATTGCAGGATTTAGTCTTCCTTTCCTTAGCCTTCTTCTTACAAGGATCGCTATGAAGAACCTCAGAACCCAATCCAACAGTAGATTTTTGACTTTGAATGTAAAGAAAGTCGTATTCCTTTATCATAATTCAAACCTTCTGCCTTTTGAAAATCATAATCCATCTTCTTCATGAGAAGAACAGATTGCTGACTGTACAAGTGAGTAGGCAACGGACTTTTAACAAGTGATTCAACAGAGAAAGAAAAAGATATCTCTGTAACTACAGGAGAATGAGGAATAGACGTCTCTGTAGCTACGGGAGAAAAAGGATTCGGGATACGAGGAAAGATTCCTGTAGGAACTTTTTTATAAGCAGCAAAGACTTGTTGTGCCTGATATAAGGGAACACTATTCATGGCTAGCCACTGCTGATGAGTAAGCTTGAGCTTGGTAGGAGGAGCCAGACTTGGAGGACATATGTTCAATCCTCTTAGTCTATCTTCCAAAGGAATGCCATCCCATAGATGATCCAAATCATCAGGATCTGGAATAACATGAGAAATCATGTTGCAGGTTTTGACTTTCTTATCTTTCTTGGATTTTGAAGTTTTACCTTCATCTTGTATTTCAGGTACTAAGTCAGGATGTACCCACATAATTTCACCATTCTTTAATGTAAGAGGTAACAATCCTTCATTTTCCTCCCTGACAGGCGGGATATTCACAATCTTTATCGTCGCCTTCGGAATTGGGATAATTCCATCTGGTACTTGTTGAGAAGGAAAATCTCCAAATTGAAGAGAAACCATATTGGTTGTGACCGTATGCTCATCATTAGTTAGAGAGATAGCATTGGCATTAATCAATTCTTGGATTTTCTTCTTTAGGACATAACAAGCCCTAGTGGGATGATTTATGTATCTGTGATAGATACAATATTTGGGATTGTCAGTCAGATTCACCTCATTAGGCCTTTTTGGCTCCGGGATCTGGAGTTTGCGACTCTTCCCCAGACATTAAAATATCCCTGGGATATCACTCTCGTCAAAAGAATATTCTTCTTTTGGCTTAGAAGACTCCTGATTATTCGGCATTATTTTGTTTTTGGAAAGATTAACCATAAGAGTATCTTTTTCTTTTACATTACGATTGCCAGAATTATTACCAGGATTACCTTTCTTTCCTTTATTCTCTGAGGCAAAAATCATCCCATGTTCACGAGCCAACCTACCATTGGTCTCGGCAGAAACTGCTGCTATGATAAACGAAGCCCAATCTGTGAATTGGGAACCCGTGAAGACAGCGATGGATGGTCGCAGATTCATCTTGCATGTATTAATTAACGCTGAATCTGGCATACCAGGAGGCATCTTTAGATTCGCCTGTCGGAAACGTTCAATGAACGTCCGAGTATCTTCTTTCTCCTTTTGCTTGATTTCTATTAAGGAGGACATGTTCATGTCCATACCTCCTTCATAGAAGCGGGAGAGAAACATTGCCTTGAATTCATCAAAAGACGAAATATAATTGTCGGGTAAACTACAATACCAGTCATAAGCTGAACCCGTCAAGCATCCAATAAATACTCGAGTGAGAAGAGCATCATTTCTCTGTAAATGTCAGTCATAATATCAAAGTAATTGATATACTAACTAGGAGAAGCCTTTCCATCAAACAATACCATTGACTGTGGCTTGAATTTTGGTGGAAAGGGTACATCATTCCAATGAGGAGGATAAGGTTGCTTAATCCCTAACCTCTAGAGTTGATCCTTTTGCTTCAAAACTTCAAACTGTGCTTTGAGTTCACGCACTGGTTGAATGGCTTCGCTGGTTTGCGGAAGCACATTTGATTGAATAGTTGTTGGTTGTACCGTAACCTCCACTGCAGATGGTACATCTTCTGGAATGATGGGATCTGGAGTTGCAGAATTTTGGTTAACAGTCGGCTCTTGGATATTCAAAGGTATATCAACCCCTTGGCTATCTTGAGTTTGTGCTGCTACCTGTACCGGTGTTACTATTGCCGATTGAGCAGTTTGCTGAGCCGTTAATATCTGGTGCATGCTTTGCATCATGTTAAGCATGTCTTTCAATGATTGCTCAACGGCAGTGAGACGTTATTCTGTATTAACAGATGATGTCTCTGGTTCATCTCCAATAGCATAGGATTCAACCTCTTTTGAAGATACAGAGGAATTAGTATAGAAGTATGAATCGATACTATCAGTTTCGGACTCAAGAGATTGAGTACCCCCAGCTTCAGAATCAGAAGTCTGCAATTGTCTTTGTCTTCTTGATCGAGTATTCTGATATACTCCTTCAAAAGAATCAAGAAGTCTGTTGAATTATTGTTGACCTGGGGTTTGGGACGTATTCCGTCTAGGACATCGTCCTCTGTTGGTATGAGATGCCATATTGACTGATGCATTTGACAACTCATCAGCATGTTGTTGGGACGCATTAAGACTTAACCGATCAAAAACTGACCGTTTGGAGGCCGAACAACAACATTTAATTACAATCTGGTGACACTCACAGTGATAATTTTCTTGGGGGAGTATCACAGGAGATTGTCTATTTTTACGCTTTTGCATTAGCAATTCACGTAAATTAGAAGGAGTAGAAGGAGTAGTCTTCTTTATTACATTTGGGGTAGCAAAACGTTTAGTCCCTTGTGTATAAAGAAGATTACTGGCTGCATTCGCAGAACCAAACTGTACATTTTTACGTGCTTGGAGTTGCATGCGTAAATCGTGAGATTTTTGAGCACGAAGGACTCCATCTTCATTGCGTATAATTTGTAAGTTTGGTATCTTGCGTACAGAAGGTTGTTGGTTGAAAACAAAAGTTTTACCAACTATGTTTTTATGCTTCATGCGTGTAGGTACATTCACTCTAGATGCAGAAGCATCATTGTGAATTTTATCTACACTGTCACAGACAGGAGATTTACCTTTATGCATAGAGCGCAAAACATGAGTATCTGCCACATCATAGACGGAAGATTTTCCTTTACGTGTAGAACGTAAATTTTGTGTGTCTACCGCGTCACAGACGGGAGACTTATTGTTACGTTCAGAACGTAAGGCATTGGAGTCTGCCACGTCACAGACGGGAGACACGTTTTTACGCCCAGGACATAAAACCTGATTTTTACGCTCAGGGCGCAAATCCTGATTTTTACTCCCAGAATGTAACACCGGAGAGTCTGCCACGTTACAAACGGGAGACTTGTTTTTACGCGAATGGCGTATCACCGAAGTAGAGACTGCCTCATCACAGATGGGAGCCTCTACAACAGGGGTAGGAAGGATTCCTTTGCCTGCAGAGATAGTAGGAAGATCCGAGGATGCCTTGGATTTGGGAACCCAAACTTTTTGTGCCTTTTTCGATTTCTGAACATTGGAGCAGTGGTTGCTACCCCCAGTCCGGAGCATTTCTTCATAAGCAGTCTGGTCGAAGTGCACAACCAGAGTCTTCTTGGTCGAACCGATCGAAACATCATCGTATTGAGCAATTGCCTCCTCGTCAGAGGAGAAGGTCGTCCCCAGCAGAGTCACCATTTTTGTTTCACTTAACAAAATGCCTGAAAATCGGCTTTTGAAAATAAAACTTGAAAGAGTACAAAAGAGTATAAATATTCTGGGAAGTATTGCTATGGAAGTCTGATCTGAAGGCGATCACTTTGTTTCTTGGACCATACGATGATGATGAAGATCACTGCTAGAAGATGAACAGTTGGAAGAACTAAGTCACCAGAAAGGTATCGACGCACTTAGGCACTGATGGCGAGGCCGAATACTTTCCTGCTTTGCTTCACTCTGTTCTGGAAGAAAGATTGAAGAAGAATGCTCCAAAAAATCAAAGTCTCTGGGCTCTGATCTCTATGTATTCCCTCCTGTCTCTCTGTGCTTGATGCTCTTGATGTGTAAAATAAGTCTATTTATAGACATGACTCCTTGGGCGTAAAAAGCAACACATTTGAGTTTTTTACGCTGGTAACTATCACCAACGATGGAAGTTACCCTCTTCATACGTTGACACATGTCCCATTATATCAACAAAAATAGGAAGCACGTACACACGTTCTTCAATAAGTGTGGCATGAAAGCCACGTGGACAAACCACGTTCTCATGTAGCCAGAAACAATCGGGCGTAAAAATGACCCGAAACATATACTGAGCGTAAAGTGGCAAATTGGCGTAAAAACAGCCCAAATAAACTTTCCAGCATAAAGTGGCTAAAATAGCCTTGAGCGTAAAGTAGCTCAAATAGACTTTACACTCACAATAGTTTGAGCGCAAAAACTCACATAACTATCGTGCGTAAAAAGAAGTAATTTTATTGAGCGTAAAGTGGCCTGTTTTGCACTAAACGACAATATCGATTTCTGAGTAAATCAAATCTCTTCGAATTCTGCGTTTATACGCTGTCAACAAATCATTATGTCAGGTGCATTAAATGCATGATCTGATAGCCTATTTCCATCGTAAAGCAGCTAGCGTAAAGGGTAGCCAGCGTACAGAGTAGCTAGCGTAAAGGATAGCCAGCGTACAGAGTAGCTAGCGTAAAGCTTAATACAAAATAACCCTGGCATAAAGTAACCTGGTTGAGTGTAGAGTTCTCTTTCTTTAACTTGATTTATGAGGTACTTTTTACGCTCCTACACTCACATTTTATTGTTCCATTCTCTTCTCTACTTGATTTTAAGCCTCATTAGAACTTGATATTCTTGGTTTTGATGGATGGATATTTGTAGATCTAGATTTTGATCTTTTCTTATTTTTCTTGCTTTTGATCTATTAAAACTTAGTATTTTCCAAAAACAGTCATCCCAGGCTGTAGGAAATCTTGTTCTATACAGTTTAGACCCTTAGAAGTCGTAATTCGGACTTGTTTTGGGCAAGTTACGACATTTTGAAGTTCATGGGTTCTTTGAGCTCTTCTCGGTCTGTTGGAGAAGAAGGTGAGCTGTGAAACCCGTAATTTTTAATTAATTAATTTAGTGTTTACTATTATTATTTATTATAGTTAGATTAAAATTATTATTTTTTTACAAAAATTAATAAATTAGATTTTTGTTGTCTGGCCCAGTCCCGAACCCATTTCCCAGTCCAAATCTATTTTTAAATTATTTTTAGGAATTATACATAGTGAGTTTCAAATTTTCTAAGAGAAACATATATATTATAAAACAAAACTTTTATGCAACTATTTCCTAATAACTACTCTCAGCTCACTTTCTCTCTCTAACCCGTAACCCTCACCCTTCTTCTTCTTAAATGTCTCTTGGCCGATCGTTTCCGTTCTCGAACATCCGAGACCCTCTCTCTTCTTGTAACCCCCAAACCCTTCTCTATAAAACTCCTCCTCCTCTTCATTCTCTTCATCCACTCCCCAATCTTTCCCCAAATCCTAGCCCTAGCCGAGCTCCAGCGCCGAACCCGACCCGGCGACCCCCGATCCGCCTTTTCCCTGCGCGCCAGCCTCCCCGCGGCCCCAGGACGACCGCCCGGCCACCGATCCCCTTCGTCCGTGCCCGACGTGCGCCGCCCGAGCAGCCTTTCGCCGCTGCTGCCCAGATCCCGCCGGCCGACCGCCCCCTTCGCGCGTCCCGTGCCTCGGCCCAGCGTCTCCCCGCTGCCGTTCCCGACCCGCGGCCTTTCGATGACCCCGCGGGTTTTCCAGATTCGCTGTTCCCGTGGCCGAGCTTTGCTGTTCGTGTATTCTGGAGTTTTTCCCGAGACCGCAGAATTTATTTTTCTTCTTTTTACATCTGAGAGCTCTAGCCGAGCACCCGAGGTATATTTTCGTGTCCCTGTGTCCCTCCTATAGTGTCGATGATGACATGGTCCCCGATCCCGCTATGAGAATCGGATCGATTCGTTGCGATTATGGTTTTGTATTTTCCCGACCACCTTTCGGAATCATTCTGTGACCTTTCGGAATCATTCTGTGACCATTCTTCTTAGAATGGTTCTGTGTTTTCGGTTTTTTGAATTTTATTTTCGGAAAGAGTTCTGTGTGCTGGTTTTGGAATAAAAATCTATATTTAGATTGGATATTTGGTATCTCTGATTTGGGATTATTTTGTGTGGTTTGTAATATTTTGGTGTTGGTTGTTATCTTCCCATTATTGGGTTATCCCAGTTACAGAGGAGATGCTGCCCAATTTTCCCTTAATGATTTTAAAATATTATTTCAAAAAGGGCCTTTGCAAAAGATTTATTAAAAGGATTTCCAATCGGTTTTGTTGTTTGGTTTTCAATTATCGTTTCGGGCGACGACCATATCGGTCCATGGGCCCTAGCGAAATGCAAACGAAGCCAGAATTTTCGGACGTTGAGGCATAAGCTAGAATACAACATGACACTTTGGACTAAGTCTGAGACTTACCATATTTTTATAAGTTAAATTAAATTATTATTTTAGAACGTGTTACTGGCCAATAGTATTTTGGGTGCAGGGCCTCGGCCTGCTGAATGGACCGCTTCCCGGCGTTCAGAGTTCACCAGAAATTTAATTACTTTAATTCATTTAATTTATGTAAAGTGTTGTAAGGGCATAAGCCCAGTCTTTATTTCTTTCTCTGTGGTTTTGTAATTGTATAGTATAGTTTTGGTTTCTTTTTGGTTTTTCTGGTTTCGTTAGTTATCGATAAACACGTAGAATAATAAATTGAATATTTATTTTATATAGAAAATTAAATAATTTTCCCACATTTAGTTAATAATAAAATATAAGTTTGTATTATTTAAACAAATTCACGTTTTTCTAATTTAAAGAAAAACCTAGTTTTAGATATATTACAAAAATACAAAGTTTTGCCAAATAATCGAAAAATGTGAATTTTCCCAATAAATGTTAACTTGACTTTTATTTCGTTAAATTAATGATTTTAAATCGCATCGATAAACGTGTTATGATAACATAAAACTTGACTAGGATTAAATTTAGAGATTGTAACTAGCACACCTAGATATGATTCAATGATGATGGTTCTAAGTCAGAACTTCTTAAATGTAGGATTTCGAGGACAAGTTTGACTTTCCCGGTATCGACCCTCAATCCAGTCATAAACTAAGGCAAGTACGGTTATATTTATTTGGCAATTTAATTAGTAATAATTAATTTGCATGCTTAAACCACATTGCTATACAGAACTCTCTCTTAGAGTATTGACTGTTATTGATTGTGGGATATTGGGGGAGTAGTGTAGTGTTTTATGACCAATACCTTCATATTGCATAATTGTGCGAGCTTACCCCTCTTACACACGGGGATAAGCCGTATTGTATCGCTAGGATACTATTGTACAACCCAAGCCTGTCATTACCTATTCAAAATCACATTGTTTTCAATTGTTGGAAAATTACAAGGAAACTATTGTTCAAATATTTTAAACTGTTAAGATTGCAATTAATCTTTTATTATTTGAATTGTTAGATTTTCATAATTGTACTTTGCTCCTTTCCTGACTGGATCCCCCACCCCCAATAGGTCCCATTGATGAAGCTGAGCTATTGATTAATAGCTATTACGACCCTGAGCTTTACCCAGCTGTGCTGCCAGAGTTTCAATCGGAGGATACTGATCTCGGGGCTGATGAGCCAACTTTCTAGATGATGACATTTCTTTTCTAGTTATTATGTTTGAATTTAAGACAGTTTATTTCAGTTTTATTTTATCAGATGTATCAGATGTATCTTTCTGTTGGACAAAGTTTTTAATATTCATAATTTTAGAAGTTGTGACAAATATAATATGTTGTTGAGATTACCTGCAAGTGGATACAGCTTACTGCCGTCGTCTCACAACGGTGCAGGCTGGACATGATCCGATTCGACCCAACAATTTGGGACCGGGTCGTGACATGAGTAGTGTGCGCGTATCCTTTAGCGCTGTGCCACTGCGTTGCGCATGCTCTTCGCGCCGTGCCATTTGGTTGTGCACACTCTTTAGCACTGCACCTCTCCAGGCGCACCCTAGCCTAGGCACCTATTGGCCCTGGCGCACTTGCCCCTGGTGCAACTTAGCCGACGCTTTTTAGCGTCGCACCTTTCAACCTCGTACAGCTTAGTCTGGCGCACCCCGTGTAAAACCCCTGAATTTTTGGAATTTTTTTATTTAATTGCCTTAAATATGATTTTATGGAATTTATGAGTAGTTTTAAATTAAATTTTATTAAATATGACCTTAGCCATTGTTGAGTTTTGGAGCACAAGACGACTAGGATTTGTGGCACAGAAGATGTAGCAGTGTGCCTTGACTAGTGTATTAGTTATACTAGAGAGATCTAGCCATAGTGATGTCCGAACTAGGAAACCAGGTCAAGTTGTGAAATGACTCATTTAAATCATTTAATTAGTTATTATTTAATATATTGATTTTTTAGATGACCGGTTGGACCAAATCAGCCTGAATTGGACCCAAACCAATTCCAAGCTGATGTAGGCATGTAGTTGACCAAAGATGGTCATGTAGGCATATTTTATGTATGTACAAATATTTTTTAAACTATTTTAGAACATGATGTATATTTTTCTAATTATTTTATTATGGTACAAAAATTTGTATTTTTATTATTAAATAAGTGTTTGTCAATATTTGTACAATTTTCTGGACTCGAATAAAGGTTATAGTATGAGTTCACTAAACCGGATAATTTATTTTATTTTATTATTATTAAAGTGATTTTTGTGATTAAATAATCATAATTATTATTAGATATTATCATTATTTGATTTTATGGCCAATTGAATTTATATGCATATGTACGTATATTTAAATAGACTAAATATATGGATAGATAATATTAGGATTTTTTTTAGATTTATTTGTGTGTGTGTGTGTATATATATATATATATATATATATATATATATATATATATATATAAAGATATATATGTATAAGCTTTTGGAAAAAAAGAAAAAAAAAAGCATTTCTGAACAGTGCCGTAGGCACTGTTCATTCTCTTCCCAAGCCCGAGATCCTGTGATAACGAGTAAATTTTTTTTTTAATTTCAAGATTTGAATAGCAATCAAATATTTTTCAATCAAATCTTCACTATTAGAATCCTAAATCTATTCTCAACTGGATCACTCCAAATCTAGTTCAAATTGAACTAGATTTCAATCACGAAAGCGGATTAACTCTCGGGAAACAGAGGATATATAAAGCCTCGAGAAAGCTTCTCGTTCCCCAATTGCGCGGACCATAGACCTAGCTCTTCGACACCAGCACCCACGCCAACCCTTGGTGAGTCTCCCTGACCTTGTTTCACCATCATCCACCGCCGGGAGAGGGCCAGTCGACAGCCTTAGACGGCAGCACAGGCACAGCCGCAACAACACTTAAGGTACTTGCCTTCGTTCAATTATTTCTCCGATTATACTCGATGGTTTGTCGATCTATAAAACCCTATGCAGAGCCCATATAACCCTCAACAACTCCTTTCAAATAGTTCGGATTAAACTGCAGCAAGTTGCAGGAAAAATCGGTTTAAAGATCACGAAAAACCCACATGTCTTATCCTCATAATTTGACAGTTTTCTCGATTTAAAATCCTATATTGGAAGGCCAATAACTTCCAAGTTTTAAAATATTTTAGGAATCAGGATGAAGAGAGTTAAAGCCAATATAACCGAAATTAAAACCTTTCAGTTAGTTTTAATTATTGCCTAGTATATTCTGTGAAAAATCAGTTTGAAATCCCGAGAAAACTAGTTTTCGAAACACTAAAAGCCCGATAAGAGGTCCGTCTCGACAAACCGGACAACCTCGTCGCAAACCGAAAGGACCAGAAGGTGTGTATCGACTTTGTGGACGTGTGGGCTTTGACGAAATTCGAATTGGTCGTATGTGCGCGACAAATTTGACCCGTATCCGTCGAAGAACGCCGTATCGGCCTATTCCAAAATTTTTTAGTTACTTTGTGCACACTCGTCAGACCGCGACGAAACTTGCGCCATTGGACTCGAAATATTTTTCTGGTCCTGTGAGCCAAGTTAGGTCTGATTCTGAGACCGTTGACCGGATCACCGTTTTGCGGGCCCCACGATCCAACTCAACGGGCAATTTTGTGCACGACTCATCGAAATCCAAAATTTGACATACCGTTGGGTTCGTCTCGTCAAAATAAATCCGTAGACATATAGTTTGACGATTTTAGAGATCGTAGGTTCTGGCACGCATTTCGGTGCAAAGCGAGTCTAACGGCGAACATCGTTTTTGCCCAAAATTACGGTTTTGCCCCTATTTCAGAATTGTAATTTCGGACAGGCATTTCCTAGGTATATCTTTTACACCGAGAATGTTTTTGATGTTTGTTTCAGCATCCGGGAACGTTTATGGAGGTTCCACTCTTGTAGCTTCTTCTCACTTGCCGATTTCATCTATTGGACGTCGTCAAAACACCTTCCAACCACCAGGCAAGTATACCTTGCTATATTTACTGACATATTATTTATTTTCAGCATTTATTTACTTTGTTTCATATTTTTGTCTTATTTGTTATAAACTGTGCGTCCAAGCCACACTTGGGTGCAAGCGACTCTATTAGTCGTTTTTCGTTGCTTTATTTTATTTGATGCATGTTAACTTAGTTTTAGCAGACTACCTTCTTATTGTGGGATATCCTTATATCTCTATTGGCCATGACACTTATACTACACGGTTTGAGACATGTTGCTAGGGGCACGACTTGCATATTGACTGGCCATCTCTATGTAAGAAGTCGTGTGACGGATAGATGATTATAACTGCTATGACTAGGGTATAGAGACTCAAGCAGTTACAAAACTGGACGAGTTATTGTAGAAGCATGGAAAAGAATAAAGAAAGATCCATGCGGCCAAGGAGCCCCATGCGGCTCAAACAAGTTCTATGCGGCTCAGAGAGGAGCCACGTGGCCTGCAAACAGCTCTTCCGTTTGTCCTTTACTGCATTAAATGCTTTGACGGCTGACAGCTCTGACACATGACAGCCCTGACACAAAAATATAATTATGACTCTGTCATAATGGCAGACTCCTAGGGAAATGAAGAAAATCTCTGACACAATCTCCCGAAATCCAGAAACCTTCATAAGGATTTGACACGAGGACAGTCGCATGCGGCTCACGAAGACTATCCCCATGCGGCTCAAGCGAAGGCTGCCCCATGCGGCTCACGAAGACTATCCCCATGCGGCTCAAACGAAGGCTGCCCTATGCGGCTCACGAAGACTATCCACATGCGGCTCACGAAGACTATCCCCATGCGGCTCACGAAGACTATCTTCATGCGGTTCACGAAGAAGGCATCCATCATGCGGTCACCTACACTTATACGACTCAGATCATTACCATGCGGTCCAAATGTTCAGGGGGCCACTCTCAAGTAGCCTTGACACGTGGCCAGCCTTATGCGTCTCAACGAGGAGCAACCTTCCTGCGGCTCAAATTTCTGCAGTGGCTCGCGGTTAAGACACGTGGCATGATAGCGGGGTACGTGGCATCAAATTGATCGAAATCCCTCAACAAATCCTAATAAAATATTGGGATCAAATCAGATCATTTGCAATCAAGCAAATTAATGACACGTGTCGAGAAATTCGAGATTGGCATGACAAATCAGGAGGATTTATGTCAATCATCATTAATTACCTACAAAAGATTTGATGCAATCACATTTATTGCTCAAATCTCATATATTCAAGATGAATGGCCCAGATCCAGTGATCCTTAGCCGTCGACTTTTAAGAATGGACAATCATTGCAAACCCTAATGATGCCCTCCACTCTTATAAATAGCAAGGTGCTATTCCCTTGCGAGGAGATACAGAGAGACAGACAGAGAAAAAGGAGATTCTCAGATTAAAAAAAAGAGAGAGAGACATAGAGAGCCAGAGAGCCAGAGAGAGAATATACAGAGCCTGAAAGGAGAGCATTTCTTCAGCAACGCCAAGCAGTTCTTCTACAGAGCCAAGGCTGTACCCGATCGTCCAAGGAGTAAGGCAGAACTGTCGTCGCTTTCCCGAGCCTCTACCGTCACCCCCAGAATCTAAAATAAACAATTGTACTTAGATTGCTGTACCTAAGTTTTCGTCCCTAGGCTTTCTTTGTACAAGCGAGTTTGTATTGTGAAGTAAAAGTCCAGTCCTCCGATAATTGTTCTGTTCTTTTATATTTCATGGCAAAAACGATGGCGACTCTGCTGGGGACAAACTTCTCTACGGCTGAGGAGTTGGTGATGCAATCTGATGCAGCCAAACTTGGCTCCACGCAACAGAAGATGGTCGTCCGCTTCGACCAATAGGCGTTTGAAGAAATGCTCTCTGAGGGAAGTGCTGGCCCGGTCCAGAAGCGAACCCACACAAAGAAAGCTCGCAGCGATTGGAGGCCAAAATCATTTGCTCCTCCCCAAGCTTTGGACGGAGTACTCTCTGCTACCCAAGACGGCGAAGGCGACTCTCATACGGCTCCACTTCAAGCCATAGAGGACTCTGTTGTCCCCAAGTCCGGCAGAGGAAAGCATTATGATGCTGGACTTGCAGGGATAAAGAGTGATTTTATGCGCCCAAAGAAGAAGTCGAACACTCATGTGGCCAAGTCTGCCAACCGCATGCAGGACGCTCATGTGGCTGAATCTGCCAGCCACATGAAGGAGGTCTATGCGGCGAGATCATCCAGCCGCATGAAGAAAACTCATGCGGCCGAGACTCCCCGCCGCATGAAGAAAGCCTATACGGCCACAACTGCCAGCCGCATGAAGATGATTGATTCCAGCCGCATGATGCCTATTTTATGAGGCTGTCTTCGACCGCCTCTCCTATGGTCCTGATCTCTTGTGCTCCCAAGAAGATATGTCTGACTCTCTCCAGTACCACTTAGACTCTTCCTACTATGTGCCCTCACGCACTAGAGTGAAGAAGTCTAAGGCAGCACGAGCTTGGCAAGTTCGGTCTGCTAATCCGACCTCTGACCATCCGAGCATCCCGCATACTGTTAGACGGGCCTCGGATTGGAAGTTGTACAGAACCACTCGAGTGCATCCCCCGGTGGCAAACGGACAGAGAGGTTCCCAAAAGTCACCCAAAATCCAGGGAGCAAACATGGTCGATCCGGACCCATCTGACCTGCGTGAGGCCATCCTCCACAAACGCAAGGAAAGAGAATGTGCCTCGGGGTGCAAAGAGTCCTCTCACGGACGTCACTGCACCCAATTCATCGTCAACTGCTGTTGCAATAACGCGATGGTGCAAAAAGATCGACAGTCCGTCTTTCAAAGACTACAACAGCCGTCTTCAGAAGACGAGGCACTTCCTGTCGTCTCCTGCAACTCTGCTCAGAAAGTCCCCGCCGATGGGAGAGAGAAGAAGACAAATGTTCCCAGCCCGAAGATTTCAACCACTATAACTAAGAGACTGTCGTCTAAGAGGGTGCCCACCACCGGATTTTTCCAAGGTACCCGTTCTAAGACAAAATCTGCTACAGTAGGAGATTCATCGTCCATACCACTGGAGGTTGCTGGGACTGGGGGTAGCACTCCTCTGAACCTCCACGACAATCCGATGTTACAAGAAGACGAGCCGGGGGAAACAACTCTTCCATCAGATGCAGCAAACCACGACGTCCCCGAGGACGTCTACAACTCCCAAGACGAGGCGAACTCGGAAACTGGGGGTACTGTTCCTTCTGAGTCCGAACCAGAGGAAGACGTTCCCACATATCCCGATGACTTATCACTACAGGGGTATAATTCGGAGGGCACTTCCTCCACCGTTCTGTCCATCTCTCCTCATGTAAAGACGGTATTCATGACGGACAGCAGCAAAGGTGGTTCCAGTGATCGCTAACGCATCGACACTCTGGAGGCCATACTGCATGCCTTAGTCAAGTCTGTGGACGAGATCAAAACGGCCCTTCCAACTCTGCAAGGAGGGACGCCTGGCCAAACAAGCACGGGTCCCGCGGTCAATGCGGACTCGAATTCAGCGGCACCGAATCCGGGCAACAATCCTCCAGAAATAACGGCCCCCACCGCTGTAGATGAGGCCCGAGAAGCGAGAAGAGAGGTCCAGGAGCTCCGAGCCATGTTTTACGCTCGAGAAAATTCTCAAGACCTCAGAATATGGCAACCGTACCCTGCTGCATGGAGGGATGTCTCCTTCCTGCCAAGATATAAGCCGTTCAACATCAATACGTATGATGGCAAGACCTCCGCAAGTCGGTACATCACTTTCTTCGAGGTCACCATCGACCATCTGCCCTATGACGATGCCATCCTCACGCGATTATTCATTGGGGCATTGGAAGAAGTCGCCTTCGACTGGTATCGCAACCTGCCAGACAACTGCATCCACTCCTTCGCCGGCTTCAAGCGCATGTTCTTGGAGAGATTCTACGAAGTAGGACAGGACATCACAATGTCCACCCTCATGGACGTCGTCTAAGAAGAGAAAGAGCTGACAAGGAACTATATCGAGCGGTTTCGCCAAACCGCAATGAAGTTGCCGTCTGGAAATCCGGATTCCTCCTTGATTGAAATTTGCCAAAAGAGATTGCTCCCAACAATCAGTCTCTGGATGGGCGAAAGTCAATTCAAGGACTGGAAGACGTTTATCATCAGTGCCACAAGTGCCAAAGAACGATTGAAGAAGGCTCGCCAATTGGGATTGCACATCTCGGACGGAGAGAACAAGGGCAAGCATCCTAATACCAACAACGACAATAGGGGTAGCCCCTCCAACAATCGGGACAGCAGGGGTAAGCAGGCTATGGTGGCCGATACAGCCCAGAAACCTGAGTTAAAATCGGCAGACAAACAATAGCCGCAAATTACCTACTCCTTCGAAGACGGCCACGTCAAGCCCATCTTGTACATGCTCATACAAGGAGACAGAATTCAGCTTCCTCTACCAAGACGGGAACCTCGGCCGACAGAAATGGAGAACCCAAAGTACTGCCATTACTACCGCTATGTACACCATGCTACACACGACTGCTACCAGCTAAAATGGTACATCCAAAATCTTATCGATTTGAACGCTCTGGCCATCGATTTCGAAGAGGTAACCGTGGCAGCCAATATGGTATCGGTACAATTCGGCAGCTTCCCTCCGACGAAAAATCAAGACGGTGTGGTCTCCATCCCTCTGGCGACAATAGATATTGCTAATCTTCCACCTCCCCGAGATCAGGCTGCTGGTCTAGTGCCCCTCACCACATCACGAGGAGAGGTCATGTGGGTCCATCCAGATTTGGTATCAGAAGTGACTCAGCCCACACCATCTTCCATTTGCAAGAAGAAGAGTAGAAAAGTCAGGTCCTGTCGTACAATCTCGGCAGATAACAAAGAAGCTACAGCCGTCGTCACTCGGTCTGGGGTACAATCCCAACCCGTGGCTGATAACTCAGGTGAAGATCATCAGCCCGCTACAATTGACGCTCCGGGACCTGTTCAGCCTCCGACGACCGACAAGCCTAGGCCAAAGGAGACTCGTTTTGACAAATCCCTCCGCAAAGAGGCACCACAGGGGCTAGAGAGGCCCTACAACTTCGACATCTTGGCGCAATTAGCCAACACACCGGCCAAGTTGTCATTATACGAGCTTCTGAGACTCTCAAAGGATGTTCGTGCAGCTTTGAGGGATGCACTCCAAAATGTCGACGCGTACCTGGCTCACGTTAACCTCACGGGAGAGAACCCGCCTGCAGATCTCCAAGACAGCGCTTGTACGGGAGCGATGCCCAACATTGTCTTCACTTCGTAGGATATGCTTATTAAAACCAACCTGCACGATCGCCCGTTATACTACACTGGATACATCGGCGATGTAAATATGGATCGGATGCACATTGATCCTGGTTCTTCCATAAGCATCATCCCGAAGGGTATGTTACATCATCTCCGTATCCCTATGCATCGCCTGACGCCTACAAGCACCGCCATCAGCGGTTTCAATTCGGGCATGAGCTACCCCATTGGGAAGATTCGTCTGAAGTGTCAAATTGGCGATCTCCAGTCGGAAGTCACCTGTTACGTCATAGATACAGACACTTCTTACAACATCCTCTTGGGGCTCCCTTGGATACACGATTATATGATCGTGCCTTCCACGCTGCACCAATACTTCAAGTATGTCGAAAAATACGACTTCGTGAGGACAGAATTTGCCGACATCGATCCCTTCAAAGGGGTCAAATCCTACTACTCAGACTCCTGCCTGTACGAAAAGTCGAAGAGGTACCTTGGTGAAGGAGATGTGCAAGCTCGTACCGAGACAGCCACAGGATCAGAAGAACCTCTGACGATCCACCTCCAAGCTTGCAAACCTGGCAAGTCCGCACCCCTTATCGCCACTCTGCGTAAGGACGCAATCAACCTCTCGGCACAAGAAGAGCAAATGATAATCCAACCACTGACAATTAGACTGCCAAGAGGCGGCCAGCCACAAACGAAGAAGCTCAATACCTCCGATACGCCTTCCCAAAAGAGTTATCACCCCAATGCAAGGTCTGGGACTCCTAGCGAACCAGCCACTCCCCGCCTAACATCGAGTACCAAACTGGGGGTCGCTAGTCTGCCAACAACTCCACGCTCTGCTCCACCAGCTAAACCCATCACGATCAAGCTGTCTAGGTCGTCCTCTCAGTCTTCGTTTATACAGGGGGTAGCCGAAGAAAAACCGGAGCTAGCCAAATATGTGGCTGCCCACACTGATGTTCCCTCCACAAATGATATAATCCCGCTAAAAAGATACCTTACTTCATCAATAAAGGGCTATCTTTGAATTACCTCGAGCTTCATAAGCTTTGTACAATATATGCTATGGAACACGGTATAGGCACTCACCTACACACACAAGTGACAAATGTGACACCGTAAACCAGCTTACTCCAGTGAAAGACGCTTACCGCATAATCGAAGGAGGGGACCATCCAATCATCTTTGGCCGGAAGGACGATTCGCAGCCCTTCACCATAGAAGAAGTCGACCTTGAATCAGATGCCGGAAGACTACCTCTGTATCTTTATAGCCCCCAATCCAAATATCTCATGCAAAAACAGGGGTATGATCTGGAGACGACGCCAGGCTTAAACTACGGCACTGGACGACGATTACCTTTGAAGCTACCAGTTCCGACTGGCAAACCACGGGACTACTATAGCAAGAGTCGATATGGATTAGGGTATGTTACACCCACGATGACCCCTAAAAGTTCAGATAAAGAATGTGACTGGCATTCACATTCAACCGGGTCACCAACTTCTGACTCGGATACCAGCATCGGAGACGTATTCAGACAAGTCCTGTCAGTCAACATGGCATTTGCCGACGCTTATGAAGAAGATGAAGACATTCCTGAAATCCTTGAGCTAGAGCCGTGGGCCCAACAGTTGGATGCACAATGGAAAAAGCGGTTCGAACAGAGAGAACCTCCTACTGAAGATGAGGTTATACAGGTCGACCTCGGCAACGAATCTTCTCCAAAACCAATCTTCGTCAGTAAAAGCCTGACAGACGAAGAGCGAGAATCGCTACTGGAGCTTGTCAAAGAATATATCGATGTGTTCGCCTGGAGCTATGAAGATATGCCAGGACTAAACCCCGAGGTTGCCCTTCACAAGCTCAACATTCGGCCAGATGCAAAGCCGGTCAAACAACAACAACGACGCTTCTGCCCGGGCATCATGGATGCGATCGAAGTCGAAGTCAACAAACTGATAGCCAGCGGCTTCATACGTGAAGAGCAACATCCAGACTGGGTCGCCAACATAGTACCCATCCTCAAGAAGAATGAAAAGATTCGAATCTGCATCGACTTCCACAATCTGAACGAGGCATGCCCCAAAGATGAATTCTCCCTCCCTATCACAGACATCGTGATTGACAACACCTGCGGCTTCGAACGTATGTCATTCACGGATGGCTTCTCGGGGTACAACCAAATCAAGATGTCTCCTGACGACGAAAAGCATACATCATTCCGAACACCGATTGGCACATATTGCTACACAGTCATGCCTTTCGGATTGAAGAATGTCGATGCCACATATCAAAGAGCCATGAGTATCATCTTCAGAGACCACTTACGCAAGACGGTGGAATGCTATGTTGATGACATCGCCGTCAAGAGTCGCTATAAGGGAGACCATCTGCTGGATCTGAGGACGGTATTCGACCTGATGCGAGTGCACAATCTGAAGATGAATCCCACAAAATCCTTCTTGGGCGTATCCAGCGGAAAGTTCTTGGGTTTTATCATCACCGCCCAGGGTATCCATGTAGACCCTGAGAAGACAAAGACAATTATGGAGATGGGTCCCCCAAGAAATCTCCGCGAACTCCGAGGCCTCCAAGGGAGGTTAGCTTACATCAGGAGGTTCATTTCTAACCTCTCCGGGCGATGTCGGCCATTAACCCATCTCATGAAGAAAGATGTCTCGTTCGTATGGGATGAAGAATGCCAGCGTGCCTTCGACATCATCAAAGAATATTTGTCGAACCCTCCAGTCCTGCTGGCCCTGGTTGCGAGAAAACCATTCCTGTTCTACGTACGAGCAATGGAACATTCCCTCGGGGCTCTGCTGGCACAAAACAACGATGCAGGCCATGAACAAGCCATATATTATCTCAGTCGAATGATGATTGGGCCAGAGCACCGATACACTGCTGTGGAAAAGGAATGCCTCGCCCTGGTGTTCGCCATTCAGAAGACGCGGCACTATGTCACTGGACAAACCATACATGTGATCTCATGAATCAACCCTCTCAGAGTCCTCATGACTAAACCAGGAGCACTCAGCTCTTGCCTCGCTACATGGGCAGTATTGATGTCCCCTTATCATATGATCTTCGTCCCACAAAAGGTTGTTAAAGGTCAAGCCCTGGCAGACTTTTTGGCAGCCCACCCGGGCTCGGAGTCGTCCAGAATATATGAAGAAATCCCAGATGAGGTCGCCGACTCGCATGCAACCTCTCACGATAATATATGGCAAATGTTCTTCGATGGTGCTTCGAGAACTGGACCCAAGGGTAACATCATCGTCGGAGTCGGGGTGGTGTTGGCTTCTCCTTCCGGATTGGTGATCAATCGCGCTTACTCTCTCACAGAACCCTGCTCTAACAATGTGGCCGAGTACAACGCTTTTGTCATTGGCCTCCAACTTACAAGAGAGCTGGGGGTAGAATATCTTGAAGCATACGGCGATTCTCAGTTAATCGTCAATCAGATCCGGGGCTCATACGAAGTCCGCCACGAAGACATTGTCCCCTATCACCAAATAGCGATCGATATCATCTCGTCATTCGAGGGGTTCTTCATCGAACATGTTCCCAGACTCCGAAATATCGAAGCCGATGCCTTAGCAGGCCTGGCCGCTTCCCTAGCAGTGCCAAATCATACTCATCAATCGGTAGATGTGATAGGCCACGAACTGGTCTGCCCCAAGAACAACGTTCAATTCGTGGCGAGTTATTTCGCTCAGACGATCGAAGAAGTCCCAGACTGGAGACAACCATTTATTGACTTCGTAGTCTACGACATCCTGCCCGAGAACCCAAAAGAGGCCACCTCTATCCGAAGGCGTTCTCTCAGATTCTTCTACGATACAGAGACAAAAATGTTGTATCGTCGATCCTATGAAGGATTATTGCTTCGATGTCTGTCAAGCGCAGAAGCCAAAGAAGCTGTACGCGAAGCTCACGACGGTGTCTGCGGGGCCCATCAGCCTGGCCCTAAATTGTAAGACCGTCTTTGCCGAATGGGCTACTACTGGCCCACGATGGTAGTAGATACGATAGACTATGCTAGAAAGTGCAAAGCTTGCCAAGTCCATGCGGACTTCATCCACCAACCATCCGAATATCTACATCCGACAGTGGTGTCCTGGCCATTCGAAGCATGGGGAATGGATATCATCAGTCCGATTACTCCACCTTCCTCCCGAGGACATCGCTTCATACTCGCAATCACAGATTACTTCTCCAAATGGGCAGAAGCTGTCCCGTTTGTAGAAGTAAAGACTTCAAACGTGATCAGCTTCCTTAAGTACCATGTCATCTATGGCTTTGGACTGCCCCGAAGGATCATCTACGATAATGGTCCACAGTTTGCAAGCCACGCCTTCTATCGATTCTGCGACAAGCACCGCATCCAGAATATTGCTTCGACGCCATACAATCCAGCAGCGAATGGGTTGGCAGAAGCATTCAACAAAACCTTCATCAAGTTACTCAAGAAGTTCGTGTCGTCCAATAAACGTGACTGGAACGAGAAGCTTGGTGAATGCTTATGGGCGTACCGTACCACAGTCCGAACAGCCACAGGGAACACACCATTCTCCCTGGTGTACGGGAGTGAGGTAGTTCTCCCATTGGAGACTCAAATACCCTCGCTCCGTGTCGCTCTCACTTATCAATTAACGACGGACGATAACTACCGTTGCCGGCTACAAGAGTTGGAGGCCTTAGATGAAAAGCACCTCCTGGCTCAGCAACGGATCGAGCTATACCAAGCACGAATCTCCGGAGCCTTTAACAAAAAGGTCAAAATCAGAACATTCCAGGTGGATGATCTCGTCCTGGCAGTCCGAAGGCCGATGGTCATGACTCACAAGACCGCCGGCAAGTTCCAGCCAAAATGGGAAGGTCCATTTATCATCGAGGCTGTATTCTCCAACGGTGCTTACCGCCTCGCAAAACAAAATAGAGACTTGCTCATGTTGCCCGTCAACGGCAAGTTCCTGAAGAAATATTATGTCTAAATGACACATTCCAGATCATTGAGTTATGTACCCGCTGGTGCCGCTGAACTCACATCCACAATATTCCAGATTATCGAGTCATGTACCCGCTGGTGCCGCTGAACTCACATCCACAACATTCTAGATTATCGAGTTATGTACCCGCTGGTGCCGCTGAACTCACTTTCATAATATTCTAGATTATCGAGTCATGTACCCGCTGGTGCCACTGAACTCACATTTCTAAATTCTAAATTATCGAGTTATGTACCCGCAGGTGCCTCTGAACTCACATTTCGGTCACTCTTTCAGATCGTAAGTCATGTATGACCATACCTCTGAACTTTCATCCTGAAAGAAATCCTCCCTCATGATCTACTACCCGCACAACCAGTGCACAAAAAGGGTAACAGATCCATAAATTTCCAAAACGGCCATGTCCTCATTACCTCTGAGTCGTTTCACTTCCGCCAAAAACAAATCACCCCTTTATATAGAACTTCCATGTCCTCATTACCTCTGAGTCATTCTATGTACCCTCCTTCATTGAGCCCACTCCTGCCATGTCCTCATTACCTCTGAGTGGGAAGGCTCCGTCGAAGAAACCTTCATGCTTTTCATGTCCACATTACCTCTGAGTAAGTATGATGATTCCCTTTCGACTTATTATCTGTACCCATAACCGGAGTACGCTAAGGATAATAGGTCCACAAATATTCCCCGTTGAGTCCACTCCTGCCATGTCCTCATTACCTCTAAGCAGGAAGACTCCACGGTAAAACCTCCGTACTTACCATGTCCTCATTATCTCTGAGTAAGTAGGTTGGTTCTCTCTCGTCTTATTATCCGTACCCTGAACCAGGGTACGCCAAGGGTAATAGGCCCACAAATGTCCTTTGTTGACCACAAATATCCTCCGTTGAGTCCACTCCTGCCATATCCTCATTACCTCTGAGTAGGAAGACTCCATGGTAAAACCTTCATACTTGCCATGTCCTCATTACCTCTGAGTAAGTACGTTGGTTTCCTTTCATCCTATTATCCGTATCCTAAGTTGGGGTACGCTAAGGATAATAGGCCCACAAATATCCTTTGCTAAGTCTTTTAGTACAGGCCCACCATTCTTCATCATGCCCGGGAGCCCAACTGCTCCATGACATTCTATCTCCCGATA
This sequence comes from Iris pallida, assembly GCA_029216955.1. Taxonomy (NCBI): domain Eukaryota; kingdom Viridiplantae; phylum Streptophyta; class Magnoliopsida; order Asparagales; family Iridaceae; genus Iris; species Iris pallida. The sequence goes on along the minus strand of JANAVB010039816.1, from coordinate 3,803,790 downwards.
CCCTGAACACCCACGACCACCTTACTGTGGAACTGTTCTAGGTATCCCCAATCAAACTTGTTACCCGTACCTAAAACCAAGGTATGCCAGGGGTAACAAGTCCACAGACAAGTCCCCCACGCGGGGCACACATCACCACAATACCACAGACACAACAAGCAATACAAATGAAGGGTAGAATGGAAAGTACTCTTTATTTGAAAGTCGAAAAAGCATTACATATTTTGGGGACCACGTCCCTCTCAAAAAAAGAAGAAGAGGAAAATAGAAACAAGAAAAGGCCGACCATAGTTCGACATTACACAACTCCAAAAGGCGGTTTCTCACCAAGGTAGTACCCCGCTCAAGCCTCTGTCTAGCTCGGCGCTCAGCCTCCTGGGACAACCGCTCCCCATTATCCAGGTCTATGAGTGCCCGCTAGTCATCGTCCAAATTCTTCAGAGCCATTTCCAGGTCAGCCGAAGCTTGATTGACTTTGTCAGCCTCCTGGATAATTAGCCCCCTGTCGATCCGGGCAGCCTCAAGTTCAGACTCAAAGGAAGCTAACTTCCTCTGAAGCTCAAGAATCTCTTCCCGCGTGTCAGTAATCCCGCCGGAGACAGTCGCTTCTCGAGCTGTAACATCTTCACTATCATGGCTCAATTGATCATATTGATCAGACAGAATGCGGAGATCCCTCAGTATGGCTGGCCTGGTTTTATCCTGAGCGGCCCTCGCTTTCTCTATAGCAGTTATGAGGGAGCCGCGCTCCTGATCTATAGCAGCAGACAGATCAACCTGCCGCAATACCTGAAGCTGGGCCACCAGCTGATCAGTATCCAGCAATTTCGCCTCCAGGAGTGCAGCTACCCCTGTCCTACCTGGAAGGGCCTTAAGGATGTCAATTTGACCCTGGGCGCATTGCTGGGCCAAGACGAAAGAGGTCCCTCTCTCTACAGCAGCTTCTATCTCCCTTTTCAAGTGATGATAAAAGCTGTCGACCACGTCCTGTAACGCTTCGTCCAGGACCTCTGTAGAGGACGGCGTCAGAGGAAGAGTGGCCGGCAGCATCGAAGGAGTTGTGCTAGAACTTGCCACCAGGAGGGCAACTTCCGAGCAGAACGATGCACGGATAGCGGCTAACTCTTCCTCTGCCACCCGAAGAGCCTGAACACTTGGCAGGGCGGAGAGGTCGACTCTCGGGGCCGCCCGAGCAGAGGAAGACACAAGGACCATCGTCCCCTACCCCGGTTGCCCCATCACCGGACTTGCCAAACTCGAGCCCGCAGGAGGCCCATCAAGACGAGCCGGAAGGGGAGGAGGTACGCTCCTCTTCGCCAGTGCCCCTTCGACAGAGTCTGTCTCAACAATGTCCATCCTCGGTACTGGAGAGGTAGGACCTGCATGTCCATGACAATGATCAATCGACGTGACCCGAAGGATGTGATGATAGAGCAGATAGGCCTCCTCGTAAGTTAAGATTCGGCTTATCTTACCAGGAGAGGAGCATGGAGGCTGCAGCTCGTTCGCAGCTGGCAGGGTCTCCTCACCCGCGATCTCTAAATTAAATTTGGCCGGCTCCTCTGACCCAGCCACCTCGGAGGGAAAGGCAACTCGATCAGCATCATCTTGACGGAATTCAGCAATTTCAGGGGCAGGCTCACCGGAGCCCCCGTCATCCCGAGTCACGACCTCGGCAACTCGAGAGTCCTCTTCTTCTGACGCCTACAAGAGGGAAGGAAGATGATTAAAATCAAAGCTAGAAGAAAGGAAGGACCGGTAGTAACTTATTTACCTCCAATGCGGGGTCAACTTCTTCGCCCCTTTCCTTTATAGTTAGCCCGCGGTGTCTGGTCACAGCCAGTTTTCGAGAGCGAGGAATGCCGCCAACAGGAGAAAGTTGCCTGCTACGCTTTCGTGCAGGGCCGGGTGCAACGGATAGCTGATCTACCACAATCTCATCTGGCAAAACAGGCGGCTGATCCGCCCCTACATTTTCCACCGGAAGGAAAGAGTCATCTCCATCATGCTCGTCGCCTTCGTAATCTGCAGCAACGTAGTCCGATTTCGACACTTCGACTCTGTTCTTCCTCTTCCTTGTCTTGGCCTCCTGGGAACCCTTATCTAGGCCGGTACCAACAATGAAACTGGTACCCGGGTTAAAACCGACAGGGGCTTGTTCGCCATGACGTGGTACAGAGTCGCCATATAAAAGATCTCTACCGACGCCTTGATAGCAGGAACTGAGAAAACGGTACGGGTATGGAATGTGTCATAGTAATGCCAGGCTCTGATGCCGTCAAGACGGCTACCTTCAAAGCCTAGACAAGAGCTGGAGCTGTCTAGAAAAAGCTGACTATATCCAAATTACCGGGCGAACCTGCTAGGCAGATAAGGCTCCAGGAAGATAGTGTTACGGTTACGATACACCAGATGAGCGGGGCGGATGTTACGCAGCCACAGAAGCATCTGGCCGTCCAGAAGTTGAGGGGGCCCAATACCGTCCAGATGGACAGCCGCTATTTCCTCATCAGTAAAACGAGGGACAGATACGAAAATATTGTACATGTCTGCCCTCGCCAGTGCCATCCGACAAGTACGCATGGTCTCGAATTCCCAAGACTTATTACGATAACGGAAGATAAAAGCGTCGTCATCAGTTACGCCGTCTTCAGAGCCCGGTCTCATCGAAAACGAATAATGCATCAACAGTCACCCCATTAAATAATGATAGGGCAGCTCAGTCCGTTCAAAATCTTTTGTCACATCGTGGGCAATGACCTTAGATGTGAAAGTGCGAAGGCCACGGTGTATGCTGCACACCATGGCCGGGAGGAGAGCTAGCCGGACTCGCAAAACTAACTTCACAGCCGGAAGGATAAAATTAGGACTGATCCTCTCGATAGAACCTACTCCACCCGAGACTACACAATTTCGTAGCCATATCATCAAAAATCCCGCCAGGAGCGCCTTCTCTGACAACTCTTGGGTGTTCTGATAAAAATAATCGAAAGAGTCGGTCTGACTCCCGAATCTGTCACTAGTGGTGGCCACCCTCTTAGCTGACGGCACTAAGGCTTTTACCGCCTCCCGGGATTGAGGACGTCGGGGAGTAACTTGACCTGAGGCATCCGTCGTGAAGAGATAGCGCACCCAGTCCTTGGTATGAGGGGCATTCCCTTCCGAGCTGCTATCCTTTTTGGCTATTTGATGACATATGATATAATAGCACAATATCTCTTGATAAAGAGCCACGAAGCCTGGATACTGTCTTTCCAACTCTTCGAACTCCTCATTCGTGGGAGTATACGCCTCAAAAGCTTCGTCCCCCCAAGGAAGCTTGGAGATCGTATGCATTTCGTGAAGCGCAAGCCCCATTTCCCCTACGGGCGTATAGAAGGTTCCCGTACGGCGGTTATATATCTCCAGTAGAGATATAAATAATCTCTTGTTTATAGGCAAGCCATGGCTGGTGCCCCGAATAGCATGGTAAAGACCAATCTCACACAGAAAGGCCTCATACTTTCATAAAATTCACATAGACAGATCGGTCCACGAGGAAATGGAATGTATCTAGCTAGGGAGCATCAACCGACCAATGGGATAGGAGCCCTTCCGAGCAAGTTGGTTCATAAAAGTGTCGGCTGTAGAAAACGTGAAATTGGGACCCGGCACATTCAAGAAAGTACCCAGGGCCAATCCCATTACAGAACGGCTGGTGTGCACCTTGCCCGCACACACTGACTTCAGGCTGTTGTTATAATGGATGTCTCCCACAAACATCCCACTTCGGGTAGGAGTTAAAGACTCTTCCATCTTCCGGTCCAGTGGGAGCATATTAAACCAAGATAAAGAGAAGTGACGCTCCATCTGGGGGATGCGGATCGCTATCCCGTTAGAAACAAAACTCCAGTTCTCTGATACCTCCAGAATCTGACTGTTCTTCATAGTCAAGGCGTCTCCAAAGAAGAATGCGGGCTTCAAGTATTCCCCTTCTAATTTCTCCGAGTTCATCATAGCATTAAGAAAATAGAAAGGCTGGTTCTTAAGGGCATTTAATCTCGCCGGAGGCTCGTCACTCGGAAACTGGTCTGCCATATGCTGGACTATATGGTCGTACCTATAGCCCAAGGCAGCTTAGGCATTGCCTACCAGGAGCTCTCCAGCAGCATTAACCGGCAAATTTACTGAGAAGAAGACAGAAAAAGATAAGTTAAAAAGATGGACAAAAATGAACTAATGGGTGCTTTCGAGCTTATGCGGCTCCAACTTAACAAAGCCTCATGCGGCTCAGGAGAACACTTATGCAGCTCCAACTTATTGAAGCCTCATGCGGCTCAGGAGAACACTTATGCGGCTCCAACTTACTGAAGCCTCATGCGGCTCAAGCTCAGAAGAACATTCATGCGGCTCCATTTAGTGAAGGGTCATGCGGGCCCGCAGGGATCGGATAAGTTCGAAGCGCGTATGCGGCCACAGTGGCTATTCTTATGCGGCTCGCGGCTCGGCCATAGGACGAACATACAGCTCACATGAAAATAAAGGCTCATGCATAAAGCATGCGACGTAGCCATAGCAGTTAGGGTTCTTTAAACCCACATAAAGTCCTTACCAGCAATAGGGGGATGGACGTCAGGGTGAGCTGCGGGCACTTCGGCCGACGGAGGAGCGGCCGCGGTCGAAGTAGAGGCAGTCTTCTTGACCTTCGCCATCACAGACGACGAAGACGCCGCCTTCTTGCCTTTCGCCGCAACGGTCTTCTTGGGAGCCATTGGTGATTGAAGAAGAGGATGACAATGGGGTAGGGAAAGTTCGAAGTAAAGGAGAAAGTAAAGAAGTTTTCTCTCTTAAACTCCTCTTATTTATAGGAGGACAAGAGAGGGGGGGAAACACGTAGACTAATAACCGCCTCAGAAAAGACGAAACCGACTCCTCGAATTTCGTCCCCTCTCTCATAAAGGAGATTCACCCAGGGCATAAAATCCAAAGATTTAATGAGCCGACCCTTGGGATTTACCCTAAAGGTGGCACTAAAACGAATTTGAGGCAATTAATGACGTGCACACGTGGCAAGGAGCTATGCGGCCTGAAAGTCCCTGCAACGGATTGACTCAATACGGCTGAGACATCCATGCGACCGAGACATCCATACGACCGAGACATCCATGCGACCAGGACATCATATACGGCCAGAAGAATTTATACATGGCCATGCTTCCTATTCAAAGTATTTCAATTTTGCAAATTGAATACTTTGAAGGGGGTCTTGTAGAAGCATGGAAAAGAATAAAGAAAGATCCATGCGGCCAAGGAGCCCCATGTGGCTCAGAGAGTTCATGCGACTCAAGGATCCATGCGGCTCAAGCGTCTATGCGGTTCAAACAAGTTCTATGTGGCTCAGAGAGGAGCCATGTGGCCTGCAAACAGCTCTTCCGTTTGTCCTTTACTGCATTAAATGCTTTGACGGCTGACAGCTCTGACACATGACAGCCCTGACACAAAAATACAATTATGACTCCGTCATAATGGCAGACTCCTAGGAAAATAAAGGAAATCTCTGACACAATCTCCCGAAATCCAGAAACCTTCATAAGGATTTGACACGAGGACAGTCGCATGCGGCTCACGAAGACTATCCCCATGCGGCTCAAGCGAAGGCTGCCCCATGCGGCTCACGAAGACTATCTCCATGCGGCTCAAACGAATGCTGCCCCATACGGCTCACGAAGACTATCCCCATGCGGCTCACGAAGACTATCCCCATGTGGCTCACGAAGACTATCTTCATGCGGTTCACGAAGAAGGCACCCATTATGCGGTCACCTACACTTATGCGGCTCAGATCATTACCATGCGGTCCAAATGTTCAGGGGGCCACTCTCAAGCAGCCTTGACATGTGGCCAACCTTATGTGGCTCAACGAGGAGCAAACTTTCTGCGGCTCAGATTTTTGTAGTGGCTCGCGGTGAAGACACGTGGCATGATAGCGGGACACGTGGCATTAAATTGATCGAAATCTCGCAACAAATCCCAATAAAATATTAGGATCAAATCAGATCATTTGCAATCAAACAAATTAATGACACGTGTCGAGAAATCCGAGGTTGGCATGACAAATTAGGAGGATTTATGTCAATCATCATTAATTACCCACAAAGATTTGATGCAATCACATTTATTGCTCAAATCTTGTATATTCAAGATGAACGGCCCAGATCCAGTGATCCTTAGCCGCCAACTTTTAAGAATGGGCAATCATTGCAAACCCTAATGCTGCCTTCCACTCTTATAAATAGCAAGGTGCCATTCTCTTGCGAGGAGATACAGAGAGACAGACAGAGAAAAAGAAGATTTTCAGATAAAAAGAGAGAGAGAGACATTGAGAGCCAGAGAGCCAGAGAGAGAATATACAAAGCCTGAAAGGAGAGCATTTCTTCAGCAACGCCAAGCAGTTCTTCTACAGAGCCAAGGCTGCACCCGATCGTCCAAGGAGTAAGGCAGAGCTGCCGTCGCTTTCCCGAGCCTCTACCGTCACCCCCCAGAATCTAAAATAAACAATTGTACTTAGATTGCTGTACCTAGGTTTTCGTCCCTAGGCTTTTTTTTGGACAAGCGAGTTTGTATTGTGAAGTAAAAGTCCAGTCCTCCGATAATTGTTCTGTTCTTTTATATTTCGTGGCAAACAGTTATGGACATGACTTGGTCAGTGTGGAAAACATTGGGGAGGACAGTCGCTAGTGCGTATGGGAAGCCGAATAGGTAAACCATAGTTTTCAAAAGGAACTATGGTGATATATATTTGCAGATACCCTCTGACGTTTTGGACGTTACGGTCGGATACGTATGACTGGATGCCAGTTGCGTACTTATAGCCTAAAATTCCACCCATGCGCATGAAAGTTGTCCTCTAAATTGTACAATAGATGGTTAGAATTTTCTTTGCATATTGGTGTCTAGGAGAGTCTTTGCATATTATTATTATTCTGACAGTTCATATTAGCATGTTCTTCCTGTATCTTGTTACGTCCCTCTGAGGACATGGTGATCTCTCCAGGTATAGACGACGAGTAGTATCCTGAGGAGTACATTTTTGGACTAGAGTCTCCATTTGCAGCTGAGGAGGACTCACCTTCGGAGCTGATTTGATTCTACTCTTAGTTGATGGACTTATGTAGTTGATACTCTTTTTCCTATTCATTTCAGTTTATTTCTTTTCATAGCTCGGTAGTGGATTTGTTTTTGCCCGACAGATATTTCTTCTTATTTTGAGTTGAGACATTTGGTTTGTTAAATTCTCTTATTTATCATCGTGGATGAGATATAGATACTGCCTGTGACCATGTTATATTGTTATGAGCTGGTGCTCTTCTATTACAGCTTATGTGTGTACACGTGGATTCCATATATTGGAGTAGTCTGTATATGCATACAGCTAGCATGTATGTATTTTCTAGTCCTACTTATATTGGGACTGGGGCGTTACATGTTTTTGTGATGGTCCATGCAGGTCGGGATAAATTGTTTGGTTACTTTACCGTACCAAGCAAGCCTGCATATAGGAATAGAGTTTAAGAATCTCATCCACATGCTTAATCACCTTCCTTGATTTCAAAATTTTGAATTCTCGTTTGACTGCTTGTCTTGCATCTAGCTTGGTCTTGTCCTAATATAATCTCTATTTTTGTGCCAATAGGATGAATCTTCGTAGTGGTCGCACTACCCTTCTCGCTATTATTGATGGGAACACCACCACTCCAGAAGGACCAGCATATCAGCTACCCCCAACCATGTCCCCAACCACTCCAGCACCATCTGAACTATCATTCCAACCTGTAATGACACCACCCACTACTCAACAGCAAGCCCCGGCACCCCAAATGGGACAGAGAGGCCCCGAAAATCCTGTATCTCAAGAAGAGTACCTGCTACCCCCGCCACCCTATCTACCTCAGTTTCTACCATAGATTCCACCCCCATATCCACCTCAATATCCACCTTCATATCCACCATCATATCTACCACACCAGCCTCCATAGTATCTACCATCATATCCACCACAGTAGCCTCCACAGTATCCACCATCATATCTACAACGACAGCCTCCACAGTATCCACCACCATATCCACCCCAGTATCCTCTATAGTATCCACGTCAGTATCCTCCCTCATATCCACTACAGTATCCCCTTCCATATCCCTCATATCCACCACAGTACGGGCCTCAGGGTATCCCACAGTTTGTGCCCCAGATGCCATACATGCTTCCACAACAGCCCATGCCTCAGGTTGGTGGGACTACTACCGATCAGATCCTCGAGAGCTTAGTACAGGCCCAGATGCAGCAGAACGAGGCTATTAGGAGGAGTTTGGAGACAATACTGACTCGAGCATCCAAGCCTCTGTGGGTACTATCGAAGGGTTCCGTAACATGAATCCTCCATACTTCAAAGGTACTGAAGACGTCATTAGAATTACCAATTGGCTGGTTAAGACAAAAAATCTGTTGAAGGCTTCGGAGTTATCTGTAAACCTATGGATGACGACAGTAAAATTATAGTTGGAAGGAAATGCTTACGATTGGTGGGCTGCAGAGGAGAGACGGCTAGGAGTTAATCAGACATGGAAGGAATTCAAAGAGTTGTTCAATAAGAAGTTTTTCTCCGACACTGCCAAAGACGCACTTTATGACCAGTTCCTACACTAGGAACAAGGAAGCATGATAGTTGATGAATACGACGCCGAGTTCAGTCGGTTGGGTCGTTTTGCTCCCGGATTAGTTTCGACGGAGTTGGAGAAGGCCAAGAGATTCCATAGAGGATTGAGCATAGAGCTTCAACGACACACTAGTTTTGAGTCCCGAGACTCATACGTAGCAGTATTGGCTGAAGCAAGGACTCAAGAGGCCATAAGTAAGAAGGCACAACAAGGACGATCTGTTTCGACCGTTACATCAGCGAAGACTACACCAGCAGGGCCCATACGACATCCCGCGATACATCAGCAGCCTAGAGCTTCCCCACAGCCAGTGAGGTAATTACCCACCTGTCATTATTACGATAAGAAAGGACATTTTCAGAGGGATTGTCGTTGTAAGTTGGGATTGTGTATGGTTTGCGGGTCCAATCAACACCAAGCTCGAGATTGTCCTTCTAGACAGCAGCAGATACAGGGTGTAGCATTACCAGCACTAGGAGGAGTAGCACCACGTCCGCCAGCAGCTATTAGATGTCTAAGGGACAATCAAAACTCGGGACAAGTCTGTTTCACTTAACAAAATTGCCAAACAAAGGTTGGATTTTGAAAATAAAACGAAAAAAAGTACAAGAAGTACAAATTTGATTCTGGGAAAGTATTGCTATAGAAGTCTGATCTGTAAATGATCACTTTGTTCCTTGGACCATATAATGATGATGATGATCACTGCTTGAAGTAGAACAACTTGGAAGAACTAATTCACCAGAAAGGTATCGACGCACTTGGGCACTGATGGCGAGGTCGAATGCTTTCCTGCTTTGCTTCACTCTGTTCTGAAAGAAAAGTTGAAGAAGAATGCTCTGGAGAATCAAAATCTCGAAGTTTTGATCTCTGTATTCTCTCCTGTCTCTCTGTCCTCCTCTTTTTTGTCCTTGAGAAAAATGAGTCTATTTATAGACTGGGGCTTCTGTGCGTAAAAGAGCATCAAAATCTGTCTTTACGCTAACAACTGCCACCCATGATCAAAGTCATCCTTTGCATACGTTGACACGTGTCCCATCATTTCAGTAAGAATAGGATACATGTACACACATTCTTCGAAATATGTGGCATGAAGGCCATGTAGGCAAACCACGTTCCAAACTGGCCAGAAAGAATAGGGCATAAAAATAGCCCCAACATCCTCTGGGCGTAAAGCAGTAAGATGAACGTAAAATAGCTCTGTCATAGGTTTCCCGCGTAAAGTGGTTATTGAATAACCTTGAGCGTAAAATGGCTCAAATAGACTTTACGCACACATTATTTTATGAGCATAAGAACTCATATAAAACTCCGTGCGTAAAAGAAACCATACAGTGAGCGTAAAGTAGCTCGATCCCCATAAACGACAACAATGGTCTTTGTATAAGACAAATTCCATTGAATTCTGTGGTAAATGCCATCATTAATATCTTCATGTCAGAGTTTGTATTAAATGCGAGATTTGACAGCTTTGTCCAGCGTAAAATCATGGGTGTAGACCCGAGCGTAAAATGATCAGCCTTCTTAGGTGTAAAGTGATTGGCCTCTCCTTGGCATAAAAGGGATCAATTTGAGTAGACTGGACTATCACTTTGACCCTTCTTGTGAAGCACTTTTTACGCTCCTACAAGACCCCCTTCAAAGTTTTCAAATATCTCCAAAATTTGAAACACTTTGAACAGAAGCGTAAAAGTTAAGATTTGATCTGCCAGCATAAAATTCGGGATACGCAACAGCCATCAGCGTAAAAGCGAGGATGTCCAACAGTCGGCGTAATTTCTAATAGTGTCGGTCAACACTTAATTGTCACAATGAATTTCTTTTTTCGAAACTTTCGAATGCCTTTTCGCTTCCCCGAGTTTGCATTTATAATGAATAGTTTCCAATGAGGAATATGGAGAGTTGATTTAACCGTATAAATGAGGAGAAATTCTTCACTTTTGTTATTCATCTCCATAGTGACATGGCGCCCAAGAAGGAGATTAACAATGAAGAGGCTTCGGGCTCAAGGATTGACTTTGAGCGAGCACGCAACTTTGTAGTGTGCTTCGGATTAACTCTAGCAGTCTTCAGCCGCATCGACGGTGGTCTCCCAACTGCATATGAGGGCTCGGGAGATGCAGAAGCATTTTTAAATCTGATGCGTCGCTCCGGGATTCACAACATGCGTGAGTTAGGTGCCTCCCTTCGTCAGTCCAACGAAGGAGAGGGAAAATGAAACTCCATGTATTGCGACTCTCTTATATGTAGGGATCCACTCCCCCCCTTTTTATAAATAAAGTCTGATGTTAATCTCAACTGTTCAACATTTATTTTGACTGCTTCTGTGGTTGTTAATTCCCAAGAAATAAACCAACACGTAGCATCTGTCTTGTGGTTACAAGAGCCTTTAAATAGGATCTTCCCCCGAAATAGACTCATCCCAACAGTTCTTCAGCCTTTATAAATAGCCGAGAATGTTTCATATATTCTCGTACTCATTCCACTGGAGATAACTTTCTGTGATGTTGTTCTCCAACAAATGAGGATGGCGAAGCTTTCCCACAGTGTTCTTTTGTATGCCCAGTCATTAGACGCAGATTCAACTACCGTTAGAGCCAAACCATTCGACTCAAATAGTAAGTCCGATCGTAAGCAAATATCTGACTTTCGAATGAGCGTAAATTCTTGACGAGCGTAAAAACTCACTGAAGCACTGGCGTAAAAGCCTTGTTGAAGCACCGGCATAAAAGCCTTGTTGAAGTACTGGCGTAAAAGGCCTTGCTGATTGCTGGCGTAAAAGCCTTGCTGAATCACTGACGTAAAAGCCTTACTGAAGTACTGGCGTAAAAGGCCTTGCTGATTGCTGGCGTAAAAAGCCTTGCTGAAGCACTGGCGTAAAAAGCCTTGTGATCTGTTTTTTTTTAATTTAGCATTTAATACGCATCTGATCATGCTTCTGTTTTTAAAACACTTCTTCTTTGTTGTTTTCTGCAGAAGTTTGGCTGAGCAGCTTTTCCAGAACCGGCATTGGCAATTTTGACGTTGTGAGGAGCGTTCTTCTGACATCAACATCAAGGAGCTCATGCGCTTTTGATGTGCAAATCAGACAACTCAGAACTCTTCGTGAGATAGAAGGGTCTTCCTCTGTTGGTAGGAAGAGCCTTTATACACGGAGAGTTGGATGGTGGAGTCAACTCTACCCCGAGAAATCGGGTAGTAGAGTTCCTTTCGCGGCAGAACTAGGAATCGTATCCCAATGCTGGATACATTCCTATCTTCTTTGAGGTGCCGCCACTAATCCACCAATTGTATTGGCAGCAACACGCCTTCGGGCTGCCATACTCTGGGGTTCTCCTCTCGTCTGAGAGAGAAGACCAGAGTTTGATTCCTGCTGTTCTGGTTGCCACTGGAGCTCAGACAGTCAGGAACTGCCACCAACAACGAACCCGTCAAAGAGGATCAAAGAAGAAATAGATCTCTATTAGGTTATCGTTGGTGTATAGAATGAAAATCCAAGAATGTAAGAGATTTCCATTATAACTTGTAAGAAAGTCTAAGAAATGTAATAGACTTTTTGATGATATGGGAATGAAAATGATGATTCTTCTATGATCAATGATTTGTATCTATTTGGATGTAATATGGACATGATAGATAAATGAAATCTTGTTTTCTGTTTTAGAGTATATGATACTATCAGAGGTAATATGGACATAATAGCATATATGAACTCAAAAGAAAATTAGATTAATATCTATGTAGAGGTCAAATAGAAGTGATAGATAAGTAGGTAGATTTAGCATTTATCCAGAGGTTATGAAAACATGATAAATAACGAATCCCACTTTTTAATCAATTGAGACAAGAAGTCAGCTTAACCAAACCTTGGTAGCTGGGGAATAAGAAGACAGATGTTGTGAGCATATACGTTAAAACGGTGGACGAATCAATGTATTTCTTGGGAACAGAAAGGACGATTCAATTCCATAATTAAATGGATGAACCTGGTAACATGAATGAACGAGTCTTTTCGGAAATAAAAAGTCGTTTTCAATTTCAGAGACCAGTTCATTAGTAATCCTCCTCTATAAATAGGTGAGAATTCTCTATAATCATTTCATTCTTATTTCTACTCCTCTATTGGGAATGTCTTCCGAGGATGTACAGTAAAAGAATGAAGTCTTCAGGAACATTGAGGACGTCATTGAGACATGCCCTGCTGAGCCAATAGTGACGGGTCCGACCGAAGTAGACAACAGTTCTTCTACGCCCAAGCCGCCCCAAGACATCTCCGCTTTCTTAGTAGAGCCAGGAAAAACTTCTGAAGAAGAAGCATTGAGGATGACCGCCTACAAATTTTTCATGAGTTCAGGAAACGACGCCTTCTATGCGTTGGCCGACTATGTATTCAATAAGGAAGGGAGTGGCCCTCGTCCTTAGTCTTTTATCTTGAACAAAAATAATAATAAAAGAAGTTTTATTTTTGTTCTGTCTTCTCTTTTTATACATAGTATTTCTTAAGAAATTTGCCATTGATCGGCAGCATGAATAGATCTCCATTGGGTTTTGACAACCGATAGGCGCCATTGGAAAACACGGACTCAATTACATAAGGGCCTTCCCATTTTGCTTGGAATTTCCCTTTACTTTTATGAGTCATTACCATCTGTCGCCGAACAGCTAATACAAGCTCGCCAACTTTGAATACCCTCACCTTAACTTTACGATTAAAAGTTTGAGATATGCGGGCTTTATATAGTTCAATGTGTTATTGTGCTTGAAGACGCTTCTCATCCAATCCTTCAAGTTCTTGGAGTCGTAAGCGATCATTATTCTCCGTAGTTAGCTCATTAGCAATGGCTATTCGTAGAGAAGGGATCTGGATTTTCAATGGGAGAATAGCTTCGCATTCATAAACTAATGAGAATGGTGTAAAACCAGTAGGAGTCCAGACTGTTGTTCGATAAGCCCATAAACATTCTCTAAGTTTCTCATTCCAATTACGTTTATTGGAAGAGACAAACTTTTTGAGAAGTTTGATGATCGTCTTATTGAAAGCTTTAGCTAAACCATTAGCAGCTGGATTATAAGCCGTAGAAGCCAAATTCTGAATTCGATTCTTGTCACAGAATCGATAAAATGCTTGACTGGCAAATTGTGGACCATTGTCATAAATTATCCGCCGAGGAATCCCGAAACGATAAATGACATGGTGTTTGATGAAACTGATCATGTTAGATGTTTTTACTTCCGCAAGGGGGACTGCTTCTGCCCACTTCGAAAAGTAATCGGTTATAGCTAGTATAAACCGATGTCCTTTGACAGAAGGAGGGTTAATAGGACCAATGACATCCATACCCCAAGCTTCGAAGGGCCAAGAGGCTGCTGTAGGATGTAGAAATTTAGATGGTTGATGAATAAAATTAGCTTGAATCTGACATGCTTTACATCTTCTGGCATAATCTACAGCATCTGCTATCATAGAAGGCCAATAATACCCCATTCTCCGAATGCGATCTTGCAACTTTGGACCCGGTTGATGAGCACCACAGACACCATCATGAGCCTCACGCAGTATTTGTTTGGCTTCACTTTCTGAGAGACAGCGCAGCAAGAGTCCGTCATATGAACGACGATATAGCATATGTAAAGACGAATTATAATAGAATCGAAACGATCGTCTCTTAATTGATGCAGCTTCTTTAGGATCTTCAGGCAAAATCCCATGAACTGCATAATCAATGAATGGAGTTCTCCAATCTTTCTGCTGGGAACTTGCCTCTGTAACATAACTTTGTTCAATATGCAGATTACTCTTCACACAGAACAAGTCTCGGTCCAACAAAGTAATTGTATTTTGCCTTCGGATTGGGACAGCCAAGTCTGCAGCTAAACTGGCAAGAGCATCAGCCTCCCCATTCTGAGAATATAGTACAAATTCAATGAAGAATCCTTTGAATGATAGGACGAACTCGACTACCACCTGATGATAGGGGATGAGATTAGGATTTCTGACTTCATAAGTCCTTCTAACTTGATTAACGATCAATTGAGAATCTCCATAAGCCTCTAAGAATTCAATATCCAATTGTTTTGCTACTTGGAGACCAATTAATAGAGCATTATATTCTGCTACATTGTTAGAGCATGGCTCATTAAGAGAATATGCACGGTATATGACCATTTTGTCAGGAGAAACCAAGACAATTCCTACCCCAGAGACAATATTGCCTTTAGGTCCCACACGTGATGCTCCATCAAAATATAATTGCCATATATCATTCTTCAAAGTCATGTTACAATCCACTACTTCGTCTGGAATGTCTTCATATAATTTCGAAGTTTCAGGTATAGGATGAGCAGCTAAGAAATCAGCTAATGCTTGGCCCTTCACTGATTTTTGAGGCACATAAATCATATCATAAGGAGTGAGCAACATCGCCCAGGTGGCTAACCTGGAATTAAGAATGCTCGGTTTTCTCATCAATACCCGAATGGGATTTATTCTGGAAATGACATGAATAGTCTGTCCAGTGACATAATGCCTTGTCTTTTGGACGGCAAAAACCACGCTAGACATTCCTTTTCCACGGGAGTATATTTGTGTTCAGCTCCGACCATCATTCTGCTCAGATAATATATTGCTTGTTTATGACCCATATCACTTTTCTGTGCCAGAAGAGCGCCAAGTGAATGATCCAAGGCTCGAACATATAGCAAAAATGGTTTTCCTATCATCGGAGGTACCAGAACAGGCGGGTTTGTAAGATATTGCCTAATGTCATTGAAGGCTTTTTGACACGCTTTATCCCAGACGAAAGATACCCCTTTCTTTAATAGACGGGAGAAAGGTTGACATCTCCTCGAAAGATTAGATATAAATCTTCTGATATAAGCGATACGGCCCTGAAAGCTACGGAGTTCTTTCAGATTACGAGGAGGACGCATTTCAAGAATTGCTTTAACCTTATCAGGATCAACATGGATACCTTAAGAGGTAATGACAAATCCTAGAAACTTGCCACTAGAAATCCCTAAGAAAGACTTAGTAGGGTTCATTTTCAATTGATGTTGGCGCATCAATTCAAATACTGTCTTCAAGTCCTGAATGTGATCATTCTTTGACCGACTTTTAACAGCAATATCATCTACGTAGCATTCAACTATTTTTCGTAGATGTTCTTGAAAGATATTGCTTATAGCACGTTGATATGTGGTACCGGCGTTTTTAAGACCAAACGGCATAACCGTATAGCAATAAACCCCAAGGGGTGTTCAAAAAGATGTATGCTTCTCATCTTCTGGATGCATCTTGATCTGATTGTATCCTGAGAATCCGTCCATGAAAGACATACGTTCAAAACCGTATGTATTGTCTATCATGACATCAGTAATGGGAAGTAGAAATTCGTCCTTTGGATAAGCCGTATTAAGATCTCGGTAATCTATACAAACTCGGACTTTTCTGTTCTTCTTCATAATAGGAACAATATTGGCCACCCAATCTGGGTGTTGTTCTTCACGAACAAAGCCACATGTAATCAGCTTTTTGACTTCTGCTTTAATTGCATCCATCATATCTGGTCTAAAGCACCGTTGCTGTTGTTTTACAGGCTTGACATTAGGCAAAATGTTGAGTTTATGAGTAGCAACTTTAGGATCTAGACCTGGCATATCCTCATAACTCCATGCAAAGATGTCAATGTAATCTTTGATAAGTTTTATCAGCTCTTCCTTTTCATCTTCAGAAAGATTCTTACTGATGAATATTGGTTTGGACGTAACTCCGTCTCCAACATCAATCTGGATAACCTTATCTTCTGTAGATGGCTGTCGTTGTTCAAAACGAAGTTCCCATTGAGTATCCATCTGTTGAGCCCAAGGATCATTCTCAAATGGCTCTGATTCATCATCGGCTTGAACCATATTGACTGAGAATATTTGTCCAGATTCACAATATGAGGAACGAGACATATCGGATTCGATGAATAGAATTTCTTCTGAATCTGATGATTGCGAAGAGCTAGAAGAGAATTCTTCTTGTATATCGTCATTAAACATATAGGACGGATCATATCCCAACCCATGACGAGTCTTCTGGTAAAACGGATCACCGCATAATGGTAGTCGTCTACCCTTGCCTTGATTAAGACCTTGTATAGTCTTCAAATCATACCCCATGTTCTGGATGATTTTGATAGATTGCTGACTGTATTTGTCAATTTGGATTCTTCCTTTATCTTTATCCTTCAGATTATCTGTCTGAGTAACAGGAATATTTCTAGCCAGGCCAAACACAATTTGACGCTTGTTTTTCTTATCAGATGGGACCACGAAATAGGATTCTTCGTGACGTTTGAAGTTTACGCAAGCTTGTGATGAAGCGGCTACAGGAAGCAGATAGGGAGAAGATGTCAAGAACTTTTGAGCATAAGGTCCGACATCGACATGAGGAGGAAAAGAATTCTCCTTATGATCAATGTATAAAGTTTCTTCCGGTTCTATGTTGTCTTTATATTGATGACTTTGATTATCAGAAGATAAAGTCATTCTCTCAATAAACTTGACAGCCATATACTCGAACAGGAAATCTTCATTGATATCAAACAGTACAGAATGATCAATATTTACATCATTTACAATCTGATTGCTACGTTTTGGATTAATCAATAGTGGACCATCATCCGTCTTCTGCGTAGATTTGCCAAGATTGACGCTCAATGGTGATTCTGGATCATTCGTACAAAAAGTACGCCCTTTAATCTTGATCATAACAGGTTGAACTTGGCTCTTAGCAGGAATATTTATTGATCTCTCAGATGAAGTTTGAGTTCTTCCTTTAACCTTGATTATCAAAGGTTGATCATTGACAGGTTGGAATTGGATTCATCCCTTGACTATGATCTTCAAAGGTTGCTCCTCTGGCAGATCTTCATTAATGGACTGATCCTCAGATAATGATTGATCTTCAGCCATGTCTGATATATCTTTCACATACTCTTGTTTATAAAGCCTTGAATCAGAGAAGTAGGCTTCGACACCCTTGAACGGATTAATATCAGCAAACTCAGTTTTCACAACTCCTTGGGAGTCCACATATTTGAAACATTGGTGAAGAGTTGAAGGCACAATATTGTGCTCATGAATCCACGGTCTTCCAAGAAGAATATTGTAGGATACGTCCGAGTTGATAACATAGAAAGTTACCATAGTTCGAAGATCACCAATCTGAATCTGCAAACGAATCTTCCCCAGTGGTTTGCTCTTGCCAGAGTTAAAACCAACTATCGTAGTACTAGTGTAAGTTAGCTCACTAGTAGGAATCCTCAGGGGTCTTAGCATACTCTAAAGAATTATACTAATTGAAGACCCAGGATCAATATAAATCCTGTTAATTTCAGTGGATCCGATATATCCAATGTAGCACAGAGGCCTATCATGCTTGTTGTGTTTCAATAGCATATCCTCTTGTGTAAAGGTGATGTTGGGAATTGCTTCCATCACACTATGACATTGCGGACATGACATTGGTATATTATCAGGAGTCTTAAGTTGAGCCAAGCATGAATCTGCTTAAAGTAAAGCTTCGCTCAAAGTCTCTCTGCTTTCTCTGGAAAGGCGAAGCAGTTCAAATATAGATAGTCTAGCCGGAGTATTGGCTAACTGAGCTAGAATATCAAACTTGTAAGGCTTCATCACCACCCCCTGATTAGAAGCAGACTTCAATGGGGTATCAAAGCGTACTGCCTTCTGTTTCCCCTTTTCAACCACAGACGGTTTAACAGGAACAGAAGAAGGTTGAACTGGTAGAGTTTCTACTACATCTTCTGCTTCTTTGGAGGATCCCTCATAATCTTTGTGGTACTCTTTCCCAGATCTTGTACCAGCAAAAGTTTTTTCTTCAGACTTAGGAGAAGAAAGTACCATATTACAGGATTTAGTCTTTCTTCCCTTAGCCTTCTTCTTGTGAGGGTTGTTACGAGGAACTTCAGAACCCAATCCAGCAATGGAATTCTGATTTTGAATTTGTAAAGGAAGACGTATTCCTTTATTATAATTCAAACCTTCTGCCTTTTGAAAGTCATAACCCATCTTCCTCATAAGAAGGACAGATTGCTGACTATACAAGTGGATAGGCAGTGAGCTTTGGACAGGTGTTTCAGCACAGGAAGAGGAAGAAACCTCTGTAACTACAGGAGAATGAAGCATAGATGTCTCTGTAGTTAAGGAAGAAGAAGGATTCGGGATACGAGGAGAAATCCCTGTTGGAGCTTTTTCATAAGCAGCAAAAACTTGTTGTGTCCGGTATAAAGGAACACTATTCATGGCTAGCCACTGCTGATGAGTAAGCTTGAGCTTGGTAGGAGGAGCTAGACTTGGAGGACAGATATTTAGTCCTTTCAGTCTATCTTCTAGAGGAAGGCCATCCCATAGATGATCCAAGTCATCAGGATTTGGAATAACATACGAAATTATGTTGCAGGTTTTAACTTTTTTACCTTTCTTGGATTTTAAAGTTTTACCTTCATTTTCTAATTCAGGTACTAAGTCAGGATGTACCCACATGATTTCATCATTCTTCAATGTGAGCGGCAGCAATCCTGTATTTTCTTCCCTAGCAGGCGGGATATTCACGATCTTCATCGTCGCCTTCGAAATTGGAATAATTCCATCTGGGACTTGTTATGGAGGAAAATCCTCGAACTGAAGAGAAACCATATTGGTCGTAACCGTATGGTCATCATTGGTTAAAGCGATAGCGCCACCATTTATCAGCTCTTGGATCTTCTTTTTCAAGACATAGCAAGCACTGGTAGGATGATTAATATATCTATGATAGATACAGTATTTGGGATTGTCAGTCAGATTCACCTCATTAGGCCTTTTTGGCTCTAGAATCTGAAGTTTATCACTTTTCACCAGACATTAAAATATCCCTGGGATATCACTTTCGTCAAAAGAGTATTCTTTCTTTGGCCTGGAAGATTCCTGATTATTTGGCGTCATTTTGTTCTTAGAAAGATTGACCATAAGAGTATCTTTTCCTTTCACATTACGATTGCCAGGATTATTACCAGGATTACTTTTCTTCCCTTTGTCTTCTGAAGCGAAAATAATCCCGTGTTCACGAGCCAACCTACTATTGATCTTGGCAGAAACTGCTGCTATGATAAACGAAGCCCAATCTGTGAATTGGGAACCTGTAAAGACAGCAATAGATGGTCGCAGATTCATCTTGGATGTATCAATCAACGCTGAATCTGGCATACCAGGAGGCATCTTTAGAGTAGCCTGTCGGAAACGTTCAATGAACATCCGAGTATCTTCTTTCTCCTTTTGTTTGATTTCTATCAAGGAGGACATGTTCATGTCCATACCTCCTTCATAGAAGCGGGAGAGAAACATTGCCTTGAATTCGTCAAAAGACGAAATAGAGTTATCGGGTAAGCTACGATACCAGTCGTAAGCTGAACCCGTCAGGCACCCGATGAACACTCGAGTGAGAAGAGCATCATTTTTCTGTAAGTGTACAGTCATAATATCAAAGTAATTGATATATTAACTGGGAGATGCTTTTCTATCGAATAAAATCATGGATTGCGGCTTGAACTTCGGTGGAAAGGGTACATCATTCCAATGAGGAGGATAAGGTTGCTTAATCCCTAACCTCTGGAGCTGATCTTTGTGCCTCAAAACTTCAAACTGTGCTTTGAGTTCACGCACTGCTTGAATGGCTTCGCTGGTTTGAGGAAGCACATTTGATTGAATAGTCGTTGGATGTACCGTAACCCCCACTGGAGGTGGTACATCTTCTGGAATAATGGGATCTGGAGATGCAGAATTTTGATTAATAGCAGGCTCTTGAACATTCAAAGGTATATTAGCCCCTTGACTATCTTGAGTTTGTACTGCTACTGGTACCGGAGTTATTACTGTAGGTTGAGCAGTTTGCTGATTCAAAATTATCTGATGCATGCTTTGCACCATGTTAAGCATGTCTTTCAATGATTGCTCCACTGCAGTGAGACGTTGTTCCGTATTAGAAGATGACGTCTCTGGTTCATCTCCAACAGCGTAGGATTCAACCTCTCTTGAAGATACAGAAGGATTAGTATAGAAGTATGAATCCACACTATCGATATCAGACTCAAAAGATTGAGTACCCCCAGCTTCTGAATCAGAAGTCTGCAATTGTCTTTGTCTTCTTGATCGAGTATTCTGATATACTCCTTCAAAGGAATCAAGAAGCCTGTTGAACTGTTGTTGACCTGGGGTTTGGGACATATTCTGTCTTGGATGTCGTCCTCTGTTAGTATGAGATGCCATGTTGACTGACACATATGACAGCTCATGTTCTTGGTCTTCAGCTTGATGTTGAGGCGAGTTAAAACTTAAACGATCAAAAACTGACCATTCTGAAGCCGAACAACAACAGTTGATCACAACCTGGTGATATTCACAATGATGTTTTTCTTGGAGGAATATTATCGGGGATTGTCTGTTTTTACGTTTTTGCATTAGCAATTCACGTAAATCAGAAGGAACAGATGGAGTATTCTTCTTTATGACATTTGGGGTAGAAAAACATTTAGTCCCTTGTGTATAAAGAAGATTACCGGCTGCATTCGCAGAACCAAACTGTACATTTTTATGCGTTTGGAGTTGTGTGCGTAAATCTTGAGATTTAGCACGAAGGACTCCATTTTCTTGGCGTGTAATTTGTAAGTTTGGTACTTTGCGTAAAGCAGTATAAGAAGGTTGTTGGTGTAGGATAGAAGCTTTACCAACGACATTTTTATGCTGCACACGTTTAGGTACATTCACATTAGATGTGCAAACATCGTTATGAATTTTATCTACACTGTCAAAGACATGAGACTTATCTTTACGCGTAGAGCGTAAAAATTGATTATCTACCACGTCACAGACGGAAGATTTTGCTTTACGCGAGGAGCGTAATTTATTTGAGCCTACCACGTCACCGACGGAAGACTGATTCTTACACTCAGAAGCATAAACTTTAGAGTCTGCCCCATTACGAATGGGAGATTCATTCTTATGTACTGAGCGTAAAATTCGGTTCTTACCCACTGAGCGTAAAACTTGATTCTTACGCAGTGGGCGTGAAACCTGATTATCTTCACCGTTACAAACGGGAGATAAATCGTCACACTTTGAGTACAACTCTGAAGTAAGGATTGCCTCGTTACGAACGGGAGCCCCTACGACACGAGTAGAAAGAATTCCCTTGTCATCAGAAGCAGCAGAGAGATCAGAAACCACTTTGGATTTGGGAATCCAAACTTTTCGTGCTTTGCGAGACTTTTGAACATTGGAGTGGCGAGAACCACCCCCAGTTCGGAGCATTTCTTCGTAGGCAGTTTGGTCGAAGTGTACAACCACAGTCTTCTTGGTCGAACCGACCGAAACATCATCATATTGAGCAATCGCCTCCGCATTAGAGGAGAAGGTCGTCCACAGCTGAGTCGCCATTTTGTTTCACTTAACAAAATTGCCAAACAAAGGTTGGATTTTGAAAATAAAATGAGAAAAGTACAAGAAGTACAAATTTGATTCTGGGAAAGTATTGCTATGGAAGTCTGATCTGTAAATGATCACTTTGTTCCTTGGACCATATGATGATGATGAAGATCACTGCTTGAAGAAGAACAACTTGGAAGAACTAAGTCACCAGAAAGTTATCGACGCACTTGGGCACTGATGGCGAGGCCGAATGCTTTCCTGCTTTGCTTCACTCTGTTCTGAAAGAAAAGTTGAAGAAGAATGCTCTGGAGAATCAAAATCTCGAAGTTCTGATCTATGTATTCTCTCCTGTCTCTCTGTCCTCCTCTTTTTTGTCTTTGAGAAAAATGAGTCTATTTATAGACTGGGGCTTCTGTGCGTAAAAGAGCATCAAAATCTGTCTTTACGCTAACAACTGCCACCCATGATCAAAGTCATCCTTTGCATACGTTGACACGCGTCCCATCATTTCAGTAAGAATAGGATACATGTACACACGTTCTTCGAAATATGTGGCATGAAGGCCATGTAGGCAAACCACGTTCCAAACTGGCCAGAAAGAATAGGGCGTAAAAATAGCCCCAACATCCTCTGGGCGTAAAGCAGTAAGATGAGCATAAAATAGCTCTGTCATAGGTTTCCCGCGTAAAGTGGTTATTGAATAACCTTGAGCGTAAAATGGCTCAAATAGATTTTACGCATACATTGTTTTATGAGCGTAAGAACTTATGTAAAACTTCGTGCGTAAAAGAAACCATACAGTGAGCGTAAAGTAGCTCGATCCCCATAAACGACAACAATGGTCTTTGTATAAGACAAATTCCATTGAATTCTGTGGTAAATGCCATCATTAATATCTTCATGTCAGAGTTTGCATTAAATGCGAGATTTGACAGCTTTGTCCAGCGTAAAATCATGGGTGTAGACCCGAGCATAAAATGATCAGCCTTCTTAGGCGTAAAGTGATTAGCCTCTCCTTGGCATAAAGGGGATCAATTTGAGTAGACTGGACTATCACTTTGACCCTTCTTGTGAAGCACTTTTTACGCTCCTACAAAGTCTTCAGTATGATCACCGCGGGGCCACCAACCCAAGGAGCCATAGATACATGTATGACGTCTTAGTTAAATTTACCGTTGCATGACCATGATCATAGAATGACTTAGAAATTTTATGATATAAACCTTGATGATATAAAAATACGAGGGTATCCTATCTAGTTAGAAACCACCACCACGATCCTTGTAAGTACCATGATTTATTCCACTCCCTCGGATCGTATGACAACGTAGTCCCCTGCAAAAATGCGAAAGTACGAAGGCGACATACACAACCGTTTATCTCTTTTGCACGAAAATCGTGACACGATTTTCGTGCTCTATTCTTCCTCCGTCTTATACTTTATTTCCATAAATCGTGCGTTATTTTTATTTCGAGGACGACATTCTTATAAGTTGGGTAGGTTGTAAAATCCCTAAATTTTTGGAATTTTTTTATTATTTAATTGCCTTAAATATGATTTTATGGAATTTATGAGTAGTTTTAAATTAAATTTTTATTAAATATGATCCTAGCCATTGTTAAGTTTTGGAGCACAAGACGACTAGGATTTGTGCCACATAAGATGTAGCAGTGTACCTTGACTAGTGTATTAGTTATACTAGGGGAGGTCTAGCCATAATGATGTCCGAACTAGGAAACCGGACCAAGTTGAGAAATGACTCATTTAAATCGTTTGATTAGTTAATATTTAATATATTGATTTTTTAGATGACCGGTTGGACCAAATCAGCATGAACTGGACCCAAACCAATTCCAAGCTCATGTAGGCATGTAGTTGACCAAAGATGGCCATGTAGGCATATTTTATGTATGTACAAATATTTCTTAAACTATTTTAGAACTTGATGTATATTTTTCTAATTATTTAATTATGGTACAAAAATTTGTATTTTTATTATTAAATAGGTGTTTGTGAATATTTGTACATTTTTCTGGACTCGAATAAAGGGTGTAGTATGAGTTCACTAAACCGAGTAATTTTTATTATTTTATTATTATTAAAGTGATTTTTGTGATTAAATAATCATAATTATTATTAGATATTATCATTATTTAATTTTTTGGCCAATTGAATTTATATGCATATGTACATATATTTAAATATACTAAATATATGGATAGATAATAATAGGATTTTTTTTAGATTTATTTGTGTGTATATATATATATATATATATATATATATATATATATATATATATATATATAAGCTTTTGGAAAAAAAAGAAAAAAAAGCATTTGTCGGCACTGTTCATTCTCTCCCCAAGCCCGAGCCCGACCTCCTTTGATAACGAGTAAATTTTTTTTAAAAATTTCAGGATTGAATAGCAATCAAATCTTTTTCAATCAAATCTTCACTATTAGAATCCTAAATCTATTCTCAATTGGATCACTCCAAATCTATTTCAAATTGAACTAGATTTCAATCACGAAAGCGGATTAACTCTCGAGAAACAGAGGATATATAAAGCCTCGAGAAAGCTTCTCGTTCCCCAATCGCGTGGACCACAGACCTAGCTCTTCGACACCAGCACCCACGCCAACCCTTGGCGAGTCTCCCTGACCTCGTTTCACCGCCATCTACCGCCGGGAGAGGGCCAGTCGACCGCCTGTGATGGCGGCACAGGCACAGCTGCAACAACACTTAAGGTACCTGCCTTCGTTCAATTATTTCTCTGATTATACTTGATGGTTTGTCGATCTATAAAACCCTATGCAGAGCCCATATAAACCTCAACAACTCCTTTCAAATAGTTCAGATTAAACTGCAGCAAGTTGCAGGAAAAATTGATTTAAAGATCATGAAAAACCCACATGTCTTATCCTCATAATTTGACAGTTTTCTCGATTTAAAACCCTATATTGGAAGGCCAATAACTCCAGGTTTTAAAATATTTTAGGAATCGGTCTGAAGAGAGTTAAAGCCAATATAACCGAGATTAAAACCTTTCGGTTAGTTTTAATTATTGCCTAGTATATTCTGTGATAAATCAGTTTGAAAATTTTGAGAAAACTTGTTTTCGAAACACTAAAAACCCGGTACGAGGTCCGTTCCGACAAACCAGACAACCTTGTCACAAATCGAAAGTACCAAAAGGTGCATATCGACTTTGTGGACGTGTGGCCTTCGACGGAATTCGAATTGGTTGCGTGTGCGCGACGAATTTGACCCGTATCCGTCGAAGAACGTCGTATCGGCCTATTCCGAAATTTTCCAATTACTTTGTGCACACTCATCAGACCGTGACGAAACTTACGCCATTGGACTCAAAATATTTTTCTAGTCCTGTGAGCCAAGTTTTGTCCGATTCTGAGACCGTTGACCGGATCGCCGTTTTGTGGGCCCTACGATCCAACTCAACAGGCAATTTTGTGCACGGCTCATCGAAATCCAAAATTGGACATACCGTTGGGTTCGTCTCGTCAAAATAAATCTGTAGACATGTTGTTTGACGACTTTAGAGACCGTTGGTTCTGGCACGTGTTTCAGTGCAAAGCGAGTCCAAAGGCGGACATCGTTTTGACCCAAAATTACGATTTTGCCTCTGTTCCAAAATTGGACTTTCGGACAGGCATTTCCTAGGTATATCTTTTATACCGAGAATATTTTTGATATTTGTTTCAGCATCCAGGAACGTTTGAGGAGGTTCCACTCGTGTAGCTTCTTCTCACTTGCCGATTTCATCTATTGGACGTCGTCAAAACAACTTCAAAACACCAGGCAAGTATACCTTGCTATATTTTCTGTCATATTATTTATTTTCAGCATTTATTTACTTTGTTTAATATTTTTGTCTTATTTGTTATAAACTGTGCGTCCAAGCCACACTTGGGTGCAAGCGACTCTATTAGTCGTTTTTCGTTGCTTTATTTTATTTGATGCATGTTAACTTAGTTTTAGCAGACTACCTTGTTATTGTGGGATGTCCTTATATCTCCATTGGCCATGACACTTATACTACACGGTTTGAGATATGTTGCTAGGGGCACGGCTTGCATATTGACTGGCCATCTCTATGTAAGAAGTCGTGTGACAGATAGATGATCATAACTGCTATGACTAGGGTATAGAGACTCAAGCAGTTACAAAACTGGACGAGTTATGGACATGACTTGGTCAGTATGGGAAACATTGGGGGAGGATGAAATAACATATAGGCAACTCTAGAGGAGGGTGAATAGTGTTTGTGCCGATAATCACCAAATAAAAATTAACTCTATTTCACCTCCACAAAACAACTATCAAGATCGTAAATAAATCAGAGAAAAATACGGAAGTAAATAAAGATCAGAAGAGCATACGCAAATACAGCAGTTTTAACCTGGTTTCCCTCGTGGAGGACTAGTCCAGGCCTGAGAACTATAGCTCAAGATTGAAATCCATTATTTGTGAAATAGTGTACAACCACGTGCCTTTACTCAGAAGAGCACGCCAACTTCTTACAGATTCGCAGGTGGCAAAACTTAGAATTGTCCAAGTGACTTTTCTTTTCAACTATTACACGAAAACTTCTAGCTGAATCGCACTTGAGCACCTTGGGGCTTAGGAAGTTTTGTGGCTAGTAGATTGGAAGAGTAAGGCTTAGGTCGTATAAGGCTTAGATGATTGAGAGTGAGTGATAGAAAGATGATAAAGAGATGAATGAAAATGGTTGAAATCATGCCCTATATATACTAGTCTGGAAGGCAGAATTCGGTCAGAATTCTGTCCTCAAAATTTAAAAATATGGCCGTTGTACTAGCTAGCAATTGGTAACCCTAAAAATCAGTTCCTAGAAATCAGGGGACAGAGTTTGGCCCAAACTCTGTGTGGGGGCAGAGTTTGGCCCGAACTCTGCCTCCTAGGTGGCAGAATGGCCTTTGGGCTTTTGGGCTTTTGGGCTTTGTGGAGCTTGGGCTTGGTTCAGGAATTGGTCTGTTTGTATGGTAGAGCTTGGAGAGATATGTCTAGGGGTTAAGATGACTCAGTGCGACTCAACGTACACATTCTCCTAGACTCAGTAAATTGAAGATTACAGACTTAGAACAAGTAGGAAAACCAAAAGCCCTTTGATGATGCCTTTCTTCTGATATTTGAGCAGTCCTGAAGACATCTTTTTTCTTGACAGCAGTCGTCCAAAGATAATCTGATCTAGAAATCTGAATACCTTTCGGGGGCTTCGCCTCCGAACTCCCGACGGAGGGCGCTGCCGCCTCGACCCTGTCCGCTGACCGGGCAGAGGAACCTCCGATGCGAGGCCCCGAATAGGTCGCTAGGCGGTTCAGAGAAATATTTTTGTATGATGCCATCTTTGGTCCATTATTAATTCTTCATTGCCTATGTCCTGGTTTGATCATGTTAGATCATGCTTACTGCATGTCTACAAATACATGTTAGGCGAGCAAAATATGTTACACTACGATACAAGCATAGAAATATGATATAGGACAATTAGGACAATACGAAGTTTAATTAGCAACATGATAGTGAGTATATAAATGTTAGTGACATCATTATGTTAAATTTAACTGATTAGCCATATTCAAAAATACGATGTAATCATTGGGCTAACAGAGAACAGTCGCTAGTGCGTATGGGAAGCCAAACAGGTAAACCATAGTTTTTAAAAGGAACTATGGCGATATATATTTGCAGATACTCTCCGACGTTTTGGACGTTACGACCGGATACGTATGACTAGATGCCAGTTGCGTACTTATAGCCTAAAATCCTACCCATGTGCATAAAAGTTGTCCTCTAAATTGCACAATAGATGGTTAAAATTTCCTTTGCATATTGGTGTCTAGGAGAGTCTTTGCATATTATTATTATTCTGACAGTTCATATTAGCATGTTCTTTCTGTATCTTGTTACGTCCCTCTGAGGACCTGGTGATCTCTCAAGGTATAGACGATGAGCAGTATCCTGAGGAGTACGGTTCTGGACTAGAGTCTCCATTTGCAGCTGAGGAGGTCTCGTCTTCGGAGCTTATTTGATTCTATTCTTAGTTGATGGACTTATGTAGTTGATACTCTTTTTTCTATTCATTTCAGTTAATTTCTTTTCATAGCTCGGTAGTGGATTTGTTTCCGCACGACAGATATTTCTTTTTATTTTGAGTTGAGACATTTAGTTTGTTAAATTCTCTTATTTATCATTGTGGATGAGATATAGATACTGCCTGTGACCATATTATATTGTTATGAGCTGGTGCTATTCTATTATAGCTTATGTGTGTACACGTAGATTCCATATATTGGAGTAGTCTGCGTATGCATACAGCTGGCATGTACGTATTTCCTAGTCCTACGTATATTGGGACTGGGGCATTACACCCCGACCTAGCGCACCCTAGTCTGGAGCACCCTAGTCTCGCACCTTTCGACCTCGCGTAGCTTAGTCTGGCGCACCCTAGTCTCGCGCCTTCCGACCTTGCCAACTTTGTCTGCACACCCCGACCTGGAGCACCCCAGCCTGGTGCAACCTAGCCCAGGCGCCACCTATTTCCTTGGGTCCACCTGTCCCCCTTGGCACCACTTGGCTAGGCGCCACCTGTCACCTCTCTGGCTCCACTTGACCAGCGCCACTTGTTTGCCATGATACCCCTTGTCCCTTACCCACATGCATGTTCTGTAACGCCCCAGTCCCAAAATACGTAGGACTAGGAACGTAGACATGCCAGCTTTACTCATACGAAGTATACTCCAATATATGAAAGCCTTGTATGAATACATAAGCTGTAAAATGCAGTAGAACCATAACTAATCTCATCTACACAAAATAAATGAATAAAAGACATCATATAAAGATAATGAATTGTCTTGATACAATATGTTGGGCGGAGACAAATCCACTACCAACAAAATAAGTAAAAGTACATAGAAAATGAAATGAGTGGCGAGCGAAGCGAAGACGATCCAAGTGCAATCATCCTCGAAGAAATAGAGAGGACCACGACTAGAGCTAGAACACCTGCGAAAGACAAGAACACACACGTGGAGAGATAACCAGGTCCTCAGAGGGACGTAACAAGACACATAATATCATGCCATATAAACTGAATAAATATTGCTCAAATAAATAAGTTAATTGAATTATAACATGGTCCAATACGCACCTACTGAACGAGCGTACCATCCCCCCAACCAAACAAGGACAGGAGATGGTAAACTAATTTACGGTGACGTATCTTTCCATGCTATGAATCCAATACGGTATCCGAACCCCAACAAGGTTCAATACCTTCTCATCGAAGTTGTAAGTCACACCTACAACCAAACAAGGACAAGATGTGACGAACTAATCTGCGACAAGTTATTGTTTCAAGCCACGGTCAGATACAAGTACCCAAACCAAAAGTACTCGTACCTAACGGATAAAGGTGCCTAACCGGTCTAAGTGAAATGTAGTTAAGAACAATCCTTCCTACGCATGGGCCCTGGCTAAATAGGATCGGCATAGTCCTCCCTTGGGCAACAGAGGCCCAATCAATAAGAGCATAACGTTCCGCAGAATCGCTAGTGGCCGTCAGTAACCTTGGGTAAGCTGACCCGTATCTCCGGCGGAGCTCACGGGTTACAAAAGAGAAAGTGCATCGAAGTCCATACGCTAAGGAATTGTTCTCCCCGCCCAATGCCTACTCTGTTGTATCCACAACAGTAACCTTTATAACCGCTAAGTCAAACTAAGCATGCAACTTCTATTAGCGGTTATTCCTATTGCACGGCTTGTACGTACTGGTGGCCAGCCAATCACGCACTTCCGTGTTCTACATGCGACACACAACTTCGTGTTACAACGTGTCAAGGCCATGAATGAAACACACAAAGGTGGTCCCTTAAATCTAGGTTTAATGTGTAAGAAAAATAATACATAGCAGAAAATATAAATGAACAGTAAGTTCTAACAGGTTATGCCATGTATTACAGTTTATTTTGCATAAAAAAAATAAATAATGTATGAAATATGAGCTAAAATAAGTAAACAGTAAATGGCAAGGTGTCTTGCCTGGTAAAGCGCCTGGTGTACTGCGATAATCAATGTGGCATGAACTGCGACTTCGGTACAACAACTATGCAAGGTGACCTCGGGTGGTGACACGGTCAGTTCCATTGAGTCCAGAAGGGTCAAATTAATTAGGGTCAATAGGTGGAAGAAAGGAATTGGCAAAGGAATAGAAGATCGGAATTGGTCACGGTCAAAAGAATAGAAGAAAATTTGATCAACAATAAATATATATGTTTTTAGAAAATACTTATAGATATATTTAATATTTAAAATAATTTGATAAATATTAA
Organism: Iris pallida; assembly: GCA_029216955.1. Classification (NCBI taxonomy): domain Eukaryota; kingdom Viridiplantae; phylum Streptophyta; class Magnoliopsida; order Asparagales; family Iridaceae; genus Iris; species Iris pallida. The sequence goes on along the minus strand of JANAVB010039816.1, from coordinate 3,773,250 downwards.
AAACAGAGGAATAGATTTAGGTTAAAATCCAAAGTTTGTATGAACATGCTTATAGATAATAACTACACTTGATAAAATATTTTAAATAACTAAATCGGAATATTAATAACTAATTTAGGCCAAAAACTATAACTTTCGAATACATATATATATAGATAAATACAAAATTCTAGAAAAATTATTTTGATACCAAAAAGTAAATTCTGCAAAAAAAAGTCTTGGATGAAGTAGCAGGTAATAATAATAATGAGGGCAAAATATTTGAAACACATACTCATAGATATTTCCCAAAATACTAATAATCCTAATAATAATAGTTATAATAAAATAATAATAGTTATAATAAAACTAGTAATAGTAATTTTAAAATGATGATAATAATAATAATAGTAATGATAATAATAATAATAATAAATATAATAATAATAATAATAATAATAACAAAAAGAAAGAAAACAGATAAATAGATAAATGAGAAAAAATATAATTAAAAAAAAATGAAGCTGGTTCTCACAGCAAGGAGAACACTAAAACAACAAAAAAAAGAACAGCAAGGATGTTCTCCTCTTTCGAGGAGAACACTAAAATAAAACAAAAAAAAACAGCAAACACTAAAACAAAACAAAAAGAACAGCGGAGGGAGAGAGAGAGCAAATGATGTTCTCCTATTTCAAGAGGGAAAGAGAGCAAAGGAAGAAGCGGAGGGAGAGAGAGTGATGCGGGCGGAGAGATAGGTGGAGCAGCGGCGACGGAGGAGTGAGAGAGGGGAACGGAGGAGGAGATGAGGCGGCTGAGGGCTGCGACATGCGGCGGCGACGGAGGAGTGAGAGAGGGGAACGGCGCGGCCGGGCTCGCAGAGGGCTGCGGGGAGGCGGCGCATCGGAGATCCAGGCGGCGGGACGCAGCGGCAAGTGGGTAGGTCAGGGTTTGCCGGAGTTGTCGGTCGACGGCGCTGGTCGGGCGCCGCTACGGACGGCTGGGACCGGGCACAGAGGAGGAGGAAGGGCGCGGGGGTGAAGTCGACGGGGTTCGGGTCGGCCGCTCAGGCGGAGACCGCGGCTGCGCTCGAGGCGGAGCTCCGGTCGGCGGCAAGGTATGTTTTTGGGTTAGGGTTTTATAATTGGGGGCTTTTGTTTGGGCTCTGGCGATGGCCGTAGGGCGGTGGTGGATTTTGACGGTGGTTGTGGTTTACTACGGTTGTGGTGTTCGGGGAGGCTGCAGGTGCGGGACTCGACGGAGCTTCCTGTCGCGGTGGCGGAGAAGGCGGTCCGGCGATTGGGGATGAAGGAGGCGGTGGTGATCGGTGGAAGAGGGAAGGCCAGGGAGTGGCCGGCTGTTGGAGTCGGGGCCGTGCTCGGGGTGAGCGGATGTTGACGATGGCGAGATGGTGGTGGTGGAAGGCTGTGGTAATGTCGGGTGGTGCAGGGGGGAGGCGAGGAGGTCGGGACGACGGGTCAGAACAGGGACAAACTCGGCGGCTGCGGGTGGTGGTTTAGGAAAATTAGGATTATGGTTAGAGATTTGAATTGGGTTGTATCGTGTCGGGTTGTCCGACACGACGGAGTTCGAATTGTATATGTAAAAATATGGAATAATAATTTGGATGAACACAGACACGATGCACGTAGATTTGTGGAGAAAATTTATGGAATAATGAATAATAGAAATTTGGAAGAGTACCTGCTTATTTATAGGACGTGGAAATTTCCAGTTGGATAATGATTAGGAATATTCAAACCCAATTTAGATAATTCAATTACTAAATTTAAATCAATGAATCAAATCTAAATTTAAACCAAATTCCAATTTATATCTATAAAGTATACCTTTATACTATTTAAATTAAATCCATAAAATCAAATCTAGATTTAAATGGCCACAATAACTTCCAAATATATTTTTCAAAATACCAACAACAATAATTTTGAAAATAATAAATATTTTTAAATATCTTTTTGAATAATAAAATATTAATATTAATAAATCTCGAAAATTGTATTTTTATTTTTAAAATAAACTAACAAAATATTTATGAAATATATGTATGCACTAAGAATATTATTTATTATTAATAATTGTATAAACGAAAGGTTTTGTGTAAATAAAATAAATACAATAATGAACTTGGAAATTTTGGTACGATATCTAAATAGTTATTATGTATATTATTTTGAAACCATAAAAATAGAAGAAAAATATTTTTCAAAAATATGTACGCTCGCACATATTCGCACTTGACGAGCAACTACGAAAAATAAAATTTCGTACGCGACGTACAATATGACTATGTGACGTACAATACAAAATTTTAAATCAGTACCAAATTTAATAAAAAAAAGTAGAAATTTAGGGATTTTACATCCTACCCAACTTAAAAGAATTTCGTCCTCAAAATTAAGAATTAGTAGGGGGTGAGAGGACACAAGGGGGTATCAATGGGGATTCAACGGTGACAATATTTTCACAAAAATTATGTCATAAGAATTCACGATCTAGATTATAGAAAAATAATACGGTATGGTCACGGATAATGAATGAGGGTCACGATTAAGAGAACGAAATAGATTCACTTAAATTAAGCGATTAGAGGGTCTTGATAGGGCCGAGTAGTTTGGGATGAAGATATAGCAACATCGAGTGAGAATGGTCATAGCCGATGGGAAGGTTAGATGAAGTTCTAGTATGACGCCTTCGTCCTCCTAAAATAGGTGAGGGCGAAGCAATATAGAGTTCGAAGGAGGCGTTTATCGAATACGAATACGTGATTCCAAGGACGATCTAATAATTTTAAAGGAATTGTCAAGGCAGTCGTGGATGAAATTCTAGAGGACAAGTTTAATTATGCTCCATCCACGTAGAATAATAGGCAAAAGCGAACCAAAGTACACTCGGTTGATCAGACCATCATGCACCGGTTCTGATTAGATAATATGTTAGTAAGCGCGCTCAATAGCATAAGTCATGAACAAACTCGATAAATGGTTGAGTTTGCAAAACTAGATTATAGTATCAACATTAGTCAAGGTGGTAAAACATAGGCACGGGAGACCAAGATTGGAAGAAGTAGAAATTGGTTCGAACTTCTAAAAGATATAAGTCACGTCATGTGATGGTCTTCATACAGTCATCCTATAGTCTTCTTGTCCAAGTCTTTGGGTGTCTAGATGGGTTAAGGTCTTCTAGATTCTAGAATATAAGTAAACTTACTAATATAGGTCACAAGGACAAAGGGTTTGCTAGGTCATAAGGCATTCTACCCAACTTAAAAGAATTAAACTAAGGGTGTTTAGGACATCTAACTAGTAAGGTCAATCTCTAGCAAGCACGAAGGGAAGATATGAATTATGATAGAAGGGATCAAGCAAGATGCAATCGATTAGTCGAACGGTAGTTCGAATATGGGATCGAGGAAGGAGGTCAAGTATGTGGATGAGATCCTAGACTTCTAATCCTATTCGCAGGCTTGTTTGGTACGGTAAAGTAACCAAACAATTTATCTTGACCTGCATGGGCCACCATAAAAATATGTAACGCCCCAGTCCCAAAATACATAGGACTAGGAACGTAGACATGTCAGCTGTACTCATACGAAGTATACTCCAATATATGGAAGCCTCGTATGAATACATAAGCTATAAAATGCAGTAAAACCATAACTAATCTCATCCACACAAAATAAATGAATAAAAGACAACATATAAAGATAATGAATTGTCTTGATACAATATGTTGGGCGGAGACAAATCCACTACCAACAAAATAAGTAAAGTACATAGAAAATGAAATGAGTGGCGAGCGAAGCGAAGACGATCCAAGTGCAATCATCCTCGAAGAAATAGAGAGGACCACGACTAGAGCTAGAACACCTGCGAAAGATAAGAGCACACACCTGGAGAGATAACCAGGTCCTCAGAGGGACGTAACAAGACACATAATATCATGCCATATAAACTGAATAAATATTGCTCAAATAAATAAGTTAATTGAATTATAATATGGTCCAATACGTACCTACTGAACGAGCGTACCATCCCCCCAACCAAACAAGGACAGGAGATGGTAAACTAATTTACGGTGACGTATCTTTCCATGCTATGAATCCAATATGGTATCCGGACCCCAACAAGGTTCAATACCTTCTCATCGAAGTAGTAAGTCACACCTACAACCAAACAAGGACAAGATGTGACGAACTAATCCGCGACAAGTTATTGTTCCAAGCCACGGTCAGATACAAGTACCCAAACCAAAAGTACTCGTACCTAACGGATAAAGGTGCCTAACCGGTCTAAGTGAAATTTTGTTAAGAACAATCCTTCCTACGCATGGGCCCTGGCTAAATAGGATCGGCATAGTCCTCCCTTGGGCACCAGAGGCCCAATCAATGAGAGCATAACGTTCCACAGAATTGCCATTGGCCGTCAGTAATCTTGGATAAGCTGACCCGCGTCTCCGGCGGAGCTCACGGGTTACAAAAGGGAAAGTGCATCGAAGCCCAAACGCTAAGGAATTATTCTCCCCGCCCAATACCTACTCTGTTGTATCCACAACAGTAACCACTATAACCGCTAAGTCAAACTAAGCATGCAACTTCTATTAGCGGTTATTACTATCGCACGGCTTGTACGTACTGGTGGCCAGCCAATCATGCACTTCCGTGTTCTACATGCGATACACAACTTCGTATTACAACGTGTCAAGGCCATGAATGCAACACACAAAGGTGGTCCCTTAAATCTAGGTTTAATGTGTAAGAAAAATAATACATAACAGAAAATATGAATGAACAGTAAGTTCTAACAGGTTATGCCATGTATCACAGTTTATTTTGCATAAAGAAAATAAATAATGCATGAAATATGAGCTAAAATAAGTAAACTGCAAATGGCAAGGTGTCTTGCCTAGTAGAGCGCCTGGTGTGCTGCGATAATCAATGTGGCATGAACTGCGACTTCGGTACAATAACTATGCAAGGTGACCTCGGGTGGTGACACGGTCAGTTCCATTGAATCCAGAAGGGTCAAATTAATTAGGGTCAATAGGTGGAAGAAAGGAATTGGCAAAGGAATAGAAGATCGGGATTGGTCACAGTCAAAAGAATAGAAGAAAATTTGATCAACAATAAATACATATGTTTTTAGAAAATACTTATAGATATATTTACTATTTAAAACAATTTGATAAATATTGAAAATAGAGGAATAGATTTAGGTTAAAACCCAAAGTTTGTATGAACATGCTTATAGATAATAACTACACTTGATAAAATATTTTAAATAACTAAATCAAAATATTAATAACTAATTTAGGCCAAAAACTATAACTTCCGAATACATATATATATATAGATAAATACAAAATTCTAGAAAAATTATTTTGATACCAAAAAGTAAATTCTGTAAAAAAAGTCTTGGATGAAGTAGCAGGTAATAATAATAATGAGGGCAAAATATTTGATACACATACTCATAGATATTTCCCAAAATACTAATAATCCTAATAATAATCCTAATAATAATAGTTATAATGAAATAATAATAGTTTTAATAAAACTAGTAATAGTAATTTTAAAATGATGATAATAATAATAATAGTAAAGATAATAATAATAATAATAAATATAATAATAATAATAATAATAATAATAATAATAACAAAAAGAAAGAAAACAGATAAATAGATAAATGAGAAAAAAATATAATAAAAAAGAAGCTGGTTCTCACAGCAAGGAGAACACTAAAACAACAAAAAAAGAACAGCAAGGATGTTCTCCTCTTTCGAGGAGAACACTAAAATAAAATAAAAAAACAGCAAACACTAAAACAAAACAAAAAGAACAGCGGAGGGAGAGAGAGAGCAAATGATGTTCTCCTCTTTCAAGAGGGAGAGAGAGCAAAGGAAGAAGCGGAGGGAGAGAGAGTGGTGTGGGTGGAGAGATAGGCGGAGCGGCGGCGACGGAGGAGTGACAGAAGAGAACGGAGGAGGAGATGAGGCGGCTGAGGGCTGCGACATGCGGCGGCGACGGAGGAGTGAGAGAGTGGAATGGCGCGGCCGGGCTCGCAGAGGGCTGCGGGGAGGCGGCGCACCGGAGATCCAGGCGGCGGGACGCGGCGGCAAGTGGGTAGGTCAGGGTTTGCCGGAGTTGTCGGTCGACGACGCTGGTCGGGCACCGCTACGGATGGCTGGGACCGGGCACGGAGGAGGAGAAAGGGCGCGGGGGTGAAGTCGACGGGGTTCGGGTCGGCCGCTCAGGCGGAGACCGCGACGGCGCTGGAGGCGGAGCTCCGGTCGGCGGCGAGGTATGTTTTTGGGTTAGGGTTTTATAATTGGGGGCTTTTGTTTGGGCTCCGGCGATGGCCGTAGGGCGGTGGTGGAGTTTGGCGATGGTTGTGGTTTACTACGGTTGTGGTGTTCGGGGAGGCTGCAGGTACGGGACTCGGCGGAGCATCCTGTCGCGGTGGTGGAGAAGGCGGTCCGACGACTGGGGATGAAGGGGGCGGTGGTGATCGGTGGAAGAGGGAAGGCCAGGGAGTGGCCGGCTGTTGGAGTCGGGGCCGTGCTCGGGGTGAGCGGTTGTTGACGACGGCGAGTTGGTGGTGGTGGAAGGCTGTGGTAATGTCGGGTGGTGCACGGGGTAGTCGAGGAGGTCGGGACGACGGGTCAGAACAGGGACAAACTCGGCGGCTGCGGGTGGTGGTTTAGAAAAATTAGGATTAGGATTAGGGATTTGAATTGGGTTGTATCGTGTCGGGTTGTCCGACACGACGGAGTTGGAATTGTATATGTAAAAATATGGAATAATAATTTGCATGAACACAGACACGATGCACGTAGATTTGTGGAAAAAATTTGTGGAATAATGAATAATAGAAATTTGGAGGAGTACCTGCCTATTTATAGGACGTGAGAATTCCCAGTTGGATAATGATTAAGAATATTCAAACCCAATTTAGATAATTCAATTACTAAATTTAAATCAATGAATCAAATCTAAATTTAAACCAAATTCCAATTTAAATCTATAAAGTATACTTTTATACTATTTAAATTAAATCCATAAAATCAAATCTAGATTTAAATGGCCACAATAACTTCCAAATATATTTTTCAAAATACCAACAATAATAATTTCAAAAATAATAAATATTTTTAAATATCTTTTTGAATAATAAAATATTAATATTAATAAATCTCGAAAATTACATTTTTATTTTTAAAATAAACTAGCAAAATATTTATGAAATATATGTATGCACTAAGAATATTATTTATTATTAATTATTGTATAAACGAAAGGTTTTGTGTAAATAAAATAAATACAATAATAAACTTGGAAATTTTGGTACGATATCTAAATAGTTATTATGTATATTATTTTGAAACCATAAAAATAGAAGAAAAATATTTTCCAAAAAATATACGCTCGCACATATTCGCACTTGACGAGCAACTACGAAAAATAAAATTTCATGCGCGACGTACAATACAACTATGCGACGTACAATACAAAATTTTAAATCAGTACCAAATTTAATAAAAAAAAAGTAGAAATTTAGGGGTTTTACATGTTCTCCTAGTTCTTGTTGCATATGCTTGTGATCTTACATGTGTCTTGTACTTGGCCTAACTTGCGATGACCCGACTTGATAACTTGCTGAGCATGAGTATGACTTGCTAGTATTGATCTTGACTTGAACATGATAACATGACCCCGTCTCGACATGACATGAAAGTGGCCCGTCGAGGCGCACTCTTGACAAGTAACAAGTAAACTTGAAATGACATGTACAAGCTTGATAGTGGCCCGTCGAGATGCACTCCTGACAAGTAACAAGTAACTTGACATGACATGTATAATCTTGAAAGGCTATTGCGACAACTACCCTGACTTGCTAAGTAACTCTTGTCTTGATACCGTGGTTGATTTTCTTGATTGTGCCTGTACAAGCTACCTGTCTCGTTTTACATCATGTCTAGGACATGAATTTATGGTTACCACGGTCAGAAATTCATAATGAATCTGACTAGATTAATTACTAGATTGATCAAGTAGTTCATATAGAGAGATTTTCCCAGTTACAGGCGATCCCGTTATCCCGGCCACATCTGAGAGACTTGTAGCTTGCCGACGAGTAGGGCACATTTCCAGCACACTTTCATGTGGGGCACTTCTTGAAAACATAAGTACTGAAAGTACACCAGTAATCTTGATAACCGTTGTAAATTACCTTGCCTGGATAACCTGGATAGATGCATGGCTTGTGACTGCGGGAACATCTCACTGCATCTTGCTAGTAACTAGGCATGTGATAACCCTAGTTAGCTAATGATAGCAAGCCGTAGGACTTGATTGGCCGCACTTGAATGCTTGCTCTTGATTAGCATGAGAATTATATTTTGTCTCTTATTTTTCCTAATACAAGCTATTGTTTTATTCTAACCCTGTCTTCCTGTCATTTAAACATGTTTATTTATTTATTCTTCTATTTATTATCTGCTAGTTTTAGTTTCTTAATGAAGCCTCCATTGTGGCACTTGCTCTTTCTGGGGTCTGACCAGCTGGTTTTGTATGGCTAGATTTCAGAGTGATACCCGAGGATCTTCTTACCTATCAGCCAGATGGTGAACACCAGGCGTAATCCTGACAACGAGTGGGTTTCTATTTTGCTCTCCCACTCTATTGTAAATTATTCTTTTGAGGCGTTTATCCGCCGAGCAAGTGTTAGCTCGTGTTGAAACTTAATTTCTGTTTGCCTAAGGGCTGTAACATGATTGACAAATCCTAGGGTTGATCATGTATGACTTAACTCTTGCTAGTTTTGTATTTTGTTTGACTAGCTTCATGATCATCTGAATATGTAATGTTTGGGATGCCTTACTTTGTATGTCTGATGATCTGACATCTTGTTCATTTATTTGCTTGCTTGAGATTGAGACACTAGGCTTGTTCGAAACCATAGAGACCGGTGGATTGTAGTTTAACCCTCATGCATCAAGACAGCCATGACCGTATTGCGAGGTGGGTTGCACTTTAATGTACGTAGCTAGCTGTGTCTGTCCCCCGCTCTCTAGTATTCTAGTTCTGGGGCGTGACAGTCGACTTGGCCGAATGAAATTACCATGTTAGGGTTTATTTTCATCGTGATAATGGAACAAAATATACATTTTAAGGTTTATTTCCATGCATTGTTTGTGAGAAAGGAAGTACTAGGGTTTATTCCATACATTGTTTGTGAGAATGAATAAAATCTACATTTAGGGTTTATTTCTATGCATTTTTTGTGAGGAAAGAAATATTAGAGTTTGTACCTTGTTGGTGAGTAGTCTTTGGGTGACATCTCTGAAATTGGAAATGAGAAGGAAACTAGAATTTTGATGGAGATGGTGTAACTCCTCTTCTCGGATTTTCAAAATTGTTCAAAATAAAATCTCAACCTATCCCCGAAATTCCCAATCCTGAAAATTTTCCCAAATCCCTAACATCAACCCTAACCCTAACCCTAAATTTCATATTCTTGTGTCCTGTGTTCGAGGACGTGGACACAGTACTCCTGCCGAAACCGCCAACACCTCTGCCGCGTCGCGGGTCGAGACTTTGCGAGTGCTATTTTCTTTTATCAAAACTATATTTCAAATTAAATATTTTGAGAGTGCTAGTCTTGTTTTAATAAAAATATTTTATTAAACAAAATTATTGGAATTAGGAATGCCGGTTGTTTATTATTTTGAATAAAATATGGGCTTCAAAATGGTTTTGGAAAAGAACATAAATATTTTATATTAATAAAAAAAGTTTGTTAAAGGTATTTTAAATAAACTTTTAGATTTGTTAGAATATATTTTACATTATTTGGTAATCTCGAATATTATTGTAAATTAATTGTGATATACATTAAATATTATTTTAAGTTGTTATGTTTTAATATTTATAGGATTAATATTCAAATTGGTAAGCTTAAATTATTGGATTAAGAATTAAATGAATCAATTTTTTTAAGTATTTAGTTGTTTTAAATTAATAGGAAGTTATCTATTAAATTTAACACCTTGATACTCATCTATGTATTGGAATTAAATTATTTCTCCATTCAAATAAATTTTAAAGATATGCCATATCAACAGTTATCCTATCCTTCTCCTCATCCTGGTCGATCCATTCCCTGACTTCTCCCTCTATATATATATATATATATATATATATATATATATATATATATATATATATATATATATATATATGATGAGGGAGGTGAGGTGACACCCTATGGAGGGTGTCTACTTGTCACCCCCCACATGCTATCATCATGCACCCATGTGCTTGATGATAGCATGGGGGGGGGGGGGGGGGGGGGTGACAAGTAGACACCCTCCCATGAGGTGCCATCCTACCTCCCTTATTCTCTCTCTCTCTCTCTCTCTCTCTCTATATATATATATATATATATATATATATATATATATATATATATATATTCTACTATATAATATGAAAACTTAGATGATGAAACTTTTGAATTCCGAAAATATCCTTACATACTTATACTATTTAAAAATAGTTCATTAATTTTAATAAGGACAACTTAGTAATTAGGAAGACTACCATTTGGTCTTCGTCTTCCTAAAGAGTCTTCATAAACTAATTAAGAAATGTTAAAATACGTGCAAGACACGTGCACATATGCTAGTATATATATATATGCCAAATCCCTATTACTCCACGGTAACAATGTAAACCCGGCCACTAACGACTCCTACTACTGCCCGTGGCCATCTCGACCATCGCCATCTCCTCTGCCTATCCTCCCCAACCGGTCGGACCACCGCCGTGCTTCATAACCGGCGAGCTCCGTAGAGCCACCCCACTCCCAGACTCCTCCGCCCAAGCATCTCCCTCCAAACGTCGAGTCGCGCGCCGACAACACCAGCGCCACCATCGGCGTTCGGTCGCCACCACTCAGCGGTTAGCGCCGCCAGAACCAAGCCCAGTGGCCCGCCGTTCGCACGCAGACCGCCTTCACCCATCTCCGTGCCTTTCCAGCCGAGCGCGCGATCAGACGACCTCTGGAACCCCCGCGTCCACCGCCGTGGCCGCGGTGCTGCCTGTAGAATGCCTTGTCGGAGCCACCGCCTTCCGGCTAAGTGTCGCTGTGCTCCGAGTCTCCCCTCGAGGTGAGTCTTCGAGCTCTCCTCTCCCTTTTCTCTCCTTTTGCTTGCTCTTTCCCCTCTTTAAAATTGCTTTCCAGCTTTCTCTCTCTCAAACTCTCATTAATAAGAGAGAGAAAAGCTTTAATATATCACATAGGAGACCGTGAGAGAGCATCAGTCTCTGTGAACAATTGCTCTTTACTATTTCTCCATTCACATTTTGAAGTAATGGCCATAAATTATTACTATAGTTATTATAAAGTACAAGAATGACTTCCCAGGAAAGGAAAGGTTATAAACATTATTTAATATCTTACAGTACATATATTTTCTGATGGGTTGTACTTTAGTATTATAATGGTATTACTAGCTAATTTATATTATTATTGTTAATGTTGTATCTAGTATATATATTAAAAATATTTTCAAAGATTATTTTGTAGCATAAATATAGTATTGATATTAGGCCCTACATGTAATTTTTAACTCGACTTCAAATTCCTAAAATATATTCTTAATTATATTATTTTATGTTATTTTAAATACGACTTTTTGATCTAGAAATATTATGTACTATTTTTCTATCTAATTAAATTTAGTTTAGCCTAAAATGATTCTCAGATTTCTATCAAAAAAATATTTTGACTAGTATAGTTTAAATATAGTAATTACTTTCTAAAATATTTATAAGTGTTTTATAAATAAATATTTATATTTTTCTAAACAAGGAGGAACTTGTTCTAAATCAAATTTCTTATTCAATTATAAACCATTGATCGCGACTAATCGAATGTTCATATTTTCTTGCCAATGCGGACTTCTTCATATCGCACCTGGCTAATTGGACGATTGTGGACACAATAGTATTATCAGTTTTACCAGCTAAGGACCCCAGACGAGTACAATTCATGTCTTGTTTCCAGTATTGTTAATTACTATAATTTTATGATTATTGATACATATTTGATTCTTAACACATTCAGCATACATGTTAGTGTCATATGGATTCTAGTCAAGATACCATATTTTGTTTTACGGTGTTTCATGATTTATTGTTGTGACTAATCCATGTGTAATAGTCGTGAGGGGAAGTACGTATTAAGTAGATATGTGATCAACCCGTAGACCGTGCTTTATTTCTGTAAACCCCCTTAATTTCTACTACGTTTTTAAAAAAATAATAATAATTGGGTATTTAATTGGTACTTCGTAATTGTACGCTGTGTACGAGTTTGCGATTCGTATTCTCGTCGAGTACGAATATGTGCGAGGTACATATTTTTGAAAAATATTTTTAATAGTAAATAAGCTCAAATTATATGTGATAGGTACTTTATTTATTTAAATATATTTTATTTGATTGCTAAAAGTGCACAAGGCATCGCATTAAGAAATTTTCCAAAACTTTACTTTATTCATTATAGAAAGGCTATTTTAGTATTGGATAATTTAGAAAGTAAGTTTTGTATTTATTCTAGATTTGCAAAGAGGTATATAAATTAAATTCATTTATACGTATGTATTTTCGAAATTTACTATATTATAAAATTATTATTGGTGCAAATGATATTTAAAACTTTGTTTAAATATTTGAGTAAATATGATAATTTAAATTTTGAAAATATTTTATTTAATAAGTGTTTTATCTAGATTTACATCAGATGGGATTAAATCAATTTTTAAAAGCGATTAAATTAATATGAACTTTATCTAATTGGGGATTTAAATAATCCTAGTCCATATCCAATCAGGGGTCCTCACCTCATATATAAGGAGAGCACCATTACTTTCTTTTCTCCATAAATTCATCACCCAATCCTCCACAGAAGTGCATCGTGTCCGTGTTTGTGCCTTTTCCCATCCACTATATTGTTCTATTACATATACAATATTATCTCCTTGCATCCCGACAACCCCATCGCCAGCAACTTTCCGAACCCGCCACCGTTGTCACGCCCCAGTTCCAAAATTATAGGAACCTGAGCGTGACCATGCCAGCTAATACGATCTAGGGTAAGCTCCCAATTTAATGGACTTAACCCTGGACTTACTCCGCTGTAAAGGGGAAACTAAGAGTAACTGATCATCTACATCTCAATCCACAGTAATGAAATGAACACCAAGAATGAACATAATATACTAAAGTTGGCCACCCAGTAATATACATGTTCGAACAAGCTCGAGAAGGAATAAGCTCGGTAATAGTAGGCTACATAGCAGTATGAAGCAAATATATGTGAGGATATAAGCTGGAAAGAATAAATATAATATGCCAGAACACAATATAAATATATACCTGAGACCTCGGTGCATCATGCAGCACCTGCCAGCTACTCTATACTAGCCCCTCAGCGAATACCTGGAGAGATCACCAGGTCCTCAGAGGGACGTAACAAGATACAGAGATACATGCCATAATGCAAACTGAATATAATGATCAACCTGAGTCACAACGTGGTCCAATATCTAGTCATCAATCAGCAACCATAACTCTGACCACTCCTGGTTAAAGGATGGTATACCAGTCCATGATAAGATATTGTCCAATAGTACGGTCCGATATGGGTATACGAACTAACCAGTCTATGTGGATGCATGTTGAAGACAAATTTGGAATGTGTGGGTAGGTGAATAATAATTTCGTCGAAGCACGGGCCGACGTCGGATCACGAGCCGAAGGATTTACGTCGGAACACGGGCCGAGCGTCGGATCACGTGCCGATTAGCTCAATACTAGCGTCCTCCCAACCGAACCTAGCGCGCAGTTAGTGGCCGCTGCCGGAGATGTACCTACTAGTAAGGGCCCAGGCCAACAACGACCATCACTGAGGCTAACATAAAATAATGTAACTGTCTGTCCCATATGCCTGCTGGTTGTCTTCCCCGTCCCAGGAAATGTACAAGTCGTATCCACGACTCAGACATTCCATATCTCAATGCGAGTCTCTAATCTAGACACCATCTAACTCTATATGTACCGTCACACGAACCGCTCGCACCGATGATCAGTCGAATGCGGAAGTTCGTGCCAACATAATGACTCTCACTCAAGGTGTCGTGTAATGTCTCGTGTCAAGTCATGAAGTTTTCCTGGATAACTTCACCATGCCGGGTATGTCTACTAACTCTAAGTCACACACGCACGCACCCATAACATCGATGCCATCATCGGTAACACCCAAGTCATCCTTGGATACACACTACCAGTGTCATCAACTAACAGTACAAGGATAGATATGAGTAATGTAAACAGTACAAGTATGGCAAGGTATCTTGCCTGGGGTAAAGCAGTAGGCCGATGATGTCCTGCAGATAAATCGTCAAGTCCAAGAAAGGTAGCAACATAGGGGTCTCCACGAACGTCGTCAGATGCTGAAATAATCATCACCAACGTTCTCAGAATAAGTAAAATAGCTAGGATAGACTATCCATAAGTCCAATTCTGAACACAGGGGCAAAATGGTCATTCGAATCAAGATGAGGTCCACCGTTGGACCCGTCTTGCACCGAAAAACGTGTCAAGATCAAAGTCAGCAGAATTTAGCAACTATATGTCTACCAGTCCAGAATGATGATATGAACCCAATGGTATGTCCATAAGTGGATTTCGGTGAGCCGATCTCAAAGTGGTCAGGACAGTAGAAATCCGGTTTGTACGGAAATGCATGCCGGAGTCCAAGTCCACTAAATCTAGCAAGGTATATGTCAAAGAGTCCAGAATGACGATACGAACCCAACGGTATGTCCAGAAGTGGATTCCGATGAGTCGATCTCAAAATGGCCCATTGACTCGGACAGTGGAATTCGGTTTACACGAAAATGCGTACCGGAGTCCAAGTCCACTAAATCTGGCAAAGTATATGTCAACGAGTCCATAATGACGATACGAACCCAACGGTATGTCCAGAAGTGGATTCCGATGAGCCGATCTCAAAATGATCCGTTGACTCGGACAGTAGGGCCCACCTTGCACCGAAATGCGTGTCGGGGCTAACGTCGTCCAAATCAAGCAAACTTTATATGAATTTGTGCCAGAACGACGCCACGAGTCTACTGGTGGTGTCAGAATTGGAATCCAGAGTACCGGGTTCAAAATAAGAATTTAACAAGTTAGAAATTATGAATTCGGACGGCCAACTTTGGCGTCGAATTCAACCAATCAAACAAGCTCACAATGAAACGAAACATAAAAGGCAGAAAGAGGGTTATACCAGCTGTGCACAGGAACTGGTGGTGCACCGAACGGATCTTCGATGGCGGAGATACGAGCCGACGAAGTTGGCTCCACAAAACTGTCCAAAAATGAACACAATTATTCGGGCAAATTGGTGGTCGATTTCGACATATCAAATGGAAGAATTAACGGCTGAAACTTTAGGGGGAGGTAGAGCTATATACCAAGATTGTAACGGAGGAAAGAGTACAACGATCAAACGGTCGAATTGCCCAGAAAATACGCACGAAGTCGACGTTCTGAAATGCGAGTTCTGGCTTGAACCCGTGCGCGTCACGACGGAATTTCGACGTAAATGTCGAAATCGACTGTACTGTGTGCCGGAGAGGGCGGGGCTGTGCCGGAGTGGCACACGGGTGGCCGCCGGAGGGGAGCCGAACTAGAGGCGGTCGGCGGTGGCCGGCCTAGCGCGAACGACGGCGCGGGAAGCGCGCGCGACGACGCGGGTAGTAGGCACGACAGCTAGTGCAGCAGCTGGCGGCCGCTGCTGTGCAGCCTGGTCGAGGAGGGGGTACCGCCCTAGGTTGCCGGAGCAAGGGGGCGGCAGCGGCCGGCCGTGGGGCGCACGGCGGCCACGCGGAAGCACCAATAGCAGCGGTAGTAGCTGCAATGGCAGCATGAGGAGGGGGAGAAGAAGAGTGGTGATGATGAAGAAGTGGTGGTGGTGGCTGTGATGTGGAGAAGGAGGATGAGGGCTGTAATGGTGGAGAGGAGATGGTGAGGAAGATGATGAGAAGATGATGATGGCGATGGGGTCGGCTGCTATGTGGAGAAGGAGGAAGAAATGAGAGAGATGATGAGAGGGAGGAGAGAGAGTTAAAAAGAGAGGGGGTATGGTGGTGGCTGTAGGGAGTACTTAGGAGAGAGAGAGAGAGTATGGTGGTGGTGTTATGTGTGTTTATAGTATAGGAAGTGAGAGAGAGTGATGGGGATGGGAGTATTTGTTTAATTTATAGGAAGAGAGAGATGATGGTGATGTGTAGAAAGAGGGGGGAGTGTTGTTCGGCTGTAGGGGGTGTAGGAGAGAGAAGAGAGGGAGAGTATGGTGAATGTTTTAATATAGGGAGAGAGAAAGGGTGATAGTGATGTTTTGGTGTTTGGTGTTTTGTAGAATTACTTTATTGTGTTTTGTGTGTGGGGGTACGGGTGAGGGAAATTGCATGGTGCTTGGGTTGAGTCCCGATGGGTCGGGTTGGGTCACAATTGGGTTTAATTTGGGTCCCGATAATTAAATGACTTAAATTAGCCATTTATAATCACTGATAAATAAATAGTACACGGGGCCTCAATTGGATGGGACACAAGTGGCACGTGTGTAGTAGGCTTAAAATGGTCCGTGTCCATATCTTGGGTTGACCAGTTTGGGTTCAACTGGCATCTCCAATACAAGTTGGAATTAAATGTGACTCCGTAGGGTAAATCGAGATTGGGTCAAATGTCCAAAAAGTTGTGCGATAAAAATGAAGCACAAGAGAGTGTGTCTGAGTGGGACACGAAGGTCATGGGTTTAGAGCGTCTCGAGTAGATTATGCTTGACAAATTAGTTTGGAGAAAATAACTAGTCTTGTGCTCCTGAATTAAAAGTCACGATAAGGTACATATGATGATCAAAAATAAAAGTGGAAATTTAATAAAATGATACAATGGCCTAAATTGACCCGAAAGTTCTGCGACACAAATAGAGCACAAGAGAACAAGTTTGAGTGGGACATGATATATCAACATGAAGATAAACTTGTCTAGGTCAAAACTCATGAAGGGCGTTTCGAGATACTGACTTCTCTTGCGCTCCAAAAATCAAAGTCACGAAGAGGTATATTTAATAATAAAATAATTATAATTAAAATATCTCATGAAAATAATTACTTCAATAAAATTTAAAATAATCCCGAAAATCTAGAGGGCTTACAACCGCCATCTCATCTCCCTGACTACCCCGATCACAGGCAACCCGCCGACCCCGACCAGCAACAGACCTCTGCCACACAGGCACCCCAACAACCACCTTCATCGACGTCCCATCCATACTCACCCGGCCACCCCAAGACTCACGACAACCACCCGATTCCGTCCACAGCCAGCCAGCACCACCCCCACACAACCACCTTGTCCATCCTTCCCATCCTCAGGACACACCACCACTGTCGTCACCGGCGCTCATTCGCCGACGACACATCAAACCAACCATCGCCATCATCCGATCGCCGACCACCACGGCCGGCTATCACCGCCATCGTGCTCCATCTTCTCCGCCGACCCAGTGGAGCGCCGTCGCTGTCCCCGTGGGAGCGCCTCCACTGAAGTCCCTCGAACCGCCGGGCCAGCCCCCCCGGAAACCCTCTTTGCTCCAGACCCGGCGCCCCGCCGTGCGCGCCACCGCGCGCAGGATCACCCTACCGCTGCCTCTCCGTCGAACCACGGTGAGAAACCCCCGCTCCCCCTCTCTCGATCTCCTAATCTACTTTTCTCTCTCTTCCCTTCCCTTCTGAAAACACATATATGCCGGGTATGGGCCAGGCCCAATTGGGTCGACCTTTATAAAAAAAAATGATTTATAGTATATAAAATATTATGCTTTATTAATATTATATCAATCTATTTTTTTATAAATAAATAGAAAATAAATTATTTATAATTTATTAAAATATTTTGTACTATAGGAAAGTTAGCTTCTCTAAAATATTGTATATGTTACAATTTTTTTTATCTAAATCGATTTCCAAATATTACAAATATTTATTATTTTAACTACCAGTTTCTATCTATAAATTTTTACAAAAATTGGTATTTTACCTAAAAACCTATTTGACTAATAAGGTTAGTTTTCTAGTATATAATACTTTCTAAAATTAAATAAAAATACTTATCTCTAGAAATTCTCTTCAAATACTTCATTGATCATGACTAATTCCTATTCGTATTTTCTCTCGTGAATTTCGGACCTTACACATCAACTATGGCTATCGGATAATCAAGACTTGTAGGATCATCGCACCACCTCAGACGTCATACCAGGCAAGATACCTTGCCATCACTGTTTATTACTTGATCATTATACTACATGTATTTATTTTATATTTATTATTTTCTGCAAAATAAATTGTGCTAAACTGTTGCAATTTTATTGTCTAGTTAATTATTTCTTGCTTAGTAAAACCTAGATTTGAAAGACCACCTGCATTCATTGGCCTTGACATATGTACGTCACGAATCATGAGTCGCATATAGATCTCAGACGTGTGTACTGAGTGGCCAGCGGTACATATTGGACGAGCGTTAGGCTATGACTACTACTAGGATTGCATGATAGATGACTAGTAGTTATTAGAGTTAGAACATTGGGTGAGGAGAATACTGGCTCGCTGCTGAGAAATAATAGGTAGACTATATACTGTAGACTTGCTCGATACTGAGGAATGGTATATAATATTGAGACTCGCTACTGAGGTCCTGCTTATTTTATCTTGACTTGACTTGGAGGTTATGTGACCATGCACTATTCTCGATTGTATCACACTTAGAGTGGTTAGGTGACCGTTATCCGGTAGGTATAGGTACTTTTGGTTTATGTACTTATGCCTGACCATAACTTGGAACAATATCTGGTCGCGGACTAGTTTATCACACCTTGTCCTTGTTTGGTTGTAGGTGTGATCAACTGCTTCAATGATAAGGTACTGAACCTTGTTATGGTCCGGATTATTATTGAGCAGCTTTATATTCAATTTATGGCATGTCGTTTATTGTATCTTGTTACGTCCTTCTGAGGACCTGGTGAACTCTCCAGGTGTGTGTTTTGTGACTTTCTGTAGGTGCTCTATCCAAGGACCTGATTTACATTCTTGCTTCGTAGATAGCATGCTCTTGGATCGCCCTTTGCTTCGCTTGATTATTTCTTTTATGTGTATTTATTTCTTTTCATTTAATAGTTGGTAGTGGATTTGTCTCCGCCCAATAAGTGTACATGACAATTCAAAGTTGATTTTATATTATTATTCCTTTATATTTGTGGATGAGATTTAGTGTGTCTTGGTTTACTACACTTTACAACTTATGTATACATACTAGGGCTCTATATACTTCGTATGTATATAGCTGGCATGTCTACGTACATAGTATAGCTCCTCTTTTCGAAATTTTTTGAAATATTTTTATTTATTTGATTTGATTTAAATGGTGATTTTTAGATTTTTATAAATAATTATTTAGTTAATTATTACGGTAGATGACTTTAGCCATGGTTGAGTTTTGGAGTACCAGACGACTAGGAATCATGGCACGGATAGTGCAGTGGTGTGCCTTGACTAGTGTATTAGCCAAACCAGGGAAGACCCAGTCATAAGTGTGTCCTAACTAGGAAAATCAGGCCAAGTTGCGACCTAACCCCTATAGATGATTAAAATATTTATTAATTAGATTATTGGCTTGTAGAAGACCCGGTTATACCAAACTAGTCCGAACTGGACCCGAACCAAATCCAAGCCCAAGTAAGCATGTAGTGTGACCAAAGAATGTTTGTGTCGATATATTTTATGTGTACGTATTTTACCTTAAATGCTCTACTACATATATTTTGTAAGTAATTATTATTATTATTATTATTATTATCATTATATGTATATATAATAATTATTTGATATTCAAAGGACATTTAAAGGTATGCTAAATGATTTTCTTAGCTACCCTTGTGTATTTTTGAATAATTAGGCTAAACCCATATTTGTATGTTTACCTTGTTTGTTATAATTGTTGTTATTATTAATATTGTTAATATATTTATAATAATATCGTTTGGTATTTTGGATTAAATATAAAATAAATATTATTATATATATATTCATATTCCTATAAATAGTCTTACTATATGTTGTGAGGATTTTTTCCATTTCTAATGAGTATTATCCATATATAGATATGTATGTATATATATATGATTATATATATATATATATATATATATATATATATATATATATATATATATATATATATATATATATATATATATATATATATATATATATAGGATACATAAACAAATACCAGCCAGGCCCAAGTAAGGCCCAGCCACCCCATGACTAGTAAAGCCCGGCCACCCCATGCCTAGTAAAGCCCAGCCAAGCTAACCCCAGACCGAGCCCAACCCCCCCGTCGCAGCAACAGCCGCCCCTTAAATATATCGAGAGAGAACGAGAGAGAGTAAACCGAGACTACAAACCCTAACCATTCCCCCACACCCCTGACAACCTCCTCGACCCTGGACGTGCCGCCCGCCGCCGCCACGACCGCCAGAGATGGCCGGACATGCGCACGGGGTCGACAGGACACAGCCGCAGCAATGGCAACGAACAGCAGTCCTTCGCGGTACGTTTTGTCCATGATCTTTCAACGAAATTCACTTCTGTAAATTTTTACGTGTTGTCTAGATAAACCCCTATCCTTTCCTTCAACTGGAATTGCTTGGTTTGCATTAAATAAATTGTAGAAATTCCTGAAACTTTAGGAAAAACCATCGAAGATAGAGTATTAAAACTATTTTTGGAACCTAACTTGGAAGGCTGTTCTTGAACCAACCAGTATGCATTTTCATAAACAAACTAAATACAGACCTAGAGAACCTATAGGGCTTCACAACCCAATTTACAGAAGCTAATTTCATCAACTACATAACGAGAAATCGGATTCCGAAGATTGGCAAAAAACTGTTTTAAAATATTAAAAATCTAGAAAATTCCTTCGATACGACGTGCGTCCCGCCAATCCGGACGACGTGGTCGTGAACCGAAAGCATCGAAAGGTATGTATCGGCTTCATGGATGTGTGGGCTTTGACGTAATTCAAATTGGTTGCGTGTGCACGACGAATTTGATGCGTATCCGTCGAAATTCACCATATTGGCCTTTTCGAAATTCTCCAATTACTTTGTGCACGTTCGTCAAATCGAGACAAAACTTGCGCCAGCAGGACCGTATCATTTTTATGGTCCTATATGCCAAATTTTGTCTGATTCTGAGACAGTTGACCGGATCGCCGTTTTGTGGGCCCCACGATCTAACTAAACAGGCAATTTCGTGCATGGTCCACCGGAATCCAAAACTGGACATACCGTTGGGTTCGTATCATCAAAATAAATTTATAAACATATAGTTTGACGACTTTAGAGACCATTGACTCTGGCACGCTTTTCGATGCAAAGCGGGTCCAACGGCGGACACCGTTTTGGCCCAAAAATTATCGTTTTGTCCCTGTGTCTAGAATTGGACTTAAGGATAGGCAATTCTAGCTAATTTGACTATTCTGAGAATGTTGGCAATGTCTGTTTCTGCTTCCGGAGACAGTTGTGAGATTTAGACTTTATGGCTTACTAGTTGACGGTGTATTGTTGGTTCTTCCTGCTACCCCCGGACAAGTATACCTTGCCTCCCTCTACAGTTTATTTACATGCTTATAGCCCTTCTCTTTATATGTTATCATCGGGCTCCTCTGGTTGATTTGGTTTATATACTTTTTTATACCATGTATATTAGTTTATTTGCCTTGTTCGTATATCATCATCGTTGATGACTTGATATTCTAGTTATATCGGATTCGTGTCATCACTTGTATCATCATTGAGTCATATTGTGTCGTAAGATGTGTAAGTCATGACTGTACTGCTGTACCTTATTTTGGAATTTCCACCTGCGAGTCCACACTAGGGGCGAGGGTGATTTCTTGAAGCTAACCTGTGAGTCCACACTAGGGGCGAGGGTTAGTAGTCATTTGTCTGCACCTGCGAGTCCACACTAGGGACGAAGGTGATTCTTGAAGCTAACCTGCGAGTCCACACTAGGGGCGAGGGTTAGTAGTTGTTCAAACCTGCGAGTCCACACTAGGGGCGAGGGTTTGAGTATCCGATTGGTTTCTTATCATGAGTTCATGTTTCCTTCCAGCAGTTCATTTATGCGTAGTGTTTCTTTTATCCGTGTTCATAGTCACCTGTCGTATTCTATCTTCCCTGATTATTTCTTTATGCATGATAAACTATTAGATATGCATGTTTTATGTATCTTGCTATGTCCCCTGAGGATCTGATGATCTCTTCAGGTAGCTGATTGCATGGAGTTAGTTAGCGGATCATGATGGTAGTGATTACACCTGCAGGGATACAGGTATTTGCTTGTGATATTTGTTTATTTTCCTCTCGTGCTTTGTATTCCATACCATGATACATTCTGCTTGTTAGCTTATTTTATAGACTCATATTATTCTTGGAGTCTAATCGGACAATATGCTAATAGGCTGCAAACTATGACCCATAATTGTTCATTCTTGTTTCATATTATTATTGTGGATTGAGATATAGATTTACCTTGCCATGATTAGGCACGTGATACTATAGTTCAAACAGCGTTTACGTATTCGGGTTGGGCTGGAGTCTGCTCGATATGTAGCTGGCTTGCTCACGAGCTCGCGCCCGAAAAGCGGGTACGGATTGTGACACTTAGTCCTAAGTATTTTGGGACTGGGGCGTTACAATTTCATGCAATGTAGACCGTGTAGACCGTATTTTATTTCATGCAATGTAGACCATATTTTATTTCATGCAATGTAGACCGTGTTTATTTCATGCAATGTAGACCGTGTAGTCCGTGTGGTGTAGTGGACCAGCCTGATCACATATTGAACAGTGTACTTCAAATCACGTAGTTGGTTAAGCTTTCCTTGTTCCATGATTCACTTGTCATTATAGTTTAAATTTAATTGTTTCACTATATTTTTGTGCTATATTTTATAGTTTATTTCTTTCATCTTGTATGTCATGACTTTTTACTATTTTTATAGTTGTTATCACATATTTGGAACTGCATGCTTGGATTGTACTCGTTCTATTCCAGATTAGAAACCATATTTTTCAGATTAGTCGTAGCTATCCTTTTGCATTGGATTCTTGGAGAGACATGGGTATATGCTGAGGTCAACCATAGAAGACAAGTTAGATCTGTTCGTTGTTTTCAATATTTGTAAGATTTTATATTTTCTTCAAATGTAATACTTTGGAAATATTGCAATTTAATTTAGTATTGTGAATGAGCAGTAAAGATCATATTTTATGAACACTTGTTATTTATGACCTAGACAACGTTTTACCGTTGACACTACGACGTGGGCTGGCTTAGACACGCACTCGTATCCCGAAAAGCGGGTGCAGGTGTCGTGACAGATGGAAAAGATGAAGGATTTTTGGTGGTTTTGGAAAGAGAGTAAAATTTTGAAATGAATGTAAAAATTAGGATTTGGGGGTGTCGGTTTGAGACAATCCAAAGAGTAAAAAATTGGACTATCCTGAGTATTTTTCCCTCAAACCTGGGCTAGCCCCAACTCGGGTGTAACCCCACCTTCTCTAAATGAAGATTTAGTCATTACTCATCTATCTATTATATTTATCTATTATGATTAGCTATTATATTTATCTAACATATTTACGAATTATATTTTTAGAACTAGCTTTATGCATTTAGAAGCGTTAGGGTTTGGCCCTAGCCCTATTAGATTTGTAATTAAACCAATTCTTATGTGGGCTAAGCCTATGAACCTATGCCAAGCCCACAAACCAGATCCATATTTCATTCAACCAAATGAATCTTCTTCCTTCTCTCGATGGAGACAATCGCTCGTCTGCAGAGCTCTCGACCGTATCGGCAGTGCGACTTCTGGAGGCTTCCACAGGGGTCTATGTTAGCCCAATGATCTAGCTATGTTTTTTAGTATGGTTATTCGATTAAGTTTAATATTATGATATCACTAATATTTATGCTATCACTAGTATTGATACTTAAACTTAGCATAGTCCTAATGAGCATTAAACTTATTATACTTGCTACTATGTATATTATTTTGTTCATCTAACATGTACATACAGAAAAGCAATCGAGCAAGATTTTTTGAGATGTCCGACGATACGCACGGGACTTTTTGCACGCTGTATTGCATGCCTGTTGGGCCCACTGCCCCTAGCTCCCACCAAATAAATGGAAAGAATAATACGCCCCCGTGGCTCGATCCACTGATCTTCCATCACCCAGCCAGGATCTTATACCTTTCCTCGGTAACCACAAGAGCCACTCGAGTTCGGTAATAGAGCAAGATCAATATGGACATATGTAATAAAGAAATTAGGATGAGCCAAAAATGATGGCATCCCACAAGATTTCTTTAAACCACCCGACGACATCTCCGGAGCCACACACTCGGAAGTTCCGTAGTCCGGTCAGCGGACCGGGGTCGAGGGGGCAGCGCCCCCCGTGGGAGTTCAGGGGCGAAGCCCCCAAAAGGTATTCAGAATTCACAATATAGGTATCTTCGGACAGCTACCGTCAAAGAAAGAAGCCAGCATCTATCAAGTGAAGCCAAGTCATGCCATCATCATTTCAAGACTCTGAAGAATCCTGCACCTGCTTGACTATATCTGAAGTCTGTAATAAGTCTGAGGAATAATTGTAAACACAAGAAATGGATGACAAAATCGAAGGCTATGGTAGCAAAATTCGAAGGATAATTCGAATTATTACCGTTTGAATTCCAATGGTCGGATCCTGTCCCATCGATGATTCCAATGGCTATATTTATAACCGTTGTACTGTGGAGGAGGATAATCCGAAGGATTTTCGAGGAAATTTGAAGGATTTTTTGACTGTTAATAGAAAGTTGCTATTTAGCTCTTTCCAATGCTTTGGTTATAAATAGCCTTCAACTCCTTCATTCAAGGTAGATATTTTGAGCCTAAAAATTTTGAATATACCAAAGCTTATCCACAAACACTCCACCAAAGCTTTCACTTCCCAATCCATAAATTGTGTTAGAGTGTTCTTGAGTTGTAAAAGTGAGATCTTCATTTTATTGTAAGGAGATCAAAACCATCTTGTGAAAGGTTAAAGTTGGAGAGTCTTCAGATAAAAGCTCTCGGTTGAAATTAGAAAGTCTTCGAATAAAAGCTCTCGATTTAAAGTCGGAGAGGCCTTCGGATAAAAGCTCTCATGTAAGAAGTTGGTGAGTCTTCGGATAAAAACTTATGTTATACTATTTGCGATAATAACGGATTAAAGACGAAGGGAGTTCCGAGAATGGAGTGCCCCTCGGGAGGATACCGGGATACATCGGGTGTTGGTATTGCTGTTGCTTCTTCTCTTGCACTCTTAATTTTTAAATTGCCTATTAGCAATCGTTTAGTGCTTGATTAGCTAGTTTGACCCTATTGACCCCCCTCTAGGGTGCTTTCAGTCTACTCCACCGACCTAAACCCGATCATCTCCGCCGTCCATTTCCACCGACCTAACTTCGACAATCGTCATCGTCCGCTGCCAACGGCCAACGACTCCTGATCCTTTTTTGCTACGCCTATAAATATGTCCGTTGACTTCTAATTCTCCATTCTACTCTCAAGTTGGCGAAGCCTTATACAAATTGTTACTGATCTTTTCCTTATTCTACTCCGAACAAGCTATGGCGATCACCAGAGTGTCCTCATAGAAGTCGACAAACTCTTTCTTGGTGTCATCCGACGGTGGCGCACGGTGCTAACCCATCTATTTTCTAGCAGCAGCGACCATGGCGATTATTGGAGTGCCACCATAACCTTTATGTCTGATCTGCGAGACCGACGAGCGACCTTAGTCTTGGCATCATCTATGCCGTAAGCACTGTTCGACAATAAGACTCTAATAAGTTCCTTCTCATTTTCTTTCTTTCTCTTTCGAGTTGATCATCTATTGATTGTCTGCTTCCCGATCAAAATGCCAGTATGATCGGATCAGAGTGATCAGTCAACAAGAAGCTCGAACCGGGTGAGTGATCTTGTCTCTTCTTCTTGAATTTGTTCGATCGGATTTGTGATCTAGTGTTGCTTGATTGATCGGTCCATACTGTCATGCCCCGGTCCCGTAGGACCGATCATCCTCGCTAAGGCATGATGCCGCATGAGCCTAGACTGCACTCACGCAAGGCAGGTTCCATAACGACCGATTACAGGCTAAGTGACGAGGTCGTCGCACAGAAGTCCCAAGCAGAAACATTGAATTACAGCAGCAGAAATTTAAAGGAAAACACAAGTCATTCAAACTGCTCTTTATTGATATTGAAACAAATATTACAATATGGCACGAGGCCAAGATTACAATCTCTCAAGCTCACTGTTCTCACAATTACAAGTCACTCTTCTTTCTCTCTTCTCTTAATATAATTTGAGTAGTCCAGCGGAAGCTTCGGATAGGCGATGTCCATGTATTATGTCCCGTATAAGTTTTGACTCCATACGGTCGCACACCTCAAAATGCCAAGGAACTCCATGCCTCGACGCATCCAAGCGAGCTCTGCGCCAACGAGCTTCTACCTATGCCTGTACATAAATACTATATGGGTGTCAGTACTCAACTGTACTGGTGGAATGAGCTACTCGTCCACCCATACAAAACCAACACGTTCATTTACTTTGGCAATATAATTCCTTTATGATTGTCTTTCTAGGATTGCCTTAGGATCAGTTTTTAGGACACAGATACTTGGCCTATTTTGAGACTCTAGACTATCACCGTGCTTTTGCACCGATAACTTCCTTATCCTTGCCTATACTGACTCGTACTTGTCTTTTGGCCCATGACGTGGGATGCAACAACATGATTTGTGTCATCAACTTGGTTCATGCTTCAATATTGAGGTCGTGCCTCGCAACGTAGCATGACTTAACCAGACTTGCCTTACGGCCCTTCTCGACTTAACTCGGGACGACTCAATTCCGACTTACGCAACTCTATATCATCGACTTAATACTCGACGCCACATTCGTGCCGAAGTACATGTCATTGCTATAGCCAAATCTTAGGCCTCTTAAGAATTGTGATACAATCGTGCATGCCATGTTTACTTCATTCGTGCTATGCTTGCTTTTTCTTTGATTCGATCGACACCGTGCATGCAGATTGCCGCTCAGCACATCAATTTGACTATATGAAAGGTTACTTGCAATTCAAGCCATCTTGGACATGTAGGTGGTGCACGACGAGGCCCTTGCAGCTATAGGTATCTAGCCCTGCTCAAGTCCTTGAATCACCGGTGGCGTGTTCTTGCTTAACTACCTTGCTCCCCTCCTAGGCTGATATGGTCCTGTGGCCCCAGGTTTCCGAATCGAGGGTGTAAAACCTTGTCGACAAGTTGTCCACGACCACGCACCTACGAGAACTCCTAGACTCAACGTAAATGCATGGCCTAACCGTCACAACTTAGCTTCCTTAGCTTTACTTCTTTTACTTGTCATACTTCTTTTGCAGAGTCTAAACCATGGTTGCCTCGGCGACAGACCTACAATCCTGACATATTTCCTTCTCGACGACTGACCTACAGTCCCGACTCTCGGCGACTGACCTACAGTCCCGACATTTTTTAGTGTTTCCATACTCTTATTGACTTAACTCATGAATGACTCATTCATATCCTTCAAGCATAACTTGCACAAAACGTGTTCTTTATGTGCCGACCATGGCTAACTTTCTACTGAACCAACCGTGGCTCGTGTCTTAAACCGACTTACGTTCTGTGCAACACTATCGTCCAAGTCATACTTTATATGGCGAGCCTTGAGATCGTGGGATTTAACACCCAGTTTTCCAAATGAGGGTAATTTTAAACTTTTATAATTATAATTATTAATTATTTGTATTTACATCACATTATAATTTTTGGTGATTTTTTAATTATTTTTAAACTATTTAAAAACTATGACTTATGATTTTGATGTGCTGCTCATGAAACCCTAGAGACTGTCTGACCTAGAGCCTAACCATATGATTAGAGATATTTAATTATCATTTTTAGCCTAGGGGCAATTTGGTCACTTTGACTTATTAGAATTATTTGATTAAATATTAGATTGGTGATTGTTATTTTGACTTTGACTAGTTGTGACTTATTGAGACCTTGTAGACTAGCCTAGAAGCTAACCCTAGCTATGGTGACTTAGTAGGCAATGGTGTGACTCTAGTCTAACTTAAGTTAACCTCATTCTAGCCATTAGAATCTAGTTTTCAAATAGGAAGAATAGAATAGGTGCATTGATTTCAATGACTTGTGATTTAATTCCATGACTTGTGACATAAGCCCATAGGCCCATAACTTGAAGCCCTAATCCTAACCAAACCCTAAGTGACCAGCGATAATAGGATTCCCACCCCTATTTAATGCCCCCTTCCTTGTTTTTGCCTCTTTTGTGTGCTCAACCAAGTTTTAGAAAGAAAGGTAAATTCCCATCTTCCAAAATTCCTAGTAAATTTATTTTAAATTCTTTTTGACCCAAATCTTTTGCATATGATTCTAATCAACCTCTACTTGTTGATTTTGAGGAGTAATTTTAGTCTAAGAGCAATTTGGAGGATTTGGATAGCAACGGGAACGGTTTGATTTGGGACTTTTTTTTGATCTTTGCAACATATAGGTAAACTCCTTTAATTCCATTTAATTCCTATTTTTATTGCATGGTAGCCTAGATCTAGGTATCCCCTAGCTACAGTAGAAGTTTGGTGTCGTTTGCATTATGTTTCGTGTCCGTATCGGACACGTATTATTGTGTTCTTTAAGGTGTATGATGAAATACCCAAAATGATTTCTTTTGCTGTTTTTGCATTTTTTTTTGATTGAATTCCTAGATCTAGGGTTGGCTTATTGATTCGTGTCCATGATTCGAGAATTTGGGGTCGTATCGTGTCCACACGCGGACACGAACACGCCCGTAGCAGCCTTAGGGCAGTGTTCTACATCTCGGGGTCAATTTCTCCTTGTATAGGACATGAGGACACGCCAAATTTTGGGAGGATGTCAGGGCATTGACTGACATGGGTCTCCCAAAATTTGAGCCCAGATGGTGGAGTGTGCGAGGAGTTCTCCTCCCCGCACTGGTCGTCCGAGCGGACAGAATTGCACACATTTCACCTCTGACACGCGACTAGAAATGACACGACACGTGTCTAGGACAGGTGCAGGGTGTCAGAGGGGTAGCCCTACCCCTGGCGTACGTGTGTGCGCGGCCACGTGTCCCCACGTGGCCTGTGTCGTGTGCTGGACACGCGTGCACGATGCTGTGTCCAGTCACAGTGCTCGTGGGTGTTTTGGGTGTCTTGGACACGATTGTGTCCACTTAGTTGGACACGAATGAGTGCCATGACACGTGCACATGTGGGTAGTTGATTACCAACCATTAAATTGTATTATTAGCATATTTTTTAGTTCGAATTTCAATTTTCCCCTAATTGACTGATACACAGTTCCTGTTTTCGATTTCTAGATTTAAAATGTGTTTTCAAACCATTTTTCATGATTTAATTTGCCATATTAACTCATATATATATGTATTAGTTACTATAATGATTGGTTATTGATTGGTGTTTGAGAATGGGGATTTCGATTTGGTTTGGCATTGGGTTAACTGTTAGCTAATTGTTGAACTGTCAATTATCTGAAATTCCTGAGAATCATTTCCCATTGACACATCACTTTAAGCCTGAGACTCACCTATATATGTATTAGCTTACTGTTAAGGATTGATTCATGATTAGGTTTGATATTAACACAAGATGGGGATTTTCGAAATTGGGTTAGACTGGTTATATGAACAGTCTTTTGTTCTCAGGTTTCCTGAGTTATACATCATTAATTCCTGAGATTTGCTGAAATGTTTTATGTCACATTACACCCACTAATTTCAGTCCTATTTGAAACAACTACCTACTGTCACTTTCTGTATCACACACTCCCTATCTAGGACACTGAATCCTGTGCACTATCACACTCTACATTAGACACTGTCACTTGACACATTATTCACAAATGCCTAAAACCTATCACATACACACACACACACACACTAAACTGTTTCCAATTCAATCTAAACCAAACTGTCACTTGACACCTATTTACTAGTACATAGGACACACACACACAATTCAACCCTAGGTACATGTACACATAGACCCACATGCCATGTATCCTCCCTCTAGATCACTCTATGTATGTTAATATATATACCTTGTCTATATGCTAGATAATAATTATATGATGTATATTTGTGTATGATAAATTATATTAACTTAGTATATAAATATACAATATGTGTGAATGTGTGATATAGCCTATATGGCCTATAGCCTATATACATTGCACATAGCCTATGGGGTGTGTCCCTATGTGATACAGCCTATGTATATGGCATGAATGCCCAGTGAATGTGTGTTGTTGGCTTGTATAACCTAGTTTTGATGTGTGCTTGCTAGAATAGGCTGGTTAGGCTTAGTGAGACTTGTTTGGGTTAGACTTGACCTAGTTGACCTAGTTTGACTAGTATAGTTGACTAGAGTTGACCAAGGGTTGACTTTAGCCTAGATTGACCCCAAACATCATGTAGATGCATTGTAGCAATCTATTTTACTATTTTAGACATGTAGTGACTTGTACTGTTCTATAGGAGACAGACACCACTCCTCGGACAGTATATTCTCTTCAGATATTCAAGATACCAGGCGAGTACATGTAGGAACGAAATCGTAAAGCAGAATACTCTAGAGGGGGGGGGGGGGTGAATAGAGTAGGCAGCGGAATATTGCTAATTAAAAACTTGTTAGCAGTTAGATCACAGATATAATAATAATCACAAAAGTAAATGATAGAAATTAAAAGAGATCAGAAGACAAACACAAACACCGAGATTTATACTGGTTTTCCTCTTGTGAGGACTAGTCAAGTCGGAAGAACTCTAGCTTCCAGTTGAATCCACTATTGGAAACTCCTGCAAGTTTTTATACGAAGTCCTTGCAACTTCTACAGACGCGAGCTTTGATACGAAGAACTCGACCAACTTCAATTGTGAAGAGTTGAATCTTCTATCAATCCTCTGATTACAATCGCTCTGAAACTTCTAGACCGTACTGCACTGGCAAATCGACTAGAGGATTGTAACTGGCTTGGGATTTGAAAAAGAAGGATTTTTAAAACTCTTTGGAAGAATGAAAGCTTAGGAAGAGAAGAGATTGAAAGTGAATTGGTGATCTGAAATGATCGAAATACTTCTCTATTTATAGTTTTTCCAAAGACAGAACTCTGATAGAATTCGGACAGAATTCAGACAGAACTCTTTGTAACAAACCGTAACTGAAGGATGACCAAGTTCAAAAACCCAACGTTCACTAACGTTCCAAATGGCCGAACTCTGGCCGAACTCGGCCCGAGTTCTCCTGGGGTTCTGTCAGTTCATTTTTGGAGAAAATAAATTTTAGAGTTTTGAAAAATCCTTCAGAAGCTTTTTGTAACAAGAATGTTTTTCAAAAACGTAGGTCGTTTGTAAAAGAATAGGATGGTTTTGAAAAACGTTTTCGGGTAGCCTATTTGCCAGTACGACTCGGTGTACAATGTATTCCTAGACTCAATAAAATAAAAAATTATATAGCGTAACAGGAAGTACATTCTCAATGGAAAACGGCTTCAGTCTTGAACATTGTTGATATCCATTGTTGAGCAGTGTCCAAAACGTCGTAGGTAAACATCTGAGTTGACTTGCATTTATATCGAGACAGAGTTTGATCAATTATTAAAATCAGGTTTGACCATGACCAATGGGCCAAAAATCTCCCCCATTTTGATAATTGACAACCCTTGCCGATGTAACATCTAAGCTTGGAATCAATTCAAAATAGTAATCAAAAGAAATTGTTCATAACCTGTATTTCACTTGAACGAAAAAATGTTAGATCCTTATTTCTCCCCCGTTGTCACTTAGCAAAATAATTACAAAAGGGAAAGCTCTCCCGCAATCAATGCATAAGTAACAAATAGTGAAGAAACACAATAAAAATAAATAATCATGACAGGCATGGTATAAACAGTAAACATTGTAAGAGAAACAGATAGTCTATAGAACACAACACAGGCTTGTATTTGTCACAGGCAGTATTTAATAAAGTGCTAAAACTGAAACAAATAAAGTGCTAATAATAGACTAAGATGCCAAAGCTGAGGCATAAAAAAAACAATGTCTATGAATAGTCACAAAATAGAAAAAGTACTGATAAAAAATAAGAGTACTGATAAAATCTTGGAATGTCGGAGCATTTTCAAGTAAACATAAACAAAAGTAACAGTGTCAATAATCTAACATCTCAAAACTCATCATCATCATCATCAACGTCATCAGCTGCAGCTCCAGTATGTCCAGAAGGACCAGCTCTAGAAGTACCAGCGCCAGAAGTGCGAGGAGTGGAGCCAATGGTACGATACCAATCATAGGCATTTCCTGGCTGGAACAGAGAGTGGACCGCCTCGTCGTCAATGCGGTAGCCAGAAACAGAAGGGTCTCGAGGTAGAGAGCTAGCAGAATGACCCGTCTGCGCAAACCTCAGGTCGGCGAATGAGTTGGCAATCGTCTGGAACCGAGTCACATCACGGAACTCGTGTTCCCTAGAGGTGTCAACATAAAAAGACTTCAGATCTGATAAGTGCTGATGGATACCCTCAAATGTCATAGAGTAAGAATGAGGAGGAACAGGTGTTGTGGGAGCTGTAGGAGTAGGTGTAGGAGGAGTAGGTGCAGTAGGTGGAGGAACAGATGCAATACTGCGACAAGAGAGTTTGAGAAACTTGGGCTCGGGGTCGACAGCATAAGTAGATAGATCAATATCAAATCTCTAAAAAATACGAGGAATAAGCATCGCATAAGATAGGTTGCGGTCTCTCTCACGACATCTACCCATCATCTGGATGATAGTCTTAGGGGCAGAAAATGGAATCCCCTTAAGAATATGATATAGAGCAGAAAGCTCAAGTGCAGTGACATCATCTTTAGAAGTAGAGTTTGGAAGTAAGGTGGAATAGATGATGCGATGTAATTCGTAGTTAAACAAGTTCAAGTTATTAGCCTTGAACTTTCCAGGAAGAACACGTGCGGGCGCACAAAGTTCATTCTTGAAACTAACGAGTGTCGTGCCATCGGAGAAATCAAAATCAGTGATGTCATCGAGTGGGGTACCTTTGTTTGGGATACCAAGGATTTTTGCTAACGTTTTATCAGTGAATTCGATATCAATTCCTCCGACACGTGTCCTCGCGGTAAAAGTATCTAGCACGAAATTATAATAGAATAATCTAAGGGCATTAGTGGCAATGGAGAATTGTAAGGTGACAAAATATTGTAATCCTAATACCTCAAAGTAAAGACGGTGATCCGGAAAGACAGTCCACTTAATCGGCGATCTGGTGCAAATAGTACGCATGATGAAGTCGGCGTACCACAATAAAGCTTGATCGAAAGTTTTAAAGTAAAACTCATCCGACGCACCATCTTCCGATTGGACCGGAGAAAAGAGGTAATCCGTATGCGGATCTGAAGACGATGCCTCTTCACTGGCATTGGTCTTCTTCCTCTTGAAGGGATTGAACTTAGGCATTCTTTTCCAAAATTTTCTAGAAATCATAAGTATTGAAATGTGGAGGAAAGAAGGGATTATACCTTCCAAGAATTGGATATGTTGTAGAGGATGACGTTCTCCACATGAATCCAAAGTTTGGACGAAAAACTCCACTCGGATTGGAAGAACAAGGAAGGAGAAGAAGCTAGGGTTTCGAGGCGTGTTGTTGCTGTTATGAGGATGTGGGGAAGAATGAAGAAGAAAGAAGCCTCGGGTTGGTGCTGGTACATATATATACCCAGCCGAACTCTGGCCGAATTCGGACCGAATTCGGGCCGAATTCGCCAAGGGTTGCCTGGCTATATATATATATATATATATATATTAAAAATAATTCAAATGAGGCCACATTCTTTTTCATTAATTCGTTTCAAATGCTTAATTCAAAGTTTAGTAATTTTAAATCTCAAAATAATATAATTAATATTATTTTACAAATTAATATTCTTTACTCAGCATCTGTCTTAGATTAGCTGTAGGAATACTGTACCAGCTAACGGAGGTTCACCGGGGAACACTTAAATACCGCTTCGCTTCGACCGTAGTCGTGGTGACAGACAGACTCTTTTTAGGCTTGTCTCGAAAACAGTTTATGAGTATCGAATAAATAATTAATAAAACAAAATTAATTAATATTATTGATATCTAAAATTCCTAATTCTTGACGTAAATAGTTGAAACGATCTTCCGCTAAAGGTTTTGTGAGTATGTCAGCTAATTGATTCTGTGTGTCTATGTATACAAGGTCTATATCTCCATTTTGTTGATGATCTCTAAGAAAGTGATGTCGAATCTCGATATATTTAGTACGAGAATGACATACAGGATTCTTAGTCAAATTAATAGAACTAGTGTTATCACAGAAAATGGGTATGTGTGAAAAATGCAATCCATAGTCTTCTAAGGTTTGTTTCATCCACAAAATTTGTGCACAACAACGTCCTGCGGCGATATACTCAGCCTCGATTGTTGATAATGCAACAGAATTTTTCTTTTTACTAAACCAAGAGACTAGAGCTTTTCCTAGGAAATGACATGTGCCGCTAGTGCTTTTTCTATCTACTTTGAATCCAGCAAAATCAGCATCGAAATAACCGGTTAGGTCAAACGACGTGGTTTTGGGATACCATAAGCCGACAGAAGAAGTACTTTTAAGGTATCGGAAGATAGCTTAACTGCGCACAAATGTGATTCCTTAGGCTTAGCTTGAAAACGAGCACATAAACAAACACTAAATATTATGTCTGGTCGACTAGCAGTTAAATACAGTAAGCTATCGATCATACCTCGATACTTACGTATGTCGACAGGTTTGCCTTGTTCATCAATATCAAGCTTGGTTGAAGTCGCCATTGGAGTGCTCAGGGGTTTTGCTGCTTCTATGTCGAACTTCTTTAATAGATCATTTGTGTACTTTGCTTGATTTATGAACATCCCATTGTTGGTTTGTTTGATTTGCAGGCCGAGAAAGAATTTCAGCTCTCCCATCATGCTCATCTCAAACTCATTCTGCATACACTTAGAAAATTCTTGAAAAAGAGATTCATCAGTAGATCCAAAGATAATATCATCTACATAAACTTGAATCAAAAGAATATTATTATTAAAAGACTTTATAAACAAAGTAGTGTCAACCTTTCCCTTTGAAAAACCATTATCAAGTAGAAAAGCGCTTAGACGATCGTACCAAGCACGAGGGGCTTGTTTCAAACCGTATAAAGCTTTCTTCAACTTGAAAACATATTCAAGAAATTTAAAATCAGTAAAACTGGGTGGTTGAGCTCCTTAAACCTCTTCTTTTTTAAAACCATTTAAAAATGCGCTTTTGACATCTATTTAAAATAACTTACAAATTATGAAAACATGCAAATGCACATAACATGCGAATGGATTCTAATCTCGCAACTGGGGCATAAGTCTCATCGTAGTCGATACCTTCTTCTTGATTGTATCCTTGAGCTACGAGTCGAGCCTTATTACGAGTCACTAAACCATTCTCGTTCAGTTTATTTCGGAATACCCATCGGGTGCCAATGACCGGATGATCAATAGGTTTGGGAACAAGTTTCCAAACTTGATTCCGTTCGAATTAGTTTAATTTCTCTTGCATAGCATCTAACTAAAAATTATCACTACATGCTTTATCAATATTTTTGGGTTCAAACTGCGAGACAAAAGCAACACAAGAAGCTATATCTTTATTAGAGGAATGAGTACTTACACCCTTGGTAATCTCACCAATTACCAAGCCCTTTGGATGACTAGCCAAGAATCTCATCTCTTTTGGTGCAGTCTCAAGATTGCTAGTTCCGGCTTCTTTGCTTGGAGGTTCATCTGATGCCTGATGTGATAGTTCTGTATCTTTGTGTGAAGGTTTTACAGTAGCTGTACTTGGTACGATTATGTCTTCATTGTCATCATCGTCTAAGTGTTGATTTAGCTCATCAAACTTGACGTTGATAGATTCTTCAATGATCATGGTTCTTTTGTTGAAGACTCTATATCCTTTGCTCTTTGCTGCATAACCTAAAAATATACCTTCATCGGCCTTTCCATCAAATTTACTCAAATTATCTTTAGTATTAAGAATAAAGCATTTACAACCAAAGATTTTGAAATAAGAAACATTTGGTGTTCTATCAAACCATAATTCATAGGGAGTCTTCTTCGATATAGGTCGAATTAGAACCCTATTGAGAATATAGCAAGCTGTATTTACAGCTTCAGCCCATAAATATCTAGGTAGACTAAACTGGTTTAACATAACTCTAGCCATTTCAGATAGAGTTCTGTTCTTACGTTCCACAACTTCATTTTGTTGTGGAGTCCTAGGACAAGAGAATTCATGCAGATAATCGTATGTGTCACAAAATTGCTTGAATTCTGCATTCTCAAATTTGCCGCCATGATCACTACGAATACGAGTAATCATGAACCCTTTTTCATTCTGTACTTTCTTGCAAAAGGTGACAAATTCTGATAATGCATCATTCTTGCGTGCAAGAAAATAAACCCATGTATATCTAGAGAAATCATCTATAATGACAAATGCATATAACTTACCACCTAGACTAGCAATTCTGCTGGGTCCAAATAAGTCCATATACAATAATTATAAAGGTCTAGTGGTACTTACAGCGTTCTTGGATTTGAATACGGATTTGGTAGCTTTGTTCTTTTCACATTCACTACATACCGTATCCTTCTTGAAAAAAATATCCGGTAAGCCGCGTACCAACTTCTTCGTAGATAATCTTGAAATTGTATCCATGTTTGCATGACTGAGTCTCATATGCCATAGTTGACTCTCAATACTTTTGGCCATCAAACATCTACCTGCTGTGTTAGCATCTTCCAACAAATAGAATACATATATATTGTCTTCCCTAATACCTTCAAAAATAGTACTGTCAGCTGAACTATCAGTAATAGTACATTTATCTTTTACAAAGTTAATGCCATAACCGTGATCAGCTAAATGGCTTATGCTGAGCAGATTATGTCTTAACTCGGTAACAAGACAAACATATTTAATTACTGGATAGGGAGCCTTACCAATATTATCGATACCGATTATGTACCCTCTCAAATTATTACCGAAGGAGACGTATCCTTCTTTATTCCTCTTCGACAGTGTTGCAAATAATGAAGCGTCACCGGTCATGTGCCGTGAGCAACCGCTGTCGAGGATCCATTTAGTCCTAGCATGTGAAGGGTGTCCCACCTACAAAACAATTTGCAGATGAAACTTTTGGTACCCATTTCTTGTAGGGTCCTGACAGGTTAGTTTTTGGTATCCATGCATAAACATTTAAATCTACTAACTTTCTGATTCTACATGCATAAGATATATGACCAATGAGGCCACAATAATAACATTTAGCATGTTGAGTGTTGAAAGTAGTGTGAGGTGCATGATAGGTAGGTTTTGGTTTTCTAGTATAGAAGAATGCATGCCTATTAGTCTTCTTGGGCATAGTCTTGGTATGGTTTGGTCTGACAGTGTTGGGCGTGTTCCGAAGATTCGGTAATTGACACGTGTTCGAATAGGAAGCAGCAACTTCAGGCTGTTTTCCTAAACTAATTTCCAACTTTTTGGAAGTATCATATAATCTAGTATAGTCAGATGTGAGTGATTTTAATCTGACCTGTGCACACTGGAGACTCTTTCTCTCCTTAGATAGGTCTTCCTTTAACAGGACAATAGTTTGGTCTTTTTCTTCGGATAGCTTAACAGTCTCGTGTAACAACAATTTAATAGAAGAAAGCTCACCAGACTCATTTGAAGAGTCACTATCTCTAACATGATCTAGTAGGTCGGTAAGTCTTCCTATTTCATCTTTGTACTCTTTGAGTACCTTCTTAGAGGTTTCATATTTGCTACGCAGTTTTCTGTAATCATCTAATAGTTCACTGAAAGCCTCTCCTAGTTGCTCAAAGGTGAAATCATCATAAGGGTCAAATAGAGGATTAGTGATTACCAGATCGCAAGCCATCAAGCACACATTTGCAGCGTCATCTGATTGTTCATCTTCTGAGTCGCTGGCTTCACTTTCATGCCATATGCTTGTGTTGGCGTACTTTTTTGATGTCGATTTCTTCAGGTAGCCTTTGTCATATTTGCTGTTTTTTGATGATGATGCTGAGGGACAATCTTTCTTCATGTGTCCTTTCTTCTTGCATCCGTAGCAAATATGATCTTCCTCGTTATTGTTGTTGTTGTTGTTGTCTTTGCTGTCCTTTGTTCTTCTGTTAAATCTCATGAACTTCTTGAACTTTCTTACCAGAAGAGCTTGATCTTCAGAGTCGGAGTCGCTGTCCTCGGAATCATCTTCGATGGTTCTTCTATGTTGAGCCTTGAGAGCGATCGTCTTCTCTGACTTCTCCTTTGGTGTATCATCTTCAAAGTCTTGAAGTTCTAACTCGTGAGTGAGTAGCTTACCCATGAGTGTTTCTAGAGACATTGTTGAGTGGTCGTTCCCTTCAATGATTGTTGTAGCCTTTAGAATCCAGTTCTTTGTAAAAAGCTCGTAAAAGTTTGCAAATCTTCTCATAGTTACTGTAATTCTTGCCTAGTGAGGACAGAGGATTTACAATATCCAAGAATCTTGTAAACATCTGAGTGACTGATTCACTTGCCTTCATTTTGAACGCCTCATACTCCTGAGTAAGTCTGCTGATCTTTGACTCCTTGACTTGTGTTGTTCCTTCGTGGGTTACTTCGAGAAGTTTTCACACTTCGTTTGATGTTGTGCAAGTAGATACCTGTAGAATTCAGTTCTATCTAAAGCACAAAATAAAGCGTTAGTAGCACATGCGTCAAGATTGGCCTTTTTCTTTTCTTTCTCTGTATATTTGTCATAGGGTTTTTTAGCTAAAACACCATCAACATTAATACGAGGTAGCTTTTTATAGCCATCAATAACCACAGACCATAAGTCAAAATCAAGAGATTTCAGAAAGAAACTCATACGTGTTTTCCAATAAGTCTAGTTTGTGCCGTCAAACAGTGGAGGTCTGTTTTATCTTGCTTTACCTGTATAACCCGCTTTGGTATACCTCTAGATGGAGAGCCTGCTTATAGAGAACCTGCTTTGATACCAATTGTAGGAACGAAATCGTAAAATAGAATACTCTAGAGGGGGGTGAATAGAGTAGGCAGCGGAATATTGCTAATTAAAAACTTGTTAGCAGTTAGATCACAAATATAATAATAATCACAAAAGTAAATGACAGAAATTAAAAGAGATCAGAACGCAAACGCAAACACCGAGATTTATACTGGTTTTCCTCTTGTGAGGACTAGTCCAGTCGGAAGAACTCTAGCTTCCAGTTGAATCCACTATTGGAAAATCCCGCAAGTTTTCATACGAAGTCCTTGCAACTTCTACATACGGAAGCTTTGATACGAAGAACTCGACCAACTTTAATTGTGAAGAGTTGAATCTTCTATCAAGCCTCTGATTACAATCGCTCTGACACTTCTAGACCGTACCGTACTGGCAAATCGACTAGAGGATTGTAATTGGCTTGGGATTTGAAAAAGAAAGCTTTTTAAAACTCTTTGGAAGAATAAAAGCTTAGGAAGAGAAGAGATTGAAAGTGAATTTGTGATCTGAAATGATCGAAATACTTCTCTATTTATAGTTTTTCCAAAGACAGAACTCTGACAGAATTCGGGCAGAATTCGGACAGAACTCTTTGTAACAAACCGTAACTGAAGGATGACCAAGTTCAAAAACCCAACGTTCACTAACGTTCCAAATGGCCAAACTCTGGCCGAACTCGGCTCGAGTTCTCCTGGGGTTCTGCCAGTTCATTTTTTTAGAAAATAAATTTTGGAGTTCTGAAAAATCTTTCAGAAGCTTTTTGTAACAAGAATATTTTTCAAAAACATAGGTCATTTGTAAAAGAATAGGATGGTTTTGAAAAACGTTTTCGGATAGCCTATTTTCCAGTACGACTCGGTGTATAATGTATTCCTAGACTCAATAAAATAAAAAATTACATAACGTAACAGGAAGTACACTCTGAATGGCAAACGGCTTCAGTCTTGAACATTGTTGATATCCATTGTTGAGCAGTATCCAAAACGTCGTAGGTAAACATCTGAGTTGACTTGCATTTATATCGAGACAGAGTTTGATCAATTATTAAAATCAGGTTTAACCATGACCAATGGGCCAACAGTACATTCTCTGATAGTTCTCTCATTTATTTGTTAATTACTGTTCTTCAGTTCTAGTTAGCTCTATTGATTTCTCTGTTACAAACACGATTTGATATTACTTGATCCATTTCATGCGACACTCATTTATTCATGTCTGGCCTCTATTTCTGGAATCACCTACTGGAATCACTTACAGGTATCATTCATATTCTGGCTGGACTTGTACTTATTTTGTGTCGGGTTATGGATTCACTTGTACTTGTTAGGCGGGGAAATGTTAGAGTAGACATGTGAACATTCCCAAATACTGGAACCACTCCCTTGGAATTATACTGGAATGATAGCCATCCCATACTTGGCCGAGTGTACGGTGTGCCGTATTACCTACAGCCGTTTACATGTCGATCTCGATATTTTAAAATACACTGTTAGAGTATAGTCTGGACTCACCCTGAAATCTTTGATCACTGACTAGACTCACCTTATACTGGACTCATCTTGTGCTGGAATCACCTGGTATTAGATTACATTGTCTGGACTCTCATTGGGATTACACTTGACTCTTATTATACTGTCTAGACTTATATCATGTTACTCTAGTTCAGTTAGATTATATTTTACAGTCTTCATTGCCATGTTTCTCTTCTTATTTAGTTACTTTACTTTCCTTGTACCTTAACTGTTTCTCTACATCACTACCTGTATAAAACTACCATGATTCATCAATATAACTGTCTATAACTGTTTATAGTTCTCTGTCATTTACTTGGAATTTTCTTGATGAGTTGTACTCGTTCCTGTCCTGACTGGATCTGTTGAAAATATTATAGATGCTTGCCCCGAGGACACTTGCCCTACTTACTATGGACCGGAAGATGGATTAGCTACCTTTGGCCCCGACACTCAGGAGTGATCGGGAGACTTGTTAGTTGATTAGGTTTAATTTCATGTTTTAGAAACTGAATTATAAATAAGTTGAGATATGCTGTTTTGAGA
Organism: Iris pallida; assembly: GCA_029216955.1. Taxonomy (NCBI): domain Eukaryota; kingdom Viridiplantae; phylum Streptophyta; class Magnoliopsida; order Asparagales; family Iridaceae; genus Iris; species Iris pallida. The sequence goes on along the minus strand of JANAVB010039816.1, from coordinate 3,731,729 downwards.
TTGTTGGAGATTATATTATTTTAGTAGTTGGTTTTATTGTTGTATTCAGTCTTAGTTATAATCTTCTGTGTTATCATACCGTGCTTAGACTGTAATTGAGATTTCATTATATCTATACTTGTCCTCCGTTCGGAGTTGAGATTTGACAAGTATATTATATACTTGCGTGAGTTGTTGGTTAGATAGTAACCTAGGACAACGTTCTACCGTCGACACTGTGACGTAGGCTAGGTGTTGTTACGTACTCGTACCCTCACAGTGGGTGCGGGTCGTGACATGGGACTAAGTGACTTTGACAACAGCAGAAAGAGCGGGACAGTGCTTGGAATGACTTCGATCGACCAATATAACTTGCCTAATTTAATTGTGTAACAACTTGACGAGCAAAGGCTGCGTCAAGACTCGCATCATGGGAACGTGCAATACATGCGTTCGACTAGAACAACCAAGTTCTTTGGGTGCCTAGACTTATGCCACGAATCATGGAACGCAACTTAACCCGTAGGACGAGCATAGGCTAGGCTAAGCCTTGGACGATGGGACCGTGCATGCTTTATTAAGAATTTATGCGGGCGACGCCTATGACCTAGGCTAATTCATAACTTCATGGCGAAGACCGACTTTTCTTCTCCCAAGCCACGGGACGAAGGAACGAGTGTCATTTTTGAAAGCCATCGTGCAACATTTCTAAGCTGACCGTGGGACGTTTTCTATGTTCTAACCCAATCGACCCAAGTTCGGATTATTCCCTTAGCTATGTGGATGCGTCTCTTTTATTATCAAGCCTACTTGTGCAGTTAAAAACTTTCGTTTTATTAGTGTGAAGGCCAAGCTGAAGCAAGTTCACCGAAGCCACCCACCTGAGCGAGGAGTCGCCTCAACCGAGCGGGTCTTCAAGCAGCCGTTGCATGGCTAAGTCCGAACGCTATCGGTATTTTGATTCCTCTAATTGACTGAGCGGGACGGGGCATTACATTATACACCACTCAGAAAAAGTTTCGTCCTCGAAAGTAACTGAATACACTTATTGACTTATAATTTGACTCATCATCTAGTGACTCTCGCACGCACTTTGCCTCAATCAATATTCAAGTTCATTTCCAAGCTAACGATCGTACTACTATCAATCTTTTACTTGAGACACAATTTTGAAATCCTCGATACCCTTCCGTTCCTTTAGTGTCATTTGAATTCAATGTATCATTTGGTTGGATCGTGCACATATTCCAGGCGTCCCCAAAATACATGCATTTTATTCAAGCCTCGTGATAGAGAATTCATCATTCTTACTTGAGTCGGATCGTGCACATATTCAGGCGTCCCTAAATTATATGCATTTCAGCCGAACCTCGTGAGTGGGGTTTTCCTCTAGTTAAATCTTTCTATCCATCCATACCATTTCCCAATACTATCAATCCTCCAGATCAATCATGCTAATATTATCTCTTGAAACATGGACGTCTCGCCTAACCGCTAGGCCATCTCTCAAGGCTAAAGTTAATGTCAGGATTGGAATCATAGTTCCGTAACAATAATACCAACACTGACCCCAATCCTAGGGTCAAACCAAAGTTGATAATACAGGATTTTCTACCCAAGCTCATATCACTCCGATTTCTAAACTTCGAGCATAGATTCCTCCTATTCGCACTCGCAACACTTAGTCCAAGGGGTCCAAGTCATTCAGCAAAGCATCCTATGATAAGTTTTGTTCAACCGATTCTACGACATATCAATTTTACTCGTCTAATAAGCAATTCGCATAGTCTATCTCCTCGAACATGTTCGATAAAATCTACATATCCATTCTTTCCAAGTCAAACACGCTACGATACGATTTATCACTAAACCATAATTCTTATTCCATATTTTCTGTCATTGATCACAATTCACATATTCGATCACCAGGTCGTCTAGCTTAACAATATATCACGCCTCAATCTCACACGAGTTCGATTATCCACATTGGGCATGAAATCACCATGCAACGCTTCCGTGAAATAATCATCCTCATCGGGACGTAACTCTTACTTTGAGTCTAGACTAATTCATTAACGATACGTAGATTAGACTACTCAATCCTCAAGTTTACTCAATCGTCAATCACAAATCCAAACCATCCTCAAATATCACCTTCGCATCAAACCACAAGTCAAAGCAATCCAAATTGCCATATCCGAATTTCCCGAGTTTGATCATTCTCGCGACATGAATCACCATGTCAGCGCTCACGTGGAACGATTGCCCCAAATTCGACATAACGCATTTCCGAGGCTGGAGTTGCGCTTGCGCAAGACAAAATCGTCGACGTTGTGGTTATCATAGAAGAAATCAAGACACGATCATTTTCATCCAAGCATTCATTTCAATCAAAATCCCAAGCATAGCATCCATCAAAACAATAACATTTTACACGATCGTCATTCCTCGAATCAGAGTACCCCCGAGTTATCGCATATCGATCTTTGATACGCCTCAATACTATCGATGATATACGTAACCTGACGATCTTCATTTGCAACAAATTCCAAGTCGTGCAACTAATGCTATTGTTCGAACTTGATAATCTCCTCAATATTCAAGATCAAATTCGATCATTATTCCTTGAACTGGCTACTTGTTCAATTCATTCACAACCAAAATTACGTGTATTCATCCAACAATCTTAAGTTATCGAGCAACATATTCCTCAAAACGTACCAATCCATGCAAACTTAATTATCGAGCAACATCTATTCCAATCCTTAGGGTCATTCTCAAATATTCAAATCATTTTTGTGCATGCTATCATCCGATCGTGCTAACTTTTTTTATATGATTCATATCAATTTTCGCGATCGAGTCATCCATTTGTACACCTTAACTTCTTTTTTTATTCAAATCGCCTACTCAATCATTTCCACATTTCATACTTGCGCAATAACAATCCCGCGCGCGTCATTTCTAGTTCGTCTGAATCAACTTATTAAACTTCAAGATTACATTTTACTCAATGATACTCATCTAAGGCTTTACATACAAGCGACGCTTGCTGATAGACTCATTGGTACCCCTCATCCTCAATCGATCAACATACCTCGAGGCTATCCAATACACCACTCGGAGATGAAGTCATTCGATCAATCCTCAAAACAAGTTTCGAATCATAACTGATTACTTCAAATTTTTGTTCGAGTCATTCCTCAAAAAATTCAAGCACGCTCATCTATATCGCATTGACAATAACATCGTCTGATGGCACCCCTATCGATAGTCATCCCGCATTCTATGAATCAAGTCAAACTCATTCACATTTCGATACAATTCGAATTTTGCACTCGACTTATCTAAGGTCGACGCAATTTTGGTATATATGTCCAGCCCGTCTTAGCCAATCGTGCTTATTTAAAGTTAACTTGTTCAACCATTTCTTCTTCGTAATGCCTTTTCAAAATATTTTGACTTTTTGCATGGATATCCCATGGGACATTTGAGAGAGAGCACACCAACAATACTGATTTGTAGAAATAACATCATAGTTTGCGGAACATCAGAGTTAAAGAATTCAATCGAAAGTTCATGGACGTAAAGTTGTGCTCTGATACCATTATGTCAAGCCCCAGTCCCGCAGGACCGATCGTGCTCGCTAAGGCAAGATGTCGCGTGAGCCTAGATTGCACTCACGCAAGGCAGGTTCCATAACGGCCGATTACTAGCTAAACGACAAGGTCGTCGCACAGAAGTTCCAAGTAGAAACATTGAATAACAGTGTAGAAGCATGGAAAAGAATAAAGAAAGATCTATGCGGCCAAGGATCCCCATGCGGCTCAGGGACCCATGCGACTCAAGCGTCTATGCGGCCCGAATAGTTCCATGTGGCCCAGAGAGGAGCCACGTGGCCCTCAACAGCTCTTCCCTTTGTCTTCTACTGTATTTAATGCCTTGACGGCTGACAGCTCTGACCAATGACAGAAAGATGCAATAATGACTCTGTCATAATGGCAGAATCCTAGGGAAACGAAGGATATCTCTGACACAATCCGTCAAATCCCAAAAGGCCTTTATGCGGCTTTGACACGTGGACAATCGCATGCGGCTCAGACAGAGGCTACCCATGCGGTTCACGAAGACTATCTTCATGCGGCTCACTGAGAAGCCATCCATCATGCGGTCCCTACGCTCATGCGGCTCAGATCGTCTCCATGCGGTTCAAATGTGCATAGGCCACTCCCAAGCAGCCTTGACACGTGGCCAGCCTCATGCGGCTCAGTGGGGGGGGCAATCCTCATGCGGCTCAGATTTCCTAAGTGGCTCGCAGTTTTGCCAGCATCCCTACAGCTATCAGCCTAATAATAATGGGACACGTGGCAAGATTCATCAATAAATCCTAACAATCAGGTTTAGTGCCATCCTCATAATTACTGGGATCAAATCAGATCATTTGCAATCAATCAAATTGAACACGTGGCAGAAGATCCGAGCTTGGCATAACAAATCATGAGGATTTATGGCAATCATCATTAATTGCCCACAGAGATTTGATGCAATCACATTAATTGCTCAAATCTATTATGAACGGCCCAGATTCATTGATCCTTAACCACCGACTTTTGAGAATGGACAATCATTGCAAACCCTAATGATGCCCTCCACTCTTATAAATAGCAAGGTGCCATTCCCTTACAACACACGGAGAGGGACATAGACGAGCAGAGAGCAGAGAGCAGAGAGAGAGAGAGAGAGCACTTCCTCCCTCGGATCCAGAGAGTCAGAGAGAAATTGAAAGGAGAACATTTCTTCATCAACGCCAAGCAGTTCTTCTACAGAGCCAAGGTTACACCCGATCGTCCAAGGAGTAAGGCAGAGCTGCCGTCGCTTTCCCGAGCCTCTATCGTCACCCCCCAGAATCTAAATAAATAATTGTACTTAGATTGATGTACCTAGGTTTTCGTCCCTAGGCTTTCTTTGTACAAGCGAGTTTGTATTGCGAGTCTTAGTTCAGTCTCCGATAATTGTTCTGTACTTTTACAATCAATGGCAAACACGATGGCGACTCCGCTGGGGACAAACTTCTCCACGGCTAAGGAGTTGGTGACACAATCGGATGCAGCCAAACTTGGCTCCACACAACAGAAGATGGTCGTCCTCTTCGACCAATAGGCGTTTGAAGAAATGCTCTCTAAGGGAAGCGCTGGCCTGGTCCAGAAGTGAACGCGCACAAAGAAAGCTCGCAGCGAGTGGAGGCCAAAGTCATTTGCTCCTCCCCAAGCTCTGGACGGAGTACTCTCTGCTGCCCAAGACGACGAAGGCGACTCTCATGCGGCCCCACTTCAAGCCATAGAGGACTCTGTTGTCCCCAAGTCCGACAGAGGAAAGCACTACGATGCTGGACTTGAAGGGGCAAAGAGTAATTCTATGCACTCCAGGAAGAAGCCGAACAAAGGCACTAGCCGCCAAACGAAGACTCATGTGGCCAAGATTGCCAGCCGCATGAATGATGACCATGCGGCCCAAACTGCCAGCCAAATACATAACACTCATGAGGCCAGGATTTCCAGCCGCATGGAGAAGACCTATGCGGCTGAGACTTTCAGCCGCATGAAGAAAGCCCATGCGGCTACGACTGCAAGCCGTATGGAGACTATTGATTCCAGCCGTATGCCGCCTACTCCACGCGGCTCAGTCTTCGACCGCCTCTCCTATGGTCCTGATCTCTTGTGCTCCCAAGAAGACATGTCTGACTCTCTCCAGCACCACTTAGACTCTTCCTACTATGTGCCCTCATGCACTAGAGTGAAGAAGTCTAGGACAGCACGAGCTTGGCAAGCTCGGTCCGCTGATCCGATCTCTGACCATCCGAGCGTCCCACATACTGTTATGCGGGCCTCTGATGGAAAGTTGTATAGAATCACTCGAGTCCAGCCCCCGGCGGCAAACGGACAGAGAGGTTCCCAAAAGTCTCCCAAATTCTAGGAAGCAAACATGGTCGCTCCGGACCCATCTGACTTGCGTGAGGCTATCCTCCACAAACGCAAGAAAAGAGAAGGGGCCTCGGGGTGCAAAGAGTCCTCCCATGGACATCACTGCACCCAAGTCATCGTCAATTGCTGTTGCAATAACGCGACGGTACGGGGAGACTGGCAGTCCGTCTTCCAAAGACTGCAACAACCATGCTCAGAAGATGAGGCATTTTCTGTCGTCTCCTACAACTCTGCTCAGAAAATCCCCACTGATAGGAGAGGAAAGAAGACAAATGTTCCCAGCCCAAAGATTTCAACCACTATGACTAAGAGACTGTCGTCTAAGCGGGTGCCCACCACCGGAGTTTTCCAAGGTACCCGTTCAAAGACGAAATCTGCTACAGTGGGAGATTCATCGTCCACACCACTGGAGGTTGCTGGAATTGGGGGTAGCACTCCTCCGAACCTCCACGACAATCCGATGTTTGTTGGCCCAATGATTGTATCATATTTTTGAATATGGTTAATATGTTAAGTTTAGCATTTCTTTATCACTAATCTTCATACAATCGCTATAGCATTTCTACTTATACTTATATCTTTGGTGATATGTGCCCATTGGTTTACATCTTAGTGATATGAGCTTATCTATCTTAAATTTAATTGGGTTGCCAAAATCAAAACTATGTTTTTGATTGTGGTCATTCAATTAAGTTTAATCATTATGATATCACTAACATTTATGCCATCACCTTAGCACTTATACTTAAACTTTGCATAGTCCTAATGTGCTTTAATTTATCATACTTGCTACTATGTATATTGCTTTGTTCGTCTAACATGTACATGCAGAAAAATAATAAGCAAGATCAATGTGGACATATGCAATGAAGAAATCATGGTGGGCCAAAGACGACGGATCCCATAAGATTTTTCTGAACCACCCGACGACATCTCTGGAGCCAAGGGAAAAAGCCAGCACCTATCAAAGGAAGAAGCCAAGCCGTGCCATCATCATTTCAAGACTCTGAAGAAGCCTGCACCTGCCTAAGTATATCTGGAGTCTGTAATGAGTCCTAGGAATAATTGTAAACACAAGAAATGGATGGCAAAATCGAAAGCTAGGGCAGAAATAAGCCCAGGATCATTTTTGGTGGAAAACGGCATACCGACGGTATACCGGTGTATACCGGCGGTATACCGGTTTTTGTTCACAGAAAGTTTCTGTTTACAAAACCGGCATACCGACGGTATACCGGATCATACCGACGGTATACCGCTTCCGAAACGTTGAAATTCCAACGGTCGGATTTCCAGCCATTAATGATCCTAACGGCTATATTTCTAGCCGTTGCAATCCCAGACCGGTATACCGCCGGTATGTCGGATCATACCGACGGTATGCCGGTTCGCGACTGAAAAGTTGCCTTTGGCTTCTTTTCAAGCTTTGGTTATAAATAGCCTTGAACCCCTTCATTCAAGGTTGATGCTTTGATACCAATTGTAGGAACCCTAGAGGGGGGGTGAATAGGGTCAAGCTAACTAATCAAGCACTTAGCACAAGCTAATTGGCAATTTAAAAATATAAGTACAAGAGAAGAAGCAAACACAATACCGACACCCGATATATCCTGGTATCCTCCTAAGAGGCAGTCCAGTCCCGGAACTCTCTCCGGCTTTAATCCACTATTTGAGCAAATAGTTACACACGAGTTTGGATCCGAAGAACTCGCCAACTTCTTACACAAGAGCTTTAATCCGATGTTGGGGGTAGCACTCCTCCGAACCTCCACGACAATCCGATGTTCCAAGAAGACGAGCTGGGGGAAACAAATCTCCTATCAGATGCAGCAGATCCCGACGTCCCCGAGGACGTCCACAATTCCCAAGACGAGGTGAACTCAGAAGCTGGGGGTACTATTCCTTCGGAGTCCGAACCAGAGGAAGACATTCCCACATACCCCGATGACTTCTCATTATAGGGGTATGATTCGGAGTGTACGTCATCCACTGTCCCTTCCACTTCTACTCATGTCAGGACGGCATTCATGAAAAACGACGAACATGACGAACCCAATGATTGCCAGCGCATCGACACTCTGGAGGCCATACTCCGCTCGTTGGTCAAATCTGTGGACGAGATCAAAGAAGCCCTCCCTACTCTGCAAGGAGGAACGCCTGGCCAAACTAACTCGGGCCCCGCGGTCAATACAGACTCAAACTCAGCGACAACAAACCCAGGCAATATTCCTCCTGAAATGTCCGCTCCTAACGCTGCAGACGAGGCCAGGGAGGCAAGAAGAGAGGTCCAGGAGCTCCGTGCCATGTTCTATGCCCGAGAAAACTGCCAAGACCTCAGGATACGACAACCGTATCCCACTGCGTGGAGAGATGTTCCCTTCCCACCAAAGTATAAACCATTCCACATCAATCCATATGATGGGAAGACTTTTGCAAGTCGGTACATCACTTACTTTGAGGTTACCACCGACCATCTGCCCCATGACGATGCCATCCTTACACGATTATTCATAGGGGCATTGGAAGGGGTCACCTTCGACTGGTATCGCAACCTGCCAGACAACTGCATCCACTCCTTCACCAGCTTCAAGCGCATATTATTGGAGAGATTCTATGAAGTAGGACATGACACCACAATGTCCACCCTCATGGACGTCGTTCAAGGGGAGAAAGAGCTGACAAGGAACTATATCGAGCAGTTCCGCCAAACCGCCATGAAGCTGCCGTCCGGTAACCCGGATTCCTCCTTAATTGAAATTTGCCAAAAGAGACTGCGTCCAACAATCAGCCTCTGGATGGGTGAAAGTCAATTCAAGGACTGGAAGGCATTTATTATCATTGCCACTAGGGCCGAAGAACGATTGAAGAAGGCTCGCCAACTGGGATTGCACATCTTGGAGGGAGAGGACAAGGGCAGGCGTCCTAATGCTAACAACAACAATGGGGGTAGCTCCACCAACAATCGGGACAACAAGGGCAAGCAGGCTATGGTGGCCGACACAGCACAGAAACCTGAGTAAAAACCGGCAGACAAGCAATAGCCGCAAATTACCTACTCTTTTGAAGACGGCCACTTCAAACCCATCTTGGACATGCTCATACAAGGAGACAGAATTCAGCTCCCTCCACCAAGACGGGAACCTCGGCCAGCAGAAATGGAGAACCCAAAGTACTGCCATTACCACCGCTATGTCCACCATGCCACACACGACTGCTACAAACTAAAATGGTACATCCAAAATCTCATCGATTCGAACGCTCTGGCCATCGATTTTGAAGAGGTAACTGTGGCAGCCAATATGGTGTCAGTACAATTCGGCAGCTTTCCTCGAACAGAAACTCAAGACGGTGTGGTACCCATCCCTCTAGCGACAATGGAGATTGCTAATCTTCTACCTCCCCGAGATCAGGCGGCTGGTCTAGTGCCCCTCACCATATCACGAGGGGAGGTCATGTGGGTCCATCCAGACTTAGTACTCGAGGTAACCCAATCCACCCCCCTTCTATTCGCAAGAAGAAGAGTGGAAAAGTCAGATCCTGCCGCATAATCTCGGCAGATGTCGAAGAAGTCACGGCTGTCGTTACCCGGTCTGGGGCACAATCCCAACCCGTGGTTGATAATTCGGCTGAAGATCATCAGCCAACTACTACTGACGCTCTAGGACCTTCTCAACCTCCGACGACCGAAAAGCCTAGGCCGAAGGAGACTCGCTTTGACAAATCCCTCCGAAAAGAGGCACCGCAGTGGCTGGAGAGGCCCTACAACTTCGACATCTTGGCGCAATTGGCCAACACACCAGCCAAATTGTCATTATACTAGCTCCTGAGACTCTCGAAGGATGTTCGCGCGGCTTTGAGCGATGCACTCCAGAATGTCGACGCATATCTGGCTCAAGTCAACCTCATGGGAGAGAGCCCGCCTGCAGATCTCCAAGACAGCGCTTGCACGGGAGCGATGCCCAACATTGTCTTCACTCCACAGGATATGCTCATCAAAACCAACCTGCACGATCGTCCGTTATATTACACTGGATACATCGACGACGTAAAGGTGGACCGGATGCACATTGATCCTGGTTCTTCTATAAGCATCATCCCGAAGGGCTGTTACATCATCTCTGCATTCCTATGCATCGCCTAACGCTAACAAGCACCGCCATCAGCAGTTTCAATTCGGGCAGGAGCTACCCGATTGGAAAGATTCACTTGAAGTGCCAAATTGGCGATCTTCACTCAGAAGTAACCTGTTACGTCATAGATGCGGACACTTCTTACAATATCCTCTTGGGGCGTCCCTGGATACATGATTACATGATCGTGCCTTCCACGCTGCACCAGTGCTTCAAGTATGTCGAAAAACACGGCTTCCTGAGGACAGAATTTGTCGACATCGATCCCTTCAAAGGGTCGAATCCTACTACTCAGACTCCTGCTTATACGAAAAGTCGAAGAGGCACCTTGGTGAAGGAGATGTGCAAGCTCGTACCGAAACAGCCACAGGATCAGAAGAACCTCTGACGATCCACCTCCAAGCTCGCAAACCTGGCAAGTCCGTACCCCTTACAGCCACTCTGCGTAAGGACGCAATCAACCTCTCAGCATAAGAAGAGCAAATGATAATCCGGCTGCCAAGGTCCGGCCAAGCGCCAAGACCCACAACGGAGCCATTGACAATCAGGCTGTCTAGAGTCGGCCAACCACAAATGGAGAAGCTCAACCCCTCCGACAAGCCAATGACGATACACATTTACAAGAAGAATCGTCACCCCGATACAAGGTCTGGGGCTTCTAGCGAGCCAACAACTCCCCGTCCAGCATCGAGTACCAAACTGGGGGTCGCTAGTTTGCCAACGACTCCACGTTCTGCGCCACCGACAGAACCCCTGACGATCAAGCTGCCCAGGTCGTCCTCTCAGTCTTTATTTATACAGAGGGTAGCCGAAGAAGAACCGGAGCTAGCCAAGTATGTGGCTGCCCACACTGATGTTCCCTCCGCAGATGATGTAATCCCGCTAGAAAAGATACCTTACTTCATCAATAAAGGGCTATCTTTGAACTACATCGAGCTTGATAAGCTCTGTATAATGTATGCTGTGGAACACGGTATAGGCACTCACCTACACACACAGGTGACAAATGTGTACACCGCAAACCATCTTACTCCAGTGGAAGACGCTTTTCGCATAATCGAGGGAGGGGACCATCCAATCATCTTCGGCCGAAAGGATGACCCACAACCCTTCACCATAGAAGAAGTCGATCTTGAATCAGACGCCGGGAGACTGCCTCTGTATCTTTATAGCCCCCAATCCAAATACCTCATGCAAAAATAGAGGTATGATCTGGAGACTATGTCAGGTTTGAACTACGGCACTGGGCGACGATTACCTTTAAAGCTACCAGTCCCGGCTGGCAAACCACAGGACTATTACAGCAAGACCCGATGTGGGTTAGGGTATGTTACGCCCACAACGACCCCTGAAAGTTCGAATAAGGAATGCGACTGGCATTCACATTCAATCGGGTCACCAACTTCTGATTCAGACACCAGCATCGGAGACGTATTCAGACAAGTCCTGTCAGTCAACATGGCATTCACCGACGCTTACGAAGAAGATGAAGATATGCCTGAAATCGTCGAGTTAGAGCCGTGGTCCCAACAGTTGGATGCACAATAGGAGAAGCGGTTTGAACAGAGAGAACCTCCTACTGAAGATAAAGTTATACAGGTCGACCTCGGCGACGAATCTTCTCCAAAACCAATCTTCGTCAGTAAAAGCCTGACAGACGAAGAGCGAGAGTCGCTAATAGAACTTGTCCAATAATTTATTGATGTGTTCGCCTGGAGCTATGAAGACATGCCAGGGTTAAATCCCGATATTTCTCTTCACAAACTCAACATTCGGCCAGATGCAAAGCCAGTCAAACAACAACAACGACGCTTCTGCCTAGGCATCATGGATGCAATCGAAGCCGAAGTCAATAAACTCATAGCCAGCGACTTCATACGCGAGGAGCAACATCCAGATTGGGTCGCCAACATAGTACCGATCCTCAAGAAGAATGGAAAGATTCGAATCTGTATCGACTTCCGCAATCTGAACGAGGCATGTCCCAAAGATGAATTCCCCCTTCCTATCATAGACATCATGATCGACAACACATGCGGCTTCGAACGCATGTCATTTATGGATGGTTTTTCGGGGTACAACCAAATCAAGATGTATCCTGACGACGAAAAGCATACATCATTCCGAACACCGATTGGCACATACTGCTACACAGTCATGCCTTTCGGTTTAAAGAATGCTGGCGCCACATATCAAAGAGCCATGAGTATCATCTTCAGGGATCACTTGTGCAAGACCGTAGAGTGCTATGTTGATGACATCGCCGTCAAGAGTCGCTGTAAGGGTGACCACCTCCAGAATCTGAGGACGATATTCGACCTGATGCGAGCACACAACCTGAAGATGAATCCCACAAAATCCTTCTTGGGCGTATCTAGCAGAAAGTTCTTGGGATTTATCATCACCGCCTAGGATATCCACGTAGACCCTGAGAAGACAAAGGCAATTATGGAGATGGATCCCCCAAAAAATCTCCGAGAACTCAGAGGCCTCCAAGGGAGGCTAGCTTACATCAGGAGGTTCATTTCCAACCTCTCCGGGCATTGTCAGCCATTCACCCATCTCATGAAGAAGGGCGTCTCATTCGTATGGGACGAAGATTGTCAGCATGCTTTCGACAACATCAAAGAATATTTGTCGAACCCTCCAGTCCTGGTGGCCCCGGTTGCTGGAAAACCATTCCTGCTCTATGTACGAGCAATGGAGCATTCCCTCGGCGCTCTGCTGGCACAAAAAAACGATGCGAGCCATGAACAAGCCATATACTACCTCAGCTGAATGATGATCGGGCCAGAGCACCGATACACTACCGTGGAGAAGGAATGCCTCGCCCTGGTGTTCGCCATTCAAAAGACGCGGTAATATGTCACGGGACAAACCGTACATGTGATCTCACGAGTCAACCCTCTCAGGGTCCTCATGACTAAACCAGGAGCACTTAGCTCCCGTCTCGCTACATGGGCAATATTACTGTCCCCCTACTATAGGATCTTCGTCCCATAAAAGGCTGTTAAGGGTCAAGCCCTGACAGACTTTTTAGCAGCTCACCGAGGCTCGGAGTCGTCCAGGATATATGAAGGAATCCCAGATGAGGTCGCCGACTCGCATGCAACCTCTCACAATGATATATGGCGAATGTTCTTCGACGGCGCCTCAAGGACCGGACCTAAGGGCAACATCGTTGTCGGAGTCGGGGTGGTGCTGGATTCTCCTTCCGGATTGGTGATCAATCGCGCTTACTTCCTCACAGAACCCTGCCCTAACAATGTGGTCGAGTACAACGCCTTGGTCATTGGCCTCCAACTTGCAAGAGAGCTGGGGGTAGAATATCTGGAAGTATACGACGATTTGCAGTTAATCGTCAATCAGATCCGGGGTTCATACGAAGTCCGCCATGAAGACATGATCCCCTATCACCAAATAGCAATCAACATCATCTCGTCATTCGAGGGGTTCTTTATCGAACACGTTTCCAGACTCCGAAATATCGAAGCCGATGCCCTAGCTGGCCTTGCCGCTTCCCTAGCGGTTCCGAACTATGCTCGCCAATCAGTAGATGTGATAGGCCATGAACTGGTCTGTCCCAAGAACAATGTTCAATTTATGGCGAGTTATTCCGCTCAGACGGTCGACGAAGACCCGGAATGGAGACAACCATTCATTGACTTCGTAGTCTACGACATCCTGCCTGAGAACCCAAAAGAGGCCACCTCTATCAGAAGGCGTTCTCTCAGATTCTTCTACGATACAGAGACGAAAATACTGTATCGCCGATCCTACGATGGATTATTGTTTTGATGTATGTCAAACGCAGAAGCCAAAGAAGCCGTACGCGAAGCTCATGACGGTGTTTGCGGGGCCCATCAGCCTGGCCCAAAATTACAAGATCGTCTTCGCCGAATGGGCTACTGTTGGCCCACGATGGTAGCAGATGTGATAGAATATACAAGAAAGTGCAAAGCCTGTCAAGTCAACACGGACTTCATCCACCAACCATCCGAATTTCTACATCCGACAGTAGCATCCTGGCCATTTTAAGCATGGAGAATGTATATCATCGGTCCGATCGCCTCACCTTCTTTCCGAGGACATCGCTTCATACTTGCCATCACAGATTACTTCTCCAAATGGGCGGAAGTTGTTCCGCTTGCAGAAGTCAAAACTTTAAACGTGATCAGCTTCCTCAAGTATCACGTCATCTATCGCTTTAGACTGCCCCGAAGGATCATCCACGATAATGGTCCGCAGTTCGAAAGCTACGCCTTCTATCGGTTCTGCGACAAGCACCGCATCCAGAATATTGCTTCGACGCCATACAACCCAGCGGCGAATGGGTTGGCAGAAGCATTCAAAAAAAAATCATCAAACTTCTCAAGAAGTTCGTATCGTCCAACAAACGCGACTGGAACGATAAGCTTGGTGAATGCTTGTGGGCGTACCGTACTACAGTCCGAACAGCCACATGGAACACACCATTCTCCCTAGTATACGGGAGTGAGGCAGTTCTCCCATTGGAGACTCAAATACCCTCGCTCCGCGTCGCTCTCACTTATCAATTGACGACGGACGATAATTACCGTCGCCGACTACAAGAGTTGGAGGCCTTAGATGAAAAGCGCCTCCTGGCTCCGCAACGGATCGAGCTATACAAAGCACGCATCTCCGGACAACAAGAAGGTTAAAATCAGAACATTCCAAGTGGGCGATCTCGTTCTGGCAGTCCGGAGGTCGATGGTCATGACTCACAACACCGCCGACAAATTCCAGCCAAAATGGGAAGGTCCGTTTATCATTGAGGCCGTATTCTCCAACGGTGCTTACCGCCTCGCAAAACAAAATGGAGACTTGCTCATGTTGCCCGTCAACGGCAAGTTCCTGAAGAAATATTATGTCTAAACGATATTTTCCAGATAATCGAGTCATGTACCCGTCGGTACCGCTGAACTCATATCATATTTTCCAGATTGTTGAGTTATGTACCCGCTGGTACCGCTGAACTCACACTTCTACATTCCAGATTATTGAGTCATGTACCCTCCAGTACCGCTGAACTCACATCCACAAACACCCCAAATTATCAAGTCATGTACCCGCTGGTGCCGCTGAACTCACATATCCAAATTCTGGATTATCGAGTCATGTACCCGCCGGTACCGTTGAACTCACATTCCAACTCTCCCAGATTATCGAGTTATGTGCCCGCAGGTGCCTCTGAACTCACGTTCCGGTCACTCCTTTAGGTAGTAAGTCATGTATGACCATACCTCTGAACTTATTTTCCTGAAAGAGCTCCTCCCTCATGATCCACTACCCGCACTCTTAGTGCACAAAAAGGGTAACGGATCCACAAAATCTCCAAAACGACCATGTCCTCATTACCTCTAAGTCGTTTCACTTCCGCCAAAAACAAATCACCCCTCTATATAGAACTTCCATGTCCTCATTACCTCTGAGTCGTTCTATGTACCCCTTCATGGAGCTCACTCCTGCCATGTCCTCATTACCTCTGAGTAGGAAGGCTACATCGAAGAAACCCTCATATTTTCCATGTCCTCATTACCTCTGAGTAAATATGTTGGTCCCCCCTCGACTTATTATCTGTACCAAAAAAAAACCCAGGGTACGCCAAGGATAATAGGTCCACAAATATCCTCCGTGGAGTCCACTCCTGCCATGCCCTCATTACCTTTGAGTAGGAAAACTCCACGGTAAAACCCTCGTACTTGCCATGTCCTCATTACCTCTGAGTAAGCATGTTGGTTCGCTCTCGTCTTATTATCCGTATCCCGAACCAGGATATGCCAAGGATAATAGGCCCACAAATATCCTCCGTTGAGTCCACTCCTGCCATGTCCTCATTACCTCTGAGGAGGAAGACTCCGCGGTAAAACCCCCATACTTGCCATGTCCTCATTACCTCTGAGTAAGTATGTTGGTTTCCTTCCATCCTAATATCCGTATCCTAAGTCAGGGTATGCCAAGGATAATAGGCCGTCAAATGTCCTTTACTAAGTTTCTTAGTACAGGCCCATCATTCCTCATCATGTCCCGGGTGCCCAGCTGCTCCATGGCATTCTTTCTCTTCCGCACTTTACCGTGGAATTGTCCTAGGTATCCCCATCAAACTTGTTATCCGTACCTAAAACCAAGGTATGCCAAGGGTAACAGGTCCATAAACAAGTCCCCCATTCGGGGCAAACGCCACCATAATACCACAAACACAACAAGCAGCACAAATAAAGGGTAAAATAAAACATACTCTTTTATTTGGAAGCCAAAAAGCATTACATGTTTTGGGACCACGTCCCTTTCAAAAAGAAAAGAAAAAAGAACAGAAACAAAAGGAGAAAAAGGCCGATTATAGTTCGGCCTTACACAATTCTAGGAGGCGGTTTCTCACCAAGGTGGTCCCCTGTTCAAGCCGCTGTTTGGCCCGGTGCTCCGCTTTCTGGGATAACCGCTCCGTATTATTTAAGTCCTTGTTTGCCTGCCAGTCGTCCTCCAACTTTTTCAGGGTAATTTCCAGATCAGCCGAAGCTCGATTCACTCTGTCAGCCTCCTGGATAATTAGTCCCCTTTCGGTACGGGCAACCTCAAGCTCAGACTCCAGAAAAGCTAACTTTCTCTGAAGCTCAAGGATCTGCTCCCGCGTGTCAATAATCCCACGGGAGACAGTCGCTTTCCGAGCCGTAACGTCTTCACTCTCGCGACTCAACTCATCATAGCGATCAGACAGATCGCGGAGGTCCTTCAGCAAGGTCGGCCTGGTTTTTTCCCGAGCAGCCATTATCTTCTCTACAGCAGCTGTGAGGAAACCGTGCTCCTGATCTATAGCAGTAGACAGATCAGTCTGCCGTAGCACCTGAAGTTGGTCCACCAGCTGATCGGCCTCTTGCAATTTTGCCTCCAGAAGTACGGCGACCCCTGCCCTACCGGGAAGAGTCTTAAGGATATCAATATGACCCTGGACGTATCGTCGGACCAAGACAAAAGAGGTCCCTCTTTCTACAGCAGCCACTATCCTCCTCTGCAGGTGACGATAAAAGCTGCCAACCACGTCCTGTAATGCTTCGTCCAGAACTTCTGTAGAGGACGACGTCAAAGAAAGAGTAGCCGACAAGGTCGGAGGAGGTGTGCTAGAACTTGCCACCAAGGGGACAAATTCCGAGCGGAACGATATGCGGATAGCAGCTAACTCTTCCTTCGCCACTCGAAGAGCCTGTACACTTGGCATGGCAGAGAGGTCGACTCTCGGAGACACCTGCGCAGAAGAAGATACAAGGACTATTGTCCCCTGCCCCGGCTGTCCCACTACTTGACTTTCCGAACTCGAAACAGCGGGAGGCCCCTCAAGACGAATCGAAAGGGGAGGAAGTACGCTCCTCTCCGCCAATACCCCTTCGGCAGAGCCTGTCTCAACAATGTCCATCATCGGCACTGGAGAGGCAGGACCTGTATGTCCAGAGGAACCATCAATCGACGTAATCCGAAGGACGTGATGATAGAGCAGATAGGCCTCCTCGTAAGTTAAAATTTGGCTTATCTTACCAAGGGAGGAGCATGGAGGTTATAACTCGCTCGCAGCTAACGTGGTTTACTCACCCGCGACTTCCAAGTTAAATTTCGCTGGCTCTTCTGTCCCAGCCACCCCAGAGGGAGGTATGAATCTATCCGCGTCATTTTGATGAAATTCCGTAATCTCGGGGACAGGTCTGTCAGAACCCCCATCATCTTGAGTTATGACCTCGGCGACTTGAGATTCCTCTTCTTCTGATACCTACGGAAGGGAAGGAAGATGACTAAAGATCAAAACTGGAGGAAACGAAGAACTGAATAAAAATGGTAGCAATTCGCATTACCTCCGAAGCGGGGTCGACCTCCTCGTTTCTCTCTCTTATAGTTAGCCTGCGACGTCTGGTTGCAGCCAATTTTTGGGAGTGAGGAATACCACTAACAGGAGAGATTTGTCTGCTACATTTTCGTACGGAACCAGGTGCGACAGGCGGCTGATCCACCCCGACATCTTCTACCGGGAAAGAAGAGTCATCTGCATCACGCTCCTCGTCCTCATCATCCGCAATGGTGGAGTCTGAGTTGAGCACTTTGACTCTATTCTTCTTCTTCTTCTTCGTCTTGGCCCCTTAGGGCTTCTCGTCCAAGCCATTACCAACGATAAAACTGGTATCCGGACTAAAACCAATGGGGAGCTTGTTCGCCATGACATGGTACAAGGCCGCCATGTACAAAATCTCTACCGACGCCTCAATGGCAGGAACCGAGAAAGTGGCACAGGTATGGAATGTATCATAGTAATGCCAGGCCCTGATGCCGTCAAGGAGGCTACCCTCAAAACCCAGACAAGAGCTGGGACTATCCAGAAAAAGTTGGCTATACCCAAACTAACGAGAAAACCTGCTAGGTAGGTAAGGTTCCAGGAAGACGGCATTACGATTGCGGTATACCAGGTGGGCAGGGCGGATGTTACGCAGCTACAAGAGCATCTGGCCGTCTAGAAGTTGAGGAGGACCAATACCGTCGAGGTGAACGCCCGCTATTTCCTCAGCAGTAAAACGAGGGACAGATAAGAAAAAGTTGTACCTATCTGCTCTCGCCAGTGCCATCCGGCAGGCACGCATGGTATCATACTCCCAAGGCTTATTGCGGTAACGGAAGATAAAAGCGTCATCAGCAATCACGCCGTCTTCAGAACCCGGTCTTATCAAAGACCGGTAGTGCATTAATAGCCACCCCATTAGATAATGATAGGGCAGCTCAGTCCTTTCAAAGTCTTTTGTCACCTCGCGGGCGATGACCTTGGACGTAAAAGTACGGAGGCCACGGTGTATGCTGCACACCATGGCCGAAAGAAGAGCTAGTTTCACTCTAAAAACTAGTTTCACAGCAGGAAGAATAAAATTACGGCTGATCATTTCAATAGAACCAGCTCCTCCGGAGACGACGCAATTTTGCAACCATACCATTAAAAATCCTGCTAGGAGCGCCTTCTCCGACAGCTCTTGGGTATCCTGATAAAAATAACCAAAAGAGTCGATCTTACTTCCAAATCTGTCGCTGGTGGAGGCCACCCTCTTTGTCGACGACATCAAAGCCTGAACCGCCTCCCGGGATTGAGGACTTCGGGAAGTAACTTGGCCTGAGGCTCCCGTCGGGAAAAGATAGTTCACCCAGTCCTTAGCTTGGGGAGCATTCCCTTCTGAGCTGCTTTCCTTCTTGGCTATCTGCTGGCACATACTATAGTGGTACAGTATTTTCTGATAAGTAGCCACGAATCCCGGATATCGTTCTTCCAGCTCTTCGAACTCCTCATTCGTAGGAGTGTATGCTTCAAAAGCTTTATCCCCCCAAGGAAGTTTGGAAATCGCATGCATCTCATGGAGTGCCAACCCCATTTCTCCTACAGAGGTATAGAAGGTTCCGTACGGCAGTTGTACATCTCCAGCAAAGCCATGAATAACTTCTTGTTTACAGGTAAGCTGTGGCTGGTGCCCCGAATAGCGTGATAAAGACCAATCTCACGCAGAAAAGTCTCATACTTTCACAAGATCCACATAGATAGATTGATCCATGAGGGGATAGGGTGTATCCAACTTGGGAGTGCCAACCGGCCGATTGGATCGGAGCCTTTCCGAGCGAGTTGGTTCAGGAAAGTATCGGCTGAAGAAAATGTGAAATTGGGGCCCGGCACATTCAAGAAAGCACCCGGGGCCAATCCCATTACATAACGGCTGTCATGCACCTTGTCGGCACATACTGACTTTATACTGTTGTTGTAATGGATGTCGCCCACAAACATCACATTCCGGGTATGAGTCAAAGATTCTTCCATCTTCCTGTCCAGCGGGAACATATTGAACCAAGATAATAGGAAGTGACGCTCCATTTGAGGGATGCAGATCGCAATCCCGTTAGAGATAAGGCTCCAGTTCTCCGATATATCTAGAACTTGACTGTTCTTCACAGTCAAAGCATCTCCAAAAAAGAATGCAGGTTTCAGGTATTCTCCTTCCAACTTTCTCGAATTTATCATAGCACATAGGAAATAGAAAGGTTGGTTCTTGAGGGCATTCTTCCTCGTCAAAGGCTCGTCACTAGGGAGCTGGTCCACCACATACCGAACTATCTGATCATACCTATAGCCCATAGCGGCCTGGACACGACCCACCAGGGGTTCTCCAGCAGCGTTAACTGACAAATTCACTAAGACAAGGACAAAAGAAATAAGTTAAAAAGATGACTGACTAGTGCCCTCAAGCCTATGCAGCTCGGATTCAATGAAGCCTCAGGCGGCCCAACTGAAAAAAAAGCTTATGCGGCTCCGACTAGTGGAGACTCATGCTACAGTGACTAAACATAGTTACGCGGCTCTGTTCAAACACAGCCTCATGAGACAGAGTTCGAATAAGTTTAAAAGGCTCAAACGACAAGACGAGTTCAGACGAGCATATACGATCCAAATCAAGTGAGCTTATGCGGACCCGTTAGAGACATGCTTATGCGGCTCAAATAAGTTCATACAGTCCAATTCGAATAGGCCTATGCGGTCCAAATCAAGTGAGCTTATGCTGAGTTTATGCGGCCCCACTGGAGAAGCACTTATACGGTCACAACAACAGATCTCATGCGGGTCCGACATAGAACATGCCCCATGCGGCTCGAGACGTGTATGCGACACACAGGAAGATGAAGGCTTGCGCATAAAATATGCGATGTAGCCATGATAGTTAGGGTTCCAAACTCATGCAAAGGTCCTTACCATCGATAGCGGGGTGGACGTCGGGGTGAACTACGGGTACGTCAGCTGGCGGAGGAGCTGCCACATTCGTCGCTGCAGAAGCACCTTTCTTACCCTTCGTCTTCGATGAAGACACTACCTTGTTCGTCGCAACAGTCTTCTTGGGAGCCATTACTATGATCAGAGAAAGAGGACGAAGACAAGAAGAGTTAGGGCAATAGCAGAAAGTAAAAAAAAGTCTTTCCCAAACACCCTGCTATTTATAGGCAGAGCCCCAATAGATCGACGCATCGGTCCACGAGCAGTATAACCGACTCTTCGGTTATCAAGGCGATTTCATTATTTAGGGCTAGACTCTTGGGATCCTGTCCCAAAAAGCGGCCTTAGAATCAAACAGCAATTAATGCAAAAAGATTTGCACATGTGACAGGATGACGTGGCAAGGAGCTCATGCAGCCAGACAGCCCATGCGGCCAAAGGATCCATGCGGCTGATTGACCAATGCGACTGAGAAGGCTATGCGGTTGGGACATCCATGCGACAAAGACATCCTATACGGCCCGAAGAGTTTATATATAGCCATGCTTCTTATTCAAAGTATTTCAATTTTGCAAATTGAAAACTTTGAAGGGGGTCTTGTAGAAGCATGGAAAAGAATAAAGAAAGATCCATGCGGCCAAGGATCCCCATGCGGCTCAGGGATCCATGCAGCTCAAGCGTCTATGCGGCCTGAATAGTTCCATGTGGCCCAGAGAGGAGCCACGTGGCCCTCAACAGCTCTTCCCTTTGTCTTCTACTGCATTTAATGCCTTGACGGCTGACAGCTCTGATCAATGACAGAAAGATACAATAATGACTCTGTCATAATGGCAGACTCCTAGGAAAACGAAGGATATCTCTGACACAATCCGTCAAATCCCCAAAGACCTTTACGCGGCTTTGACACATGGACAGTCGCATGCGGCTCAGACAGAGGCCACCCCATGCGGCTCAGACAGAGGCTACCCATGCGGCTCACGAAGACTATCTTCATGCGGCTCACTGAGAAGCCATCCATCATGCGGTCGCCTACACTCATGCTGCTCAGATCGTCTCCATACGGTTCAAATGTGCAGAGGCCACTCCCAAGTAGCCTTGACACATGGCCAGCCTCATGCGGCTCAGTGGGGAGGCAATCCTCATGCGGCTCGGATTTCCTAAGTAGCTCGCGGTTTTGCCAGCATCCCTATAGCTATCAGCCTAATAATAACGGGACATGTGGCAAGATTCATCAACAAATCCTAACAATCAGGTTTAGTGCCATCCTCATTATTACTGGGATCAAATCAGATTATTTGTAATCAATCAAATTGAACACGTGGCAGAAGATCCGAGCTTGGGATAACAAATCATAAGGATTTATGGCAATCATCATTAATTGCCCACAGAGATTTGATGCAATCACATTAATTGCTCAAATCTATTATGAATGGCCCAAATTCATTGATCCTTAACCGCCGACTTTTGAGAATGGGCAATCATTGCAAGCCCTAATGATGTCCCCACTCTTATAAATAGCAAGGTGCCATTCCCTTGCAACACACGGAGAGGGACATAGACGAACAGAGAGCAGAGAGCAGAGAGAGAGAGAGAGAGCACTTCCCCCTGTAGAAGCATGGAAAATATCAGAGTAATGGTCCATGCGGCTCTGGGAAGAAGCCCATGCGGCTCATACAGGAGCTGCCTTATGTGATTCAAAGAAGACTCTCAGTCTCATGCGGCTCGAGAGTGTATGCGGTTCAACAGGAATATGCGGCCCGATCGACGCCACATCCCCCCTTGGGATCCCTCCTTACAGCTGGCCATTTGAGTGGTGGCCTCATTTAATGCCCTGACATGACTCGACGACCGTGACGGCTCTGACATAAAGCGTCATAATGGTTCTGCCATAATGACAGACTCTTCGGGAAAAGAAGAAAATCTCTGACCCGACCCGACAGAGGTCCTAGATTGCCACGTGGCACGTCTTATGCGGCTTAAATGAGAACAGCTTTATGCGGCTCACTAAGAAGTCACCCTATATGGCCAGCAGAAATCAGCCATATGCGGCCCACCGAGAGCCCAGTCCCTGCGGCTCAATACAACGCTAGCCTATGCGGCTCGTAGAGATTATGCATATGCGGCTCATTGAGAGATCATCCCCTGCGGCTCAATAAGGCGTTGTCCTATGCGGCTCATGAAGATTACCTCCCTGCGGTTCAAGTCTTGCCTATCCTATGTGGCTCTGGCAGGCCCCACAACTAAAACACGTGGCATCGGATCAATCAAGGATTTAACCGAATCCCAACAAATATATTTGACGTCATCCTCATAATTAACGAGATCAAGGCATATCATTTATCATAAAGCCAATAGGACACGTGGCGAGCAATCGGACATTGGTATAATCCATCATGAAGATTTAAAGCAGTTAACATTAATTGCTCACAAGATTCGGTGCTATCCGCATTAATGGCCTAGATTCATTGTAATCAGGATCAAGGGTTCAGATAGATTGAAGGAGCGTCGACATTCCAAACAAATGATCATTAGCAAACCCTAATGATCATACCCCACTCTTATAAATAGCCAGCATCATTTCTCTGCAAAAAGGACGGGCAAAAAAAATAATAAAAAAATACAGATCCAGAGAGAAAATATACAGAGAGAGAGAGAAGCCAGGAGAGCAACAGAGGAGTAAAAAGAGCCCTTCTTCGTCAACGCCAACCATCTTCGCATGAGGAGCCAAGGCTGCATACCGATCGTCCAAGGAGTAAGGCAGGGCTGGCGTCGCCTTCCTGAGCCTCTATCGTCACCCCCCAGAATCTAAAATAAATAATTGTACTTATATTGCTGTACCTAGGTTTTTGTCCCTAGGCTTTCTTTGTAGGAGCGAGTTTGTATTGTGAGTCTAAGTTCAGTCCTCCGATAATTGTTCTGTACTTTTACAATTATTGGCAAACACGATGGCGACTCTGCTGGGGACTAACTTCTCTACGGCTGAGGAGTTGGTGACGCAATCGGATGCAGCCAAGCTTGGCTCCACGCAACAAAAGATGGTCGTCCGCTTCGACCAACAAGCGTTTGAAGAGATGCTCTCCGAAGGAAGCGCTGGCCCGGTCCAGAAGCGCACCCGCACGACAAAGGCTCGCAGAGAGTGGAGGCCAAAATCATTTGTTCCTCCCCAAGCCCCCGACAGTATACCCTCTGTTGCCCAAGACGGCAAGAAGGACTCTTCTGTGGCCCCACTTCAGACCGTAGACAACTCTGCTGTCCCCAAGTCCAGCAGAAGAAAACACTATAATGCTGGACTTACAGGGGCAAAGAGGAACTCTACGCAAACTGAGCCGCATAGGGGTCTAGCCGAGCGAAAAAGGCTCATGCGACCACATCCGCTAGCCGCATGGACAAAGCCCATGCGGCCACAGTCGCTAGCCGCATGAAGAAGAATCATGTGGTCACATCTGGCAGCCGCATAGTTTATGCAGCTACAGTCGCCAATCACATGGATGAAACACATGAGGCTACAAGAGTCAGTCGCTTGCAGAAAACCCATGCGGCTACTATTGCCAACCGCATGCGGCCAGCCTGCACGGTCGTGACTCCTAGCCACCGAAAGACAACTCATCCGACAGCAGAAGACGATCGCATGCAGACAGCCTGTACGGTACCCAAATCTAGCAGCATAGCGTCCGTTCCACGCTTCTCTCGATCGGTCTTCGACCGTCTCTCATACGGTCCCGACCCTGATGATTCTCTGTATGATAAGCCAGACTCTGTGGCATTCAACTTGGACTCCTCCTATTACGCACCCACAAGTGCTAAAGGGAGGAAGTCTAGGGCAGCGCGGGCTCATCGAGCCCAGTCAGCTGTCCCAACCTCTGACTATCGGAGCGTCCCGTTGACTATCACACAGGCCTCGGATGGAAAGTTGTATACAACTTCTCAAGTCCAGCCCCCCGCGGCAAACAGACAGAGTGGTTCCTCTGACCTACGGGAGACGATCCTCCACAAATGCAAGGAAAGAGAAGGAGTGTCGGTGTGCAAAGAGTCCTCGCTTGGACATCGCTGCACCCAAATCATCGTCAATTGCTGCTGCAACAACGCGGCAATGACGGAAGCTCGGCCATCCGTCTTCCAAAGGCTACAGCACCCGAACTCAGAAGATGAGGCACCTCCTGTTGTCTCCTGCAATTTTGCTCAAAAAGTCCCCGCCGAAGAGAGGAGGAAGAAAACGAGCATCTCCAGTCCGAAGATATCAACCACTACAACTAAGAAACTGTCGTCTAAACGGTTGTCCTCCACTGGTGTATTCCAACACACCCGTTCAAAGACGAAATTTACCGCGATGAAAAATTCATCATCCATATCGCTGGGGGTTGAAGGAGCTGGGGGTAGCACTCCTCCGAACATCCACAACAATCCGATGTTCCAAGGAACCGAGTCCGCACAAACAACTCTTCCATCAGGAGCAACGGACGCTGATGCCCCCGAGGACATCCGTAACTCTCAAGACAAGGCAAGCTCTGAAGCTGGGGATACCATTCCCTCCGAGTCCGAGCCCGAAGAGAACATTCCCACCTATCCCGATGACTTCTCGGTGCGTGGGTACGACTCAGAGGGCACATCCTCCACCGTTCCTTCCATCAATCCTCACGTAAGAATGGTGTTCATGACGGACAGCGATCAAGGTGGTTCCAGTGATCGCCAGCGCATCGACAGTCTCAAAGCCATATTACTTACTTTGGTCAAGTCTGTAGACGAGATTAAGGCGGCCCTGCCCACTCTACAAGGAGGAGCGCCTGGTCAAACAAACACGGGCCCCGCGGTCAATGTAGATTCGAACTTAGTGGCACCAAACCCGGGCAATAATCCTCCCGAAATAACAGCCCCCGTCGCGACAGATGAGACCCGAGAAGTAAGAAGAGAGGTCCAGGAGCTCCGTGCCATGTTTCATGCCCGAGAAAACGCTCAAGATCTCAGAATACGGCAACCATACCCTGCTGAGTGGAGGGATGTTCCATTCCCACCAAGATATAAGCCGTTCAACATCAACCCGTATGATGGCAAAACCTCAGCAAGTTGGTACATCACTTACTTTGAGGTCACCACCGACCATCTACCCCATGAAGATGCGATCCTCACACGGTTATTCATTGGAGCATTGGAAGGAGTCGCCTTTGATTGGTACCGCAATCTACCGGATAACTGCATCAATTCCTTCGCCGGCTTCAGGCGCATGTTCTTGGAACGATTACATGAAGTAGGACAAGACGTCACTATGTCCACTATCATGGACGTCGTCTAAGGGGAGAAGGAGCTAACAAGGAACTACATCGAGTGGTTCCGTCAGACCGCCATGAAGCTGCCTTCCGGAAATCCGGATTCTTCTTTGATTGAAATCTGCCAAAAGAGACTGCTTCCAACGATCAGTCTCTGGATGGGCGAGAGTCAATTCAAAGATTGGAAGGCATTCATCATCAGCGCCACAAGCGCTGAAGAACGACTGAAAAAGGCTCGCCAACTGGGGTTGCACATCTCAGAAGGAGAAAACAAGGGCAAGCGTCTCAACAACGATAATGGGGGTAACCCCTCCAACAATCGGGACAGCAAGGGAAAATAGGCTATGGTGGCCGACGCGGCCCAGAAACCTGAGCCACAGCCAGCAGACAAGCAATGGCCTCAAATCACTTACTCTTTCGAAGACAGGCCACGTCAAGCCTATTTTAGACATGCTCATACAAGGAGGTAGAATTCAGCTTCCTCCACCAAGACGGGAGCCTCGGCCGGCTGATTTGGAGAACCCGAAGTTCTGCCATTACCACCGTTATGTACACCACGCTACACAATGCTGCTACTAATTAAAACGGTACATCCAAAGCCTCATTGATTCGAACGCTCTGGCCATCGACTTCGAAGAGGTAACCGTAGCAGCCAATATGGTGTCCGTACAATTCGACAACTTCCCTCCGACGGAGACTCAAGACGGGGTAATCCCCGTCCCTCTCACGACAATGGAGATTACCAATCTTCCTCCGCCCCGAGAACAAGCTGCTGGTCTAGTACCTCTCACCACCTCACGAGGAGAGGTCATGTGGGTCCATCCAGGCTTGGTGTCAGAAGTAACTCGGCCTACACCATCTCCCACCAACAAAAAGAGTAGAAAAATCAAGACCTGCCGCACAATTTCAGCAGACAATGAGGAAGCTACAGCCGTCGTCACGCGGTCCGGAGCGCAATCCCAGCCTGTGGTTGACAGTCCAGCTGAAAATCATCAACCCACTACAACTGATGCTCTGGGACCGGCTCAGTCTTCGACGACCGACAAGCCTAGGCCGAAGGAGACTCGCTTCGACAAATCTCTCCGAAAGAACGCGGCCCAAGGGCTAGAGAGGCCCTACAACTTTGACATCTTAGCACAATTGGCTAATACACCGGCCAAATTGTCATTATACGAACTCCTAAGACTCTCCAAGGACGTTCGTATTGCATTGAGCGAAGCACTCCAAAATGCCGATGCCTATCTCGCTCAATCTAACCTCACTGGGGAGGACTCACCCATGGATCTCCAAGATAGTGCCTGCACGGGAGCAATACCCAACATCGTCTTCACTCCGCAGGACATGCTCATCAAAACCAACCTACATGATCGTCCACTATACTACACGGGATACATCGGCGACGTGAAGGTGGATCGGATGCACATTGATCCTGGCTCTTCCATAAGCATCATCCCGAAGGGCCTGCTACATCATCTTCGTATCCCAATGCATCGCCTAACACCTACAAGTACCGCTATCAGCGGTTTCAATTCGGACAGGAGCTACCCTATTGGGAAGATTCGTCTGAAATGTCAAATTGGCGAACTCCAATCCGAAGTCACATGCTACGTCATAGATGCAGACACTTCTTACAACATCCTCTTGGGGCGTCCATGGATACACGATTATATGATCGTGCCTTCCACGCTACACCAATGCTTCAAATATGTCGACAAATACGGCTTCGTGAAGACAGAGTTTGCTGATATTGATCCCATCAAAGGGGTCGAATCTTACTACTCGGACTCCTGTTTATACGAAAAGTCGAAGAGGCACCTGGATGAAGGAGACGCACAAGCTCATACTGAGACAGCCACGGGATCAGAAGGACCCCTGACGACCCACCTCCAAGCTCGCAAACCGGGCAAGTCTGTACCCCTCACCGCCACTCTGCGGAAGGACGCGATCAGCCTCTCGGCGCAAGAGGAGCAGATGATAATCCGATTGCCTAGATCCAGCCAAGTGTCGAGACCCACAACGGAGCCACTAACAATCAGGTTACCAAGAGTCAATCAACCACAAACAGAGAAGCTCAACCCCTCGGACAGGCCACTGACAATACGCCTTCCCAAGAAAGGTTGTCGCCTCGATGCATGGTCTGACACTTCCAGCGAACCAGCCACTCCTCGTCCCACATCGAGTGCCAAACTGGGGGTCGCCAGTCTGCCAACGACTCTATGCTCTGCTCCATCAACTGGACCACTGACGATCAAGCTTCCTAGGTCATCCTCTCAGTCTTCGTTCACACAGGGGGTAGCCGAAGAGGAATCGGAGCTAGCCAAGTATCTAGCTGCCCACACTAATGTCCCCTCCGCTGATGATGTAATCCCCCTAGAAAAGATACCTTACTTCATCAATAAAGGATTATCTTTGAACTACACCGAGCTCAATAAGCTATGTACGATGTATGCTATGGAACACGGTATAGGCGCTCACCTACACACACAGGTGACAAATGTGTACACCGCAATCCAGCTTGCTCCAGTAGAAGACGCTTACCGAATAGTCGAGGGGGGAGATCATCCAATCATCTTCGGCCGGACGAACAACCCTCATCCCCGCACCGTAGAAGAAGTCGACCTCGGGTCAGATGCCGGGTGTCACTCCCCGTTCCCAGAATGCGTATTTTAATACGTATATTGCCTGAATGTATTTATTCAGCATTTATCATGTAGTATCCTGTATTTAAATTCTTAATAAACTTCATGTTAATTAATTTTCTGTATTTTATTTTTCGCACTTTATTTTTCTACAATTCTATTATCTGCTCTTTAAATTTTCATGTTAATTAATTAGCTGCTCTTTAATTTTCATGTTAATTTATTTTTTGCAATTTTATTTCTGTATTTCTTCCTGTAATTTTATTACCTGCATTTTATTTCCTGCTTTAGTCTTACTTTCGGGTTAGCCTTGTTGGACCCGTGCAACCCGACCCATTGGACCCATTGGACCCGGCCCAACTCCCACCTACCACCCCTTCCATATTTAAAGCCACCCTCACCATTCTTTCTCCTCATTACTCATTCTCACCATTACTCTCTCCACCTACCAAACTGTAGGCAAGTGCCAACTTGCTTCTTGATGGATCCCCATTATTATTGTTCCATCATCCTCCTTATTTGATTCTAAGTCTCTTTAGTACTTAGCATTTTCAATTTCCATGGCTAATTTGTTGTAGATCTAAGTTTGTTACATTTTCGGGTTTCTTAGGTTTTGATCTAGTAAACTTTGTTATCTTCAAGTTTTGATGGTTCCATGTTGTAGAGAATTTCGTTCTACCCAATTTTGACCTAAGGAAGTTCGAATTTGGACTCTGAATGAAGGTTTTATGGAACTTTGAAGCTTGGGTTCATGGTGTTCTTCTTCTCTGAAACTTGGAGAAGAAGAACAGTACTTGACTTGACCGCATGAATAAATCATGCGGCAAGTGATTCCCAGCCGCATGGACTTTCCCCACTTAACCGTATATGCGCCCTCGTCTTTCTTAACCGCATGAACTTGTACTCCTTCTCCTGGCCGCTTGGGCTTGACTCAGCCGCATGGGATTTCCAGCCGCATAGGACTGAATCCCTTTCTTGACCGCATGGATTTCTCTCCTAAACCCAGCCGCATGAACCAGACTCACTCGCTGGCCGCATGAGGTCCTGAACCTTATAAACCGCATGAACTTCCCCCCCCGCCAGTCGCATAAGCAATCTCCTTGACCCGGCCGCATGGGGTTCGACTTGGTTGAGCCGCATAGACTCTTTTACCGCCAGCCGCATGAGTACCCTTTCCGCTGACCGCATGTGTCTTGTCTTTTTCGGCCGCATGAGCCCAATTCATCCTAGCCGCATGGAACATCCCTTCCGCTTGCCGCATGGGAGCTAGTCCCACTCCCCAGCCGCATAGGTTCCCGCCTCTTCAGCCGCATGTGCCTCTACCCCCTGAGCAACATGAACCCGACTCCTTTCCTTGCCGCATAAGATCCATCCTGGCCGCATTAGACTTAGCCGCATGACTATTCTATAGCCCTGAATATTGATATTTTATTAGATATTTTACGTCCATTTTATATCCTTACGCCTTTTTGTATAAACTTGATAAATCATGATATGTTAATATTTCTGTTAATTATAGATTGTTACGTGGGATGTACCATGTGTCATGAATTGAGTTATAGATACCCGGATTGACTGGAATTAAACCCTGAAGGTTGTAGACTCGACCCCACTGAATACTAGTTGACTTTCATGCCTTGATACCATTGATGATAATTGTTAGCTTGACTAAAATTGATCATGCGTTCCTAGTTGGAACTAAAGAGGCTGGCTAGTCGTCTTATTGAATTGAACGAATGAGACACGTTCATGAAATGAACTATTGTAATCGACTGGCTAATCTCGAATATTGACATACAGGCACATACAGGCTTCAAATTATTTATTTAATTATTTGGTTATTTTTTCTACGAAAGAAGTATGTGTACTTTATGGTCAAGGCATGATTACCGTGGTTAGATTTGATTGTTGCATTACGCTATGTAAGACCTGCAACCTAACCGCACTGGTATCGTTGTAGAGTTGTGCATATCGTACCATGTACGAAAGTACTCATTTGAATGACCCTGATCCACGGCATGGGATTTCACTCAACGTAGGGACTATTAAGTTAAATAAAATAATGATTGCATGGAGAGAATGGATTCCCGAATTCTTACATGGCAGCCCCCTTGGAACGAGTAGTACCCGACGGGCCGGCTGGTTCCCACAGATACCGTAAATCTGCCACACGGGCAAGGAACAGTATCTGCTTTTATTATTATTGTATATTGTATATTGACGAGCGTCCTGCTAGGACTCGTCTAATTCATGTATGGGCCAATTGATTGACTGGATAGACTAGCCTTGCTTGCACATAGTAAGAACTGAGGAATCCCTAATTGCATTATTCCAGGATAACTTGGAACTCATAAATAGCAAGCCGTAGGAGTTGATTGGCCGTTCAAGATGATTGTTTGTGCACTATACTCTGTTACCTAACTGGGATGATCAGAATGTCAGGACATGACGGGCCAACTTCTGTCCTTGTTTGGTTGGGAGGTTGGTTCGAAGTGTCTTGATGTGATGTGAGTCCTAGTAGCAAGCAGAGATCTATTATTATATTCTCTTACTTACTGGTTTAGTCCTTCATATCGTCCTCCCTTGTGGTACTTGCTATTAGAGGTCTAACCTCTCTGGTTTTGCATGGCCAGATTTAGAGCCAGTCTCCGAGGATCCAGCTTACTTCTACCTCTAAGATGGTCAACACTAGAAGGATGATCGCAGGAGGCCTCGAGTGGGTTCCTTAAACTTCACCACTCGTTTTGTTATCTACTTTATACCTTACCGTTTGGCACTGACATGTTAGTCGGATTGTCTTGTACTTACTTTTGCATAATTGTAATTAAGTCAGACTGCAGCTGATAACAATTGTGCATACTTGCTATATCATCTGGCTATGTTTTGTAAAGCCAGATCTCAAGAACATTTTGACTGAGCGTTTGGGACGCCTTACTGCTTTACCTTACGTGTTCTATATTTCTGTTCCTTGTTTGAATGATTGAGACAATAGATATGAAGTGACCATAGAAAGACTTTTATGTAGTATGCACCCCCTCGTCTGGTTAGACAGCATTGATCGTATTATACGGTATTCATCTACCCGTAATACGTAGCTGGCTGAGTCATTCCCCCGCTCTCCAGTATTCTGGTTCTGGGGCGTGACAAGGTTTTAGTGGTGGTCCATGCAGGTCTGATTTCAGACTTGTGGGGTGTTTTGATTTATAGGATGTCTCAATCACACGTGTTTCCCCTTGATCTCATGATTCGTCAAATTCTCAACTCTAGCTTGACATTCCAGTATCCTTTGACTTCATTGATCCTTCATGTCCGATCGTTTGATTGTTCTCTTGTCCCTTTTCTTAGGGGCACCTCGTCCGCACCTGTCAGAGCTGGACAACAACAACATGGACAGCAACATGGACAACCTGACCATGTTGGTCAGCAACAAGAGCCGGTACTAACTCAAGAGGCTACCCAAGAAGAAGTGATAGTGGAAGCAGCAGCTGGATCGCAGTATCCAGATGTTCCACCACCACCAACAGTTCCACCTACTCCTACAGAAATGGACACACCGGCTCTTCTGGAGATCATGAGAGGGATGATGGCCACTCAGCAGCACCAGATGTTAGCCCAACAGCGCATACACGCTCAGTTGCAAGAGCAGAACGTACTACTCAACCAAGGGTTGCAGACAGCATTGGAAAGAGGGGCAAGGCCGGATTCTGGAGCATCAACCAGATTTTGCAAGTTCAACCCTCGCCGTTTTGAAGGAACGGAGGATGCTATTTCAGCAGATGCATGGCTTAAGGATATTGAGGCTATTTTGACAGCCGCTAAGGTGCCGACAGAAGAGCGTGTGGATCAGGTGAAGTTGTTACTTCAGGATCTTGCACGTGATTGGTGGGAAGCAGAGAAAGTAGGCATTAGACGTCCTGTTGCATGGGACGATTTTACTGCAAGGTTCAAGACGAAGTATTATGGAGTTGTGGCGCAGTTTGAGCTACAACAGAAGTTTATCAGCCTCAGACAGGCTGGCAAGACTGTAGATGCTTATGCAGCGGAGTTCTGCAGATTGAGTAGATTTGCCCCAGAGATGGTAGCGACGGAGCGCCAGAGGGCTATGAGGTTCCAGTAAGGGTTTCATCTTGAGCTCTTACAATTGATAGAAGGGCATAACTACCAGACTTTTGATGAGATATTGACGACGACTCGAAGGCATGAGATCACCATTCAGAGGCTTGCAGTAAGGACTGGGGGTCAGAAGAGATCCCACAGTCAGATTGAAGGAGGAGGGGGAGCAGCGCCCCGAACAACAGCACCATCCCCTGGCTTTCGTATCCACGATGTGGCGATGCGAGGGCCAGCACCACCACCCAGGCAGCATCAACAGCAACAGAAGAAGAACCAGCAACCCCCAGCGGGCTGTACTTATTGCGGAAAGATGGGGCACACTAGAGACGTGTGTCGGGCATTGAACGGACTGTGTTTGATATGTGGAAACCTAGATCATCGGGTTACCACATGTCCCATGAATTCGAGGTCAGGAGGACCAGGGCAGCAGTTTCCTGCTCTGCCAGCACCAGGGGCAGGGCAGTATCGAGGACCAACATTGGCAGTGAGGCCGTTGGCGCAGCGTCCGTTAGTATCACAGGCTCAGATGTTTCGGCAGCAGGGACCGTCGATACAGCAACACCAGCATAGACCACCCCAGCATCATCAAGGCAGGGGCCAGCAGCAGCACCAGGCTAGGCCACAGCATGGGAATCAGCAAGGAGGTCGAGGGCAAGCGTTCACTCTGTCCTTGGAGGAGGCATTGGCATCGGGAGATGTTGTGGCAGGTAACATTCTCGTCGCCTCATATCCCGCAGTAGCATTGTTTGATTCGGGAGCATCCCATTCATTTATATCTGCACAATTTACGACACGACTAGGAGTGGAGTTCGAGGCATTGCCAGGGAGGTTGAATATACTCACTGGTAATGGGCTCGTGGGAGTTAGTAGAGTCAGTTTAGCATGTAGTGTTGTAGTGTGCGGGCATCCTTTACCCGCCCGGTTGATAGAATTTCCTGTTGGAGATTTCGACGTTATCTTAGGCATGGACTGGCTGAAAGACAGTCATGCGACAATAGATTGTCGTAGTGGAAGTGTATCTTTTGATATTCCAGGCATGGAGAGGTTCACCTTGGTCAGGTCAGAGGCAACTCAGCAAGAGCAGGGAGTAGTAACAGCAATGGAAGAAGTTCAGATTCCGAAGGTAGTTGAAGAATTTCTAGACGTATTTTCCGAAGAACTTCCAGGTCTACCACCAGTTAGAGATATTGAGTTCAGCATAGAATTGGCACCAGGAACTAAACCGATATCAGATCGAATTTACAGAATGGCGGATTCAGAGCAGGCCAAGGTGTATCAGCACATAGAGGAATTGAAGGAGAAAAAGTTTATCCAAGCTAGCATATCACCATGGGCAGCACCAGTGGTACTTGTAGGGAAGAAGGATGGGTCATCCAGATTATGCATCGATTACAGGAAGCTTAACGCGGCAACAGTAAAGAACAAGTACCCATTACCAAGGATCGATGACTTATTTGATCAGTTGAGCAGGGCCAGAGTTTTCTCCAAGATAGATCTTCGTTCTGGGTACCATCAGATGAGGGTTCGGAAGGAAGATATTCCCAAGACAGCATTCAGGTCAAAGTATGGGCATTATGAGTTCTTAGTAATGTCGTTTGGTTTGACCAATGCTCCAGCGATATTCATGGATTTGATGAATCACATCTTTATGCCATATTTAGATCAGTTTGTCGTAGTATTTCTCGATGACATTCTTGTGTACTCTGCTAGTGAAGAGGAGCATGAAGACCACCTCAGGAAAGTGTTGCAGGTTTTGAGAGAGAACCAGTTGTATGCCAAGCTCAGCAAGTGTGAGTTTTGGTCGGATCACATTTCATTTTTGGGACATATCATATCAGGAGCTGGGGTAGCAGTGGATCCCAAGAAGGTAGAAGCAGTAGAGAGTTGGCCAGTACCCAAGACCGTAGCAGATGTACGGAGTTTCTTGGGATTGGCAGGATATTACAGAAGATTTGTGTCAAACTTTGCAAGGCTTTCAGCACCCATGACCCGCTTGACCCGGAAGGATGTACCATTCGTTTGGTCGACAGAATGTCAGGCATCATTCGAGACTTTGAAGCAGAAGTTGATATCAGCGCCTATTCTTACATTGCCAGTTGGACCCGGAGGTTTTACAGTATATTGTGATGCGTCAGGTAAAGGACTTGGATGTGTCCTTATGCAACACGGGAAGGTGATAGCATATGCATCTAGGCAGCTTCGGGACCATGAGAAGAATTACCCAACTCATGATTTGGAGTTAGCGGCAGTAGTATTTGCTCTGAAGCTATGGAGACATTACTTATATGGTGACCGAGTGGAAATGTACACAGACCACAAAAGTCTGAAGTACATCTTTACTCAGAAGGAGCTGAACATGAGACAGAGAAGATGGTTGGAGCTGATCAAGGATTATGACGTGGAGCTTCAGTATCATCCAGGCAAGGCTAATGTGGTAGCAGACGCTCTCAGCAGAAGGGGCGGCGCATTTATGTTGACAACGCAGAGACATATCTTAGAAGACCTTCAGGAGATGGGCATAGAAGTTATACTTCCTAATGATGTAGGAGTTCTGGCGAGTCTGCAAGTTCAATCTGACTTGGTAGATAGGATCAAGGCAGCTCTGGCACAGGACCCAAGGATTCAGAAGCTTAGGACAGAATGTGAGTCAGGACTTAGGAAGGAGATGAGGATTCACGAAGATGGTACGCTTAGGTTCGGATCACGTCTATGTGTGCCTAGTGGAGATATCAGACATGAGGTTATGGCAGAAGCTCACAGTTCTCAGTATTCTATTCACCCTGGAGGGACCAAGATGTACCAAGATATCAAGCAGCATTTCTGGTGGAACGGGATGAAGAGGGAGATAGCTAGATTTGTTTTCCGTTGCTTGGTATGTCAGCAAGTGAAGGCAGAACAGCAGAGGCCAGCTGGATTATTGCAACCGCTTCCTATTCCGGAATGGAAATGGGAACATATTACAATGGACTTTGTGACCGGTTTACCGAGATCACCAAGTGGTAAAGATGCTATTTGGGTGATAGTGGATCGGCTTACAAAGGTAGCACATTTTCTTCCTTTCAGAGTAGGGCAATCTACAGAAAAGTTGGCAGAGTTATATATGCAACAGATAGTCAGGCAGCATGGAGTCCCTGTCAGTATTGTGTCGGATCGAGATACCCGCTTTACATCGCATTTCTGGAAGAGCTTACATCATAGTCTGGGTACCAAGTTAAGGTTTAGCACGGCTTACCATCCGCAGACGGATGGGCAATCAGAAAGAACGATTCAGACTTTAGAAGACATGTTGCGAGCTTGTACTCTAGATTTTGGAGGGTCTTGGGAGAGTCACCTTCACTTGGTCGAGTTCTCATACAACAATAGTTATCAAGCCAGTATCCAGATGGCACCATTTGAGGCTTTATATGGTAAGAAGTGCAGGTCGCCACTGGCATGGGATGATATCGGAGAGAGGAAGATGTTAGGCCCAGAAATGATTGTTCAGACGGTTGAATTGGTTAAGGGAATTAGAGAGCGACTTCGAGTTGCGCAGGACCGGCATCGTCATTGGGCGGACCAGCATCGTAGGCCGTTAGAGTTCTCTATTGGGGACCACGTATTCTTGCGGATCTCACCTACTCGTGGGGTCATTAGATTTGGCGTTCGTGGGAAACTGAGTCCGCGGTACGTGGGCCCATTTGTTATCCTTGATCGGATAGGCGATGTTGCTTATCGTTTATCACTCCCACCTTCGTTACGAGAGGTGCATGACGTATTTCATGTATCTCAATTACGTAGGTATGTATCAGACCCAAGCCATGTCCTCGATCACTCTGAGCTGGTTGTTGGTACCAACCTGTCTTACGAGGAACAGCCTGTGTCCATTTTGTACCGAAGAGAGAAGATACTCAAGAACCGAACAATTAGTCTTGTCCGTGTTGCTTGGGGTCATCACTCCTTGGGAGAGTCAACGTGGGAACGTGAAGATGATATTCGATCACGGTATCCACACCTGTTTGACTCACAAGGTATATCATTTTCTGTATACCTTGATTGTCCTGATTCCTCATGCTTATCACCTTATGGGTAGAATTGCTTGATATCGTAGATTGATGGATTTACATATATGTTACTTGCTATGGATATTGTAAAAGGATTGTTTCATTTGAATTGCTTGTACTTAGATTAGTTTATCCCCGATGTTTCTATCCTGCTTGGATTTGAAATTCCGAGGACGGAATTTTTCTAAGGAGGGTAGAGATGTCACTCCCCGTTCCCAGAATGCGTATTTGAATACGTATATTGCCTGAATGTATTTATTCAGCATTTATCATGTAGTATCCTGTATTTAAATTCTTAATAAACTTCATGTGAATTAATTTTCTGTATTTTATTTTTCGCACTTTATTTTTCTGCAATTCTATTATCTGCTCTTTAAATTTTCATGTTAATTAATTAGCTGCTCTTTAATTTTCATGTTAATTTATTTTCTGCAATTTTTTTTCTGTATTTCTTCCTGTAATTTTATTACCTGTATTTTATTTCCTGCTTTAGTCTTACTTTCGGGTTAGCCTTGTTGGACCCGTGCAACCCGACCCATTGGACCCATTGGACCCGGCCCAACTCCCACCTACCACCCCTTCCATATTTAAAGCCACCCTCACCATTCTTTCTCCTCATTACTCATTCTCACCATTACTCTCTCCACCTACCAAACTGTAGGCAAGTGCCAACTTGCTTCTTGATGGATCCCCATTATTATTGTTCCATCATCCTCCTTATTTGATTCTAAGTCTCTTTAGTACTTAGCATTTTCAATTTCCATGGCTAATTTGTTGTAGATCTAAGTTTGTTACATTTTCGGGTTTCTTAGGTTTTGATCTAGTAAACTTTGTTATCTTCAAGTTTTGATGGTTCCATGTTGTAGAGAATTTCGTTCTACCCAATTTTGACCTAAGGAAGTTCGAATTT
The DNA here is from genome assembly GCA_029216955.1 of Iris pallida. Lineage (NCBI taxonomy): Eukaryota > Viridiplantae > Streptophyta > Magnoliopsida > Asparagales > Iridaceae > Iris > Iris pallida. The sequence continues at coordinate 3,693,884 of JANAVB010039816.1, read as the reverse complement.
GGACTCTGGATGAAGGTTTTATGGAACTTTGAAGCTTGGGTTCATGGTGTTCTTCTTCTCTGAAACTTGGAGAAGAAGAACAGTACTTGACTTGACCGCATGAATAAATCATGCGGCAAGTGATTCCCAGTCGCATGGACTTTCCCCACTTAACCGCATATGCGCCCTCGTCTTTCTTAACCGCATGAACTTGTACTCCTTCTCCTGGCCGCATGGGCTTGACTCAGCCGCATGGGATTCCCAGCCGCATAGGACTGAATCCCTTTCTTGACCGCATGGATTTCTCTCATAAACCCAGCCGCATGAACCAGACTCACTCGCTGGCCGCATGAGGTCCTGAACCTTATAAACCGCATGAACTTTTCCCCCCCGCCAGTCGCATAAGCAATCTCCTTGACCCGGCCGCATGGGGTTCGACTTGGTTGAGCCGCATGGACTCTTTTATCGCCAGCCGCATGAGTACCCTTTCCGCTGACCGCATGTGTCTTGTCTTTTTCGGCCGCATGAGCCCAATTCATCCTAGCCGCATGGAACATCCCTTCCGCTTGCCGCATGGGAGCTAGTCCCACTCCCCAGCCGCATAGGTTCCCGCCTCTTCAGCCGTATGTGCCTCTACCCCCTGAGCAGCATGAACCCGACTCCTTTCCTTGCCGCATAAGATCCATCCTGGCCGCATTAGACTTAGCCGCATGACTATTCTATAGCCCTGAATATTGATATTTTATTAGATATTTTACGTCCATTTTATATCCTTACGCCTTTTTGTATAAACTTGATAAATCATGATATGTTAATATTTCTGTTAATTATAGATTGTTACGTGGGATGTACCATGTGTCATGAATTGAGTTATAGATACCCGGATTGACTGGAATTAAACCCTGAAGGTTGTAGACTCGACCCCACTGAATATTAGTTGACTTTCATGCCTTGATACCATTGATGATAATTGTTAGCTTGACTAAAATTGATCATGCGTTCCTAGTTGGAACTAAAGAGGCTGGCTAGTCGTCTTATTGAATTGAACGAATGAGACACATTCATGAAATGAACTATTGTAATCGACTGGCTAATCTCGAATATTGACATACAGGCACATGCAGGCTTCAAATTATTTATTTAATTATTTGGTTTTTTTTTTTACGAAAGAAGTATGTGTACTTTATAGTCAAGGCATGATTACCGTGGTTAGATTTGATTGTTGCATTACGCTATGTAAGACCTGCAACCTAACCGCACTGGTATCGTTGTAGAGTTGTGCATATCGTACCCCGTACGAAAGTACTCATTTGAATGACCCTGATCCACGGCATGGGATTTCACTCAACGTAGGGACTATTAAGTTAAATAAAATAATGATTGCATGGAGAGAATGGATTCCCGAATTCTTACATGGCAGCCCCCTTGGAACGAGTAGTACCCGACGGGCCGGCTGGTTCCCACAGATACCGTAAATCTGCCACACGGGCAGGGAACAGTATCTGCTTTTATTATTATTGTATATTGTATATTGACGAGCGTCCTGCTAGGACTCGTCTAATTCATGCATGGGCCAATTGATTGACTGGATAGACTAGCCTTGCTTGCACATAGTAAGAACTGAGGAATCCCTAATTGCATTATTCCAGGATAACTTGGAACTCATAAATAGCAAGCCGTAGGAGTTGATTGGCCATTCAAGATGATTGTTTGTGCACTATACTCTGTTACCTAACTGGGATGATCAGAATGTCAGGACATGACGGGCCAACTTCTGTCCTTGTTTGGTTGGGAGGTTGGTTCGAAGTGTCTTGATGTGATGTGAGTCCTAGTAGCAAGCAGAGATCTATTATTATATTCTCTTACTTACTGGTTTAGTCCTTCATATCGTCCTCCCTTGTGGTACTTGCTATTAGAGGTCTAACCTCTCTGGTTTTGCATGGCCAGATTTAGAGCCAGTCCCCGAGGATCCAGCTTACTTCTACCTCCAAGATGGTCAACACTAGAAGGATGATCGCAGGAGGCCTCGAGTGGGTTCCTTAAACTTCACCACTCGTTTTGTTATCTACTTTATACCTTGCCGTTTGGCACCGACATGTTAGTCGGATTGTCTTGTACTTACTTTTGCATAATTGTAATTAAGTCAGACTGCAGCTGATAACAATTGTGCATACTTGCTATATCATCTGGCTATGTTTTGTAAAGCCAGATCTCAAGAACATTTTGACTGAGCGTTTGGGACGCCTTACTGCTTTACCTTACATGTTCTATATTTCTGTTCCTTGTTTGAATGATTGAGACAATAGATGTGAAGTGACCACAGAAAGACTTTTATGTAGTATGCACCCCCTCGTCTGGTTAGACAGCATTGATCGTATTATACGGTATTCATCTACCCGTAATACGTAGCTGGCTGAGTCATTCCCCCGCTCTCCAGTATTCTGGTTCTGGGGCGTGACACCGGGAGACTGTCTCTGTATCTCTATAGCCCTCAATCCAAATATCTCATGCAGAAACAGGGGTATGATCTGGAGACTACGCCAGGATTGAACTATGGCACTGGGCGACGATTACCTTTGAAGCCGCTAGTCCCGGCGGGCAAACCACGGAACTACTATAACAAAACTCGATGCGGGCTAGGGTATGTAACGCCTACTACGACCCCGGAAAGCTCAGATGAAGAATGCGACTGGCAGTCACATTCAACCGGATCACCAACTTCCGACTCAGATACCAGCATCGGAGATGTGTTCAGACAAGTCATGTCAGTCAACATGACGTTCGCCGACGCTTACGAGGAAGACGAAGATATCCCCGAAATCTTCGAACTAGAGCCATAGGCCCAGCAATTAGACGCGCAATGGGAAAAGCGGTTTGAACTGAGAGAACCTCCTACTGAAGATGAGGTCATACAAGTGGATCTCGGCAGCGAATCTTCTCCAAAACTGATCTTCATCAGTGAAAGCCTAACCGACGAAGAACGGCAGTCGCTGTTAGAACTTGTCAGAGAGTACATTGATGTGTTCGCCTGGAGCTATGAAGACATGCCAAGGTTAAATCCTGACGTCGCTCTTCATAAACTCAATATTCGACCAGATGCGAAGCCAGTTAAACAACAACAGCGACTCTTTCGCCCATGCATCATGGACGCGATCGAAGCTGAAGTCAACAAACTGATAGCCAGCGGCTTCATCCGTGAGGAGCAGCATCCCGATTGGGTCGCCAATATAGTACCCGTTCTCAAGAAGAACGGAAAGATTCGAATCTGCATCGACTTTCGCAACCTGAACGAGGCATGTCCCAAAGATGAATTCCCCCTTCCTATCACAGACATCATGATCGACAATACCTGCGGCTTTGAACGCATGTCATTCATGGATGGCTTCTCGGGATATAACCAAATCAAGATGTCTCCCGACGACGAAAAGCATACATCATTCCGAACACCGATTGGCACGTACTGCTACACAGTCATGCCTTTCGGTTTAAAGAATGCTGGCTCCACATATCAAAGAGCTATGAGCATCATCTTCAGAGACCACTTACGCAAGACGGTGGAGTGCTAGGTTGATGATATAGCCGTCAAGAGCCGTAGCAACGGAGACCATCTGCAGGACCTAAGGACGGTGTTCGACCTAATACGAACACACAATTTGAAGATGAACCCTACGAAGTCCTTCCTGGGCGTATCCAGCGGGAAGTTTTTAGGCTTCATCATCACTGCAAAGGGTATCCATGTAGACCCTGAAAAGACAAAAGCAATCATGGAGATGGGTCCCTCGAGAAATCTTCGCGAACTCAGAGGCCTTCAAGGAAGGCTAGCTTACATCAGAAGGTTCATTTCCAACCTCTCCGGGCGATGCCGACCATTCACGCACCTCATGAAGAAAGGAGTCTCATTCGTATGGGACGAAGAATGCCAACGTGCTTTTGATAGCATCAAGCAATATCTGTCAAATCCTCCGGTCTTGGTAGCCCCAATCCCTAGAAAACCATTTCTGCTCTATGTACGAGCAATGGAACACTCCCTCGGTGCCCTGTTGGCACAAAACAACGATACAGGACACGAACAAGCCATATACTATCTCTGCCGAATGATGGTGGGACCCGAGCACCGATATACCGCGGTTGAGTAAGAATGCCTCGCCCTGGTGTTCGCCATTCAGAAAATACGACACTATGTCGCTGGACAAACGATACATGTGGTCTCACGAGTCAACCCTTTAAGGGTCCTCATGACTAAACCAGGGGCACTCAGCTCTCGACTCGCTACATGGGCAATATTGCTGTCCCCTTATCATATGATCTTCGTCCCCCAAAAGGAAGTCAAAGGTCAAGCCCTGGCAGATTTCTTGGCAGCCCACCCAGGCTCGGAGTCCTCCAGGATATACGAAGAGATCCCAGATGAGGTCGCCGACTCGCATACAACCTCTCGTAAAAATATATGGCGAATGTTCTTCGACGACGCTTCGAGGACCGGACCTAAAGGTAATATAGTCGTCGGAGTCGGGGTAGTGCTAATCTCTCCTTCCGGATTGGTGATTAACCGCGCTTATTCCCTCACTGAACCCTGTTCTAACAATGTGGCCGAGTACAACGCTCTGGTCATTGGCCTCCAACTTGCAAGAGAGCTGGGGGTAGAATACCTTGAAGCGTACGGCGATTCCCAACTAATCGTCAATTAGATCCGGGGTTCGTACGAGGTCCGCCATGAAGACATGATCCCTTATCATCAAATAGCGATCAATATCATCTCGGCATTTGAGGGGTTCTTCATCGAGCACGTCCCCAGACTCCGAAATATTGAAGCCGATGCCCTAGCTGGTCTCGCCGCTTCCCTAGCAGTTCCGAATTATGATCAACAATCAGTGGAAGTGATAGGCCACGAACTGGTCTATCCCAAAAACAATGTGCTATTCGTCGCAAGTTATTCTGCACAGACGACGATGACGCCCCAGATTGGAGACAACCATTCATCGACTTCGTCGTCTACGACATCCTGCCTGAGAACCCAAAGGAAGCCACTTCCATCAGAAGGCGTTCTCTCAGATTCTTCTACGATACAGAGACGAAAATGCTGTATCGCCGCTCCTACGACGGATTACTGCTTCGGTGTCTGTCAAACGCAGAAGCCAAAGAAGCCGTACGAGAAGCCCATGACGGTGTCTGCGGGGCCCACCAGCCCGGCCCGAAACTGCAAGACCGCCTTCGCCGAATGGGCTACTATTGGCCCACAATGGTGGCAGACGCGATAGATTATGCTAGAAAGTGCAAAGCTTGCCAAGTCCACGCGGACTTCATCCACCAACCATCCGAATTTTTACATCCGACAGTGGCATCCTGGCCATTCGAAGCATGGGGAATGGATATCATTGGTCCAATCACCCCTCCTTCCCCTCGAGGACATCGCTCCATACTTGCGATCACTGATTACTTCTCCAAATAGGCGGAAGCTGTCCTACTCGCAGAAGTTAAAACTTCAAACGTGATCAGCTTCCTTAAGCACCACGTCATCTACCGCTTTGGACTGCCCCGAAGGATCATCCATGATAATGGTCCGCAGTTTGCAAGCCACGCATTCTATCGGTTTTGCGATAAGCACCGTATTCAGAATATCGCCTCGACGCCGTACAACCCGACAGCAAATGGGTTAGCAGAGGCGTTCAACAAAACAATCATCAAACTGCTCAAGAAGTTCGTCTCCTCCAACAAGCGCGACTGGAACGAGAAGCTCGGCGAGTGCTTATGGGCTTATCGTACCACGGTCCGAACAGCCACCGGAAATACACCATTTTCCCTGGTATATGGGAGTGAGGCAGTCCTCCCCTTGGAGACACAGATCCCCTCACTACGTGTTGCCCTCACACATCAATTGACAACCGATGATAACTACCGACGTCGACTGCAAGAGTTAGTGGCCTTAGATGAAAAGCGCCTCCTAGCTCAGCAAAGGATCGAGCTATACCAAGCACGCATCTCAGGAGCCTTCAACAAGAAGGTCAAAATCAGAACATTCCAGGTAGGCGTTCTCGTCTTGGCAGTCCGGAGGCCAATGGTCATGACTCACAAGACCGTCGACAAATTCCAGCCAAAGTGGGAGGGCCCATTTATCATTGAGACGGTATTCTCCAACGGTGCTTACCGCCTTGCAAAGCAAAACGGAGACTTGCTCATGCTGCCCGTCAATGGCAAGTTCCTGAAGAAATATTATGTCTAAACAACATTCGCTACAAGGTCTTCGAGTCATGTACCCGCTGGTACCACTGAACTCACACCCTCAGCATTTCAGATTATCGAGTCATGTACCGGCTGGTACCACTGAACTCACACCCACAACATTTTAAGATTATCGAGTCATGTACCTGCTGGTACCCCTGAACTCACCCCCACAACCCCTTCAGATTATCGAGTCATGTACCCGCTGGTGCCGCTGGACTCCCACTTTCTCAATATGTTAATTTACCAAGTTATGTACCCGCTGGTGCCTCTGAACTCACATTCCGGTCACTCTTTCAGATAGTAAGTCACGTATGATTATACCTCTGAACTTTCTTCCCGGAAGAGATCCTCCATCACGATCCAGTACCCGCACTCCCAGTGCACAAAAAGGGTAATCGATCCACAAATTTCCGAAAACGGACATGTCCTCATTACCTCTGAGTCGTTTTCACTTCCACCAAAAACAAACCGCCCCTCACATAGAACTTCCACGTTCTCCTACCTTTGAGTCGTTCTATGTACCCCCTCTTCATTGAGCCCACTCCTGCCATGTCATCATTACCTCTGAGTGGGAAGGCTCCGTCGAAGAAACCTTCATGCTTGCCATGTCCACATTACCTCTGAGCAAGTATGTCGGTCTCCTTTCGACCTATTATCTGTACCCACAACCGGAGTACGACAAGGATAATAGGTCCACAAAATGTCCGCTGTTGACCACGAATATCTTTCGTGAAACCTCCCCTGCCATGTCCTCATTACCTCTGAGCAGGAAGATTCCACGGTAAAACCCTCATGCTTGCCTTATCCTCATGACCTCTGAGCAAATATGCTGGTTTTCCTTTCACCCTATTATCTGTATCCCGAACCAGGGTACGCCAAGGATAATAGGTCCACAAATATTTCTTTGCTAAGCTTCTTAGCATAAATCCACTACCCCACCATGCCCCGGGAGCCCAGCTGCTCTACGGCATTCCTTTTTTTTTTAAAGCACCGAGAACATCCATGACCACTTTGCCACGGCTGTTCCGAACATCCTGTCCAAACTTGTTATCCGTACCTAAAACCAAGGTACGTCTAGGATAACAGGTCCACAAATAAATCTCCCAGTAAGTCCAATCCCGCAAACACCACAAGTACAAGAAAGAGATGATGAGTTGAAACAGACTCATTTATTCAAAATTCAACGTACCACTTCATTTGGGATCACATCCCTTACAAAAAAAAGAAGAAGAAGAGAAAACAAAGAAAACAGACAGCTGATTACTACTCTGGGGCACATAACGCCCTGAGACGGTCTATCAGCAAAACAACCGACCGCTCAAACCTCTGGGAGGCTCGACGCTCTGCCTCGTGGGTCAGCACCGCCTCATCCTCCAGATGAGCGTGAGCCTGCCAGTTATCCTCAAATTTCTTAAAAGCCCGCTCCAGGCTATCGGAAGATCGGGAAACCTTCTCGGCCTCCCGAACGATCGACTCCTGCTCTGCCTGAGCAGCCTCCAGCTCTGACTCTAAAAAGGCCAATTGCCTCTGGAGTCCAAGAATCCGCTCCTTCGTATCAGCAATTCCACGAGAAGTGGACTCTTCCCGAGCACGGTAAGCCTGACTCCTACAACCCAGCTGGTCATACGAAGCAGAGAACTTATCAAGGTCCCTCCGTACGACTGGTCCAGCAGTATCTCGGGCTAGCTTAATCCTATCCCGAGCAGCAACGAGGAAGCCACGCTCCCGCTCAATCGCAGCAGGCAAGCCCGCCTGTCGTATCGCCAGTAGTTGGGTCACAAGCTGATCAGCTTCTGTCAGCTTAGGTTCCAGCAGTGCAGCCAATCCCACCCCGCCAGGAAGGGACTTCAAGGTTGCAATTTGACCCCGAGCGCACCGGAGAGATAGAAAAAATGGGGTCCCCCGTCCTATGGCAGCGTCTACGCCCTTTGTCAAATGACGATAGAAGCTGTCGACCACGTCCTGCGTCACCTCGTTCAGAGTCTCCGTGGAGGCCGGTGTCAGCGGGAGTGTGGCTGGCAGCACTGAAGAAGACGCAACGGAATCTACCGCTCCTGCTACGAGAGAAACCAGCTCCGCACGAAAGGACGCTTGAACAGCGGCCAACTCCTCTTCGGCAGCCTGCAAAATTTGAATACTCGGCAGGGTCGAGAGGTCGGCCTCCGGAGCCGTATAATCTGCAGAGGATGAGGCGGAGACCATCGCCAACCCCATTCCCGTCGGCCCAGAGCTGGCAGGAGGCTCCTCGACACGAGACGACAAAGAAGGGGAAACGCTCCTTTCTCCCGTATCACGGCAGGCCGAGCCTTCCCAAGAACATCCACGGTGGGAAGTAAAGGGTCAGGACCTGCAGGGCCAAGGCAACCATGAATCAATTTGACCCAGAGAATATGTTGATAGAGCAAATAAGCCTCCTCACTAGTCAATATCTGGCTTATCTTACCAGTGGAGGAGTGCGAAGGCCTAGATTCGCCTGCAGCCACCACAGCCCCTTCAACAACAGCCCCCGAGTCAGGTACAATAGACTCCTCCGCCCTTGCATCCTCGGGAGGGGGCGCACCGAGATCAGCATCGCACTGCTGAAGATCAGCAGTTTCAGGGACGGGTCCAAGGAAACCGTCGTCACCCCGGGCCGAGGTCTCAGCAACCTGGGAGCTTCCAGCTACCGCTGAGAGAGCACCCGCAGAAAGGATCGCGGCGCACACGCCGCTAATCAAAGCAGCAAGGGCCGGATCAGCTACAGGGGAAATAGACGGTTCAGGAAAGGACGGTTCACCAGACATCTACAAAGAAAAGTAATTAAGTCATATCTTTGGAAAAGAAGAAAACTACAACAAAGAAAAAGCTCCGACTTACCTCTGGAATACCGTCTACATCCTCACCCTTCTCCGTGATAAGCAGTCTACGGGGACCGACCGCCGCTCTCTTTACAGAAAAAGTCACCCCTCCGCCAGTAGACTCACTCCTGCCTCGTTTACGTGAGGGACCAGGCATGACGGGCGGTAGTTCTACCCGTACCACCTCCGACACAGATGGTAACTGATCCACTGCCTCATCAAATACAGCCGACGGTTGATCCGTTATTATCTCACCTGCCATGACGGGAGGCTGACCCGCCATTGTCTCGTCACCCGAAGAAAGGGAGTCCTCGTCGTCCCGCTCGTTGTCTTCCCCAATTGTGTTGAAGGACTCGGAATCGGGCGAAGGAACTCTATTCGTCCCTTTCTTCTTTGTTCTCGACGTCGTAGCCTTCTCCGCCAGGCGAGTGCCCACAATGAAGCTAGTCCTCGAGCCAAAATCGAGGGGAGGAGGATTCGCCGTAACATGATATAGGGCCGCCATATGCAGGATTTCGCCTATCACGTTTGCGGCAGGGACCAAGAAGCTAGTCCGAGTATGACAGGTGTCATAGTAGCTCCATGCCCTAATACCGGCAAGAATGCTGCCTTCAAATCCCAGGTGAGAACTGGGGCGCCCGAGGAATAGCTGACTATACCCAAATTGACGGGCAAACCTACTAGGCAAGTAGGGCTCCAAATATACAGTGTTGCGATTCCGGTAAATTAGATGCGCTGGGCGAATGTTACGCAGCCAGAAACGCATCTTTTCAGGCAAGAAATGAGGAGGTCCAACCCCATCAACATGAACACTCCTCACCTCTTGATCGGTGAAATTAGGAACGGATACGAAGAAATTATACCCGTCCACTCTCGCCAGCATTCTTCGACACGCCGGCATGATACTACATTCCCAAGGCTGATGGCGATACTTGAAAAGAAACACGTCGTCATCTGTAACGCCATCTCCCGTTCCAGGTCTCATCAAGGACTGATAATGTAGCAACAGCCATCCCAGTAAGTAATGATAAGGCAATTCTATACGTTCAAAGTCCATTGCCACATCACGAGCAATGACCTTGGACGAGAAGGTGCGGAGACCATGCTGAATACTGCACACCATGGCAGGAAGAAGAGCCAACCTGACCCCAAAGGCCAACTTCACGGCAGGAAGAATGAAGTGGCGACTAATCCTCTCAATAGAACCTGCCCCTCCTGAGACCACGCAGTTGCGCAGCCATACCATTAGAAACCCGGCCAAGAGTGCCTTCTCTGACAGCCGCCGGGTACCATAACAAAAGTAGCTGAAGGAGTCAATCTGGCTCCCGAACCGGTTATTTTTGGACCTCGACCTCCTAGCAGTCGACACCAAGTCCTCTACTTCCCTGGGAGTCAGACGGTCTCGGGAAGTAACCCGGCCAGCCGCACTGAATTTGAAGAGGTACGAGACCCAAGATTTAGTATGGGGAGAATCCCCTACCGAGCTGTCGTTTTTCTGGATAGTCGTTCGGTGACAGGTGCTATGATGGCACAATAGTTCTTGATACACGGCGACGAAATCGGGGAATCATCGATCCAAATCTTGGAGCTCCTCATTAGTCGGAGTGTACGCCTCGAAGGGTTCATCCCCCCAGGGGAGCTTGGAGACAGCATACATCTCGTGAAGAGCAAGCCCCAGTTCTCCGACAGGGGTGAAAAAGGTCCCCGTCCGATGATTGTACATCTCCAGAAGGGCCATGAATAGTGGCTTATTAACGGGCAAACTGTGGCTGGTCCCCCGGATAGCATCATAAAGGTTGACTCCCCGCAAAAATTCTTCGTGCTTCCGTAGAATCCATGAAGTCAGATTAGCCCACGGAGGAATGGGGCGTAACCAGCTCGGCAGTACCAACCTGCCAACAGGATAGGATCCTTTACGAGCAAGCTGATTCAGGAAGGTATCAGCCTGGGAGAATGAAAAATTAGGACCGGGGGTGTTGATGAAGGTACCCGAAACTAACCCCATCATGGACCGACTGACCGGATCTTTGACCGCGTGCACTGACCCAGTGGCTCGGTTATAGCGGATGTTACCCACAAATATCCCCGGTCGGGTTGGAGTGAGGGTGTCCGGCATCTGCCTATCCAGAACGATCATATTGAACCACTAAAAAGGGAAATGGCGCTTCATAATAGGGATGTGAATTGGCATCCCGTCCAGGTCAAAATCCCTACTCTCGGAAACGTCCAGCACTCGGGAGTTTTCTACAACCAACGCATCCCCAAAGAGGAAGACCGGTTTCGGATACTTCCCCTCAGGCTGCCCGGAGCTTATCATGTCACCAAGGAATTGAAAAGATTGAACCCTGATAGCATTTAGTCGCTCCAAAGGTTCGCCAATAAGTAGCTGTTCGGACATTTGACGAACTAAGTCATCCCGATGTACGCCCGAGGCAAACTGACGCGAGCCTACCATGAGTTCCCCCGCAGGATTCACTAGCAGATTCACTGAAGAAAAAGCAAAAGAAACAAGTCAAAACACAGCTGAAATACAAAAACTACATGATACTTATGCGGCCCAGTATAGCCTCACGCGGCTCAGTTTAAAAAAAAAAAAAAAGAGAGCCCATGCGGTCCAAGTGCGAAGAAGCTTATGCGGTTCCGTTCAAAAGGAACTCATGCGGCTCAGTGCGGAGGAATTTATGCGGTTCGAAGGGAGTGAATGCGAATATGGTCCGATTGGAATAAACTTATTCAGCTCGAAAAAGCTTATGCGGCCCTGCGAGGATGAGCTTATGCGGTCCAGCGAGGAGGAGCTTATGTGGTTCAGTTCGAAAATATGCTTAAATGGCTCAGTTGGAAAGAGCTCATGCGGCCTTGATAAAGAAGTTATGCAACCACTTTCATGCCGTTCAAATCTGGGTCATATCCCATGCGGCCCGAGCATAAGTCGGACACACAGCATGCTTTGGAATATAGGCTCACGCATAAAATATGCGGCGTAGCCATGATAGTTCATATTAAGGAATCCTACCAGCAATAAGCGGGTGGACGTCGGGGTGAAAAGCAGGCACGCCAGTCGGCGGAGGAGCCGCCACGTTCGCCGTCGCAGTCGATGAAGACGCGGCCTTCTTACCCTTCGCTGCCGAAGAAGATGATGCGGCCTTCTTGCCCGTAGCAGCAGCAGCCTTCTTGGGAGCCATTGTCGATCGATGAAGGAAGAAGACGAAGAGCAAAGTCGGCAACAGGGAATTTGAGCAAAGAAAGAAGGTAAAGAAATCCCCAAAGGACTAAAAGACTCTTATTTATAGGCGAAAGAGACCCATAAAATGAACAAACGTCTCGGATTTTGCCTCGGATTACGCGCTGCTTCAAAAGATAAAGGCAAAAAATGCTTCGGTCAAGGCAAAACCGACCCTTGGGATCCTTCCCCAAAAGACGACGTTAATTCAAAAACGAATCAAGAGCATTTAATGAAGATTTGCACACGTAGACAGGACACGTGGAAAAGAGCCCATGCGGCCAGATGAATCTATGCGGCTGAGACACTTCTGCGGCATGAACGGGGCCATGCTTCTTATTCAAAGTGTTTCAATTTTGCAAATTGAAAACTTTGAAGGGGGTCCTGTAGAAGCATGGAAAATATCAGAGTAATGGTCCATGCGGCTCTGGGAAGAAGCCCATGCGGCTCATACAGGAGCTGCCTTATGTGATTCAAAGAAGACTCTTAGTCTCATGCGGCTCGAGAGTGTATGCGGTTCAACAGGAATATGCGGCCCGATCGACGCCACATCCCCCCTTGGGATCCCTCCCTACAGCTGGCCATTTGAGTGGTGGCCTCATTTAATGCCCTGACACGACTCGACGACCGTGACGGCTCTGACATAAAGCGTCATAATGGTTCTGCCATAATGACAGACTCTTCGGGAAAAGAAAAAAATCTCTAACCCGACCCGACAGAGGTCCTAGATTGCCATGTGGCACGTCTCATGTGGCTTAAATGAGAACAGCTTTATGCGGCTCACTAAGAAGTCACCCTATATGGTCAGCAGAAATCAGCCATATGCGGCCCACCGAGAGCCCAGTCCCTGCGGCTCAATACAACGCTAGCCTATGCGGCTCGTAGAGATTATGCATATGCGGCTCATTGAGAGATCATCCCCTGCGGCTCAATAAGGCGTTGTCCTATGCGGCTCATGAAGATTACCTCCCTGTAGTTCAAGTCTTGCCTATCCTATGCGGCTCTGGCAGGCCCCACAACTAAAACACGTGGCATCGGATCAATCAAGGATTTAACCGAATCCCAACAAATATATTTGACGTCATCCTCATAATTATCGAGATCAAGGCATATCATTTATCATAAAGCCAATAGGACACGTGGCGAGCAATCGGACATTGGTATAATCCATCATGAAGATTTAAAGCAGTTAACATTAATTGCTCACAAGATTCGGTGCTATCCGCATTAATGGCCTAGATTCATTGTAATCAGGATCAAGGGTTCAGATAGATTGAAGGAGCGCCGACATTCCAAACAAATGATCATTAGCAAACCCTGATGATCATACCCTACTCTTATAAATAGCCAGCATCATTTCTCTGCAAAAAGGACGGGCAAAAAAAAAGAATAAAAAAATACAGAGCCAGAGAGAAAATATACAGAGAGAGAGAGAAGCCAGGAGAGCAACAGAGGAGTAAAAAGAGCCATTCTTCGTCAACGCCAACCATCTTCACACGAGGAGCCAAGGCTGCATACCGATCGTCCAAGGAGTAAGGCAGGGCTGCCGTCGCCTTCCCGAGCCTCTATCGTCACCCCCTAGAATCTAAAATAAACAATTGTACTTAGATTACTGTGCCTAGGTTTTCGTCCCTTGGCTTTCTTTGTACGAGCGAGTTTGTATTGTGAGTCTAAGTTCAGTCCTCCGATAATTGTTCTGTACTTTTACAATCAATAGCAAACACCCCCCTCGGATCCAGAGAGTCAGAAAGAAATTAAAAGGAGAGCATTTCTTCATCAATGCCAAGCAGTTCTTCTACCGAGCCAAGGTTGCACCCGATCGTCCAAGGAGTAAGGCAGAGCTGCCGTCGCTTTCCTAAGCCTCTATCATCACCTCTCAGAATCTATAATAAATAATTGTACTTAGATTGCTGTACCTAGGTTTTCGTCCCTAAGCTTTCTTTGTATAAGCGAGTTTGTATTGTGAGTCTAAGTTCAGTCCTCCGATAATTGTTCTGTACTTTTACAATCAATGGCAAATAAACAGCAGCAAAAATTTAAAGCAAAGCACAAGTCATTCAAACTGATCTTTATTGATATTGAAACAAATATTATAATATGGTACGAGGCCAAGATTACAACCACTCAATCTCACACTTCTCACTTTTCTCATAATTACAAGTCACTCTGCTCTCTCTCATCTCTCAATATAATTTGAGTAGTCTAGGGAAAGCTTCAGATAGGCAATATCCATGCGTTATGTCCTATATAAGTTCTGACTCCATGCGGCCGCATGTCTCAAAACGTCAAGGAACTCCATGCCTCGACGCATCCAAGCGATCTCCGCGCCAACGAGCTTCTACATGTGCCTGCACATAAATACTATGTAGGTGTCAGTCCTCAACTGTACTGGTGGAATGAGCTCCTCGTGCACCCATACAAAACAACCACGTTCATTTACTTTGTGTAATATAATCCCTTTATGTTTGTCTTTCTAGTCTTGCCTTAGGATCAGTTTTTAGGGCGCAGACACCTAGCCTATTTTGAGACTCTAGACTATCACCGTGCTTTTGCATCGATAACTTCTTTATCCTTGCCAATACTGACTCGTACTTGTCTTTTGGCCCATGTCGTGGGATGCAACAACATGATTCATGTCATCGACTTGGTTCGTGCTTCAATATTTAGGCCATGCCTCGTAACGTAGCATGACTTAACCAGACTTGCCTTACGGCCCTTCTCGACTTAACTCGGGATGACTCAATCCCGACTTATGCAACTCTATATCATCGACTTAATACTCGACGCCACATTCGTGCCAGAGTACGTGTCCTTGCTACAGCCAAATCTTAGGTCTCTTAAGACTTGTGATGCAATCGTGCATACCATATTTACTTCAATCGTGCTATGCTTGCTCTTCTTTTGATTCGATCGACACCGTACATGGGAATTGTCGCTCAGCACGTCAACTTGACTATATGAAAGGCCACTGGCAATTTAAGCCATCTTTGACATGTAGGTGGTGCAGGATGAGGCCCTTGCAGCTAAGGGTAGCTAGTCCTGCTCAAGTTCTTGAATCACCGACGGCGTGTTCTTGCCTAACTACCTTGCTCCTCTCCTAGGCCGATACGGTCCTGTGGCCCCAGGTTTCTGAATCGAGGGTGCAAAACCCTGTCGACAAGTTGTCCATGACCACGCACCTATGAGAACTCCTATAGACAACGTAAATACATGGCCTAACCGCCACAACTTAGCTTCCTTAGCTTTACGATCTTTTACTTATCATACTTTTTTTACAGAGCCCAAACTAGGGTTGCCTCGGCGGCTGACCTATTGTCCCGACATGTTTCCTTTTCGGCGACTGACCGACAGTCCCGACTCTCGGCGACTGACCTACAGTCCTGACATATTTTCAGTGTTTTCATATTATCATTGACTTAACTCATGAATGGCTAATTCATAGCCTTCAAGCATGTAAGCCCCCTAAAATTTAGGGTTTATTTTTTTAATTTTCTAAACCAATTATTTTCAAAAAAAATTGTTATTTGACTATTATTTTATTTAATGTTTTTTTCGTGACTTTGATTTCTGGAGCGTCAGAGATGTCAATCTCTGGAAACTTTTTTCATGAGTTTGTAGTAGACAAGATTATCTTTATTTGATATGTCATGTTCTACTCAAACATGTTCCCTCGTACTCTTTTTGTATCGCACAATTTCGGATCAATTTAGACTATTTGATCGTTGAATAATTATTAATAAAATTTTTACTTTTATCTTTGATCATCATGTGCACGTTGCCATGACTTTTAATTTAGGAGCACAAGAATAGTTGTTTTCTCAAAACCAACTTCTCGTGCTTTATTTGCTTCGTACAACTTTTTTGATGCGAGACCTAATTTTAATTTATCCCACGGAGTCACATTTATTTCCGACTTGAATTGGGGACATCCTTTTGACCCAAACTTGCCAACCCAAAATATGGACATAGCCCATATTAAGCCTACTACCCGTATGACACTTGTGTCCATTCATTTGAGCCCCTGCATGCTACTTATTTACCCATGACCATATGTCACTCCCGTTTTCTGTTATACGTATTTTTATTATACGTGTACAGATTTTTGACGTTTTTCAGGTGGATCGTAGTTAGACTTGTCTTGCTTAGCTTAGTCTTGGTTTAATCTTGCCTTGGCTTAATTGGTTTGGTTCAATATGACTTGGCTTGGCTTGGTTGGTTTGAGATAGAGAGGTTTGGTATTTAAGTCAACTTCTCTCCCTCTCTCCTCCATAACATTCATTTATTTCTTCTCATCTTCTTCATTTACTCCTCTCCACCTATACCCAAGTCCTAGGCAAGTGCAACTTGCTTCATGATAGATCTCAAATTTTATTGTTACTTTGTCTTCCTTGCTTGATTCTTAGTCTCTTTAGAACTTAGAGATTTTGGGTTTGAGGGTTACATTTTTATAGATCTAAGTTTATAGTTTCTTCGATTTTTCTTGGTTTTGATCTCCTAAACTTTGTTATTTTCGAAAACTAATAGTTCCATGTTGTAGAGAATTCAATTTCATTCAGTTTAGACCTTTATTTTGCCCAATTTTGAGTCCTTTAGCCTAAGTTATGGACATTGGAAGTTCTAAAACACCATGGCCAAAAAATTGATAGTAGGGATGACACCACGCGCACCTTGCGCACCTCGTACACACCTTGCGCACATTTTGGTCCGCGCACCTTGCACCTCGTATACCTTTTGGTCCGTGCACCTTGCACCTCGTGCACCTTTTGGTCCGTGCACCTTGTACCTCGTACAATTCGTGCACCTTTTGGTCCGCGCACCTCGCACACCTTTTGGTCTGCGCACCTTGCATCTCGCTCACCTTTTGGTCCAACCATTTTGTATCTCGCGCACCTCTTGTACCTCGTGCGCACTTTGTACACCTTGTGCACCTTTTGGTCCATATACCTTGTACGTCGTGCACCTTTTGGTCCGCGTACCTTCCACCTCGTGCACCCTGCACCTTGTACCTCGTGCACCTTGCACCTCGCGTACCTCGTGCACCTTGTACCTTTTTTTGTGCGTGAATCACTCTTAATGACTGTTTTTGCCCGTTTAAGCTATTTTGTAGCTAGAATTTTAAAAATCTTAATACATAAAAGTTGTAGATCTTTGTCTTGTCTTCAAGAATCTTTCTGTCTTACTTTAATCAGAGTTCATATATGACTTATAGTTTCAATCACACATGGGTGTTCTCGATCTTCTTTGCATATTTTTTTTATACTTAGCCTAAATTGCGACGACCCGACTTGACACTTGATAGTCTTGAGATAGTAACTTGAACTTGACTTGAACATGATAATATGAACCCATCTTGATAACTCTTGATAAGTGGACAATCGAGGTGCACTCCAAACAAGTACTCTTGACATGACAAGTAACCTGACATGTATAATCTTGAAAGGCTGTTGCGACAGCTACCCTGACTTGCTAAGTAACTCTTGTCTTGACACCATGGTTGACTTTCTTGATTGTTCCTGTACAAGTTACCTGTCTCGTCTTACATCATGTCTAGGATGTGGATTCCTGGTTACTACGGCCAGGAATTCACAGTGAATCTGACTCGGTTAATGACTAGATTGATCAAGTAGTTCATATAGAGAGATTTTTCTCTGTTACAGGCGATCCCGTTATCCCGGCCACACCTGAAGGATTGTAGCCTGTCGACGAGTAGGGCACATTTCTAGCCCACTTTCATGTGGGGCACTTCTTGAAACATAAGTACTGAAAGTACACCAGTAATCTTGATAACACTTGTAATGCTTGTAAATCACCTTGCCTGGATAACCTGGATAGCTGCAGGGCTTGTGACTGCAGGAACATCTCATTGTATCTTGCTAGTAACTAGGCTTGTGATAACCCTAGTTAGTTAAGGATAGCAAGCCGTAGGACTTGATTGGCCGTGCCTGAATGCTTGATCGTGATTAGCACGGGAATTATATTCCATCTATTATTTTTTTTCTAATACAAGCTATTGTTTTATTCTAACCATATATTCTTGTCATTTAAGCATGTTCATTTATTTATTTTCCTATTTTATTATCTGCTGGTTTTATTTCCTTAATGAAGTCTTTCTTGTGGCACTTGCTCTTTCTGGGGTCTAACCTAGCTGGTTTTGTATGGCTAGATTTTGGAGTGATACCCGAGGATCTTTCTGCTTATCAGCCAGATGGTGAACACCAGATGTAATCCTGGCAACGAGTGGGTTTCTATTTGGCTCTCCCATTCTATTATAAATTATTCTTTTGAGGCATTTAACCGCCGAACAAGTGTTTGCTCGTGTTGAAACTTAATTTCGATTTTCCTAAGGGCTGTAACATGATTGACAAATCCTAGGGTTGATCATGTATGACTTAACTCTTGCAAGTCTTCACATTTTGTATGACTAGTTTCATGATCATCTGAATATGTAATGTTTGGGATGCCTTACTTTGTATATATGATGATCTAACATCTTGTAACATTTAACTGCTTGCTTGAGATTGAGACACTAGATTTGTTCTTGACCATAAGAGACTGATGGATTGTAGTTTAACCCTCATGCATCTAGACAGCCATGACCGTATTGCGAGGTAAGTTGCATTTCAAGGTATGTAGTTGGCTATGTCCGTCCCCCGCTCTCCAGTATTCTGGTTCTGGAGTGTGACACGGTTTAAGTGGTGGCCCATGCAGGTCTTATAAATCAAGAATGTGTGACGGTTTTACCGAATAGATGTGTCTATCAGCATTCACCCTTGATTTCTACTCGTGCTTTCTAATCTTCCTGAATCTTGGCCTGATGAGGTGCTTTATCCTTGATCTATCTTGGTCCTTCCTTATTGTTCCTCATGTCATTTTCTTCAGTGGCATTGTTCCTGGTCTTATCGATCAGCCGAATGGAGCACAATAAGTGAACCAGCAGCAACCAGGGGACCAAACCCAGCACTTAGGGGAAGCATCCCGAGTCATACCTTCTAGGGAGCAAGATCCACTAGTTCAGCCAGCCCAGCCTGCAGAGCCTGACAATAAAACCCAGATGGGACTCATCCGGGACTTACTTGCATCACAAGATCGTCGGGGCGATGCCCTGCAGCAGACAGTACGTGATGCCATGGGCAGAGTTGGTTATCAAGGGAATAATGCGGCTAACAGCTTCAAGCACCTGAACCCTCCTTTCTTTGTCGACAGTAAAAATGATATTGCTGCTTATGCTTGGCTACAGGATATAGAGGTTATTCTGGAGGCAGCTAGGACTCCAGAGGAAAAGAATGTGGTCGTTGTGTGCCTACAATTATTGGACTTAGCCCACAATTGGTGGGTGATGCAAGCAGTTGGATTTGCGACACCTGTCTTGTGGGCGGTATTCAGTGACTAGTTTCAAATGAAGTACTTTGATGCAGTAGCTCGGTATGATCTGCAGACAAGGTTCAGCAATCTTAAGCAGATGGAAAGGACGGTCGATGGATATGCAGCTAAGTTTTCTAGGCTGTCGATTTTCTTCCACCTTGGTGGCGACCGAATTGGACCGAGCGCAGCGATTCCAGCAAGGACTCCACCAAGAGATCATTCTAGTAGTGGAGCAGTTTGGGCACCAGACCTTTGATGCTATTTTGAGAGCAGCTAGGAGGCATGAATATACCTTCCAGAGGATAGTAGATCGAACTGGAGGACGAAAGAGGTCTCATGGACAGTTATCCCAGTCATCAACACCAGCCCCGGCAGCTAGGGCTTTGACCATTGGAGCTCCTAGAAGGGCAACCATAGTTTCGTCGGTTCAGCACTCGACATCGACGTACCCTCAGTAACAGAGGCAGAAGCAGTCTTTCGCAATGGGCTGCACTTATTGTGGGAAGCCTGGGCACGTGGTTTCAGAGTATCGTAGGACACAAGGGTTGTGCTTGGCTTGTGGGGGCACCGGATCACAAAATTGGGTCCTGTCTGCATAGAACCAGTTCATCTTCATCAACCCTAACTACTCCATCGGTTAGGGCACCAGTACCAGTACAGCAGCAGCATCAGCAGTACCAGCCTCCGAGGCTGTTACCGCCTCAGGCTCAACAATATGCTCAGGCCCAAGCTCAGATTCAGAACAGGCCGAGTGGTCACCAACAGAGGGGACCAGCACCAAGAGAACAGGGTCAAGCTATGGCTCTGACCATGGCGGAAGAATTGGCATCAGGTGAGGTGATGGCAGGCACCATTCTCGTCAACTCTTTTCCAGCATCAGTATTATTTGATTCGGGTGCATCGCATTCATTTATGTCTGCACGATTCGCTACACGGATAGGACTGAAGTCCGAGTCATTATCAGTAAGGCTCAATATACTTACTGGTAATGATCTTGTGGGAGTAGATATTGTCTTTTTTTATGTTGAATCGTAGTTAGCGATAGAGAGTTTATTGCTAGATTGATAGAATTTTCGATGGCCGACTATGATGTGGTCCTAGGAATGGATTGGTTGAAGGATCAATATACAAGAATAGACTGCCATATTGGCAGAATTATTTTTGGTATTCCCGATGACGAATGTCACGCCCGGACCCGAAATTACCCGAATCATCGTCCTCGCAGGGGACGTGATGCCGCACGAGCCTGGAGTTGCGCTCATGCAAGGCAAGATGACAAGTTCTTAAATGGTTATCTTTGAGTTGATATTAACAAGGAAAGAAAAATAGAGTATACGAAACAATTCTTTTTATCTCTTTATTGATATTCGAACTGAGATTACAAAGGCTTTCGATAGCCAACAATATATGCCAGATTGGCTACAACACTCAGGTTCTCTCTTGCCCATAAAGGATTTCACCGTTCCATATGTCATGACTTCTATATCTCGGCCGCATCAATCCTGTTGTAAGTCCAAGCGTCAATGCGATCGCACGCTTCAAACGCTACGGCATTCCATGCCTCTGCGCGATCAAGCAAAGCTTCGTCGCGAGCAATCCATTTCCTGCACCTTGCATGAAAGCTGGGGGGAGCAGTACATTCGTCCTCACATGTACTGACGAAAAGACCAATTTCTGAACCGACATTTTAGTATTTATGTTCAATCATGCAACTTAGCTTATGATCTTGCTATATTCGCCTTAGGGTCGAATTCATGTCATATTCGAAAGCGTAAAGCATGTTATCATGGCAAGCATGTTATTCGAATTAAATAGGCAAGCAGGCAAGCAATCTCATATTTGTTTTGTGGCATGAATTCTTACCAGCATAGATGCACTCGCCCTTGTACTGACGCAAGGAGAATTCGTCCCATTCCTTCCATGTCATGTTATAAATGCTCTCTATGCAGGATCTATATGTGCGGGACACATACGTGCCTGCATTTTCAATCCATCATTCCTTAACTATATAAAATGGCCATTGGCGTATTCGTGCCAAAATGGACTAAAGGTATTTCTCTTTATCTTTTCTTTCTTTCTTTCTTTTCTCTCTTTCTTTTTTTTCTTTTTTTTATTTCTCAAATTTGGGTAGCCCGATGCTTCACGGGTTGGGTTGCTATCCCAAACAACCGAAGCTTACCACGTACATACCATCATTTGCCGCTTTTCACATCTCGTTAAGCGGTTGCTAATCGTCTTACGGATGTGTGCCTATCAAAGCTTACCGAGACTCAAACTTTATCATCTCGTATTTCTTCCATTAACTTTCTATGTTCTTATATTTTATACTTTGTTTCAATGTTCAATGGTATCATGCCTCAACTCAATGTTCGTCAACCGAACGACCTGAAGGTCCCGAACACCTTTCGAGGTATCATGTCATATCCGACAGTTCTGTCACATTCATGCCACAACTGTATTCTTTCGCAACGAAGCCATCTTTTATGATCTCGTGTACGTAGGCACATTTTCACACATTTATCATCTTTTCTCTCGCGTCGTGCACTTGGTGCACGCATCGAAGCCGTATTTCCATGTTCTATGACTAAGTATTCAATGTTCATGGCTTGCACGCTAGGGCGCTCGCATATTGTCTTTTAATGTGCTAGCCTTTCTAACTCGTGCACGAAGGCACAGAATGGCTCATGCACGAAGGTACTCGCCGAATACAGTTATCCCCTATTCTTGTAACTTTCGCATTGAGGTGCTCGTCTTTGCGATATGCAATATCCCATAGCGACTCGTGCATATGATACGCGTTTTATTTCAATTTTTCTAACTAGTGTTCGATACACTATGATTTATCTTCCGATCGGACCACGCCTGTAGTGCCCCGCTTCGATAGGCGACAGACTTCATAATATGCTTGTGCCGAGTCAGATCGGTCGGGAACTTAGATGGCCATTTGACTCGATCGCTGAGCTTGGTAAACGATAACACCTTGCGACATCGATCAAATCGATTTGGACGGATGTTACGAGAATTGATCCAACTAATGGAACGACTTCTGTTGGAATAAGTCCTAGATGTAGCGGGCTGCGTCTCGGCGAGTGAGCTCTATATAAGAGTCCCTTCGACGGGACCGGACCGCTGTATGGTTTTCTTGGAGCTTTTACCGCTTGGTTTTGATGAAGTGCTTTCGCATCGTTTTCTGAATGCAATTTACAAATTTCGAAGCGAATGAATAAAGAAGGAATCCTAACAAAGTGTTGGTGCCATTACAGGAGCTCGCGTAACTAAAGTTTGAATGTTGCAAAGCGTTTCGACGGTCGACACGATCAAAAAACTCGGTGGATGATTCGACCTCTTCTTTTCTACTCTATCCTGCAAATGAATTTCCTTTGCCTCGAATTCGTTCAAATTGACGATGCCAAGTTAAATGCATGCCAATCCACTAATGTCAAAAACTCGAGAAAAATATATCGATTTAGAGTAATCTACTCTAAAAAATACAAGTTTATCACATAAACGAAAAAGTTTAAGGTTCTAGTAAAAAGATAGACTATTTCACGTGCTGCAAAATAATATAAAATGTCGATCGTGGGTTAGGATGCCTCGGGCAATTTGGTGCCTACGGAACGCTAAATCGGGAGTATGGCTTTCAAAAAAATAAATCGTTGTATGAGTTGGGAGAAATAATAATGTCACTCAATACTGTCCATGCTATACAAATCTGTCCGCACATATTAAACAGTTCACGTATTGGCATGGTCATGGACAGCTTGTGCACAAGTTAAACTTTCCTCGATGCGGTATCCGGGGCATCGAAACCGAATCGACCCAGGAGGAATAATCAAATTCGTGCTTCGGCACGAGGCATTACGGGACCTGCAGTAAGGCTTGCAACCCAAGCTGACAGGCACATCGTAATGCCATATGAAAGTCCCTCATGATGCATAGCATCAATGATCGCACAAATAAGATAGTAGGATGCTCAGCTATTGTCTTATGCACGTAGTTTGTATTATCTCTATTTTTATGCAGGGACGAGCACGGCCGTGGTAAGAAATGTGATAAATTGCTATGTTCTTACTGTATGCTTTATTACTTCAAAGATGGCTATCGATATGAACTGAACTCATTTAGTTCTAAATAGAAAGACAACTCTAAATCATGCCTACCTTAACAATCAGAATCAGTTTAGACAAGTGAGTTCGTCTCGTCCACTTAGCAAGTGTGCTAATCTCCTCTCCCAATTCCCCAGGTGCGGCGGGAGCTCTAGACTGAAGCTAAAGTGTGGAGAGATGTTTTGAAGCTCTTCCTATCCTAAAGTATTTTGAAGCCAATTCAATCGAAGGCTTATGTATAAAGGGGCGAATGTATGGAACGATAAGTGTTAGTTCAGACAGCTTATCGAATATGTTTCTTTTGTTTTCAATTAATGTAGCTGCAACGGTGTCCAATGTAATTACGACTTGTACTTCGTTGCAAGCTATGAATGAAAAGCATATTTTTATCTTCCTATACTGCATCTCAATTTGATGTGATTTGTGAAGTTTTAACTTGGCATTTCAATATAAAAATCAACGTAATGTTCTTGCCTTGTACAAGTGCAATTCCAGACTCGTACGGCATTACGCCTTAGCGAGGACGATCGATTCGGTAAAATAACACAGGGGACGGAAGGTTTGTCGACTCGGGGAGTGACAAATTGGTATCAGAGCACAGTTATGTTTTTTCGGATTTTCGAAAGATGTTTCATTGTTGGAATGTTCGTTGCGATGGCTCGATTGAATGCTTGTCGGCATGCTGAATGAAATAAAAGTTTCACACAGGTAAGCCCGTAGATATTTTTGAAAAAAAATACTAATGGGTTTACTCTGTTTTGTAAGAATGACTAAGAGAAATAAGAACAATCCTGGCACAACAACCCAAACCATGGATAGTACATCGAGCACAAAGAGTACTGGCCCTAGCGAGACGACTATGGAGAAAATGCTACAGTTGATGGAACTGCAGCAACAACAGTTTCAGATGCAAATCAAATCCCAATTTGATGCGCAGCAGAAGCAAATGGTCGACCTAACACAGATCGTAAGCAAGATGGGAGGCAATACCAAAGCAACGGTCGTGGTCTTCGAAGAGAGACAAGATGTTCAAGATGAAGTCGAGAAGGAAGTCCAACCGCAAATGATAAACTCTTCTTCCATGTTCAAGGCAAAGGAGTTCCGCAAGATGAACCCGTCGATGTTTAATGGCAGAGCAGAGCCCGACGTGATAGTGGGATGACTCGCAGAAATGGAGGACTTATTTGATCTTCTCTGCATCGAGGGGTCCCAGAGGGTGGCCTGTGAGGTGCTACAGCTACAACTAAGAGCACACGGCTGGTGGGCGGCAAAAAATAGAAAATCTAGAAAACCGATTCCAACACCAAGATATCCTGGGAAATGTTCAAGGCAGCCTTCCTTGAGCAGTACGTTCCACGTGCCATCCGTCGACATAAGGGAGATGAGTTCATGATCTTGAGGCAAGGAATATGACTGTTGAAGATTATGATGCAAGCTTCTTAAAACTTGCAAAATTTGTCGGTGCCTTCCTATCCAACAAAGAAGAATGGTACGCGCATTTTCAACAAGGCCTCAACGACGAATTGCGTAGGGACGTCATGAACCAGCGATGCCGAACTTATCGTGAATCCTACGAAGCCGTACTTGATAGCGAGCGGATCTTTGGCCATATGTCACAAAGGGTATTTTCTATTAAAATCTTATGATTACAAATTTCAATTACAAACAGAACAGTGTTATAATGTAGGATGTAGTCCTAGGAGTACACTTTTATTTATCTGGGTCCCTGTGTCGATGGAGCGAGTGGTAATGCGTTGACTCCGTTGACGATCTGACGACGGTTCTCGGTTCTCTATAGGTCTGAGTTGCTCTGGGTGCTGGAGCTTACGGAGAGGAAGAAGACGTTGAGTGTCTGTATCTACCTCTCTCACTGTGTGTGTATGAAGGTCTGTCCGTAGGTGTCTCTGTGTGTGTGTATGGAAGAAGGAAATAATTCCTCTATTTATAGCTTGCAAGCTGGATGCTCATGCGCGCATATGTAGGATGCGCCTGTACGTAGAGACGCCAAGTGATTGAAGCTGCGGGAGGCGCATGGATGATGCGCCATCATTTGTGGGTTGAATCCTTCATGCTGCTTTTGTGGGCTGGCACGTAGCAGGGGAGTGGATCTTTCTGTTGCTGAGATCTCGGGTGATTAGCACCCCTTCATAGGATAAATTATGTCAAAGGATACGTGGCGCGTGTCCATAACTCAAAAATCTCGTATTTGGTGGAGGGTAATCTGATAGGATGCGCCTGGGATTGGATGCATGAAAAGATTTTGGCTCGCAACCTTCAGGAGTTACGATCCAGTCTGGGTGCATGACTTTTGAGGCGCATGCGAAGCTTCAGTAGCGACCTGACTTCTGTCTTTAGGGATCATAGGAAGGTCAGAGACGTATTGCTCTTGAATCGCATGCAGAGGTTTGGACGCATAGCTGCAGAGGCGCATACGAATGGCTGGGCGGCCACGTAGCTTGTAACCGTTGGAAGAGATTAATGATGGCGCTGACGTCAGCGACGCTTTTTTTTTTCTGTAAAAGATGTTGCTGCTCTGTCATCGAGGCATGGCTGCCGTCGTGTCAGGACTTCAGTATTTAATATTCTTTGACGGGTGATGGGCTGTTGAGTGGGCGCATTGATCTGCGTTCCACTGGGCGCATGGGTCCATATTGATTAGGATGCATGGATCTTTGCTTAGTTGGGCGCATTTATACAGGGCATTTGGTAACGACTAGCGTATCTGTGGGGTGCACGGTATTTGACCAGTACATCTATTTGTATGATGCGTCTTTATTGGTCCGACTATTGCGTTCCTCGAGTGCTTTAAATAGCCGTTTTGACTTGGCTGAATTTGAAGCGTCAGGTTTATCACCATAAATGCAAATTTATTGCACGAGATTCGGAGAGCCCGCCACTTGGCGCATGGGTTTGATTTGTCCGGCTTATAAATAGCAGCAATGAGAGAGTTTGCTTCTCGTTCTCTCACGTCTTCCCGAATGAACTTATTTGCTCGAGCAAATTCTGTTGACAAGATGCTCCTGAGGGTGAAGGTGCGACGAATTGTCTTCATTCCTGCACTTGAAGGTGACTGTTACATCCAAAAGTCAGAATCGAGGGCTTCTGAGGCAGGCGGAAGGTGCCTGTTGCATCAAAAAATCGGGATGCTCGAGCCTCGTCTCCATTATTCCGGAAGAGCCGCAGATCAGAATTATGGTGCTCCCATCTTCCTTGGGCTTTAGAGAGCTCATCCTCCTGCTAGAGTAGGGTGTTGCCCACTCTGGTTGTGTGGAAAGTTACTCCTTTAGCCGCATATCGGAGTTGCGGTGCTCTTCTCTTCCTTGGGCTTTGGAGAGCTCTTTCTCCAGCTAGAGTGGGGTTGATCTCCCACCCTCGTTCTGCTCAATAAATGCTTTATTAGTCGAAGCACTTGATCGGGTCGAAGCAGAGCGCATATGTTGAGACTTCATGATGCGCATAACTGAGACGCTGAAGAGATGCGCCTGACCGAGACGCTGAAGAGATGCACCTGACTGAGACACTAAAATAGATACGCCTGACTAAGACGCTGAAGTGATGTGCCTGACGGAGACGCTGAAGAGCCACGCCTGACTGAGACACTGCAGTGATGCGCCTGACGGATGATGCGCCAGGCAGAAGGCGCATGGCAGTTTGCTGCGCCTGGCTGTAGTCTTAGGATTATTTCTTTTTGTAGAAATTCTCCTTTGTAAAGCCTTTTTTAGACATGTAATAGACTTTTATATGAAATAAAAAATTCTTTTGATGTCTATACTTTTATTGTCTTGCTGTGCCAAGTACTTCGTTTGATGTTCCCTGGCGCATGTAATATTAGGCGCATAGGAATTCTGGCCTATAGATGCGCCTGAAATTCCATGCTTCTACAAGACCCCCTTCAAAGTTTTCAAAACTTTCTATCAAGGTTTGGAATACTTTGAATAAGAAGCATGGTATGGTCCTCAATGGGGGGCACAACTGTTCGGGGCGTATGATTGCTCCGTGCATCTGTGGTGAGGCGCATGCTCCTCTTCAGTTTTAAATGCAAATGATAACGCTTCGAAATAAACAAAAAAATTTAATGACGATCTTTTTAGATTATTTGCAGTTATTACTTTGTAGAACGTCAGGCGACGGCTGACGTCACCCTTCATCGGTTCACGCGTACGACCAAGCCTATAAATAGGCGTCTGGAAGAGAGAGAGAGAGTTCTTCCTCTCTTTGCTTTCTTCTTCTTAAGAGTTTTTGTTTCAAAACCCTAACTTCTTTTTACGAAATGGCTCCTAAGACTCCTCGCGATGGTGATGGCCGAAGACAAAGCCGGGGTAAGGAGCCGATGGAGTTCGATGAGGAGGACACTCATGTTGTCACTGTGATTCCCGCCGACGTTCAACCCGCGGTGACGGGTGGGTGTCTTCTGATTTTGCCAACTCTTTCTTTTTAGACGAGTTCGGGGCGTACGGATGAGTTGTATCTTGTTGTTGTGCCCTAACTCCTTGTTGTCGACGCACAAGGACTTCTGTCCTGATGATGCGCTTAGACTCTTCCGCTGACATGTATGGGTTTAGGCCCTGATTATGTGCTGAGGCTTCACTGCTGATGCGTATGGGCTTAGTCCCTGATTATGCATCGAAGCTTCACTGCTGATGCGTATGGGCTTAGGCCCTGATTATGCACCGAAGCTTCACTGTTGATGCGCATGGGCTTAGGCCCCGATTATGCACTAGGCTGCTGATGTGCCCCAAAAATGTTTTGTCTTTGAAGCTTCTAAATTTTTCCTTAATGCCTGACTTTTGTTTTTGCTGTGTCAGTATCGATGACTATCCCATTGCTGAACGAAGTCCTTCTGGATGCTTCCCTTTGCCAAATGGGAGTCGATTTCAACGAGGAAGTTATTAACCCATCGAAGGCTGTTATCATGCTGGATCAGTCTCCCGAGAGGATGTTGCAAATCCGGGATCAGTCGTCTATTTTTCTCCAAAGTATGATGGAAAGCGGCAAACTGAAATCTGCTGAGTCCGAGAATGTAACTTTCTTGAAACCGGTCTTTCTGTTTTGTGACCGCTTGATCTCAAATGAGGCGAAGATACTGATGATCAAGGAAGACTGGTCCTTCATAGCGAAAGGCGTGGACCTGTACATACGACTGTCTGAGTGTCAATTGCCACTGACAGCTTTCTACCGCTTGGCCTCCAAGAGGAGGATGCCATAGGAACTTACTCCTTCTCAAGGAGGGGCAGTGGGGGGTACCCTTCGTATTGATGTTACTTCAAAACAAAGAGATACCCTGGCCTCCTCGCGAGCCGGGACCTCATACCATTGCCGAACTTTGTGCCCTGGGAGCATTTATAGTGATGTTCCCCCCGACACTTTTGCCTTCGGTGCTTCGACCTTTGTAAGCCGGATGCTATCATCGAATGTTATGTATCCGAAAGGAGGTTTTCGGGTTGAGGGCTGGTATCACCACGTGTCAAATTGGGACGAGCTGACCCTTTGCGTCTTGACGAAGTTCAAAACTGAGCTGAAAGTGATTTGGCTGACCTCTGCTCTTCGCGCTACCCAAGTAGGTGTCGCTCTTAATCGACATATGTTTTTTGCCCTCCTGGAGATGTTCAACACCCAGACTGGCACCTTTTTTACTCCGGTAGGGGAGTTAGGATTGGCCCTCCATGAGATGTATGAGGTGTCCAAGCTTTCTTGTGGCTCGGAGCCATATGAGGAATATTTCCCGACGAATGAAGAGATTCAGGTTCTGGAAGACAAGGACCCAGAAATGGTAGTTGTTTTCAAGGAGGTGGCAAGCCACCATTATATGATGCAACAAAGGGAGAGGGGCGGGTCACAGCCCCATGTGACTGCTTGGAGAGATTATGTCTTCAAGCAGGACCTGAAGGACCCCTCCAAGATTCGATTTGTGACTCCACCAGGACTGAGTCACATGAAGGTGACCTCCGAAATGAGCCGACTAGGCGAGAAGACTCCTCGTTCAAACGAGAGTGGTGCCGACGTATATAGTTGTTTCTGGCATTGTGTGCACCGAATGTCTTCCAAGGCAGTGTTGACTGCGTACTTGATGATATGGCTCCGGGACCATGTATTCTCGGGCGGATCTGGATTCGTAGAGAGAGTGAGCAGGAACCTCATTTTGCCAGCGATAAAAGTGGTTTTTGGTCGTCCTTTGGCA
This sequence comes from Iris pallida, assembly GCA_029216955.1. NCBI lineage: Eukaryota > Viridiplantae > Streptophyta > Magnoliopsida > Asparagales > Iridaceae > Iris > Iris pallida. The sequence continues at coordinate 3,663,983 of JANAVB010039816.1, read as the reverse complement.
CTCCTTCTCGCGATGGTGTATAACCTGTTGCGGGGTTTGAGAGATTTTGCTGACGATATGGTCCACGAGAGGGGCAAGAAAGACAACTTTCTCCAAACTGAGCTACCATTCCATATTTGATGGGATGGTTGTTTCTGCATCATCCAAACATGATGAGCCCAGGCCCTGAAGAGGATCATGTTGAAGGTGACGCCTTTATCCGTCGCTTCTATAAGAGGAAGTGGTTGTATACTGGTGTCCCCGTCTGCATGAAGGTTTTGTCTTACCTTCAAGGGTGGGAGATCACCAAGGTCAGTCCCGTCTTTACAGATTTGTGGCTGACCAAGAACTGGAAGACTTCGATGAAGATGCGATGGCCCTGTCGACCTGGGGGTTTCGCTGGTTGCAGAGTATTCGACTGTACCATTTGGTATACCGCAACAAAAATAGGTGTTATCTGGAGCCGTATCTACCGAGTCGATTTGTGCGCCAGTTTGGTTACACCCAGCTGATGTTAAGGAACCCCAGCAATAGTCTAGGGTTCGTCGGGAGCTTACTTGATGGGGCCCGGGGTTGGCAATATTACAACGTCGGGTGTACTGGAGTTTGTTTTACTACTCCAGTTCACATCCCTCGGCCGCAAATCTTGTATTCGGCTGTGAAGCTGTATTGTGCCATGAACCCCATGTCCCCAGATTATGACAGGGAGACTAGTTTTATTGTTGGCACTCAGCTAGAGGCAACAAAAAACATATTGGCGGCGGCCCGATCATATTGTCCACTAGAGGTCGCGGGTTATCGGGCTGCTGCTGCAGCATCAATGGGGGGTACTCAGGAATAGCCTCCAGCTGGAAAGAGGCGTGCTGACGTGAGGGCCGGTTCGCCCACACCAAAGATATCGAGGAAAGCGATGACTCCGAAGGTGGAAGCTTCGAGAGTGCCACCTGTGACACCAACGGAATCAGCTCCTGCTCAGGTAAAGACGTCCCACATAATCTGTTTTGTTCTTTGTTTTCTGCGACTTATGTCCTCATTTCTCTTTTTTAGAAGGTGCCGAAGAAGAAATCTCGGGTTTCGAAATCGAGTATTAGTAGGAGGTGGCGAGCTCTTCCGATGAGCGCATCCCTTCTATTATAGCGTCTCTCAGGGAAGGGAGCGCTGATGACATCGCTTCTTTGGAGGTTTCGGTACCTCCAGAATACGTTAAAAGGGAATCTGAAGATGTACTTTCACCTCAGGTTGCTGGGGTCTCTCGGTCGATCCCTCAGGAGGGTGGCGTAGAGCCTCGACTGGAAGTAGAACTATCCATTGACGGGGTGCCTGAGAGCATCGAGGCCTCAAGGGAAGTTATAGGAAAAGTCCTCCCAGACGAGGAGGAAGTATGGAGCTCGTCTTCTTCTGACAATGGCTCGTAAGAAGATATTGATCAAGCTGCCAGAGAGATCGCGTCCAGTGGAGATGTCTCTGACAAGGATTTGTCGGCTGGGCTTCTTTCCGATCGTGGTACTGAGATACTGGTCGTGCATGAGGCCTCGTGGCTGAGCCCTACTCCTGCCTTAGAAGTAGAGTTTGACGTGGTAGGGTCGACGTCACTGCCGAGCCCGACACCCGTCCCTGTAGGGGAAGCTGATGCAGATGATCCGACTCTGGCTTCGCGGGAAGTGGAACTGTCAGGGGCAAATCTTGTAGCTTCGAATGAAAGGGATAGCCGTCTTGCCCCGACCGGGGATACTATCGTCAACCCGGATGTCGGGGGACCATCCGTCATTGGCCCTGATAAGGGTAAGGGTCCTGTGGTGGAGGACACACCTCCTGCTCTTTCTACTTGGGGGACAGTATCGACGCCCCATCCGGCCCCTTCCATCCACTTGGCACCTCGGGCTAGTGACGAAGCGCAAGTCCCTGACGAGAGAGGGTCTGCTGAGGTTGAGATTATAGCCTCGCAGATTGAGGTCGGTGGGTCTTCTGCAGGTCCGCTGTCCAGAGTAGCTCCTCCAACTCATGCTATAACACCTCAGGTGTTGGCAGACGCGGACGAGTATGTACAGTTTATTGTTGAAGCAGTGTACAAGATGCTGCAGAAAGGCGTATCAACTGTGCTGAATGCGAACGGGAGTTTCGCGACAGCAAAAGCCATGGCGCTCCCTTCCATTGATTTGATACGTTCGCACCAGGGCCACGATCATATGTCCGTGATTCTTGAGGCATCGGTAGCCGAGCTCGACCAGCTTCTTTCCGAGCTTCAGAGTATCCAGCGAAATGACTTTTTTGCTATGATAGAAGCAGAAAAGGAGAAATTGATAGCTGAAGTCGAGTCGTCGTATCAGGCCACGGTGGCTGTCTGGGACCGTGAGGTGGCCAAAGCTGAAGCTGCGGTAGAGAGGCTATCTCAATCCACGCAGGAGAAGGTGGAGTTGCGGGCCTCGTTGGAGGCTAGCATAGCGGAGGTCACTGCCAAGATTCGCCATCTTGAAGACCAGCGAGCCCAACTCTTGTTAGATGATGAGCGAGTCCAAGCTGAACATGTAGCATCCAATGAGGCGGAAGCAACTTTTACCCGCCAGGTTCTTTTCCTGACCCACCAGCAGCAACAGCTAGACGAGAAGTATGAGAATGATACTGCCCCCGAAGCTGTAGAGGTGATGCGTCAAGAAGCCAAATGCCGGGTTTTGGCGACCGCGGAGACTCGGACGGAAGACTTGAAGCATCGGATTGAAGAGCTTTCTGCCAATCGTGATGCTTAGGGATTGTAGTCTCTCTCTTTTTGTTATTTTTTGTAGTTTACAACTTCTGCTGGGGATGTAATCCTTTACTTTTAAATAAAAGATAAAGAAATTTGTGGTGTGTTCATTTTTGCTGTCATGAACTGATGATTTGTGTGGACCTATTATCTTTTGCGTACCTTAGTTTTTAGGAACAGATAATAAGTTTGAGAGAACCGACATGTTCGCTCAGAGAAAATGTGGACGCGGCAAATACGGGGTTCAAATGGTGAAGTCTTCCTACTCAGAGGTGTTATAGACGTGGTAGGAGTGACTCTGGGGGGATACGCGGAACTACTCAGAGGTAATATGGACATGGAAGTTCTACGATCGATGTACGGTAACACGGGGGTTGTTTGTACGGGATATTTACTCAGAGGTAATGTGGACGTGGTAAACATGATAAGTAGCACAATCTTATGTAGTGTAAGATTCTGCTTTGCATGGCGTAGATGTAATGCCTATGGTTCGTATCACGTATTCTTGGAATACGTGTACGTATTTTATTGCATGATTTCCTGACTTGCATTTCCTTCTTGGCTTGGTCTATTCCTGGTTCGGGTTGGTTGGTTCGGCCTGGCTTGGTTTTGCTTGGGTTCATGATGAACCCTTGGATGAACCCCCTACCTACCACCACCATTTGTATTTATTAGCCCATTCTTTTCTCTCTCTTCATTAATCTCATCTTTCCTACCTACCAGAGAGAGAAAAGAGAGGTCTAGGCAAGTGCAACTTGCTTCATGGAGGAACTCCAACTTTATTACTTCATTCTCTTCCTTACTACATTCTAAAGCACTTTAGTACTTGGCATTTTTACTTTCCATGGCTAGATTCTTGTAGATCTATGTTTATTTTATTTTCGGATTTCTTGAGTTTTGATCTACTTAATCTTGTTATTTCTATGTTTTGATGGTTCCATGTTGTAGAGAATTTTGTTCTACCCCATTTTGACCTATGGAAGTTCGGATTTGGGCTCCGGATGAAAGTTTTATGAAGCTTGGAAGGCATGGGTTCCTAGTGTTCTTCTCCTCGGAATTTTGGAGAAGAAGAACAGTTCCCTGGCGCATGGCTGTACTTGACCGCATGAGTATTCATGCGGCAAGTCGCCATCAGCCGCATGAGACCCTTGTACTTCTAAACCGTATGAAACTAAGTCCCAGCCGCATGAGGCTGAGTCTCATACTCAGCCGCATGGGCTCATTTCCCATCAGCCGCATGAGTCTACATGGACTTAGTCGCAGGACTGGGAACGAACTCTCTCGAGCCGCATATGCAACTGTTTCCCCCCAGCCGCATAGGCCCTGATCCCCGAGCCGCATGAGAACCCTAGACCCTGGCCGCATGGACTTCTGAGTCCGGGCCGCATGATCCCGATTAATTCCAGCCGCATGCGCCTTTGCATTTACAGCCGCTGGCGCCCTTGTACTTCCAGCCGCATGTGCCCCCTCCTTTCCTGGCCGCATATGACTGAACCGCATGACTTTCTCATGGTCCTGTGTACTATTAATTATCATTATTTGCCCATGTTTCGTAACTCCTTTATTAGATATTTTACGTCCATTTTGTAACCTTACGCCTTTTGTCATGAACTTGATTTTACTTATTTTGTATCCCGCCGCATGCGCCCCCTGACTTTCTCTGACAGTGACCCGTCGTGGTGCACTCATAACAAAAAAACCTGACATGACCTGATAGTGGCCCGTCGTGGCGCACTCCGGACTAGTAAACTTGATACGATAAAACTTGACATGATTATCTCGAATAGCTGTTGCGACGGCTACCTGACATGACATGACCTATATAATTACCTGGACACCGTGGACGATTGTGCTTGTACAAATAAACCAGTCCCGTCTTGCATCATGTCTAGGACAGGGACTCCTGAGTACCACGGTCAGGAGTACCTATTGAAATGGACTAAGGCTAATAACTAGATTAATATATTAGTCATGAAGAGATTTCCCAGCTACAGGCAATCCCGTTACCTGGACGCGCCTGGGATCTGTAGCCTGCCGTCGAGTAGGGCACATTTCCAGCACACTGTCATGTGTTGTACCCTTCAAGCTACTTAAGGGTACATGCGTTTCCTGGACGATGTACCCACCTAAATTCAACCCTAATCTTTCGACCTGGGTAACCTGGATGGTCTGCAGGGCTTGTGGCTGTGGAATAATCTCACTGCATCTTGCTAGTAATTAGGCCTGTGATAACCCTAGTTAGTTAAAGTATCAAGCCGTAATTCTTGCTTGGCCGTGAAATGATTGGATGGAGTTTAACCAGTCTAGTCTTGTCCTGATCCTGCTCCAGATTGCTATATGACCAGAATGCTTGTATTACCGATAAATGGTGAGAATTCTAAGTTCTGTTCAGACGAAGGGTTATAACCCCGGTCATTGTTTGGTTTAAGGGTTGTAACCTGGTTATCTGAATAGTTTCATGGTTATCTCGTCGTATATCATCCTGATGTATTTTCTTAAATTTCCAGTTCTTACTTTTATTTATATCTTGTGCTGATTGCTGGTTTTAGTTCCTAAGTGAAGCTTCCTTTGTGGCACTTGCTCTTTCTGGGATCTGACCCAGCTGGTTTTGTATGGCCAGATTTCGGAGCAGCTCCAGAGGATCCACCGCTTTTTCAGCCCGATGGTGAACACCAGACGTAACCCGGGCAATGAGTGGGTTTATTTTTGCTCTCCCACTTTATTGTAAAAATATTCTTTTAAGGCGTTTAGTCGACGAGCACCTGTTTAGCTCGATTGTATTTACTTACTGTCTGCCTACGGGCTGTAACATGATTGACAGATCCTAGGGTTGATCATGTATGACTAAACTCTTGCTAGTCCTCACTTTTTGCAACGACTAGCTTCATGATCAACTGAATATGTAATATTTGGGACGCCTTATTATTGTATATTTAATGATCATACATCTTGTAACATTTACTTACTTGCTTGTGATTGAGACACTAGGCTTGTTCATGACCATAGTGTAGGAACCCTAGAGGGGGGGTGAATAGGGTCAAGCTAACTAATCAAGCACTTAGCACAAGCTAATTGGCAATTTAAAAATATAAGTGCAAGAGAAGAAGCAAACACAATACCGACACCCGATATATCCTGGTATCCTCCTAAGAGGCAGTCCAGTCCCAGAACTCTCTCCGGCTTTAATCCACTATTTGAGCAAATAGTTACACACGAGTTTGGATCCGAAGAACTCGCCAACTTCTTACACAAGAGCTTTAATCCGAAGGGCTCTCCGACTTCAACCGAGAGTTTGGATACGAAGACTCCCCAACTTCAACCGAGAGTTTGGATACGAAGACTCTCCAACTTCAACCTTTCACCATAGGTTTTGATCTCCTTATACAATAGGATGAAGATCTCACTTTTCAACTCAATAACTCTAACACAATTTGTGAATGGCAAATGAAAGCTTTGTAGAGTTGTTTGTGGATAGGCTTTGGTGGTTTAGAAATTTTTAGGCTCAAAGCATCAACCTTGAATGAAGGGGTTCAAGGCTATTTATAACCAAAGCTTGAAAAGAAGCCAAAGGTAACTTTTCAGTCGCGAACCGGCATACCGTCGGTATGATCCGGCATACCGGCGGTATACCGGTCTGGGATTGCAACGGCTAGAAATATAGCCGTTAGGATCATTAATGGCTGGAAATCCGACCGTTGGAATTTCAACGTTTCGGAAGCGGTATACCGTCGGTATGATCCGGTATACCGTCGGTATGCCGGTTTTGTAAACAGAAACTTTCTGTGAACAAAAACCGGTATACCGCCGGTATACACCGGTATACCGTCGGTATGCCGTTTTCTACCAAAAATGATCCTGGGCTTATTTCTGCCCTAGCTTTCGATTCTGCCATCCATTTCTTGTGTTTACAATTATTCCTAGAACTCATTACAGACTCCAGATATACTTAGGCAGGTGCAGGCTTCTTCAGAGTCTTGAAATGATGATGGCATGACTTGGCTTCTTCCTTTGATAGGTGCTGGCTTTTTTCCTTGGCGGCAGCTGTCCAAAGATATCCAGTTTGCGAAAACTGAATACCTTTTGGGGGCTTCGCCTCCGAACCCCCGACGAGGGGCGCTGCCCCCTCGACCCCCGTCCGCTGACCAGGCAGCGGAACCCCCGAGTGCGTGGCTCCGGAGATGTCGTCGGGTGGTTCAGAGAAATCTTGTGGGATCCATCGTCTTTGGCCCACCATGATTTCTTCATTGCATATGTCCACATTGATCTTGCTTATTGCTTTTCTGCATGTACATGTTAGACGAACAAAGCAATACACATAGTAGCAAGTGTGATAAGTTTAATGCACATTAGGACAATGCTGAGTTTAAGTATAAGTGCTAAGGTGATAGCATAAATGTTAGTGATAACATAATGATTAAACTTAATTGAATGACCACAATCAAAAACATAGTTTTGATTTTGGCAATCCGATTAAATTTAAGATAGAAAGCTCATATCACTAATATGTAAACCAATAGGCACATATCACCAAAGGTATAAGTATAAGTAGAAATGCTATAGCGATAGTATAAAGATTAGTGATAATGAAATGCTAAACTTAACATATTAACCATATTCAAAAACATGATACACTCATTGGGCCAACAATCTCCCCCTTTTTGATTATGGCAAATCGGTTAAGTTTAGTATTGACATAATAGATGCATGTATCACTAATATGCAAAGGACATAAGCAATATCACTAAAAGCATACTACTTAGATTACTTATAAACACCTACTCAAACTTACTTCTCCCCTTTTGACATGATCAAAAATGGGCTCCCCCGTACTAAGAGATAAAAAGAAATCGATCTTAAGCATAGAAATCAGAGCATGGGGAAGTCATAGACAATCATGGTCAAAATAGACTAATGAAAAATAATGGAAGAAGGGTGTAATGACAAGTGTATAAAGCTACATATCGAATGTAGAGTACCAAAAGGAAAATAACTTGTCAAAACACAATATAGTTGGTAAAACAAATAAAATTGATAATCAGTCAAAGAATAGTTTTACCATCTTGAAATCCAAGAAAGAAACTCCAAAACATAATATTATATGAATGAAAACTCTAGTTTTGGAAGGAAGCGATATACCAATTGAAATAAGGATTTCAATCAAGAATTTCAATCAAAAGCCCATGAGGATTAGATAATTGCAAAGTAATTGATATAAATAAAGTACCAAGTGAAATAGTTGAAAGATATAACCTTAATACCAATTGAAATATAAGCTTGAAACATTGATCAAAAAGTCATTTGAAAGTCAAAATTGTCCACAAATGAATAGTGGAACAAAATAAAGGAATGATCAATGAAAAATAGAGCAATTGATATAGACTAATCTCACTCTTTGCAAAATCTATATGCTTACCCAAGTACATGCATTTGAACTCAAATACCTTATCATGCTATATGAATACCCTTTTAGATAAACATGAAGGTAAAGGAGAAAAATACTTAAGAAGGAGAAATTCAGTCGACTTGAATGCTCCCCCTCAAAGTACTACCAAAGGTGATAAAAATCATGAATTTTGGATAAGTCCTCAACAAGGAAAGCCAACTCAATTAAGCATGAAAGAAAAGCCAAACCAACGAAAGCACAATAGTCATCAAGATAATATATGAAAGTTAATATTTAAGAAGATGACTTATTTAATCCATATAAAAGAGAGATAAATGATAAAGACAATAGCATATACTCTCACAAACCCTTCACAAATAAAAGTATCATGACCTCATTCACTAAGATATGAAAAAGAAGAAGGTATGGGTCCATGATAAACTAGGTATACGACATATTTAAGGGTATAAATGAATTGAATCAATTAATTTGCTCCCCCTCAAAATATGCGTATCTAGTTCCAAAGCACTTATAGCATAAAATAGAAAACTACAAGATCTAGGGGTAAATCAACTATGGATTTCTCCCCCTTGCTCGATGCATATAAGGCTACAATATCGTCAAAAGACGAAAAATATCATCTTTAGTCAAGAAGAGATAACCAATTAATAGCCACTAAAGATGAGAAATCAAAAGAATATTCCAATAAAGCCCATATAATCAAAAGATGGCATACATTAGTCTATATAGAAGAATCTCATATTTAAATATGATAGATCAATGTATGTAATCCTTTGAGAAAATGTCATCATGAAAAAGAATAAAGTCAATTAAGAACAATCATGATGATAGACATAATATAGCTCAAAAATAAAATAAAAATGAAACTCAAACATCATGTCCATGATTATCTAATTAAGAAATAATCAACCAATTTATTGCTTTGCATGGATTAGATATGTTTTATCGCATATGTACCCATCAATCGGATAATATCCAAACTTTGCTACTTCTAAATGAAAGACCAATAAAGTTCAAACAGCAAAGGTCATATGTGATAAACCATGAGTAGTCAAAGTAGAGTAATAAATTAACTTGACATTTACAAAATTAGATAGTTTAGGACTACTCAATCATTAGGATCATTCATAAAGGAAACAAATGAATAAATATGATCCAATGATAAATCTCATCAAGACAAAATTCAAAATCCATATTTATAAAGAATCTTACAGATCAATGAAAAATATGGAAAAGAGTCATTCTCATTTAAATGATTGCAAACATAATCAAGAAGAGATGTAAATGATAATAAGATGAAATCATGACTCAAAAGTGAGAGAAATTTAAGAGAGACTTGCTAATGACTAGTTGTGGAAGAGAGTTAAAACAAGGAATCACAAACCTCTAAGAGAAAACAAGATTTAATAAAGAATTTGTAAAACTAGTTTTAGAGATTAAGCATATCACAAATCTTGTTTTTGTAAACTAGCATATCATATATAGATTGAAGTATAGGAATATAGCTAGATGCGTGAAAGTGAGCCAAAATTATATAGCTTAATAATATATCACAAATAAGCAAACTATATAATCCAAATAAGATTAATGAAAGAAGCCATTAACAAGATAAATGTGCTCATTAATTCTTAAGTCACTAACACAAAAAAAATACTTGCTTAAGCATAGAGTTCACAATTAAGGGAATACATTTTGAATGATCAAAATGATTTAGAGACTCTTTACTAAGCAAGGATAAGAGCATAAGATGATAAATAAATGAATTAGACTCTTATCAAGTAAAGGACAAAAGAGATGTTCATGAAAACACAATAAAATAAATCTCTTTGCCAAGTATTGAGATTAACCCAAGATAATGAAATGATAGATCAATCTAGAGAATGCAAAATACTATAGCCGTATTAAAATAAGTGTATTCTCTAGAAGTGGAAAATCTCAACACAAAAGCTCAAACCATAGTAGCTAAATTCATGAGAAATATGATGTAACAATTACAAGTATTCTCATGTGCTACAAAAACATCATTGGGCAACAATAATTCAAAAGGAAACATAACCCAAGGAATGAGCAAAGAAAGATCATTAAGATCAAGAAAGCTAAATGCTAAGGATAGTAAAAAAAAACATTTTCAAAAACTTTCATAGTGCACAATAGAAATATATAGATGATATAGATTTGAAAATGTGCACTAAAAATGGAGGTTAATTATAAAAACAAGACAAAACACAAAACCTTGTGATTCTTAAAAGAACTTCCATAAATAGTCAAGTGCAATACATAAACAAATATTTTCTCTCACCATCCCAACTTAAAGATATAAAACAAATAAATATCAAAAGCTAGGAATCATTTATATATATGAAACTATATATATATCACGAATAGGCATACACGAAAAGATCAAAAATCAATTAAGAGCATGTATCCCTAAAGTTAACCAAAAAGCTAAAAAGACATCATTAAAAGAAAGCTTTAAGGAAGAAGCATATTGATTCAAAAAGAGATACACAAATTTGATCAAAAGAATCAATAGCTAGAGTATGAGTTAAGCACGAGTCTAGAAGTAACAAGTATGAATAAATACTCTTCAAGTTAATATAAAACTTTAGCTTAACTCATATGCCTACATAAAGGTATTTAAACAAAAATAGATATCAATATAAGAGATACATGAACTATAAGTAAATGAAAATTTTAATGAATATAGTCATGTATCCTTAATGAATATTTGAGAAATCATCACAAATTCAAAAGCATGTATAAATAAGCTATATTAGGCAAAGACATAATTGATTCTCAAGAAGATAATCAAGATAAAGTATGAGAATCAATAATGAATATATTATGTAAGCACAAGATTAAAATGGAAGTATAAGTGTATACTTGTCAAGTGATAAGAAGCTTGTGCTAAACATATATATTCACAAATACCGATTTAAAGTAAAAGCTACATATTAAATACAAACCGGCAAGAAGTAACTATTTCAAAAACTTTAAAGACGGAAAGTTAAAATCATATTAACTCAAATCAAAATCAAGCTCCTATGGACTAGAGTGATATGTAAGCTTCATAATATAGAGATTAAGAACAACAAGCATGCATAAAACAAATGTGTCACACTTAATAGAAAATGAGTGATAAACTACATAGTGTGAACTAATCATTTAAGCCGAGTAACTAATCATGCTAGATAAAAGAAATAATAGGAGAATTAACTAAGCACGCTAGTATAATATCTCACATTGATTTATATAAAAGACAACTAAGGAATATCAATGTGAGGTAGTAGCAAGACATCAAGAGAAACATGCTAGATTCTACAAATATAAACAATTTAAAGAGAAACGATTAGCATGTTACCAAAGTGGCTCTAGTGGCCACACTTGTGTTGGTGCAATTGCTTAGAAGATGACCTTTGAGCTTTGCAATCACCAACATGCTCCTCGGTGCTATGTCCCGATACAAGAAGCTTCACCTACAACATTAGATGAAGACTTTGGTATCCAAATAAACTTGGATCCACATTTATTAGCTTTAGGGACCTATATACTATTTACTCTAGCATTTGTAGAAAAACTTCTACGAATAGGACAAGTTCAGCTCATGTGTCCAATGCGAGAGCAATAGAAGCACCTAATGCTAGTGTGTGCACATATATCAGAATGAGCATGGTTATGAACATATGACATACTAGAATGATGAGTATCTCTAGAGTGAGCATGAGAAGATTTGGTTTTAAGAATATTATGTTCTAATATCAAATCATCATGCATACAAGTAAGAGAATCAAATTTAACATTTAAAGCATTATTCTCTTTTTCAAATAAAGCAATTCTAGAAATAAAATCATCATTTTGTTTCTTTAAAGAGATAATAGAAGAATCATGCAAATGATTAAGCTCATGTGTTTGCCTCTTAAGATCTTCTATTGATGAGGAAAGAGATTTGATTTTCAAAATTAAAGCCTCATTCAAACTCTTTAAAGAAACACAAGATGAGTTTTGAGAATCAAGTCTAGATAATAAAACATTGTTTTCATTTTTCAAAAACTCATTAGATTCTTCTAAATGAACAACCTTTTCAGAAAATTCTTCATTGGTAGAATAAAGGTTGTCAAGAATCTCTAAGGATTGTTTAGCCATGGCTTTCCACTTAGAGCATTTCTTGCATTTAGAAGAAATATGATTGTCTATGCTACTAGAAATAAAACCCCCTTTATCGGAGGAGGAGTAGAAGGAAAACGATGCCATAGAAAAATAACAAGGATCTACTCTAAGGATGTTAAGCCTAACAATAGAGTCCTTGCTCTGATACCAATTGTAGGAACCCTAGAGGGGGGGTGAATAGGGTCAAGCTAACTAATCAAACACTTAGCACAAGCTAATTGGCAATTTAAAAATATAAGTGCAAGAGAAGAAGCAAACACAATACCGACACCCGATATATCCGGGTATCCTCCTAAGAGGCAGTCCAGTCCCGGAACTCTCTCCGGCTTTAATCCACTATTTGAGCAAATAGTTACACACGAGTTTGGATCCGAAGAACTCGCCAACTTCTTACACAAGAGCTTTAATCCGAAGGGCTCTCTGACTTCAACCGAGAGTTTGGATACGAAGACTCTCCAACTTCAACCTTTCACCATAGGTTTTGATCTCCTTATACAATAGGATGAAGATCTCACTTTTCAACTCAATAACTCTAACACAATTTGTGAATGGCAAATGAAAGCTTTGTAGAGTTGTTTGTGGATAGGCTTTGGTAGTTTAGAAATTTTTAGGCTCAAAGCATCAACCTTGAATGAAGGGGTTCAAGGCTATTTATAACCAAAGCTTAAAAAGAAGCCAAAGGCAACTTTTCAGTCGTGAACCGGTATACCGCCGGTATGATCCGGCATACCGGCGGTATACCGATCTGGGATTGCAACGGCTAGAAATATAGCCGTTAGGATCATTAATGGCTGGAAATTCGACCGTTGGAATTTCAACGTTTCGGAAGCGGTATACCGTCGGTATGATCCGGTATACCATCGGTATGCCAGTTTTGTAAACAGAAACTTTCTGTGAACAAAAACCGGTATACCGCCGGTATACACCGGTATACCGTCGGTATGCCGTTTTCCACCAAAAATGATCCTGGGCTTATTTCTGCCCTAGCTTTCGATTTTGCCATCCATTTCTTGTGTTTACAATTATTCCTAGGACTCATTACAGACTCCAGATATACTTAGGCAGGTGCAGGCTTCTTTAGAGTCTTGAAATAATGATGGCATGACTTGGCTTCTTCCTTTGATAGGTGCTAGCTTTTTCCCTTGGCGGCAGCTGTCCAAAGATATCCAGTTTGCGAAAACTGAATACCTTTCGGGGGCTTTGCCTCCGAACCCCCGACGAGGGGCGCTGCCCCCTCGACACCCGTCCGCTGACCAGGCAGCGGAACCCCCGAGTGCGTGGCTCCGGAGATGTCGTTGGGTGGTTCAGAGAAATCTTGTGGGATCCATCGTCTTTGGCCCACCATGATTTCTTTATTGCATATGTCCACATTGATCTTGCTTATTGCTTTTCTGCATGTACATGTTAGATGAACAAAGCAATACACATAGTAGCAAGTGTGATAAGTTTAATGCACATTAGGACAATGCTGAGTTTAAGTATAAGTGCTAAGGTGATAGCATAAATGTTAGTGATAACATAATGATTAAACTTAATTGAATGACCACAATCAAAAATATAGTTTTGATTTTGGCAATCCGATTAAATTTAAGATAGAAAGCTCATATCACTAATATGTAAACCAATAGGCACATATCACCAAAGGTATAAGTATAAGTAGAAATGCTATAGCGATAGTATAAAGATTAGTGATAATGAAATGCTAAACTTAACATATTAACCATATTCAAAAACATGATACACTCATTGGGCCAACACATAGGAGACTGTTGGCTTGTAGTAAACCCTCATGTATCTAGACAGCCGTGATCGTATAGCGAGATGGAATCCATTTCAATATACGTAGCTGGCTATGTCTGTCCCCGCTCTCCAGTATTCTGGTTCTGGGGCGTGACATGGTTTAAGTGGTGGCCCATGCAGGTCTTGTAAATCAAGATATGTGAGGGTTTACCGAATAGATGTCTCAATCAGTATTCGTCCTTGATCTCTGTTCGTATCTTCTGAATCCCTGGATTCTTGTCCTAATCATGTGCTTGTATCGTTGATCTGTCCTGGTCCTTCCTTATTGTTCCCTATGTCGTCTTCTTCAGCGGCATTGTTCGTGGTCCTACCGACCAGCAAGGCGGAGCACCTCCTGCGGACCAGCAGTAGCCCGGAGATCAAGTCCAGCACTCCGGAGTAGCCTCCAGGGTCGAGCCTATTAGAGAAGAGCCCCCAGTTCAGCCAGCTCAGCCTGCCGAACCTGATGATGGAACATTAGTAGGACTCGTCAGGACCTTGATAGCTTTCCAAGATCGTCGTGGAGATGCCTTGCAACAAGCAGTGGCGGATGCTTTGACCAGAGGCGGTCATCCAGGGAACAGCACGGCCAATAGCTTCAAGTGCTTGAACCCTCCCTTCTTTGATGGTAGCGAAGATGCTATCGCAGCAGATGTTTGGCTTCAGGATACAGAAGTGATTCTCGAGGCAAGCAGGACTCCAGAGAACGAGAAGGTGGCAGTTGTGCGCCTGCAGTTGTTAGATCTTGCCCGCAGCTGGTGGACAGCTCAGGCCGTTGGATTAGCAGCACCTATTGCTTGGGCGGTGTTCAGAGAGAGATTCCAGACCAAGTATTTCGATGCCGTGGCTCGGTATGATCTGCAGACCAGGTTCACCAATCTGAAGCAAGGAGGCAGGACGGTCGACGGATATGCGGCCGAGTTTTCCAGACTCAGTCGGTTTGCTCCCACCTTGGTGGCAACCGAGTATGATAGAGCCCAGCGATTCCAGCAAGGGCTTCACCTGGAGATTCTATTGGCAGTTGAGCAGTTTGAGCATCAGACTTTTGATGCAGTCTTGAGAGCAGCCCGGAGGCATGAGTATACCTCCCAGAGGATTGTGGATAGGGTCGGAGGTCGGAAGAGATCTCACGGCCAGATGAATTAGTCTTCAGCACCAGCCCCGGCAGCCAGGGCCTTGACTATTGGAGCTCCGAGGCGAGCGGCCTCAGTAACGTCGGTTCAGTATTCAACCCCGACGTACCCTCAGCAGCAGCAGCAGAAGCAAAAGCAATCTTCCGCAGTGGGATGTTCCCATTGTGGAAAGCCAGGCCATGTGGTAGCAGAGTGTCGTAGGGCACAGGAATTGTGTCTGGTTTGTGGAGCAGCAGACCATAGGGTTGGATCCTGCCCGAACAGGGGTGGTTCATCATCGTCCAACCTTTCTAGCTCTTCGGTGAAAGGACCAGCACCGGTCCAGCAGCAGCAGCAGTACCCATTACCGAGGCCCTTGCCGCCTCAGTCCCAGATATTCCAGCAGTAGAACCCCCAGCAGCATGCATAAGCCCAAGCCTTGAGTCAGAGCAGGCAGCGAGGATTTCAGCAGAGGGGACCAGCACCCCGAGGGCACGGTCAGGCTATGGTGATGACCGCAGAGGAAGGATTGGCACCAGGAGAGGTAGTGGCAGGTACTATTCTCGTCAACTCATTTCCAGCTTCAGCTTTATTTGATTCTGGTGCATCGCATTCTTTTATGTCTGCACGATTCTCGACACGGGTAGGATTGGAGCCCGAGTCATTATCAGTAAGGCTCAATATACTTACTGGTAACGGACTTGTGGGAGTAGATAGAGTGTTTTCCTCGTATCGGATCGTAGTTAGCGGTAGAGAATTCCCCGCTAGATTGATAGAGTTTCCGATAGCCGATTATGATGTGGTCCTAGGGATGGATTGGTTGAGGAACCAGTATGCTAAAATAGACTGCCACATTGGCAGGGTTGTTTTTAGCATTCCAGGCGAGCCATAGTTTTCCTTTTCCCGAGGCGCAGTTGAGCCTTCTCCTCCAGTATTGCGGATGACAGTAGCAGCAGTGCAGTTGCCCAGAATAGTGGATGAGTTCCCAGATGTTTTCCCAGAAGAGCTACCAGGTATGCCTCCGGAGCGGGAGATCGAGTTCACCATAGACTTGATTCCCGGGACAGCCCCAGTGTCAGAGAGAGTCTACAGGATGGCGCCTTCAGAATTGGAGATATTGTACAAGATGATTGAGGAACTCAGAACCAAAGGATTTATTCATGCTAGTAGATCGCCTTGGGGAGCCCCGATGCTTCTTGTAAAAAAGAAGGATGGTACGTCCAGGCTATGTGTTGATTATCGTACCTTGAACTCAGTGACAATCAAGAACAGATACCCTCTCCCGAGGATAGATGACTTGTTTGATCAGCTCAAAGGGGCATCAGTATTTTCGAAGATCGACTTGCGCTCAGGATATCATCAGATCAGAGTCAGAGAGCAGGACATCCCGAAGACAGCTTTTAGATCGAGATATGGGTATTGGGAGTTCCTTGTTATGCCTTTTAGAGCAACCAATACGCCGGCAGTATTCATGGACCTCATAAATCACATCTTCATGCCTTATTTGGATCAGTTCGTGATTGTATTCCTAGATGACATCCTAGTCTATAGCAAGAGTGAGGCGGAGCATGAGCAGCATCTCCGTGTGGTTCTTCAGATTCTCAGGGAGCACCAGTTATATGCCAAGTTTAGTAAATGCGAGTTCTGGCTCGATCGCATTTCGTACTTGGGTCATATCATCACTCGAGGAGGAGTAGAAGTGGATCCCCAAAAGATTGTGGCTATTGAGTCATGGCCAGTGCCCAGCACAGTTGCAGAGGTTCGCAGTTTCCTTGGATTGGCCGGCTACTACCGACGGTTTGTTTCGAACTTTGCTCGGGTATCAGCGCCATTGACCCAGTTGACCTGCAAGGATGTGCAGTTTGCTTGGACGGTAGAGTGTCAGAGTTCTTTTGAGCAGTTGAAGCGAGGATTGATAACAGCTCCTATTCTCACGCTTCCAGATGGAACCGGAGGATTCTCAGTTATTGTGATGCTTCAGGCAGAGGCTTAGGATGTGTTCTGATGCAGCATGGAAAGGTAATAGCTTATGCGTCACGATAACTTCATGATCATGAGAGGAATTACCCAACCCATGACTTGGAGCTGGCAGCGGTAGTGTTTGCACTTAAGTTGTGGAGGCACTATTTGTATGAAGATAGGGTGGAGATTTTCACCGACCACAAGAGCCTGAAGTATATTTTCACCCAGAAGGATCTAAATATGCGTCAGAGGAGATGGCTGGAGCTTCTTGTGGATTATGATGTCAACTTGTAGTATCATCCTGGGAAGGCCAACGTTGTTGCAGATGCTTTGAGCAGGAGAGCCGGAGTTTATTTCCTAACAGCGCAGCCAGAGCTGTTAGCAGATCTTCAGAAGATGGGTATAAAAGTTGTTCTCCCTTCCAGTGTGGCATTGATGGCCAGTATACAAGTTCAGTCCACTATAGTCGAGAGGATTCGGATGGCGCAGTCAGCAGATTCCAAGCTTCAGCGACTCAGGGCAGAGTGTGAAGCAGGACGAAGACCAGAGTTATGCATTCATGAGGACGATACACTTCGACATGGGAAGCGTCTTTGTGTACCCAGTGGAGATATCAGGCAGGAAATCATGTCAGAGGCTCACAGTTCTCAGTATTCCATCCATCCCGGCAGTACAAAGATGTACCGTGATATCCGTCAACATTTTTGGTGGAATGGCATGAAGCGGGAGATAGCTCGGTTTGTCTCTCGGTGTTTGGTTTGCCAACAAGTTAAAGCCGAACATCAGAGACCGGCTGGACTTCTTCAGCCCTTGCCAATTCCAGAATAGAAGTGGGAGCATGTGACCATGGATTTTGTGACCAGATTGCCTAGGTCCCCAGCTGGTCGAGATGCTATTTGGGTTGTAGTTGACAGACTCACGAAGGTGGCTTACTTTCTCCCATTCAGAGTTGGTCAGTCGACGGCTCAGCTAGTGGAGATGTACCTTAGGCAGATCGTCAGATTGTACGGTGTGCCAGTCAGTATCACCTCAGACCGAGATTCAAGATTTACGTCGCACTTTTGGCGTAGCCTACAAGAGAGTTTGGGGACTCATCTCCAGTTCAGTTCATCCTATCACCCGTAGACAGATGGTCAGTCGGAGCGTACGATCCAGACTCTTGAAGACATGTTGCGGTCCTGTACACTTGACTTCGATGGTTCATGGAAAGACCACTTGCACCTGGTGGAATTCTCGTACAACAACAGTTTCCAGGCCAGCATCCAGATGGCGCCATTCGAGGCACTGTATGGTAGGAAGTGCAGATCCCCGCTAGCCTGGGATGATGTTGGAAAGAGACAGATGCTCGGTCCAGAAATGATTGCCAAGACAGTTGAAGTGGTTAGAAGAGTCAGGGATCATCTTCGAGTTGCCCAAGATCGCCAGCGCCATTGGGCCGATTCTCATCGGCGCCCTCTCGAGTTTTCTGTCGGTGACCATGTATTCCTGAGGATTTCGCCTAACCGTGGCGTCATTCGTTTCGGCGTACGGGGCAAGCTTAGTCTTAGGTATATAGGACCGTTTGATATTCTGGAGCGAGTAGGAGATGTATCCTATCGTCTTGCTCTTCCGCCGTCGCTAAACGAGGTACATGACGTGTTCCATGTATCCCAATTACGACGGTATATCCCAGACCCGAGCCATATCCTGGATCATTCGGAATTGGTTATTGGTACCAACCTTTTGTATGAGGAGAGGCCCGTGTCTATATTGGACCGGAGAGAGAAGATCCTCAAGAACAAGACTATCAAGTTAGTCTGAGTTGCTTGGGGTCATCACTCTTTGGGGGAGTCAACGTGGGAGCGTGAGGATGATATCCGATCGCGATATCCCGACTTGTTTGACTCGTGCGGTATAATGTCTTTCTTATACCTCATGCCTTCGATTCCTTGCTTGAATGAGTGATTGTCTGCCTAGTAATAGCTTGCATGCGATTAATGTAGCTTGCCATTGCTCCTCTAGCCTCTTGATTAAATTTCGAGGACGGAATTCTTTAAGGTGGGTAGAGTTGTAATGCCTGTGGTTCGTATCACGTATTCTTAGAATACGTGTACATATTTTATTGTATGATTTCCTGACTTGGCATTTCCTTCTTGGCTTGGTCTATTCCTGGTTCGGGTTGGTTGGTTCGGCCTGGCTTGGTTTTGCTTGGGTTCATGATGAACCCTTGGATGAACCCCTACCTACCACCACCATTTGTATTTATTAGCCCATTCTTTTCTCTCTTCATTAATCTCATCTTCCCTACCTACCAGAGAGAGAAGAGAGAGGTCTAGGCAAGTACAACTTGCTTCATGGAAGAACTCCAACTTTATTACTTCATTCTCTTCCTTACTACATTCTAAAGCACTTTAGTACTTAGCATTTTCACTTTCCATGGCTAGATTCTTGTAGATCTATGTTTATTTTATTTTCGGATTTCTTGGGTTTTGATCTACTTAATCTTGCTATTTCTATGTTTTGATGGTTCCATGTTGTAGAGAATTTTGTTCTACCCCATTTTGACCTATGGAAGTTCGGATTTGGGCTCCGGATGAAAGTTTTATGAAGCTTGGAAGGCATGGGTTCCTAGTGTTCTTCTCCTCGGAATTTTGGAGAAGAAGAACAGTTCCCTGGCACATGGCTGTACTTGACCGCATGAGTATTCATGCGGCAAGTCGCCATCAGCCGCATGAGACCCTTGTACTTCTAAACCGCATGAAACTAAGTCCCAGCCGCATGAGGCTGAGTCTCATACTCAGCCGCATGGGCTCATTTCCCATCAGCCGCATGAGTCTACATGGACTTAGTCGCAGGGCTGGAAACGAACTCTCTCGAGCCGCATATGCAACTGTTCCCCCCCAGCCGCATAGGCCCTGATCCCCGAGCCGCATGAGAACCCTAGACCCTGGCCGCATGGACTTCTGAGTCCGGGCCGCATGATCCCGATTAATTCCAGCCGCATGCGCCTTTGCATTTACAGCCACTGGCACCCTTGTACTTCCAGCCGCATGCGCCCCCTCCTTTCCTGGCCGCATATGACTGAACTGTATGACTTTCTCATGGTCCTGTGTACTATTAATTATCATTATTTGCCCATGTTTCGTAACTCCTTTATTAGATATTTTACGTCCATTTTGTATCCTTACGCCTTTTGTCATGAACTTGATTTTACTTATATGTTTGGAATTGATAATGGAGCACGACCTGACAGTGACCCGTCGTGGTGCACTCATGACTAGAAAACCTGACATGACCTGATAGTGGCCCGTCGTGGCGCACTCCGGACTAGTACACTTGATACGATAAAACCTGACATGATTATCTCGAATAGCTGTTACGACGGCTACCTGACATGACATGACCTGTATAATTACCTGGACACCGTGGGCGATTGTGCTTGTACAAATAAACCAGTCCTGTCTTGCATCATGTTTAGGACAGGGACTCCTGAGTACCACGGTCAGGAGTACCTATTGAAATGGACTAAGGCTAATAACTAGATTAATATATTAGTCATGAAGAGATTTTCCAGCTACAGGCAATCCCGTTACCTGGGCGCGCCTGGGATCTGTAGCCTGCCGTCGAGTAGGGCACATTTCCAGCACACTGTCATGTGTTGCACCCTTCAAGCTGCTTAAGGGTACATACATTTCCTGGACGATGTACCCACCTGAATTCAACCCTTATCTTTCGACATGGGTAACCTGGATGGTCTGCAGGGCTTGTGGCTGTGGAATAATCTCACTGTATCTTGCTAGTAATTAGGCCTGTGATAACCCTAGTTCGTTAAAGTATCAAGCCGTAATTCTTGCTTGGCCGTGAAATGATTGGATGGAGTTTAACCAGTATAGTCTTGTCCTGATCCTGCTCCAGATTGCTATATGACCAGAATGCTTGTATTTTACCGATAAATGGTGAGAATTCCAAGTTCTGTTCAGACGAAGGGTTACAACCCCGGTCCTTGTTTGGTTTACGGGTTGTAACCTGGTTATCTGAATAGTTTCATGGTTATCTCGTCGTATATCATCCTGATGTATTTTCTTAAATTTCCAGTTCTTACTTTTATTTATATCTTATGCTGATTGCTGGTTTTAGTTCCTAAGTGAAGCTTCCTTTGTGGCACTTGCTCTTTCTGGGATCTGACCCAGCTGGTTTTGTATGGCCAGATTTTGGAGCAGCTCCAGAGGATCCACCGCTTTTCCAGCCCGATGGTGAACACCAGACGTAACCCGGGCAACGAGTGGGTTTATTTTTGCTCTCCCACTTTATTGTAAAAATATTCTTTTGAGGCGTTTAGCCGACGAGCACCTGTTTAGCTCGATTGTATTTACTTACTGTCTGCCTACGGGCTGTAACATGATTGACAGATCCTAGGGTTGATCATGTATGACTAAACTCTTGCTAGTCCTCACTTTTTGTAACGACTAGCTTCATGATCAGCTGAATATGTAATATTTGGGACGCCTTATTATTGTATATTTAATGATCATACATCTTGTAACATTTACTTACTTGCTTGTGATTGAGAAACTAGGCTTGTTCATGACCATAGGAGACTGTTGGCTTGTAGTAAACCCTCATGTATCTAGACATCCGTGACCGTATAGCGAGATGGAATCCATTTCAATATACGTAGCTGGCTATGTCTGTCCCCGCTCTCCAGTATTCTGGTTCTGGGGCGTGACAGTAGAGGAGCAACTCAGAGGTAATGTGGATGTGGTAGTTCTTCTACTGGGGATAGAATGTTGCGGAACAACTGGGTTCCGAAAGTATAGAATTTTGTGAAGGGGAGATGTACGTGAGCTCTGATGATCAGGTCCACTAACTTCCTTGTTGGATAGAGATGGTAGTACATGTCTGAAAGATGTCATGAGTAGTACTTCTTTAGAAACTTGCCATTGATGGGCATCATGAACAAGTCCCCGTTCGGTCGAGCGAGACGGTAAGCACCGTTTGAGTACAACGTCTCTATGATAAAAGGTCCCTCCCACTTGGGATTCAACTTTTATGGTGTTTTGTGAGTCAACACCATCAGCCTCCTGACTGCCAGGACCAGGTCGCCTACATGAAAAGTTCTCTGCTTGACCTTTTTGTTGAAAGTCTGTGATATACGGGCTTGATAGAGTTCAATACGCTGCTGAGCTAGGAGACACTTTTCGTCAAGTGCTTCCAATTCTCGCAGACGACGATGCTGGTTATCTTTTTCTGTTAATTGGTTTGTGAGCGCCACATGGAGTGAGGTTATCTAAATCTCGAGAGGAAGTATCATTTCGCTCCCATAGACTAAGGAGAACGGGGTATTGCCCGTCGGGGTCCGTACCGTTGTATGGTAGGCCCAAAGACATTCGCCGAGCTTTTCGTCCCAGTCGCGTTTATTAGATGACACGACCTTTTTGAGTAGCTTGACGATGGTCTTGTTAAAAGCCTCGGCCAATC
This sequence comes from Iris pallida, assembly GCA_029216955.1. NCBI lineage: Eukaryota > Viridiplantae > Streptophyta > Magnoliopsida > Asparagales > Iridaceae > Iris > Iris pallida. Next base: position 3,641,383 of record JANAVB010039816.1, on the reverse strand, counting down.
CGTTTGCTGCCGGATTGTAGGCGGTTGATGTCACGTTCTGAATGCAGTTCTTGTCACAGAATCTGCTGAAAATATGGCTGATGAACTGTGGACCGTTATCGTGGATAATCCTTCGAGGTACCCCGAAATGGTAGATGACATGGTGCTTGATGAAGCTGATCACCCTAGAGCTCTTCACTTCCGTCAGCGGAGTGATGGCTAGGATGAAGCGGTATCCCCTCGATGATGGAGGGGTGATCGGTCCTACAATGTCCACGCCCCAAGCTTCGAAGGGCCAGAAGGTGACCGTAGGATGTAATGGTTCCGACGGTGTATGGATGAAGTCGGCGTGGAGCTGGCAAGCATGACACTTTTTAGCATAGTCGACAGGGTCAGCTACCATGGTTGGCCAGTAGTAACCCATGCGTCGCAGTCGATCCTACAACTTAGGGCCAGGTTGATGAGTCCCGCAAGTCCCATCATGAGCTTCCCGGAGGGCTTCGACTGCCTCTTCGTTGGATAGACATCGAAGGAGAAGTCCAACGAAGGAACGTCGGTACAGCGTTTTAGTAGCTGTATCATAATAGAACCGAAGGAAACGTCTTCTGACTGAGACGGCTTCCTTCGGGTCTTCTGGAAGAATTTCATAGACAGCGAAGTCGATGAATGGGAACCTCCAGTCTTGGATATTAACACCGGCGCTTGTCGTCATAGCATGGGCCATTTGTGAGCATAGGTTGTTTTTACGACAGACCAAGTCTCGACCGACTACCGTGACGTAGTGTTGAGTCCCGAAGGGTGCTGCTAATGAAGCTGCGAGGCCGGCCTGAGTGTCAGCCTCCAGATTTTGTAGCCGAGGTACGTGTTCTATGAAGAACTTAGTGAAGGTTGAAATAATATTCAATGTAGCTTCATGGTGAGGAACCAGATCTTTATGGTAAACTTTGTACTGCCCTCGGATTTGATTAACGACAAGTTTTGAGTCGCCATAAGCTTCCAGATGATCCACCCCCAGCTGTTGTGCCAGCTGGAGTCCCATGATGAGAGCGTTGTACTCAGCAACATTGTTGGAGCATGGCTTCGAAAGGGAGTAGGCACGCTGGATGACCAGCTGATCGGAGGAGACTAAAACTACCCCCATTACTGCGATGATTTGGCCTTTGGGGCCTGTTCTTGAAGCGCCATCAAAAAACACCCGCCAAACGAAGTTTTATTCGGTGACGTTTCATTCTTGGACCTCATCCGGGATGTCTTCATAGAGTTTGGAGGACTCTGGGATGGGGTTTGCAGTAAAAAAGACGGCTAGAGCTTGGCCCTTGACGGCTTTTTGTGGGACAAAGACCATATTATATGCTGTCAACAAAATTGCCGATGTAGCTAGTCGGGAGTTCAAGGATTCCGGCTTCGTCATGAGAACCCTGAGTGGATTGACTCGGGAGATGACATGAATTGTCTGACCCAAAACTTAATGGCGAGTCTTCTAGATGGCGAACACCAAAGCCAAAAACTCCTTTTCAACGGAGTCGTATCGGTGTTCGGCCCCGATCATCGTTCTACTAAGGTAGTAGATAGCTTGCTCGTAGCCTGCGTCGTTGTTCTGAGCCAACAAAGCGCCGAGGGAATGATCTATGGCACGAACGTAGAGAAGAAATGGTTTGCCTGCGACAGGTGCCACCAGGACTGGCGGGCTTATCAGCTAAGCTTTGATATCGTCGAAAGCATTCTGGCATTCTTCTGTCCAGACATAGGAGACTCCCTTCTTCATGAGCTAGATGAAGGATTGGCATTTTTCGGAAAGGTTTGCTATAAACCTGCGGATGTATGCCAGACGCCCCTGCAAGCCTCGAAGTTCTCGAAGGTTCTTCAGAGGGTCCATGTCAAGGATGGCTTTGGTTTTTTCGGGATCGACATGAATGTCTTTCGCCGTGATAATGAAGCCCAAGAACTTTTCGCTAGAAATCCCAAGGAAGGATTTAGCGGGGTTCATTTTGAGTTGATGCGCTCGCATAAGATTGAAGACTGTCTTTAGGTATTGTAGGTGATCACCTTTGAGACGGCTCTTGACTGCAATATCATCAACATAGCATTCAACTGTCTTGCGCAGATGTAACGAAAAATGGTACTCATAGCTCGTTGGTATGTAGCACCAGCATTTTGCAAGCCGAAGGACATCACTGTGTAGCAGAAAACCTCCTTCGGAGTCCTGAATGACGTGTGTTTTGCGTCATCGGGGAATATCTTGATCTGGTTGTAGCTCGAGTATCCGTCCGTGAAAGACATGCGTTCGAAACCACATGTTTTGTTGATCATCACGTCAGTGATTGGAAGCAAGAATTCGTCCTTCGGGCAAGCAGTATTGAGATCCCTGAAGTCGATGCAGACTCGTATCTTTCCATTCTTCTTGGTGAAAGGGACGACATTGGCCACCCAATCCGGATGTTGCTCTTCACGGATGAACCCGCTGCTCAGGAGTTTGTCCACCTCCTGATCGATAGCGTTCATGTTGTCAGGACGAAAACGTCGTTGTTGTTGCTTTACAGGCTTAACATCAGGTAAGATGTTAAGTCTATGCATTACGATCTGGGGATCGAGCCCCGGTATATCTTCGTAGCTCCATGCGAAGACGTCGATATATTCCTTGTCCAATTGGACCAAGGACTCCCGGTCTTCTTCCTTCAGACTTTTGTTGATGAAGATGGGTTTGGAAGGAGATCCATCCCCAATGTCAACTTGTTCGACCTCGTCTTCGGTAGGGGGTTCGCGTAATTCAAAACGAGACTCCCACTGTGCTCCTAGGCATTGAGTCCAGGGTTCTTCCTCAAAGAATTTCGGCATTTGGTCATCGCCTTCATCCTTTTGAGATTGTGCTGATGTCATGTTGACTGATAGCACCTTGCTGAGGACTGAGCCGATACTGGTATCAGAATCCCAAGTTGATGCTTCGGATGAATGGGAGTGTTCCATTTCTTCTGCCTCCGAACTCTCTGGAGTAGCCGGCGGCGTGACATATCCCACCCCCCGCCGAGTACGATGCCTTTAGGTGTTGGAAGCCGAAGGGAAAGACGCTGGCCCTTGCCGTAGTTCAGGCCTTTGTTGCTTTTCAGGTTGTAACCCATCTTTTGAATGAGGTACTTTGCCTTGTCCGTGTACCGATAGACTTGTATTCTGTCGGTATCTGGTTCTGGCTCGAGTGGCGGGAGGTCTTGATGACGCTTGACTTTACCGAAGATGATGGGTTCTTCATTCCGATTCCGTGGTGGGACTATAAAACAGACTCCTTGGGACGGGACTACTCGGTTTACATGATTGACGGTCGTTATTTGTGTTTGTAACGACCGTAGAGCATTATCTAGTGTATACATGGCATTCCAATGTGGAAGACTAGAATAATTGAAAGACACTCTGTTATTGATAAAACACAAGATTTTGTCCCACGGGATTATATTATCAAGAGAAGGGGTATCTATATCAGCAGATATGTACTCTCCTAACTCTTCATCTGTGAGCACCGGGGCCAGTTCGGGAGAGTCTATCGCCGATTTGACATTGGGATCCGAGAGGGCTGTGTGGGCCTTCTCTTGCAGCTTGGATGATTGCGGAGGCTTGCCTTTGAGATGCACCTTCAGGGGTACCTCGACTGTGCCTTCGATGACAGGTGCCTTTCCCTGTAGTTTTGCCACCAGGGGAGCCGACGTCTGAGGAGGTTTTTTCTTGAGCCATATCTTCAAGGGAGCTTCAGTAGGTGCTCTACCCAGAGAAGTCGGTGCTTTTCAAGGTAGCTTGATTGTCATGGGAGGCAGCATCTGAGGCGGTTTTCCTTTGAGTCGAATCTTCAAAGGAGCGTCGAAAATCATCTCCGGCTCCATGTCCGGCTCTGTTGCTGTTTCTGCTTTATCATCAGCGTCATTGGCTTTTCCTTCGTCGAGCGACTTATATAGGGTAGCATCGATGAAGTAGGCTTTGACCCCCTTGAAAGGGTCAATGTCCGCGAACTCTGTCCGGATGATGTCATTGGTGGACACGTACTTCATATATTGGTGGAGTGTAGATGGCACCACCATGTACTCATGCAGCCACGGACGACCCAGCAGGAGGTTGTAGTTGACGTCGGCGTCCACGACATAGCAATTCACCTCGGTTCGGAGGTTACCGATATGACATTTCAGCCGTATTTTGCCCAGCAGTTCACTTTTGCTGGCATTGAAACCGCTGATTGTCGTATTGGAGGGCGCCAGTCGGTACATCGGGATCCCCAGTATTGACAACAGAGCCCTAGGAATGATGCTGAGGGAAGATCCTGGATCAATCTGAGTCCGTTTCACCTTGACGGATCCTACATACCCTGTGTAGTACAGTGGCCTGTTGTGCTAGTTGTGTTTGAGCAGCATATCCTGTTGGATGAAGGTTATGTTGGAGATGACCTCATCCGCACAATGGCAGTGCGCACATGTGGTCGGAAGATCCTCAGGTTGCTTGACCTGACTGATGAAGGACTCAGCATCCTTCACGGCCTCACAGAGAGCTTCGCGAGTATCTTTGGAAAGGCGAAGCAGCTCGTACAAAGATAAGCGGGTGGAAGTACCGGCAAGTTGTGCCAGTATGTCAAAATTGTGGGGCTTGGCTAGCCCTGAAGCATTCTCCCTTCGTAAAGGCTTGTCGAAACGGGCGTCTACATGCTTCTGTTTATTAGCTGCTGGAGGTTTGGATGGACCTCCTTCTTCTGCAGCAGGGGCAGTGTAGGGAGGCACCACCTCAATGGCAGCTTCGTCGGGTTGGACGTTCAGCTGCAAACGGGTTTGTACAGAAAGAGCCTCTTCTGCGGAGGAAGAGACCATGCGGCAAGACTTGATTTTCTTGCCCTTCGCTTTGGAGGTAGAACGTACCCCCGGTTGAGTAACCTCAGAGACGAGATCGGGGTGAACTTATAAGATCTCTTCCCAAGATGTGGTGAGTGGGATGAGTCCACTCACATTGTCATGAGTAGGTGGTAGGTTGACCACCTCCATTGTCGCCTTTGGGATAGGGACAATGCCATCTTGTGTTGTGGTTGGCGACAAGGTGCCGAATTGGAGCGACACCAGGTTGGTCGAGATTGTTTTCTTCTCATAGTCGACGAAGATAACATTCGCATTGATCATGCGCTGGATATAGTTCTTGAAGACGTAGCAGTCCTGAGTTAGATGTCCGACAAACCGATGGTAGTGACAGTACCTCGGATTGTCCACTCTCCCAACCTCGTTGGGACGCTTCGGGTCCGGCAATTTGATCTTGTCACCTTGCTTCTGCATCTTAAAGAGTTGCAAGGTGTCTTCGTCGTTGAAAGAATAGACTTCCTTTGGCCTCGGCGCAAGCGGAGGCTTCTGAGTAGGTGTTTGTGCACCTTTGGAGGCATTGGCTGTCAACGCCTACTTTCCCTTCGTCTCACGTCCAGGGTTGTTGGCAGCAGACCGTTTTCTTTTGTCTTCAAAAGCAAGAAAACTGACTCCCAGAAGGCGAGCGTTGGATGTCTTCTTTTCAGCTGCTTCAGCCCCAATAATCAATGAACTCCAGTCGGGAGAAGGAGTGGAGTTGAGCCAGAGCTAGATCACAGGAAGCATGTTCATGCTGTAGGAGGAGAGGAGTGCATGTTCTGGCATGCCCGGGGGCATTCTGAAGTAGGCTTGTCGAAAATGTTCGATGAATGCTCGAACCGTCTCCTTCTCCTTCTGACGCACCTCTATCAGGGACGCCATTGTCATGTCTTTCCCTCCGTCATAGAAATGATCGAGGAAGAGACGTGTCAAGTCATCGAAGGAAGATATGGAGTTGTCAGGGAGACTGCAGTACCAGTCGTAAGCCACTCCTTTCAATGCCCCAACAAACAGGCTGGTGAGTAGCGCGTCTTCCTTCAAGAGATGTCTCATTTGAGACTGGAAGTACATCAGATAATGGCGTGGAGAGTCCTTTTCGTCGTATGGCGTCAATGTTTATGGTTTATACTTGGGAGGATAAACCACTTTGTTCCATTCGAGGGGGTATGGTTGCAGGATCCCCATCTTCTGGTGCTCCTCCTGTCTGTTCTTCGACTCGAAGCGCTCATGCAAGTTCCTGATCATTTCCACCACGTCTTCCGTGGAGCTGGAAGTTGGAGAAGGTGGTATAGCGTGGAGTTGGGCATTTGACAGTTCTGACGTCAGCGGTACTTCGCGGTGATCTGTATCCAAGGATACCAGTTGAAAGGGTACACTTGATTCTCCATTGGCCCCTGGGTCAGGACCGATAGAAGGTGCTCTGGCCAAAGCTGACTGTATCTCGAACACTGCTTGAGTCAGTGTCTGCATGGAGATAGAGAGGATTTTGAGTCCTCCCTCCAAGGTATCCATGCGCTGGACGAGATCTGCTGGCGGCACATCTGACTCCGCATCACCAGCTCCCGTCATGTACACCGTCATGACGTGACTGGAAGTGGATGGATCGGTTGAGGCTTCGCTTTCAGCCTCGCTCTCTTGAAGAGGAACTTTCCCCGGAGCTTCGTCTTGGGTACCCCCAGCTATGTTCTGGAGGATACCTTCGTCTTCGGGAGAAGCATCAGCAAGGGCCTGAATACCCCCAGTTTTGTCTTGGAGGACGTCTTCATCTTCGGAAGAACCATCAACAAGGGCCTGACTCCCTCCAGTTTTGTCTTGGAGGGCGTCTTTGTCTTCGGGATGAAGATCTACAGGGGCTCGATTACCTCCAACTATGTCCAGGAGGCTGACTTCGTCTCCAGGATGAAGATCCACAGGGGCTTGACTACCTCCAACTTCTTCTGAGATCTTCTTTCTCTCCCGGGTGCCTTCAAACACTCCTGAGGACGGGACAGTCATCTTAGTCTTCCTCGACTGGCTCTTGGATGAGGACAAAGTCGAGGAGCTACCAGTCGCCTTTCGAATTGATGGGAAGTTGGAGACTACGTTGCAAGAAGCAACCTGTAGTTCTGGCTCCTCTTCAGTTGACACCTTCTTCCCAAGGCGATGTTGGAGAGGTGTTGATGATTGCAGCCGCTGGAACATAGAATGCCTTGGTGGGACTACTGTCTTGCAACAACAGTTGATGGTGACTATAACACAGGTGTACCCTATGAGGGGCGCATTGTGCCTATCAGTTGACTCTACTGATCGGCGTTTGTGAGTGATCACGTTACGCAGATCGTTGGAGGAGAGTGCCACCTTCACACCCCCATTATGCGCATGGCAAAGCCAAGCGCCAGGGTGGTCAGGTGAATGCTGTACCCCCTGATTCGACGCAAAAGATGCGTCCAGATCAATAGTGGGGGAGCAACATTGAAAGCGATAAGAACAAGCCTCAGATGCACAACCAATGTAGGCGTGGGGGTTCAAGACCACTGAGTTTGCCTTGCACGACTTGGTTGCGAACGCAGCAGATGCGCCCAAGTGTGATAAGGACTTTGAAGGTCGACTCATTTCTGGTACAGAAGCACCCGAGTCAACCTTGTACAGTTTACCATTGGCTGCGCGCATGATTGTGAGCGCATGCCTCTGGCTCACTGCTGGCATAGCACGTTCGAGGTGCATGGCCCGTGCTGCCTTGGACTTCTTCGTACCAGCCCGCTGGGGCGCATAGTACTCAAAGTCCAAATTTTCTTCGCCACGACAGCAAGTGAGTCTATCAAAGACAGATGCCTTCTGTGGCGTATCAGAGTTAATGTGCAGGGCATTAGCTGCGCCCCTGCTCCGTCGACGCATCTTCCTCGTCTGAGAGAAAGAAGGTTTGGGAATGTGGTCAGCCCCATGCTTCCCCGAGAGATGCGCTACACCGGTGGACGCATCTTGGCTGCTGAGGACGTCAGCAGGAAGGGTAGCCTGTATCGGCGCATCCCCTTCGGTGGTGGTACCTGGAGCGTCGACCTTGCACACCCAGGCTTGGCGAGTCTTCTTCGGCTTCGGCAGCCGCTTCGAAGGACTTGCACTGCCTTCAGAGATGAACTCCTCACACGCCTGTTGATTGAGGCGTACGACCCGCGTCTTGTGGGAGGAGCCGACCTTCACGTCAACAGATTGCGACACAACTTTCTCGACGGAGGAGAAAGAGGTCCCCAGCAGAGTCGCCAGCTTGTTTGCCATTAAAATCTTTTGATTGTAAATTTCAATTACAAACAGAACAGTGTTATAATATAGGACTTAGATGTAGTCCTAGGAGTACACTTTTGTTTATCTGGGTCCCTGTGTCGATGGAGCGAGTGGTAATGAGTTGACTCCGTTGACGATCTGACGACGGTTCTCGGTTCTCTGAAGGTCTGAGTTGCTCTGGGTGCTGGAGCTTATGGAGAGGAAGAAGACGTTGAGTGTCTGTATCTTCCTCTCTCACTGAGTATGTATGAAGGTCTGTCCGTAGGTGTGTCTCTGTGTGTGTGTGTGGAAGAAGGAAATGATTCCTCTATTTATAGCTTGCAGGCTGGCTGCTCATGCACGCATATGTAGGATACGCCTGTACGTGGGAACGCTACGTGGTTGAAGCTGCGGGAGGCACATTGATGATGCGCCATCATTTGTGGGTTGAATCCTTCATGCTGCTTTTGTGGGCTGGCACGTAGCAGGGGAGAGGATCTTTCTGTTGCTGAGATCTCGGATGATTAGCACCCCTTCATAGGCTGAATTGAGTCAAAGGACACGTGGCGCGTGTCTGTAGCTCAAAACTCTTATATTTGGTTGAGGGTAATCTAATAGGATGCGCCTGGAATTGGGCGCATGAAAAGACTTTGGCTCGTAACCTTCAAGAGTTGCGATCCAGTCTGGGCGCATGGCTTTTGAGACGCATACGAGGCTTCAGTAGCGCCCTAACTTCTGTTTTTAGGGATCAGAGGAAGGTCAGAGGCGCATGGCTCTTAAAGCGCATGCAGAGGTTTGTACGCATGGCTGCAGAGGCGCATACAAATGGCTGGACGGCCACGTGGCTTGTAACTGCCGAAAGAGATTAATGATGCCGCTGACGTCAGCGGTGCTTCATTTTCTGTAAAAGCTGTTGCTGCTCTGTCATCGAGGCATGGCTGCCGTCGTGTCAGGACATCAGCATTTAATGTTCTTTGACGGTTGATGGGCTATTGAGTAGGCGTATTGATTTGTGTTCCACTGGGCGCATGGGTCCATTTGATTAGGATGCATGGATCTATGCTTAGTTGGGCGCATCCATACTGGGCGCTTGGTAGCGACTGGCACGTCTGTGGTGTGCGTGATATTTGACCGTCGCATCTATTTGCATGATGCATCTTTATTGGTCCGACTGTTGTGTTCCTCGAGAGCTTTAAATAGCCGTTTTGACTTGGCCGAATTCGAAGCGTCAGGTTCATCACTATAAATGCAAATTCATTGCACGGGATTCGGAGAGCCCGCCACTTGACGCATGGGTTTGATTTGTTCGGCCTATAAATAGTTACAAGGAGAGAGTTTGCTTCTCGTTCTCTCACGTCTTCCTGAATGAACTTATTTGCTCGAGCATATTCTGTTGACAAGATGCTCCCGACGGTGAAGATGCGACGAATTATCTTCATTCATGCACTTGAAGGTGACTGTTACATCCAAAAATTGAAATCGATGGCTTCTGAGGCAGGCGGAAGGTGCCTGTTGCATCCAAAGATTGGGATGCTCGAGCCTCGTCTCCGTTATTTCGGAAGAGCCGCAGATCAAAATTGTGGTGCTCCCATGTTCATTGGGCTTTGGAGAACTCTTCCTCCTGCAAGAGTGGGGTGTTGCCCACTCTGGTTGTGTGGAAAGCTGCTCCTTTAGCCGTATATCGGAGTTGCGGTGCTCTCCTCTTCCTTTGGGCTTTGGAGAGCTCTTCCTCCAGCTAGAGTGGGGTTGATCTCCCACCCTCGTTCTGCTCAATAAATGCTTCATTAGTCGAAGCACTTGATCGGATCGAAGCAGAGCGCATATGCTGAAACTTCATGCTGCGCATAACTGAGACGCTGAAGAGATGCGCCTGACTGAGACGCTGAAGAGATGTGCCTGACTGAGACGCTGAAATAGATACGCCTGACTGAGACGCTGAAATAGATACGCCTGACTAGGACGCTGAAGTGATGTGCCTGACGGAGACGCTGAAGAGCCACGCCTGACAAAGACGCTGCAGTGATGCACCTGACGGATGATGTGCCAGGCAGAAGGCGTATGGCAGTTTGCTGCGCCTGGCTGTAGTCTTAAGGTTCTTTTTTTTGTAGAAATTCTCCTTTGTAAAGCCTTTTTTTAGACATGTAATAGACTTTTATATAAAATAAAAAAATCTTTGGATGTCTATACTTTTGCTGTCTTGCTGTGCCAAGTACTTCGTTTCATGTTCCCTGGCGCACGTAATGTTAGGCGCATAGGAATTCTGGCCTGTAGATGCACCTGAAATTCTATGCTTCTACAAAGGGCAGCGCCTGTCGTCCGCAACAATTTCAACAAACGTCCTAATGAAGCTAGAGGATCGGGAGTACACAAGAGACCAAACACATCCGAGAATCGGCGTCCATATCCAAGATTATACTGTAAACCCTCTAAATTTCTACTACGATTTTTATTTTATTTTTGTATTTATTTTGCGCTTCGTATCCGTACGTCGCATACGAGTTCGCATTGTCGTATTTGCATAGCGTGCGAGAATTGCGTTTCGTATTTGCTCGACGAGTGTGAATATGTGCGAGCGTACATATTTATTTTGAAAAACATTTTCTATTTTTATAATTTTAAAATAATATATATAATAATTATTTTAGCTATCGTACCAAAATTTTCAAGTTTATGATTCATTTATGAAAATCCTTTCATTTATACAGTTATAATAATAAATAATATTCTTATAAAATGGTACACTCGAAAAGTATATTTATGTAAATATTATTTGTGCATACATATATATTTCGTAATTATTTATTAGTTATTTTAAATAATAACATAATTTTCAAAATTATTATTATTAGTATTTTAGAAAATATACTTTTAAATTATTGTGGCAATTTAAATCTCGATTTGATTTTATGGATTGATTTAAAATTTGAAATTTGATTTATCTTGTTTGATTTTTAAACTAAAAGATAGAATGTAATTATATTTACATTGGTTTAGATTTGGATTTGAAATTTTTCAATAGATTTGATTTAATAATTGAATTATCTAATTGGGTTTAAATTAATTCTAATCCTTATCCAACTGGAAATTTCCACCTCCTATATAAGGAGAGGTACTCATCCATATATTTCTACCATTCACCCATAAATTTTTCATCCACAACCAAATCGTGCATCGTGTCGATGTTTTCCTGTCTCATCCACTATATACTTATTGTACAAGTACATTATTCCTCCGTGCCCGACAACCTCGGGCACAATCCATCTCCACCCTCGTCGTTTTCTATCCACCGCTACCACCAACAGCATCCCCGTCGACCACCACCGGGCATCTCTTCGGCATCAATCCTACTGCCATCACCTCCTCCCCTGTCAATCACCCCAACCCTCGATTTTCCATCTCCGACTAAGCCCCCTCCTTTCTCGACACACTTAGCCATCACGGTCACCAAAACCACAACCCCGTCTTCTCCAAAAACTCGACCACCTGCTTCCGACCAACTGCCATAAACCCTCATCCACCACCACCAGTATCAGGCCAACACCACCATTAGTAGCACCCTCACCGTCCCCCGCTCCGACAGCACCCCCACACCACCATCGCCGCTGTTACCACCATGACCGCCACCTATACCCAATCCTGAAAAATCATCATCCTGTCTCCTCAAAAGACATCCCCGTCACTGCCACCATTTTTCGACTACCCCGGCCGAACTTCTCTGGTGCACCAAACGTACAGCAAAACCCACCAGAAAAGAGGAAAGAATAGAAAACCCCAAACCACCCCTTACCTGTCGGCGAACGTGTCACGACCCGCACCCACTGTGAGGGTACGAAAACGTAACAACGCCCAGCCTACGCCGCAGTGTCGGCGGTAGAACGCTATCCTAGGTCAATCATCTAACAATATAAAGGTACATGTACAGTATATACACTCCGAATGGAGGTGACATAGCAATATACAGTCTCAATCACATCTAAGGCAGAATGATAAGATGAAAAGATAGATAGATAAATACTAGAATGAAAGAATATACATGACAACCAGAGAGTCTAAGTGTCTAAGATAACATCTCAACAACATCCAGAATACAAGTCCCAACAAATGAATATGAAAGAATATATACAATCTAGATCTCAAATGACAGAAATAGTAAACCTAGACTAGGGAGCCTCAGTCTCTAAGCTAGTGGATCAGGTTGGAAATCTGGGTCACACGAGCCATCTACAGCTGTCCCATAGAAGGTGTCTATGCAGGCTTCATCCTCATCCTCTGTAATATTTTCAACAGGTCCAGTCAGGACAGGAGCGAGCACAAAATATCTCACGCAGTTCATATCAAGTTAGGAAATATAAAGCATGCAATAGAGTAAGGTACAAGAAACGCTGAAAGAAGAATGTATATAAAAACAGCAGAGATTTAATAATGGGAAATATCTATATATGATAAGTAAGAACTGTAAATAACATGTGATTTAGAGCACAATATGGTTATGTAAACGGGTTAGGTTATACAATAAAATGGGACTCCTTTGTACGTGGGTGTACAATGGACATATACAATTTCTTATACAATAGGATTGATCACATAACCATTTCTACTCTCCCTCCCCAATCAATATACAAGGATCCAATTCAGTTACGTTACCTTATACAATGGCTTGTATAATGGCTTGTACAATGGCTCAATGTGATAATGAGAGTACAATATGCACAATGAGTGTACAATGATAAGGGTATTCAATAAATACAATATGTAAGTGAAACGCACATCACAATATGTATTTAGTGAATACAAGGAGATAACATCTCAGAAGAAGATCCATATAGTACCAATCCGTGATAACGATCGTGCCAGCATCAAGTACAGTAATCTAGAGCAAGAATGTAAATCCAGACAAGTATGAAATGGTCAGAGAATGTACTCACCTGATACCCTGGATGTCCAGAAGAAAATACTGCCTGAGGAGTGGTGTCTGGCTCCTAATCAGAACAGCACAAGTCACAACATGTCTAAAATAAAGTAATTCTTCATTATGATGCATTCTACATGAATCTAGGTCATTCTAGGCCAAAGTCAACTCTTGGTCAACTATGGTCAACTATACTAGTCAAACTAGGTCAACTAAACCATTCCAAGTCTAAAACTAGACTAACAAGTCATTCTAGTCAATCTAGGCCTAACCAATCTAGTTTAGAACCCAATTACAAACACAAGCCAAACCAAGCTAAGCTAATCACTATCTAGGCATATAAATGCATATAACCTAGGAATCTCAACTTACACATTATATTCACATATTTATACACACTATCTATTTAGGCTATTCCTACATTAAATTACAATTCACATTGGTTGCATGTATATTGTTACATATATATACATGTGTACACATAGAGAGTTTAGAAAGGGAAACATACATATGTGTAGTGTGTGTATGAGGGTTTGGTGTACATGTAAATGTATGTGGTGTGTGTGTAGGAGTGGTGAGTGTGTGTGTGGTACACATGAGAGGACAGTAGGTAGTAATGTATCTCAGTTATAACCATAGAACATATATAAAAAATCAAAATCAAATTAGTTCTAACTTATATTCCAATCAATTCCAGTTTTGACGCATTGAACATATATAACAAAACAAACTCAATTTCAGTTTACAGTTTTGAATTCAATCCCAGTTTTCAGTCCCAAATCCCCATTTCAATTTACATATAGTGTAAAATCTCAGTTTTGTAAACAACCAAGGAATGAACCTACAAAACTGAGATTTGAAATCTCAGGTTTTTTCAAGGACTGTTAACTCATTTCAACCACTTCGAAAATATAATTCTTAACACCAATTAACAACAAATGAATCCCAGGTTTTACTTCACATTCAAAACAGAAATCAAAACTCCTCATCACATGTGAATCTCAGGTTTTCTATTTACAGTGACTCAACATTCACATTCCTAAACTCTCAGGTATTTGTGTATTTGACAGTTAATATATATTGAATTGAACTCAGGTTACACTACAACTAGATCTCAGATTTCTGCATTATCCCTATTCCTATTTCAGTTAAACATACAACTAATCTCAGTTCACTATATTAATCTAAAATCAGAATTCAGATTATAAAATAGGATGTAGGGTGTGTGTACTGAGAAATCATTCTCAGGTTCATTTCTGAAACTGTTGGCAGTAAAACCCCCAATCCAATGTGCAAAACCCATTTCCATGATCCATGTGCATAGCACAGATCAAAGTGAACTTGAATAACATTCATCAAATATGAAGGTAGCTAATTTACTCATTGAATCATCAATAAAAATAGTTAATAATCAATTAAAAAAACAGGAAACCCCATTTCCTGCCCGTATCAGTGCATGACAGTGTTCAATAGGAAATTCGAATTTTCGAATTTAAATTCACATCAAGACGACAAACCAAGGGTTGGTAATTGATAATATATATGGGAAGCTACTATAGGATGTATTCGTGTCCAGGAATTGGACACGAATCGTGTCCAAACTACACGTGTACACAGACACCCAACAGTGTACATAAAATCGTCGTGCACGCGTGCACGCGCGTGTAACACGCAACACACGACACAACACGACACGTGCTCGTGTACAGAGTGCACCTAGGATAGGTCTAGGACTGTGTCACCCTGAATCGAGTCACGAGTCCCACAGACACGACACGACACGACACGCGTGTCAGTCGTGCCTGTGTACGCGCACAGTAGCTCGCGTGCGACAGCGCACGGCCAGTGCAACGTCGATATCTCCGTGCACAGACCACGAGGCCTTCCCAAATTTTGGGAGCTTGGTGGCATACATTGCCCCAAGATTCTCCCAAAATTTCAGGAGACGACGTGTCCTGTGTCCAGAGAAATTGAGCCCGTGATGCAGGACACGGCCTACGGGCCCGTGCTGCGTGTCCACGTGCAAAAACAGGACACAAAATGACACAAAATACTAGGACACCTTCACAAAAATTGATACACACATCAAGATATACAAATCCATGTAATTATATTTCAAAAATACAAAAATAATTTCCTAAGTGGCATTTCTACAAACACCTATGCACCTTTCATGATACGTGTCCGATACGGACACGAAATGGACACAAATCGTGCCCAAATTTTGGGGACAGCTAGGAAACCCTAAAACCTAACCTTATATGCAAAGAAATCAAGAAAAACTATGAGTTTAGATGATTTACCTATTGAGTATCAAAACTCAAGAAAAGCTTCAAAGAGGGGATTCCAAATGATAACTCCAAATCTCCAAATGGCATGCAAACTGAGGTGCTCCTCCAAAATCAGTATATAAACATAAATTGGATCCTATTGCAAAAGACTAGGATTAAAAAGGAGCTGAAATGAATTAATTAGGAATTTCTAAGGTTGGGGATTTACCTCTTTCTAAACTTGAGATCTATTTCCAAGAGAGGCTAACCCTAAATGAAGGAGGCATTAAATAGGGGTGGAAAACCCTAGGTTGGCTGTCATGGGTGGGTTTAATTTGGTTTTGGGCCTAAGTCATGGGCCTATGGCTTAATCACAAGTCTTAAAATTGATAAATCATAAGTCATTGACTTAAGCCATAAGTCATGAACTAATTTCACTTAAGTAATCCTTCCTACCTTAAAATTAATTTCTAATGACTAAAAGTAGGTTAACCAGAGTTAGACTAGGGTCACCAACTAGGGTTAGTTTCTAGGTTAGTCTACAAAGTCTAAACTAGTCAAGACTAACATAACACATAGCAATATTTAATTAATATTATATTCACATAAATTCTCATAAAATCATAATTGTAAAATCCCTAAATTTCTACTATATATTTTTATTATTTTATCGATTTTTGTACTGATTTAAAATTTTGTAATATACGTCGCATACTCTTATTATACGTCGCGCATGACCTTTTATTTCTTTTTTTCGAATTTGCTCGACGAGTGCGAATATGTGCGAGCGTACATATTTTGGAAAAATATTTTTTTCTCTATTTTATTATACACTTTCAAAATATTATATAAATATTCTTGCTATAAAAAGCCTTTTGTTTTTAAAAGTCATTAATAATAAATAATATTTTTGTATACTAGAAAAGCCTAATTATGTAAAGAATATTTTTGCATACATATATTTCGTAATTATTTATTGGTCTATTTTAAATAAAAATATAATTTTCGAGATTTATTAATATTAATATTTTATTGTTCAAAAAGGTATTTAAAAATATTTATTATTTTTGAAATTATTATTATTGGTATTTTGAAAAATATATTTGGAAGTTATTGTGGCCATTTAAATCTTGATTTGAATTTATGTATTTATTTAAATAGTTAAATAATTGAAATTTGATTTATCCCATTGATTTTAAACCAAGAATTTAATTAGATTCAAATTTGATTTGTATTTGGAATTGGATTTTGATTTAAATTGGATTGTATTTAGATTGGATTTGATTTTAATTAAATAGATGATTTATCTACTTGGGTTTTAAATATTCCTAATTCCTATCCAAATGAGAATTCTCACATCCAATAAATAGGCAGGTACTCCTCCAATTTTTATGATCCACCAAATTTTCTCCATAAATCTACGTGCATCGTGTCTGTGTCCATCCAAATTCTTATTCCATCATTTTTACAAATACAAATTCTTCCCCGCGGTGTCGACAACCCCGACACATAATCCCCAAATCCCACATAATATTCCTATCCCTATCCTAAACCAACCCGACCACCAGGTTCATCCCACCACCTGCAACCCCGGCCTCTTCCCGTCACCGTCCCTCAACACCACCACCAACGCCACCACAGTGGCACGGCCACCCGAACAACCAAAATCACCGCAACACCCCAACGCCATTACCAGAACCACTAACCCGGACCACCGCCACCTAAAACCACCACCGTGACTCCGACCACCGGCCAACTCCGGCCGAGCCGGCCACAGCCACCACCGTGACTCCGACCACCGGCCTCTTTCCGTCACCGTTGTGCCAGCCACAGCCACCCGTCTTCTCCCACATCCTAGCCAAACCCGACCACAACCACCATCCGTCCATCTCGTCAAACCTCCACCGACACAACGGCCAAAACCCCACCTGCCACCACCACAATTTGCAAAAAAAATATAATAAAACCCTAACCCTAGATTTACCTCTGCCGGACCGCCCCGACGTCGCTCCGCCTCCGGCCGTCCGTCTTGAGCGCCTCCGCGAGCTCAGGCCGCTCCGCCGCGCCTGCTCGCAGCACCGCCGGTACCGTGACCGCCGCTGAACCCCGTCCCCTGCTGTGTCCCGACCGACCTCCTCCGGCACAACCACCGCTCGCCGTCCGCCCTAGCTCCGTTCGCCGGCGACTCCCCAAACCTCCGCTCCTCTACCGACCTCCGCGCCCGTGCCAAACCGCCGGCGCCGCCCATGTGTTCGAAAACCTCGGTGAACCCGACCCTAGCCGCCGCCTCAATCGACGCCCTCCGGTCACCCCTAACCGCCCGCGTCCACCGGCGCTGACCGTGCGGCCGAGACCGCCCCTCTCCTCCTTCCTCAGCCTCCAGCACCGCCATAAGATCCGACTTCCTTTCCTCCGCGAGCTCGTCTGAGCGCCGCCGCCCGCGCCACCGAGAAGTCCCCGTTCTCCGCCGACCCGAACTCCCCTCACTCTTCTCCTTCCACCGCGCTCTCTCCTCAGCTTCTCTCTCTCGCTCTCCATTCCTCTTCTCAATTCAATAGAACAGAAGTTCTTTGTTCCAAACGTCAGGAACAGCTCACCAAAAGCTCTTTTTTTTCTTTATATTTTATATATTTATTTATTATTTTATATATATAAGTATTTACAAAATAGATTAGTATTAATATTATTATTATTAATATTTATATTATATTTTTATTTAAAAGTTTTGCTATCTAATAAGTTATTGCTGTGAGATAATATCTTTAAAATTTCTATTATATATTATTTTAGCATGTGTGTAAGTAGATACCTACAGTAGTAGTATAGGATTATGAGTTTTGATATTTATTAAGTATAAGTATCTTTATATAACTAAATTTTTTTATAAAAAGGGACTAGGCTCAGAAGGCTATAAATATATTATTATGGTAATTTATTAATACATATCTTTACCGAATTTTTAGTTAACCATATTGGATTTTAGTTTAAAAATATTTTCTAGCATTTATATAAAATATGTTTATTAAATTAAGTTACAGTTTTGACCTAAAACGATTTTTACTACCTATAAGTATTTTGGGATAATAAAACATAGTTTTCAAGTATTATAAAAATATTTTTAAAATCAAATATATTATTTGACTTCCTACAATTTTTCTCCATCCCGTGATGCAGCCCGTCTTTCCTATTCGATCGCCAAATCTATACTTCCTCCTATCGACCCAAACTAAATTGACCCTCCTGGACCCAATGGAACTGTCCGTGCCACCATCAGATGTCACCTTACATAGTTGTTGCACCAAAGTCGTAGTTTGTGCCTCCTTGATCATTGCAGCACACCAGGCGTCCTACCAGACAAGACACCTTGCCATTCGCTCTTTAATTATTTTAGCTCATATTTCACACAATACTTATTTTCTTTATGCAAAATAAACTGTGATACATGGCATAACTGTTAGAACTTACTGTTCATTTATATTACCAGCTATGTATTATTTTTCTTACAAATTAAACCTAGATTTAAGGGACCACCTTTGTGTGTTGCATACATGGCCTTGACACGTTGTACCACGAAGTTGTGTGTCGCATGTAGAACACGGAAGTGCGTGATTGGCTGGCCACCAGTACGTATAAGCCGTGCGATAGGAATAACCGCTAATGGAGATTGCATGCTAGTTTGACTTAGCGGTTATAGCGGTTTGTGTTGTGGATACAACATAGTAGGCATTGGTGTCACGACCCGTACCCTAGAGTAAGGGCACGAGAGCGTAACAATGCCCAGCCAACGCCGTAGTGTCGGCGGTAGAACGCTGTCCTAGGTCTCATGCATCTAACAGTATAAGACTAAGCAGTTTATACTCCCCGAATGGGGGTGACATAGCAGATACAGTCTCAATCACATCTAAGGTAGAGCATAATAAAGATAGATAAAACATAAAATCCAAAAGAGATACAGGAGATAGAAGTCTAAGTGTCTAAGATACATAAACCCAGAAATACATCTCAAAACTCAATACAGTAATCCACAAAGTAAATACAACTCCAGACAAAATGAAATAACTATCTAAACAACCTCTACTGTGTCTCCTCTATGCTAGCAGGCAATCCCAGGCCATCTGTAAAATTTATCAACAGGTCCAGTCAGGACAGAAGCGAGCACAATACATCTCATGCAGTTCATATCATGTCAGGAAATATAAAGCAGGTAATAGAATAAGATACATGAAATGCTGTAAGAAGATGTACATGAAAACAGGAGAGATATTTGATAACTGGAAATATATACATGATAAGTAAGAACTGTAAGTGACTAGTGATTTAGAGTACGAGATGGCATGTAATTGGCTTAGGTTGTACATGATGAACATGAAAAGTAACAGAGTGTACATGATGGGTAAATCACATGACCATTTATACTCACCCCTACCCACAATCAATACACAAGGATCTATTCAAGTTATGTTACGGACATGATGTTTTGGTTATACAAGAAACACATGAGGAAACATGAGCGTACATGAAAGAACATGAGAGTACATGAACGTACATGAAAGAATATGAGAGAACATGAGTGTACATGAATAACGCAGAAGCAAGGAATACATGATGTACATGAAACACATGTCATAAAGTATCCGATGCGCCCGCTAAGAGGGGTAACATCCCAAGAAGAGATCCGTATAGTACCAATCCGTGATGATAACGTGACAGCATCAAGTAAAAGTAATCTAGAGAGAGAATATAATTCGTGACAAGTATGAAACGATCAGAGAATGTACTCGCCTGATATCTGAATGTCCAAGGTAAAGATACTGCCCGAGGAGAGGTGTCTGGCTCCTAATTAGAACAGCATAATTCACAACATGTCCAGAAGGGTAATATAAAGCACTACAATGCATTCTACATGAATCTAGGTCAAACTAGGCCAAAGTCAACCCTTGGTCAACTCTGGTCAACTACACTAGTCAAACTGGGTCAAACTAGGTCATGTCCTAACCCAGCAAGTCTTACTAGGCCTAACCAAGACTATCCTAGCAAGCACACATCAATACAAGGCTATACAAGCCAACATACACCCAACTCTATATAGCATGCAATTATTCAATACTCAAATAGGCAAGAATTCACATTGGATATACACTAGGTAATCTATTACTTTAAACTATATACGTCTACACATATATACATATGCATATATTGGTATTCAACATTAGGTCTATAATCATGGCATTTCAAATGGTTATATAAACTTATATTTTACAACACAATATGCTAACATATATATATATAACATACATACATAGCTAAGTTAACTGTATTCATAAATACTTATTTAAGAGGCTATGTGTGTGTTTGTGAACATGGCAAAGGGGCAAGTGAGGGTTAAATGGGCATACATAGTGTATACATATCAAAGAGTGTCAAAGTATAAATGAACAATGTGTCAAGTGTGATAGTATCAACATAGTGTAAGGGAGTACATGAGGTAATATAGGATTTGTGTTAACATAGAATATTATATCTCATTAACTTGTATATTGCATACATTATATCTATTATTATATTATATCATGCTTGCATTCATTCATCATTCATTTATTCTCTTGCACTACTATATGCACCATACATTACATACTATGGAACCTACATATTCATTACAAGCCATACTTATACATGCTTACATTAGATAGGATACTTACACCTCATACATCATTTATTTAAACATTTACTCATGCTTGCATTCTCTATTTAATTACATAATATATATACATTAACATGGTTAAAATCAAATAGAATATTATATTACACACAAGGGTGCACAAAATGCATATGCCGAATAGTAACTCCTACTAATAATCAATACTGTACCATCTCAGCGTGAATTAAAATCTAGGATTAAAGTATGTTATAGATCTATGTGTTAGCTTTCCGAAACTTCAAACGGATCACGTTTTTGTTTCCGGAAACTCCCGGAATCGCGAAAACACCGAGAACGCGTTTGTCTTTCGTACAGCTGACACTTAAATAATTCTCCAGAACGTTACATAAAGAATTAGGCCTATTAATATTTCTTTTTGGAAAGCTAACTTCAATACGCTTCTTATAAAAAAAATGGAAGATTAAACCGAGCTTTGAGCTAGAAGTTATGACATTTCTAAGTTAGGACTGAAATTAAAAACGTGGATAAAAATCATGACGGATTTGGGTAGTTTGAGACAAAAGAACACAAGTATATAACATAATATATCAAGAACTCACTCTCTACACTAATATATATATATGAGACACTATAGAACACATCTCCAATACAAAAATATGAGATTAAACATGTAATAATTCATTCATACATAACAACAACACATAGTGTGTCCAAATTTGGGGTTTTCCCACATGGACACAACCACAACACAATAGACACTCCTATGACCTCCAAATGGACACGAAATGGACACAAATGGAGATACAACCATGGGGGTCATTCCTATGGGTTCAAAATAGACCTATATGCATGAGGAAATAAAAAGGAGAAGGGATTTATACCTCCCGGTAGATCGAATCGAAGAAAAGCCTTTCCGGAGCGACACAGACACGTAGAGATTCCAAAAGGACACGAACGAGCTCCGAATCCTCCCAAAATTGGGTAGCTTCTTCCTTGGCTAGAATGGAGAAGGAAAGAAGAAGATTTGGTGGCGAAATGGAAGGATTTGGTGGAGAAATTTCTAGGGATTGCTCTCTAGGAATTTGGGGAAGAACAAGAGAGAGAGAGTGTGGATAAGAATAATGAAATGAACTTGAGCCTATCCTCTCCCAAAGTGGCTGGCCATATGGGACTATTTGTCCTATTATGGTAAGGTCCAAAATGCCCCCACTAACCTATTCTATGAGTATTAAGAAAGGGCTAATTGGTTGGGGCTAAATTAGTCATTCTAAAGTCTCTAATCACACTAACCTTTTCCATAATAATTAGTCTAACCTCTAACTAAAATATTTCTATCATGTGGACTAAAATTAATATCATGTGGGCCATGCCTAACTAGTGTGTGGGTCCCACTAGAGTCAAACTACCCCCGGGTCCCCGTTTCATGTCGGATTGAGTTGAAATTCGAATCCGACTCAAATAACCCCAAAATAATATCATAAATAATAAAATAAATTTCAACCCCAAAATAATATCATAAATAATAAAATAAATTTTAAAAATATTCAAAAATGTAAAATGTCAAAAATATCCATGTTTCTGAAAACTGGGGGTGACAAATCTATCCACCTTAAAAAAAATTTGTCCTCGAAATTAAAACAAAGCAATCACAGGAAACACATGCAGAAAACAATCTCATTCAAATACTTTTCAAAAAAAAATCAGCAATAAAAAAAATCTCTTTGAGGCACATCAAACATTTATAAATAAAAACTGATACGTGTCCGATAAGGACACAAAACCATCACAAAATCACACCTATCAAAGGTCAAAATCAACAATCACCAACGCAATAAATATCAAAATAATTCAAAGAGGTCAAATGCAAAATATCCTTAGGCCAGAAATGACATTAAAATATTCTAGTCACATGGTTAGGCTCTAGGTCAAACAGTCTCTAGGGTATCACTAGCAAAACATCAAAATCACAAGTCATAATTTTAAATAGTTTTAAAATAATTTAAAAATTACCAAAAATTATATCATGATTTAAATGTCAAATCAATAAATGATTAAAATTACAGAATTTCAAAATTACCCTCATTTTAGAGAACTGGGTGTTACAAGTCTACCCACCTTAGAAAAATTTTATCCTCAATATTAAAATGTTCGTACTCCTTCTAGGTCAAACCCCCCACAATCAAAGTCTCAGAACTTAAACAATCATACGATTTAAAAGGATGACATACAGGGTCATGGCATACGGTGGTAGTGAAAGTCTCATCTAGGTATACTAGTCATGCTAAACCAAAACGGTCATATGGTATCAAAAAACACAAGCAATCTAGGGTACTAAACTAGAAAAGATACAGAAATAACAATCATCAAGACTGTAAGGCAGTCTACCATCCTATATGAAAACTGGTACTTATCAAAATAAAATAAAGTTAACTACCATTTATCTAATAAGGGGTACTATTCAAGAAAATCAAAATCAAAAGTTAAAGAATGAAAGCCAATTGCATGGAAATCCAATCACAATATATTTATATATATAGCGTTAGAGAGGAAAAAGCTAGCATTATGTACAAGTTATGTAGTTCGTGTGTGTATAGGTGTATGTGGACATGTTCATATGGTTAGATAATAGGCGTGTGTGTATGTGAAATATACATAAAAGTGCATAGGAGGATTATGGATTTCAAACAATAACTATCAAGTTACACTAATCATGGCATATTGGTTAAATAATCTACAATACACAACTCATTTGCTCATAACATGCATGGCTAACCATGTACATATGTATATATAAAGAGGTAGAGATTTAGTTATGTATGTATATACATTATAACATGTATACAGAACTATATATATATATATATATATATATATATATATATATATATATATATATATATATATATATATATATCTATATAACTATACGAACATAACATAGAGATGAGGGATTAGGTTTTCATGGCAGTGGTGAACATTGGTGTAGAGTGTCAAATGTACATGGGTTAAAACTTGAAGTGAAGGGTTCAATCATTTAGTTTAGCTCAACATTGCATATTAGATCTGAAATTGAACTACACATTTGAAAGCAATGTAAAAATGTTAACATGTATTCAGTTTTCAAAATTTGGAGAAATTCGAACATCAAAACCAACTCAAGGTTTATCACAACAACAACCTAACATGTAAGAGTATGAAACCTAACATTATATCCTTACATACAACAAGGTATACGGCTCAAAATATTACAATTTTAAAACTGTAAATTGAATTAAACACTTAGAATTCAGGCTTAAAGGGTTAATATGTACACAATCTCAGGTTGACAAATTTAACACAAAACTCAACCAACTTTCTTTAAGACTTGAAATCCTACATGTAACATACATGTGCAGTAATATAAATAAAACTATTATCATGAAATTTTATATTTAAATTACGAGTTAAGCTAGGAAAAGCAGAGAATCGAAAATATTGGGGTTTTAAAAATTTAAACATTAACGACATATTAATATGTATTCAGATAGGTGGAAATCAAGTGTAGCATGCATAAGTGTCAGGAAAGTGTCCACTATATATATTCATATATATTCTCATGTCCCAATATAAAATTTTAATTCTACGTTAAGACCAACAATTAGATTCCTACCAAGGTTGCAAGCAGGTGATTGACATAATCAAGTCAGTATTATTATTATTATTTAATACAAGAATAATAGCAAGAAAGAAATAACGATAAAATCTGTTTTTGCTTATCTGTTTAAAAGAAAAACCCATTTTGAAACCCAGAGCTAAATTTTCAAATCCAAGATAAAGTCTAGCAAATTCATCGATTCATTGTATTAAGAAGAATTTCATCATAAGAAGTTACACAAAGTTTATAAAAACAGCTCAAGCTACTCCTAAGTTAAATAAATGAGAAACAAAACAAAACAAACAAATAACAATTCTCTCATTCTTTTTTTTTGAATGACTGAAACAAAAGTAGAGAAAACATGTTCAAAAATATTTAAGGTACAATCTGATAATCATATGCGTCTTCTTGAAATTATGTTGTCAGAATTCTGCCACGCCAATAAGCATAGCTGCAATAAACGATAGAGTCCATAATAAGGCATACACCCAATAATCATGTTATCTAGAATTCTTACCACGCCACCCGGTATGGCTGCAAGAAAATCTAGATTTCATAACTAAGATAAGTATAGCTATATCAGGCTCTACGTCCTTGTCATGCTAGCAAATATGACTGCGATAACTTCTAAATTTCATAATAAAGTAGACTTTTACCTTTCTCACTGTCCTTATCAAGTATGTTATCAGGTTATACCTTAATTCCAAAAAAATGTACATATACATATAAATACAAACTCAAATTCAACAACTAACATCGAGATTCAAAATTCAACAATAATCCATCAAAATCATAAAAATACAGACTCAAATTCAACCACTATCATCAAGATTCAAAATTCAACAATAACCCATCAAAAATCATAAAAATACAGACTCAAATTCAACCACTAACATCAAGATTCAAAATTTAACAATAATCCATCAAAATCAAGTTCAATAACAGGAAGTAAAGGTAAATCAAATGAGGGAAAAACAGATTTCAAATCGAAGTTAAAATAAGATTCTCAAGGGTCGTCCCAGGAATCTCTCAAGGGATCTTAACCGTGATTGAGTACCTTCAAAATATATCCTATTTCTACTGCAGGCTGTAGTGGTACTCTAGTTCGAATACCACTACATAAACTTGACTTGCATGGGCCACCACTAAAAACGTGTCACGACCCGCACCCACCGTGAGGGTACGAGTACGTAACAACGCCCAGCCTAAGCCGCAGTGTCGGCGGTAGAACGTTGTTCTAGGTCATGAACTATAACTAGCATAATATGAATACTTTCCATAAGGAGGCTAACACAGAGGTACAACTCAATCAAAATCTAAGGTAGAATGATAAAGGTAGATAAACATAAAATCCAAAAGAGATACAGGAGATAGAAGTCTAAGTGTCTAAGATACATAATCCCAGAAATACATCTCAAAACTCAAATACAGTAATTCTACAAAGTAAATACAACTTTCGACAAAATAAAATAACTGTCTAAACAACCTCTACTGTGTCTCCTCTAGGCTAGCAGGCAATCCCAGGCCATCTGTAAAATTTATCAACAGGTCCAGTCAGGACAGGAGCGAGCACAATACATCTCATGCAGTTCATATCATGTCAAGAAATATAAAGCAGGCAATAGAATAAGATACATGAAACGCTGTAAGAAGATGTACATAAAAACAGAAGAGATATTTGATAACTGGAAATATATATACATGATAAGTAAGAACTGTAAGTGACTAGTGATTTAGAGTACGAGATGGCATGTAATTGGCTTAGGTTGTACAAGATGAACATGAAAAGTAACAGAGTGTACATGATAGGTAAAATCACATGACCATTTATACTCACCCCTACCCACAATCAATACACAATGATCTATTCAAGTTACGTTACGGACATGATGTTTTGGTTATACAAGAAACACATGAGGAAACATGAGCGTACATGAAAGAATATGAGAGTACATGAACGTACATGTAAGAACATGAGAGAACATAAGTGTACATGAATAACGCAGAAGCAAGGAATACATGATGTATATGAAACACATATCATAAAGTATCCGATACGCCCGCTAAGGGGGTAACATCCCAAGAAGAGATCTGTATAGTACCAATCCGTGATGATAACGTGACAGTATCAAGTAAAAGTAATCTAGAGCGAGAATATAATTCGTGATAAGTATGAAACGATCAGAGAATGTACTCACCTGATATCTGAATGTCCAAGGTAAAGATACTGTCCGAGGAGAGGTGTCTGGCTCCTTATTAGAACAGCACAAGTCACAACATGTCCAGAAGGGTAATATAAAGCACTACAATGCATTCTACATGAATCTAGGTCAAACTAGGCCAAAGTCAACCCTTGGTCAACTCTGGTCAACTACACTAGTCAAACTAGGTCATATCCTAACCCAACAAGTCTTACTAGGCCTAACCAAGACTATCCTAGCAAGCACACATCAATACAAGGCTATACAAGCCAACATACACCCAACTCTATATAGCATACAATTATTCAATACTCAAATAGGCAAGAATTCACATTGGATATACACTAGGTAATCTATTACTTTAAACTATATATGTCTACACATATATATACATGCATATATTGGTATTCAATATTAGGTCTATACTCATGGTATTTCAAATGGTTATATAAACTTATATATTACAACACAATATGCTAACTTATATATAATATACATACATAGCTAAGTTAACTTTATTCATAAATACTTATTTAAGTGGCTATGTGTGTGTATGTGAACATAGCAAAGGGGCAAGTGAGGGTTAAATGGGCATACATAGTATATACATATCAAAGAGTGTCAAAGTGTAAGTGAACAAAGTGTCAAGTGTGATAGTGTCTGCATAGTATAAGGGGTACATGAGGTAATATAGGATTTGTGTTAACATAGAATATTATATCTCATTAACTTGTATATTGTATACATTACATCTATTATTATATTACATTCATGCTTGCATTCATTTATCATTTATTTATTCTCTTGCACTACTATATGCACCATACATTACATACTATGGAACCTACATATTCATTACAAACCATACTTATATATGCTTACATTAGATAGGATACTTACACCTCATACATCATTTATTTAAACATTTACTCATGCTTGCATTCTCTATTTAATTACAAAATGTATATACATTAACATGGTTAAAATCAAATAGAACATTATATTACACACAAGGGTGCACAAAATGTATATGCTGAATAGTAACTCCTACTAATAATCAATACTGTACCATCTCAGTATGAATTAAAATCTTGGATTAAAGTATGTTATACATCTATGTGTTAGCTTTCCGAAACTTCAAACGGATCGCGTTTTCGTTTCCGAAAACTCCCAAAATCGCGAAAACACCGAGAACGCGTTTGTCTTTCGTACAGATGACACTCAAATAATTCTCTAGAAAGTTACATAAAGAATTAGGCCTATTAATATATGTTTTTAGAAAGCTAACTTCAATACGCTTCTTTTAAAAAAAATGGGAGATTAAACCGAGCTTTTAGCTAGAAGTTATGATATTTCTAAGTTAGGACTGAAATTAAAAACGTGGATAAAAATCATGACGGATTTGGGTAGTTTGAGACAAAAGAACACAAGTATATAACATAATATATTAAGAACTCACTCTCTACACTAATATATATATATATGAGACACTATAGAACACATCTCCAATACAAAAATATGAGGTTAAACATGTAATAATTTATTCATACATAACAACAACACATAGTGTGTCCAAATTTGGAGTTTTCCCACATGGACACAACCACAACACAAAGGACACTCCTATGACCTCCAAATGGACACGAAATGGACACAAATGGAGATACAACCATGGGGGTCATTCCTATGGGTTCAAAATAGACCTATATGCATGAGGAAATAAAAAGGAGAAGGGATTTATACCTCCCGGTAGATCGAATCGAAGAAAAGCCTTCCCGGAGCGACACCGACACATAGAGATTCCAAAAGGACACGAACGAGCTCCGAATCCTCCCAAACTTGGGTAGCTTCCTCCTTGGCTAGAATGGAGAAGGAAAGAAGAAGATTTGGTGGCGAAATGGAAGGATTTGGTGGAGAAATTGCTAGGGATTGCTCTCTAGGAATTTGGGGAAGAACAAGAGAGAGAGTGTGGATGAGAATAATGAAATGAACTTGAGCCTATCCTCTCCCAAAGTGGCTGGCCATATGGGGCTATTTGTCCTATTATGGTAAGGTCCAAAATGCCCCTACTAACCTATTCTATGAGTATTAGGAAAGGGCTAATTGGTTGGGGCTAAATTAGTCATTCTAAAGTCTCTAATCACACTAACCTTATCCATAATAATTAGTCTAACCTCTAACTAAAATATTTCTATCATGTGGACTAAAATTAATATCATGTGGGCCATGCCTAACTAGTGTGTGGGTCCCACTAGAGTCAAACTACCCCCGGGTCCCCGTTTCAAGTCAGATTGAGTTAAAATTCGAACCCGACTCAAATAACCCCAAAACAATATCATAAATAATAAAATAAAGTCTACCCAAGCTAGTACACACCAATACAAGGCTATACAAGCCAACATACACCCAACTCTATATAGCATGCAATTATTCAATACTCAAATAGACAAGAATTCACATTAGATATACACTAGGTAATCTATTACTTTAAGCTATATATGTCTACACATATATACACATGCATATATTGGTATTCAACATTAGGTCTATAATCATGGCATTTCAAATATTTATATAAACTTATATATTACAACACAATATGCTAACATATATATAATATACATACATAGCTAAGTTAACTATATTCATAAATACTTATTTAAGAGGCTATGTGTGTGTATATGAACATGGCGAAAGGACAAGTGAGGGTTAAATGAGCATACATAGTGTATACATATCAAAGAGTGTCAAAGTATAAGTGAACAATGTGTCAAGTGTGATGGTATCAACATAGTGTAAGGGGGTACATGAGGTAATATAGGATTTGTGTTAACATAGAACATTATATCTCATTAACTTGTATATTGCATACATTACATCTATTATTACATTACATTCATGCTTGCATTCATTCATCATTCATTTATTCTCTTGCACCACTATATGCACCATACATTACATACTATGGAACCTACATATTCATTACAAGCCATACTGATACATACTTACATTAGATAGGATACTTATACCTCATACATCATTTATTTAAACATTTACTCATGCTTGCATTCTCTATTTAATTACATAATGTATATACATTAACATGGGTTAAAATTAAATAGAACATTATATTACACACAAGGGTGCACAAAATACATATGCCGAATAGTAACTCCTACTAATAATCAATAATGTACCATCACAGCATGAATTAAAATCTAGGATTAAAGTATGTTATAGATCTATGTGTTAGCTTTCCGAAACTTCAAACGGATCGTATTTTCGTTTCCGGAAACTCCCGGAATCGCGAAAATACCGAAAATGCGTTTGTCTTTCGTACAACTGACACTCAAATAATTCTCCAGAAAGTTACAAAAAGAATTAGGCTTATTAATACATGTTTTTGGAAAGCTAACTTCAATACGCTTCTTCTAAAAAAATGGAAGATTAAACCGAGCTTTGAGCTAGAAGTTATGATATTTCTAAGTTAGGGCTGAAATTAAAAACGTGGATAAAAATCATGACGGATTTGGGTAGTTTGAGACAAAAGAACACAAGTATATAACATAATATATTAAGAACTCACTCTCTACACTAATATATATATATGAGACACTATAGAACACATCTTCAATACAAAAATATGAGATTAAACATGTAATAATTCATTCATACATAACAACAACACATAGTGTGTCCAAATTTGGGATTTTCCCACATGGACACAACCATAATACAAAGGACACTCCTATGACCTCCAAATGGACACAAAATGGACACAAATGGAGATACAACCATGGGGGTCATTCCTATGGGTTCAAAATAGACCTATATGCATAAGGAAATAAAAAGGAGAAGGGATTTATACCTCCCGGTAGATCGAATCGAAGAAAAGCCTTTCCGGAGCGACACCGACACGTAGAGATTCCAAAAGGACACAAACGAGCTCCGAATCCTCCCAAACTTGGGTAGCTTCCTCCTTGTCTAGAATGGAGAAGGAAAGAAGAAGATTTGGTGGTGAAATGGAAGGATTTGGTGGAGAAATTGCTAGGGATTGCTCTCTAGGAATTTGGAGAAGAACAAGAGAGAGAGAGTGTGGATGAGAATAATGAAATGAACTTGAGCCTATCCTCTCCCAAAGTGGCTGGCCATATGGGACTATTTGTCCTATTATGGTAAGGTCCAAAATGCCTCCACTAACCTATTTTATGAGTATTAGGAAAGGGCTAATTGGTTGGGGCTAAATTAGTCATTCTAAAGTGTCTAATCACACTAACCTTATCCATAATAATTAGTCTAACCCCTAACTAAAATTAATATCATGTAGACTTAAATTAATATCATGTGTGCCATGCCTAACTAGTGTGTGGGTCCCACTAGAGTCAAACTGCCCCCCCGGGTCCCCGTTTCAAGTCGGATTGAGTTGAAATTCGAACCCGACTCAAATAACCCCAAAACAATATCATAAATAATAAAATAAATTTCAACCCCAAAATAATATCATAAATAATAAAATAAATTTTAAAAATATTCAAAAATATAAAATGACAAAAATACCTCTATTTTTGAAAACTGGGGTGACAATTGGGCGGGGAGGACAATTCCTTAGCGTATGGGCTTCGATGCACTTTCCCTTGTGACCCGGATTCTCCACTGGAGATACGGAGTTGCTGACCCATGATTACTGACGGCCACTGGCGATTCTGTGGAACATTATGCTCTTATTGATTGGACCTCTAGTGCCCCAAGGGGGGACTATGCCGATCCTATTCAGCCAGAGCCCATGCGTAGGAAGGATTGTTCTTAACTACATTTTACTTAGAACGGTTAGGCACCTTTATCCGTTAGGTACGAGTACTTTTGGTTTGGGTACTTGTATCTGACCATGGCTTGGAACAATAACTTGTCGCGGATTAGTTCGTCACATCTTGTCCTTGTTTGGTTGTAGGTGCGACTTACTACTTCGATGAGAAGGTATTGAACCTTGTTGGGGTCCGGATACCATATTGGATTCGTAGCATGGAAAGATACGTCGTCGTGAATTAGTTTACTATCTTCTGTCCTTGTTTGGTTGGGGGGATGGTACGCTCGTTCAGTAGGTACGTATTGGACAATGTTATAATTCGATTGACTTATTTATTTGAGCAATATTTATTCAGTTTATATGGCATGATATTATGTTTCTTGTTACGTCTCTATGAGGACCTGGTTATCTCCCCAGGTGTGTGCTATTGTCTTTCACAGGTACTCTAGCTCTAGCCGTTATCATCGATATTTCTTCGAGGATGATTGCATTTGGATCGTCTTCGCTTCGCTCGCCACTCATTTCATTTTCTATGTAATTTTCCTTATTTTGTTGGTAGTGGATTTGTCTCCGCTCAACATATTGTATCAAGACAAATTCATTCTCATTATATGATATCTTTTATTCTGTGTGGATGAGATTAGTTATGGTTCTACCGCATTTTACAGCTTATGTATGAATACAGCTGGCATGTTTACGTTCCTAGTCCTACGTATTTTGGGACTGGGGCGTTACAATAATAAATTCAAATAAATCCTAAAATGGTCAAAATACCCTCTAGGCTAAAATGTACTAGTCAAACATCCAAATCACATGGCTAGGCTCTAAGGTTACACTAGTCAAACACCAAAATCATAAGTCATGATTTAAAATAGTTTTAAAAATGATTAAAAATCACCAAAAATTATATTATCATTTAAATATCATAATTAAATAAATTAAAATACAAAATTTCAAAATTATCCTCATTTTAGAAACTGGGTGTTACAGAACCTATGTCCTCGTCTGGCCGCCGCGAGCAGAAAGTTTCGACCACCTCCGCGCCCAAGAGCGTGCCGCCCGGCCTCCTTCGCCTCTTTTTCCTCCGTCCCGCAGCGCCGACGAGCGCCGCGTGGCTACCCCACGACCAGCCGCTCGAGATTGGATCGGCGCACGTCGATCTCTGCCGCCGACCCCTCCGAGCCGCCTCTACCCGATGCCACCTCGAGCAGGGAGCCGCCCAGCGTCATACGAGCTCTCTGCCTCACGGCCGCCGCCTCCGCGCTAGGTGCGCCCGACTTCGCCGCTGACGAGACACCGCCGCTTCTCTGCTCCAAACCGCCGGCCTCCACCGGCGACCAGATCCCCCACGGCCACCGTCATCATGGCTGCGCCATCGCCGCTCGACCGCCGATCGCAGTATGTCCCCTCTCTCACTCTTTCCCTTTCGCTCCTCTCCAACTCTCTCTCTCTCTCCCACGCATTTCTTTTTTCTTACTTCTTTAGGTTTTAGAGGAACAGCACTGATACTTTAAGTTTTTAGTATATTTATTATTATACTTATTATTATTATTATTATTATTATTATTATTATTATCATTATTATTATTATTACTATTAGAATTATTATTATTATTATTATTATTATTATTATTATTATTATTATTATTATATATTACAGATATCATTATTATATTTATTGTTTGCTGTATTATTATTACTATTAGTAGGTACCAACTTTAATATTATATTTTAAAACTATAATATTCACATATCTAGTTAGCTTTTTAATACTAAAATATAAGGTTATTTTTCACATGATGTTGTTTAGCCATAAATTATTTTCCTGGATTTTTATATTTTCTAAAAAAACATTAATTAAAATAAAATATATTTTGATTTATAAAATTTAAATTTTTTACCAAATTATATCTTGATCTCTAGACTTTTCAACTAATTATTGTACTAATAAAAATATAGTTTTACCTAGAAATCCTATTTTCACAAACTTGCCTAAAAACAATTTTTAAGTATTAGTCTAAATATATTTTGACTAAGAAGAAATCTAGTTTCTAATATTATACTTGCTATCTAAAATTAATGTATGTATCTACCCCCTCAAATTATCCTCAAATATCATCTCTGATCACAACGATCGTGCCTTTCTATTCCTTGGCAAATTCGGACCCTTGTACCACAAACATGGCTATTGGACCACAAGACTTGACGGATCATCGCACACCACCAGGCGACACACCAGGCAACATACCTTGCCATTGTACTATTTATATTCAGTCTGCATTTATTTATATATCACTGTTCATTATTTTCAGTTATTACAGTTCTTGATTTACTACATGCTCAGTGATTATTAGTTTACTTTGTTATTATCCTTTGGTTGCACAAGAACCTAGAGTTAAGGGACTACCGTCTGTAGTGTATCGCATATACCTTGACACAGTTGTACCACGAGGATGTGTGAGATGAGTAGCATGCAGAGGTTCTTGCGTGTGGGTTGATCCCCCATGCGCATGCGTTAGGGCTAACTGCTAATAGAGGCGTGTTAGAGAGACTTAGCAATTAGTAGAGGTACATGGTCGTGGATACGACTTGACAGGTACATTGGGTGGGGATAACAATACCTGACGTATGGGCTTCTTTGCACTTCCCTGCTTACCTGTGCGCTTCGTCGGAAATGCAGGCTCCAGGTGCCCTCTGATGTTTTCCAGAGCGTTATGGACGTAGTCCCTTGCACATGATGCCCTTCTGACGATCTTCAGACGTTACAGACGTAGTTTCCTGGTGCCCAATATAGGGACTATGCCGATCCCGTTTACAGCCATGGCTCATGCGTCGAAGGATTATTTCTCAACTGTATGATCACTTTAGTATGGTTAGATTACCTTATTATAGTCTTGTCACTTACTTTTGTTTGTGGCATATTTTGTATCTTTTTACGTCCCTCTGAGGACCTGGTTATCTTGCCAGGTGTGTGCTCTTGTCTTTCGTAGGTGTTCTAACCGTGGCTATGATCATCTCTATTTCTTCGAGAATGATTGCACTTTGATCGTCTTCGCTTCGTTCGCCAAAGTCTTTCTTTTATTATGTATTTCTTTTCATAGTTGGTAGTAGATTTGTCTCCGCCCAACTACATGTACCAATGACAATTCATAGTTGATTATATGATATTCTTTATTCTTTCATTTTGTGGATAAGATTAGTTAGTCTTGGTTTACTGCATTTACAGCTTATGTATAAATACGAGGATTCCATATATTGGAGCATACTTCGTATGTATACAGCTGGCATGGATATGTACCTAGTTCTAAGTATTTTGGGACTGGGGCGTTACATATTTTTGTGGTGGCCCATGCAGGTCGAGTTTGTCACTTCGTTTACGTAATTGTACCGATGTGAGCCTGCAATATAGGATTAGTGTCTAGGAATCTCATCCACAAGCTTGACCTCCTTCCTTGTTTCAAGTTTTAAACTCTCGTTACCATCCTTGATTTACATCCTGCTTGAACTCTTTCTACCGTAAATTCTTATCTTTCGTGCTTAGTGACAGTTAGGAAGATGACTACACTATTATATGCTCATAGGTCAAATACATGGCTAGGAAGATTACATTGACAATTAGTGTACATTGAGGTCTTGTTTGAGTTATAAAGACATTTTTCCTAAAAGTATGATTGAAGGATTAGTTAATTCCAAGTTGGGTAGTAGCATATTACCGCCTTCAAAGGATAGTTGAAATTTTATTTTTCTATTACGAGGTGGTATACACAAGAGGATAGCTAGATCGAGAAAACAAATTTATGTTTTATGATTTTTGGAAATTGCGAAATAGTTTATGATTTATTGGGATATAAAACCGATTTGAGAAACATCTTAAAATTGTGATACACGATTTACGGTTAAGTTCAAGTTTGGATATGTTAAAGTTTATCTTGAATTTATTAAAGTGTTTTAAATTATAAGTTATGATTTTATAAACGACTAGAGAATGTGAAGGGTTTATGATTTACGGTTTATTAGAGAGCTTGAGGTTTTAAATTGGTAAGTCGTACGATTTATAAATTATGAGTTGTTAAATTTTGAGATTTAAAATTTAAAGTAAAAGTTTGGTTTAATATATTTTGAAGGATATGAAATTGACTCTGAATTTTTTTTAAATTGTCTTATGATTATGAATTATAAATTCACTTTGATCTAGAAGTTTCAATTATGGATAATAAAAGTCTTGGTAAAAGGAATAAAATGAGTATGTAAATTGAATTGGGATATACTAAGAGTTATCTCAAGATCTTGAAGATTTTTCCAAGGTTATGATATTGTTTTGACTAGAGAATGTGGTACATTTGATAAGATAAAGACTATTTGAAATTGATTAAAAGATTTTGATTATGTCATAAAATTATTTAGATTTTTACGACTATAAGTTTTGGTTGTAAAGGTTTTTAGAAAATATGTTGACATATTGGAATAGGAATTCAATTTGATACAATTAGTACAGTTTTAATTGTGACAGGAGATTTTGAGTTGATTAAAATATTGAGTTTAAGTTTCGGATTGTTTTATAGATATGATAAGAGTTATCTCAAGAGTTATTAGAAATAATTTAAAATTTTAGTAGTTATGATCATTTTGGTAGATGATTTTGAGGAAAACTTCGAGGAACTCCCATGTCATAGAAATAGACCCTATAGGCATTAATTTTCCTATGAATTGCCACCTTCTCTGTGGCCATGATTGATATGATCAAGTGTAGTTAATCATCTAACCAACCATATAATTATATCTCAATCTTGACTTATCCGACCTTTCTTCATGACCCTCTAACCATTGCAATTTTGAAATATGAGTCGAACGTTCCTTGATTGTATTCATCTAGGAGACCATCTTCTCTCTAGAAGCTGCATCCATAAACTGTTTTACTAGATTCCTTAATTAATTTTACCTTATGCTTCTACTTGATCTTCTTAAAATGTATGCATTAATTATCACTTCATCAACTCCCACTTTTTATTTAAGATCTTTTTACGTGCCTTACCGTGACTTGGATATTTGGAGCACAACACTAGACTTTTTCTTCCAACAAATTGTATATGCAAGACCTAGACAAGCCCACTTTCATGTAGGTATATCACGTGCCACTAAAACTCGTATCCTTGCACTCTATTTTCTTGATATAACTTCTGGTCAAAAAGACTAAACTACAACCCTTACCATGATACCAAAATACTTTTTGCCTTCAATTAGGGTCCAACATTGACTCAAATCTTTCAACCGATACATGATTGTGTTCTACTTGATTCTTTAAATGCTTAACTTTGTGTCTTACCTATTGTCACATCATACCAATAGTTTAACTTTTGTAAGTTGGGTAGAGTACCTCACAACCTAACAAGACCTTGCCCTTGTGACCCATATGGATAAGCTTACTTAGATTGTAGAATTTGCAGGACTCAAATACATTTAACCAACCATGTTATAAATAAGGAAACACTAGAGCCACTGCATAGGCCCGAACTTCGGGCAAGACTCAATTTTAAAGGACTTAGACTATTTAATTTCCTTCATCATCTACTGCTTATATTTTGACTATCTTATGTTGCTATTATAGTCCAGATTTGCAAGCTTACTCTTTATCGAGCTTGTTCGTGACATATGTTTATTGTGGGCGCCCACTAATGCATTGTCTAATCAGAACCGACGTATTATGGTCTGATCAACCATAGTGCACTTGGTTCGCTTTTTCTATATTGTTCAACGTGGATGGAGACAAAGTTAAACTTGGCCCTAGAGTCTCACCCGCGACTGCCTTGGCAATTCTTTTTGGAACTTATTCATTCGTCTTTGACCCACTCATTCAAATTCGATAATGCCTTCTTCGAACTCCTTATTTTTGCCTTTCGCCTGTTTTAGAAAGACAAACACCCGTAATTGATATTCTCTTAGTTGTCCACTGTCTATTGCCAAGATAGTTAGCCAGTTACCAACCGATGTGACTGTAACCCCATCATGAGTTAATCGTCCTCCTCATGACACTAGATTTATTATCATGACTTACTAATCATTCTTGAGACTTAAGAATGATTCAAATCATTTCCTTAATCAAATCTAAACCCAAACGACCATATTTTCTCAAGGAACCATACCTCCCAAGTCCCTAAGTTATTCTCCTTGATCCACCCAATGCCTTATTATTTCTCGAATTGTGTTATCATGATTGTCTTAGCTAGCAACCCTCGTCCATTACCATATTCGTGAATTATTTTCCTATTTAACAAATTTATTTTAATACCGTTTCCTTGCCTCGCCAAATGAATTGTTCATACTTTCTTATCGTTAAACTCTTGTACCCTACCTATTCCTAAATTTCGAGGACGAAATTTTTGTAAGTTGGGTAGGATATAAATTTTCTAAATTTTTACTACGATTTTTATTTTATTTTTGTATTTATTTTGCGCTTCGTGTCTGCACGTCGCATACGAGTTCGCATTGTCGTATTTGCGAAGCGTGCGAGAATTACGTTTCGTATTTGCTCGACGAGTACGAATATGTGTGACGAGTGCGAATATGTGTGAGCGTAAATATTTGTTTTAAAAAATATTTTCTATTTTTATAATTTCAAAATATTATATATAATAATTATTTTAGCTATCGTACCAAAATTTCCAAGTTTATAATTTATTTATGAAAAGCCTTTCATTTATACAGTTATAATAATAAATAATATTCATATAAAATAGTATACTAGAAAAGTATATTTATGTAAATATTATTTGTGCATACATATATATTTCATAATTATTTATTAGTTATTTTAAATAATAATGTAATTTTCAAAATTATTATTATTAGTATTTTAAAAAATATATTTTTAAATTATTGTGGCAATTTAAATCTCGATTTGATTTTATGGATTGATTTAAAATTTGAAATTTGATTTATCTTGTTTGATTTTTAAACTAAAAGATAGAATGTAATTATATTTACATTGGTTTAGATTTGGATTTGAAATTTTTGAATGGATTTGATTTAATAATTGAATTATCTAATTGGGTTTAAATTAATTCTAATCGTTATCCAACTAAAAATTTCTACCTCCTATATAAGGAGAGGTACTCATCCATATATTTCTACCATTCACCCATAAATTTTTCATCCACAACCAAATCGTGCATCATGTCGGTGTCCTCCTGTCTCATCCACTATATTCTTATTGTACAAATACATTGTTCCTCCGTAGCCGACAACCCTGGACACAATCCATCTCCACCCTCGTCGTTTCCTATCCACCGCTGCCGCCAGCAGCATCCCCGTCGACTACCACCGGACATCTATTCGGTATCAATTCTACTGCCATCACCTCCTCCCTTGTCAATCACCCCAACCCTCGATTTTCCATCTCCGACTAAGCCCCCTCCTTTTTCGACACACTTCGCCACCACGGTCACCAAAACCATAACCCCGTCTTCCCCAAAAACTCGACCACCTACTTCCGACCAACTGCTAGAAACCCTCATCCACCACCACCAGTATCAGGCCAACACCACCATTAGTAGCACCCTCACCGTCCCCCGCTCCGACAGCACCCCCACACCACCATCACCGCTCACACCACCATCCCAACTCGGACCGCCACCTATACCCAATCCCGAAAAATCAGCATCCCGTCTCTTCAAAAGACATCCCCGTCACTGCTACCATTTTCTGACCACCCCGGTCGAACTTCTCTGGTGCACCAATCGCACAGCAACACCCACCAGAAAAGAGGGAAGAATAGAAAACCCCAAACTACCCCTTACTTGTCGGCGAACCTGTGTCCTTGCCTGGCCGCCGCGAGCAGAAAGTTCTGACCCCCTCCGCGCCCGAGAGCGTGCCGCCCGGCCTCCTCCGCCTCTTTTTCCTCCGTCCCGCAGACCGACGAGCGCCGCGTGGCTACCCCATGGCCAGCTGCTCGATATTGGATCGGCGCACGTCGATCTCTGCCACCGACCCCACCGAGTCGCCTCCACCTGACGCCACCTCGAGCCAGGCGTCGCCCCGCGTCGTACGAGCTCTCCGCCTCACGGCCGCCGCCTCCGCGCTAGGGGCACCCGACTCCGCCGCTGATGAGACACCGTCGCTACTCTGCTCCAAACCCCCCGCACCTCCACCGACGACCAGATCCCCCACGGTCGCCGTCATCACGGCTGCGCCACCGCCGCTCGACCGCCGATCGCAGTAAGTCCCCTCTCCCACTCTTTCCCTTTCGCTCCTCTCCTACTCTCTCTCTCTCCCCCACGCATTTCTTTTTTCTTACTTCTTTAGGTTTTAGAGGAACAGCACTGCTGCTTTAAGTTTTTAGTATATTTATTATTATACTTATTATTATTATTATCATTTTTATTATTACTATTATTGTTGTTAGAATTATTATTATATATTACTAATATTATTATTATATTTATTTTTTGCTGTATTATTATTACTATTAGTAGGTACCAACTTTAATATTATATTTTAAAACTATAATATTCACATATCTAGTTAGCTTTTAAATACTAAATTATAAGATTATTTTTTACATGATGTTGTTTAGCCATAAATTATTTTCCTGGATTTTTATATTTTCTAAAAAAATTATTAATTAAAATAAAATATATTTTGATTTATAAAAATTAAATTTGTTACCAAATTATATCTTGATCTCTAGACTTTTCAACTAATTATTGTACTAATAAAAATATAGTTTTACATAGAAATCCTATTTTCACAAACTTGCCT
Source organism: Iris pallida (assembly GCA_029216955.1). Taxonomy (NCBI): domain Eukaryota; kingdom Viridiplantae; phylum Streptophyta; class Magnoliopsida; order Asparagales; family Iridaceae; genus Iris; species Iris pallida. The sequence continues at coordinate 3,601,086 of JANAVB010039816.1, read as the reverse complement.
AAAAACAATTTTTAAGTATTAGTCTAAATATATTTTGACTCGGAAGAAATCTAGTTTCTAATATTATACTTGCTATCTAAAATTAATGTATGTATCTACCCCCTCAAATTCTTCTCAAATATTATCTCTGATCACAACTGACCGCGCCTTTCTATTCCTCGGCAAATTCGGACCCTTGCACCATAAACATGGCTATTGGACCACAAGACTTGACGGATCATCGTACACCACCAGGCGACACACCAGGCAAGATACCTTGCCATTATACTGTTTATATTCAGTCTGTATTTATTTATATATCATTGTTCATTATTTCCAGTTATTACAGTTCTTGATTTACTACATGCTCAGTGATTATTAGTTTACTTGGTTACTATCCTTTGGTTGCACATGAACCTAGAGTTAAGGGACTACCGTCTGTAGTGTATCGCATATACCTTGACACAGTTGTATCACGAGGATGTGTGAGATGAGTAGCATGCAGAGGTTCTTGCGTGTGGGTTGATCCCCCATGCGCATGCGTTAGGGCTAACTGCTAATAGAGGCGTGTTAGAGAGACTTAGCAGTTAGTAGAGGTACATGGTCGTGGATGCGACTTAACAAGTACATTGGGTGGGGAGAACAATACCTGACGTATGGGCTTCTTTGTACTTCTCTGCTTACTTGTGCGCTCCGTCGGAGACGCAAACTCCAGGTACCCTCTGACGTTTTTTAGAGCGTTATGGACGTAGCCCCTTGCACATGATGCCCTCTGACGATCTTCGGACGTCGTAGGCCCCTGGTGCCCTATATGGGGACTATGCCGATCCCATTTACAGCCAGGGCTCATGCGTCGAAGGATTGTTTCTCAACTGCATGATCACTTTAGTACGGTTAGATTACCTTATTATAGTATTGTCACTTACTTTTGTTTGTGGCATATTTTATATTCAGTATTTATATGGCATATTTATTGTATCTTGTTACATTCCTCTGAGGACCTGGTTATCTCGTCAGGTGTGTGCTCTTGTCTTTCGCAGGTGTTCTAGCCGTGGCCATGATCATCTCTATTTCTTCGAGAATGATTGTACTTTGATCATCTTTGCTTCGCTCACCAAACTCTTTCTTTTATTATGTATTTTTTTTCACAGTTGGTAGTAGATTTGTCTCCGCCCAACTACATGTACCAATGATAATTCATAGTTGATTATATAATATTTTTTATTCTTTTATTTTGTGGATAAGATTAGTTAGTCTTGGTTTACTGTATTTACAGCTTATGTATACATACGAGGATTCCATATATTGGAGCATACTTCGTATGTATACAGTTGGCATGGATATGCACCTAGTTCTAAGTATTTTGGGACTGGGGCGTTACATACACTGCAATATCTGCAGAAAGCATGGGCATCGTCCGGACGATTGTTTCTACAGAACATGTTACGGTTGTGGCGAGAAGGGCCATTCAAAGCTGCAATATCCGAGAAATATTTCGAATCAACACAACCCACTAAGGAACGTTCTGAATCAATATAAAGTGCCTACACTACATGGCACAAATACGGTGCCCGTGAACTCGCAGAATCAATGCCATGGAGCTCAAGGCCGAGTTTATACATTAACTCGGGATGAGGCATTCACATCCGATACTGTTGTAACAGGTATATTACTTACAAAAATATACTTGCTCGAGTACTATTTGATTCGAGTGTGACGTATTGTTTTATATCTGCTGATTTCGCGAAAGAAAATAAAATAACCATGCAATCACTAGATATGGACATTAGCGTTAGCACTCCGTCGGTAGTCGATATGCCTGCGAACTTTATTTGTAGGAATGGCCACATTTACATCGGAAGAAGAAACCTACCCTTGGAAGCCGTCGTACTAGACCTCATAGAGTACGACATAATCGTGGGCATGGATTGGTTAGGTGCTTGTCATGCAACAATCGAGTGCACGGAGAAGTGAGTAGTGTTTCATGTTTCTAGCGAGACAGAGTTCTCATATTCGTGCGGTACGGTCTCGAAAATGACAATGATGGTATCGAAAATCTCGGCAAGGCATATGTTGCGTTCCGGCTGTACGGGATACTTGGCATCAATTTGAGACACGCGAAAGGATAATACAAACGCAATACAGACTGATGTTGTGGAAGATTTTCCCGACGTTTTCCCTGATGAGATGCCTGGGATGCCGTCGGATCGAGAAATAGAATTCAGCATCGACACCTTTTCGGATATATGGCCGATATCAAAGGTGCCTTACCGAATGTCTCCAGCAGAACTAAAGGAGCTAAAGGTGCAATTATAAGAGTTGCTAGACCACAGATTTATTTGCCCTAGCGTCTCTCCGTGGGGAGCTCCCATACTATTTGTGAAGAAGAAGGATGGATCGATGCGGTAATACATCGACTATCGGGAACTCAACAAGGCGACCGTGTAGAACAAGTATCCTTTGCCACGAATCGATGACTTGTTTGACCAACTGCAACGTGCGACAATATTTTCAAAAATTGATCTTCGTTCAGGCTATCATCAGTTGAAGATCAAGTCCAACGACGTATCAAAGTCTGCCTACTGCACTCAATATGGTCATTACGAATTCCTAGTCATGTCGTTCGATTTGACGAATACCCCAGCCGCTTTCATGGATGTGATGAACCGAGTCTTCTGACCCCAAATCGATAAATTTTTAGTCATGTTCATCGACGATATCCTTATCTACTCAAAGAATCGAGAAGAGCATGCAGAACACTTGAAGACGGTACTGCAGACTCTGCATAAAAACAAATTATATGCCAAGCAGAGTAAATACGAGTTCTGGATAAGTAGTGTGACATTCCTCGGATATGTGATCTCTGCCGAAGGTGTCGCGGTGGACCCAAAGAAGATTAAAGCGGTAGTAGATTAGAAACGACCTACCTCGGCTAGCGACATTCGGAGTTTTCTGGGCTTAGTGGGCTACTACCGAAGATTCGTACAGATCTTTTCAAAACTAGCATCGCCTCTGACTCGCCTCATCCAGAAGGGAGTAGTATTTGAATGGAGTGACGACTGTGAATCCAGCTTTCAAGAGTTGAAGCAACGGCTCATCTCAGCTCCAATCCTTGTACTTTCAGATGGTCCAGAAGGCTTTTAGATATTCAGTAACGCATCGGGAACTAGCCTCGGGTGCGTACTCATGTAGAGAGATAAAGTCATCTTCTACGCTTCACGGCAGTTGAAGCAGTAAGAGAAAAACTATCCGACGCACGACCTAGAATTGGCGGCGATCATGTTTGCATTAAAACTCTGACGGCACTACCTCTATAGTGTGGCTTGCAGAATCTACACAGATCATAAAAGCCTTAAATACTTGTTTACGCAACAAGAACTCAACCTACGACAGTGGCATTGGTTCAAACTCATAAAAGATTATGAGCTAACGATCGAGTATACGCCGGACAGGGGAAACGTTGTAGCCGACACGCTTAGCAGAATATTTATGGGATCACTGGCCATGAATAATGAGATACGGCGAGACCTTGAAGCGATGGGTATCGAACTCGGAATTGAGTATCGACACCTGCACCTAGCTCAGTTGAAGTTAGGATCGAGCCTGCTTAGCAAAATAAAGACCGCACAGAAGGACTATTCATTCCTGAAGAAGATGCGCGAGCTGATTTCAACATGAAGGGCGACTGACTTTGCGGAAGACGGAGACGGGACGATAAGACTAAAAGGAAGGCACTGCTTTCCTGAAACTGTCGAACTCAGAAAAAAATTCTGACGGAGGCACATTATGCGAAGTACTTGTTACATCGCGGAAGCACCAAGATGTACAAGGACTTACGCACAAACTTTTGGTGGCACGACATTTAGAAAGACGTGGCTACTTTCGTGTCGCAGTGTATGACGTGTTAGCAAGTGAAGGTGGAACACCAAAGGCCAGGCGGAGAGCTGCAGAACCTTGCCATTCCCGAGTGGAAGTAGGATAACATCTCAATGGATTTTATTATGGGATTTCTGAAGATGCTGCGGGAGAATGATGCGATTTGGGTCATTGTTGATAGATTGACCAAGTCGGCTTACTTCATCACAATTAAAGTAGGATGGAGCGTCGATCGGTTAGCACAAATCTATATCGACGAGATTGTTCGACTGTACGGGGTACCGGCCTCAATAATTTTGGACAGAGACGGGCGATTCCTATTGTATTTTTAGACTAGCCTACAAGTGGCGATGGGGACCAAACTAAATTTTAGTTCAGCGTACCACCCCAAACATATGGTCAAACGAAGAGGGTAAATCAAATCTTATAGGATATGTTGCGTCTGTGTGCAATCGATTTAAAGACTGGTTGGGATACGCATTTGCCGCTTACAGAGTTTGCGTATAACAACATTTATCAGTCGAGCATTCAGATGGCTCCATATGAAGCGCTCTACGGGAGGAAGTGTCATTCACCAATATGCTGGGACAAAGTTGGAGAACGACAAGTGCTTGGACCGAAACTGGTGGAGCAGGCCGTCGAAAAGGTCCGCTTGATTCGAGATAGACTCCGTATCGCGCAAAGTCGACAAAAGAGCTACGCATATCTTCGCCGACGAACGCTAGAATTCTTGGTCGGGGACCATGTGTTTCTGAAAGTAATGCCCATGCGTGGTGTGATGCGGTTCGACGTTAAAGACAAGTTGAGCCCGAGATTTATAGGCCCCTTCGAGATCATCGAGCGAGTTACAACGGTTGCTTATCGGATCGCACTAACTCCTGCCTTGGCTGATGTGCATGATGTTTTCCATGTCTCACAACTTTGAAAATACGTGCACGATCCAAGTTACGTGGTTAGCTTAGATCATTTAGAGCTACGTACTGACTTGTCTTACTCGGAGGAGCCTATTCAAATTTTGGACCGTAAGGAGAAGGTATTACGAAATCGGTCGATGTCCTTGGTCCGCGTGCTTTGGCAGAACCATTCAGTTGAAGAGTCGACGTGGGAAATAGAGACAGAGATGAAGGAGAAGTACCCTTCGTTGTTTGCCTAATTTAAGGTCAGACCCTTGTTCTTAAGTTTCGGGACAAAATTTTTCTTAGTGGGATACTATGTAGTACCCCGCTTCGATAGACGACGGACATCATAATATGCTTGCGCCGAGTCAGATCGGTCGGAAACTTAGATGGCCATCTGACTCGATCGCAGAGCTTGGTAAACGATAACACCTTGCGACATCGATCAAATCGATTTGGACGGATGTTACAAGGATCGATCCAACTAATGGAACAACTTCTGTTGGAATAAGTCCTAGATGCAGTGGGCTGCGTCTCGGCGAGTGAGCTCTGTATAAGAGTCTCTTCGACGGGACCGGACCGATGTATGGTTTTCTTAGAGCTTTTGCCGCTTGGTTTTGATGAAGTGCTTTCGCGTCATTTTCTGAATGCAATTTACAAATTTCGAAGCGAAGGAATAAAGAAAGAATCCTAATAAAGTGTTGGTACCATTGCAGGAGCTCACGTAACTAAAGCTTGAACATTACAAATCACTTCGACGGTCGGCACGATCAAAGAACTCGGTGGGTGATTTGGCCCTTTCTTTTCTACTCTGTCCCACAAACGAATTTCCTTTGCCTCGAATTTATTCAAATCGACGATGCCAAGTTAAATGCATGCCAATCCACTAAGGTCAAGAACTCGGGAAAAATGTATCGATTTAGAGTAATCTACTCTGAAAAATACAAGTTATCACATAAACGAGAAAGTTTAAGGTTCTAGTAAAAAGATAGACTATTTCACGTGCTGTAAAATAATATGAAACGTCGATCGTGGGTTAGGATCCCTCGGGCAATTTGGTGCCTACGGGACGCTAAATCGGGAGTACGGTTTTGGAAAAAATAAATCGTTGCATGAGTTGGGAGAAATGATAATGTCACTCAATACTGTCCACGCTATACAAATCTGTCCGTACATATTAAACAGTTCATGCATTAGAATGGTCATGGACAGCTTGTGCACAAGTTGAACTTTCCTCGATATGGTATCTGGGGCATCGGAACTGAATCGACCTAGGGGAAATAATCAAATTCGTGCTTCGACGCGAGGCATTGCGGGACCTACAGCAGGGCTTGCAACCCAAGCTAACAGGCACGTCGTAATGCCATATAAAAGTCCCTCGTGATGCATAGCATCAATGACCGCACATATGAGATAGTAGCATGCTCACCTATTGTCTTATGCAGGTAGTTTGTATTATCTCTATTTTATGCAGGGACGAGCACGGCTGTGGTAAGAAATGTGATAAATTGATATGTTCTTACTGTATGCTTTATTACTTCAAAGATGGCTATCGATATGAACTGAACTCATTTATTTCTAAATAGAAAGATAACTCTAAATCATGCCTACCTGAACAATCAGAGTCAGTTTAGACGAGTGGGTTCGTCTCGTCCACTTAGCAAGTGTGCTAATCCCCTGCCCCAATTCCCCAGGTGTGGCGGGAGCTATAAACTGAAGCTGAAGTATGGAGAGGTATTTTGAAGCTCTTCCTATCCTGAAGTATTTGAAGTCAATTCAATCGAAGGCTTATGTATAAAGGGTAAATGTATGGAACGACAAGTGTTAGTTCAGGCAGCTTGTCGAGTATGTTTCTTTTATTTTCAATCAATGTAGTCGCAACGGCATCCAATATAATTATGAATTGCACTTTATTGCAAGATGAAAAGCATATTTCTATCTTCCTATACTGTGTCTCAATTTGATGTGAATGGTGAAGTTTCAATTTGGCATTTCAATATAAAAATCAACGTAACATTCTTGCCTTGTACGAGTGCAATTCCAGACTCGTACGGCATCACGCCTTAGCGAGGACGATTGATTCGGCAAAATAACACCGGAGACGAACGGTTTGTCGACTCAGGGTGTGACAACACCGTGGCGTCGATAGGTTAACTTGGCATACGATAATACATTCTTACTTAGACATAAAGGAGTAAAAAGAAGAGTCAATCCTCCCACCTTAAGCCGATACGCCTTGTTGTTTGCCGAGCCGATGCGGCTTGATTTTATATCTTTATTGTACGACCAAATCTTCTAACTTAACCATTCAGACACTTCTCGTTTTATTGAACTACTCGATCGATTCCTGACCTACCGTGCCCAAGTCCCAGCCCGTTGCGAGGCGGTGATTTGGGTTTTGTGGACCCGTTGCGAATGAGGCAAAATATCGACCTCTAATATTTCAGCGTAAATGGATAGCCTGCACATAAAACCAACTAAAATCAGTACTTACATCGATTCGGACTTGCACCTTGGGTAGATTTGATTTCTTAGAATCTTTGAGCTGACTCAACGCACTTATCCTTCAGGGCAATGCGGCACTTCGCATCGATTCAACTCGATGCATACTTTGGGACAATGTAACTCTTTGCATCGACTTAGTTCGATGCTTTGCTCGGGACAACGAAACTCTCGTATCGATTCATATCGATACATTTCATTCGGTCAACGCGACTCGCTAAGTCAACGTCTCAGCGTAATGCACCGTACGGAGCGGGACATTACAGAATATACCACTCAAAACAAGTTTCGTCCTCGAACCAAAACCATCACTCCGACTAAGTATTTTATAGATCATTTCACGATCTCGTCCCACCAATGTTGTTCAGTTTCACACTATCTTACAAGCTTTTCATTAAAATTTCAAAGTCTTTCCTGTAGCTCGATTTGAATTTGTATACAACTCGATTTGGATCCGTACCTATATTCAAGGCATCCCAAAGATATATGTATTTCGACCAAGTCCAGTGGTAGCAAATTGGAACAAAACTAACAGGTAATTTCAATCCTATGCTTTCAAATCTCGTACTCCCTATCGGACTTATCTTTAGCAACTGTTCTCGAAATTTTATCGCATACGTATATTCGATACATACGTGATTCATTCAATAAAGTCACTGCACACGACGTGATTCAAAATTGAATTTCTCGTTTCATATGTCTCGTATGGACTATCAACTCTATGCGTTGCATCGAGTCGTCGTACATCCGATCGCAACGATCCTCCGTAACGCCTTGCATTTGAATCGCCACCCAACTATTTTCGAAGTTTGGCTACGCAACTTATCTCGATACAATTTCCTTTATTGACTTGTAAATGCATCAACATTTAGGACTACGCCCGCTAGGTTACTTACCTAGCCATCGTGCTTAAATTCTTTCGACGCAACTTTAAATTGACATTGTACAAAGCCAACAATATATTCAACACAACAATTTACATCGAGGCGACGATGCTCAAGGCAACAATCGCTTTGACACAGATGCATCTTACATTCGATTCCTAATAAGTAGGAATTCACTAGCCAAATTCCCAACTTATCTGTCACGCAATATCGACTTTAAGTTCGATTCACGCAAGCTCAATTGTAAGGTAAATCTGAATCTAACGACATAACTCGTAAGTCATTCCCATATCGTTCTCTTTTGTACATAGTACGATTCTTACAATCGCCTATCCAAATCACCAAGTCCGTTAGTGAATTTCTATTTCGATCGTCGACTAACATAACCATTCAAGCATTCATCCGACGAATACTCAAAATCTAGCTACGTCATTCTCAATCGAAAGCTGTTCCAACAATTTTTGATCGCCTAGACTTATGGTCAACATGCATCACAATATATTTGTTACCGATGTAATTTCATATACGATATCGTATAGGTCATCTTACGGTCTGCAACATTCAATTTGATTTGGCAGTCAAGTCTTCTAGGGTCAGCTGTCCCGAAGCTACGCTCGGTAATTGTGGATCATTAACGAAAGACAGTTTACTTTAAACCATGCTATATCTTATTTCGGAGCCAAATTACGTTCCGACGATTTCTATGCGACTACCCAATTTCGGACAAAACTATTTCTATTGACGCAACTGATACGCAAGTATCCTCCTTGTAAAGTCATGCACTACCATCGATGATTTTGCAATTTACAAAACATCTACTTGTATCGAGTTTGAGTCTATCTTATTTACGGTCGACACACGAGATGCTATACACATTGAACACTCGTCAATGACTTATAGTCTCGTCTTGATCAATTACAAAGTTTGTGATCAACTAGTTCGTTCATTCTCGTTGTTATTTACAAAATTTTGATAGTGCGAGGCCACTCCATTTTGTATTCTCACATCGTGCTTATGTTTTCTTACATATCGATCTTGATACGTCATATCAATATTGATAGCATAAGGGTCAACTTTGATTCTGTTTTAAACGTTGACAACTTGCATTGCATACGTCCAAGTTCTCCACAAACATTTATGTATGTCTCAAACCATTTCTCGATTCATTGCATTCTGTTATACTTTGATCGCATAACCGAGTTACCAATTATACACCATCGAACCCTTGATTTATACGATCACGCCCTCTAAGTTTTTGTGTGTTTCAGTCATACTCAAATGAGTTTCTTCGTAACGTAACCAACTATCTCTTAGGTACTATTTGCCCGCATCAACCAACTCTTTACCGTAGTCGCACATCGTACAATCCGGTTATAATTCTCCTCGTCCAATATTTCTATCGAGATCGCAAGTCGTGCGATTCGATTCGCCTCGCCCAATATTTCTATCGATATCGCAAGTCGTACGATTTGAATCGCCTCACCCAACATTTCTATCAAGATCGCAAGTCGTGCGACTCATTTGTAAGTTCGAGTTTTTTTTTTTCGTCGATCCAATTATTGCTTCAAGACATAATCGTTCCGCAAGTCTCGGTCGTCCGACCGACTTATAATTTTCATCAGACGTATCATTCAATAATACGAGTCTCGCCTTATCGTCCCAACCGATTTTCGAAGAATGCTTGAATCAACATACCGTCATACAAATTTCCAATTGAGTCTCGGTACTCTCCAGTCCGTTGCGGACAAACCTTCCGCAATTCTCACAACGCGTCGATGCAATTCATCGCACAAGTGGTATATTATATACCACTCGGAATTGAGTCATTCATTACATACGTGGTATGGCATATACCACTCGGAAATCAAGTTATTTCCCTCATATTATACTCAATATGAACCAACAATCACTTCCGACTCACGATTTTCGCAGTGATCGTGCTTGATCACAACCGTAACTTTGATCAAATCCGTCACAACTCGGCCAATTTTTTATTTGCCAACACAAGTTCGGTGTGCAACCGAACGATTCATCCTATCGATTTATGATTTCAGTTCCTTCCATTGTATCTTGTGCAACGATTTATTTCCAATCTCCTATGCACTCCGTGTAACGATTACATTGATATGCGTTGTACCACGTGCAATAATTTACTTCTGACATGCGTTGCACATCGCGCAACGACTTATTTCCGACATTCATTGCACCTCGTGCAACAATTTTTATTTCTTATATCTGTTATACCTCGTGCAACGATTTACTCCTGACATTCAAAGTCGACGCCGAAATTCGTTCAACACATTCGATATTGACTTATCACTTTCATTTTTAACACATATTCACAATCAACTCGTTGTACTTCCTGCAACGCATTATTTAAGTTTTCGCATTGGTGTAACTAATATTCATAACCTATTACACTTCGTACATCGTTTTATTTTCATTCAACATGTTACATTGCAACAACATCTCAAATCGTATTTCACAAATTATTGCACTTCAAGCAACTAACATTTTACGGCTCGTTATATTCAATGCTACGAAACGTTTCACGACTTTCTCAACATCATGTAAATTCGAAGTACTTACGGTAACGTTACCCGACTTTGTATTAGACTTATTGTATGGAACATCTAGTGCAGCATCGAGTAGAGTCAAGAGTGATTTCGATTGGTGGTGGACAACTCTTTGGAATTGAAACAAGCAAACGTCCGGAGAAAATTGAGCCTAGAGCTCTGATACCAATTTGTCACGCCCCGACCCGGAATCACCCGAATCATCGTCCTCGCAGGAGATGTGATGTCGCACGAGCCTGGAGTTGAGCTCGTGCAAGGCAAGATGACAAGTTCTCAAATGGTTATCTTTGAGTTGATATTAACAACGAAAAGAAAACAGAGTATATGAAACAATTCTCTTTATTGATATTTGAACTGAGACTACAAAGGCTTTCGATAGCCTAACAATATATGCCAGATTGGCTACAACACTCAGGTTCTCTCTTGCCCACAAAGGATATCACCATTCCATACATCATGTCTTCTATATCCCGGCCGTATCAATCCTGTTGCAAGTCCGAGCGACAATACGATCGCACGCTTCAAATGCTACGACATTCCATGCCTCTGCACGATCAAGCGAAGCTTCACCACGAGCAATCCATTCCCTGCACCCTGCATGAAAGCTGGTGGGGGATCAGTACGTTCATCCTCGCATGTACTGACGAAAAGACCAACTTTCTAAACCGATATTTTAGTATTTATGTTCAATCATGCAACTTAGCTTATGATCTTGCTATATTCTCCTTAGGGTCGATTTCATGGCATATTTGAAGGCGTAAAGAATGTTATCAAGGCAAACATGTTATTCAAATTGAGTAGGCAAGCAGGCAAGCAATCTCGTGTTTGTTTCGTGGCGCGACTTCTTACCGGCATAGACGCACTCGCCCTTGCACTGACGCAAGAAGAATACGTCCCATTCCTTCTCTGTCATGTTATAAGTGCTCTCTATACAGGATCTATGTGTGCGGGACATATATGTGCCTGCACTTTCAACCTATTGTTCCTTAACTATATGAAATGGTCGTTGGCGTATTCGTGCCAAAATCGACTAAAGACGTTTCTCTTTATCTTTTCTTTCTTTCTTTTCTCTTTTTTCTTTTCTTTCTTTCTTTTCTCTCTTTCTTTTCTTTCTTTTTTTCTTTCTCGAATTTGGGTAGCCTGGCACTTCGCGGGTTGGGTTGTTATCCCAAACAACCGAAGCTTACCGCGTGCATACCATCATTTATGGCTTTTTACATCTCGTTAAGCGGTTACTAATCGTCTTACGGATGTACATCTATCAAAGATTATATACCTCCTAGGCCGAGCGGTCCCGGTGCCCCGGCACAGTCCGTTCGGAGGGAATATTTCGTGCACGAAAGATTATCATAATTATCTCAAGTCCATTCGACCATGCAACGCCCTATTTTCAAACAACCAAACATAGTCTTGAGCCCGAGACTCAGACTTTATCAAACAACCAAACATAGTCATGAGTCCGAGACTCAGACTTTATCATCTCGTATTTTTTCCATTAACTTTCTATGTTCTTACATTTCATAATTCGTTTCTATAGGTCCTAAAAATCAAGTTGCACCCATCAAAGAAGCAATAAAAATCAAATTGTGCATCCTTCAAATGAACTGCGCAGGAGACAGATTGCACAACAACTCAACTGCACAAGCTGAATTGCGCACCCATCCAAGCGCGCTAGCTGACGTAGAAAGGTCATCATTACCTGACACAAAATCAGATCTTCTGACAACTGACAGCCCGAAGAACGAGAAAATTGTTCATTTCTTGTTCCACGCCGCCATGACAGCTGTCTAGCGCGGTCCAGCTGCCAAAAGCTAGCGCAGTCTGACAGTTCAACCTCATCGCAATCCAAGTCTTAGCGTAACCCATTGGAAGCGCAGTCTGATGCTAGCGCAGTTCAAGTGGCACAATCCATCAAGATAACTGACATTCTGTATGTGGCATACATGCCATCAATTGCTCACCATGTCGCAACCGTCTGTACACGACCAAGTGCATTTCAATCAAACAATGCCACGCGTCTCATACAGTTGGTCCACGATCGAGTAACTAACAGCGCAGTTTATTGCTTGCGCAGTCTAATGCCTGCGCAATCCAGAAATAACTACTAATTAGTTATTTTCCAGAACTCTATAAATAGAGTTTCAAGTCCTTCATTTTCAAGCCTAGATCAGATAGAGAATCAGAGATCAGATCAGATCAGATCATTCAATATAATCACCAGAGATCAGGAGTTCTTGCCAAAGTGCTGCTGCATTCTTCAGAAGCTACCATCTTCAAAGTTTACATCGTCCAAGGGATAAAGCGATCATCTTCAGATCGAATTCCTATAGTTGTACTTTCCCAGAATTCAATTGTAATCTTCTTATAAAGTTTGTGAAATAAAGAACACTTTTGTTTTTGCAAACAAAATGGCGACTTTGCTGGGGACGACTTTCTTCTCCGACGAGGAAGTGACAACTCAATGTGACGTTGCGTCTATCGGAAAGACGCAGAAGACGCTGGTTGTAAAGGTCAACCAGACGGCCTACGAGGCGATGATCAATTCCGGGACTACTCGTCGCACTGCAACTTCTGCCAAGAGCAAAGTCTGTTCAATGTGGACTCCAAAGTCCTATGCACAATCTTTTGCGCAAACCTCTGCGCAGTCTGCTGTCTCTGCTCCCAAAAATGCTGCGTAGTCTGCTGCCTCTACTGTCCATGTGCAGTATACTGCTCCTCTTGCCAGTGCACAAACCACTTCCTATGCTGCTCTGGCAAAGTGCAAGACTCATATTTCCCTAGCGCAGTTGGCTGCAACTCTTCCTGCGCAGTCCACCACTCCATCTACCAGAGTGCAACTCAAGCACTTTGAAGTCAAGACTCCTGATGTGCAAGCTATAGTGTCTGAGGCCAAAAGGCCATCTGTCAAAGCTTCTCATGCGCAACCAGCCAATACGCCTACTGCTACTTCAACCCCTGTGCAAACTGTGCCAGCGCAGTCTAAGAGGGATAGCCTTTTGGCTAATCTTCCTTCTTCTCACAGCAAGGGGAAAAACTTTGCTCCTCTTTCCAAGCACCCTGTTGCTCCAGCGCAATCCACTGGGGGTAGTCTGTCGACTATTCCTCCTCCTTCTCAGAACAAAGGAAAAGGCCCGTTGGTCTTTTCTCAAACTTCCTCGTTCCACGACTTGGAAGACAACAGAGGAAAACGCTCTTTAGCCACCCCTTCTTCACAAAACAAGGAAAAAGGTCCTTTGGTCTTTTCTCAGTCTTCCTCGGTTTTTATCGTAGAAGATCAATCTGAACGTTTCTTGGCACCAATCAGTACAAGAACGCTCTCAAACAAGAGTTCTTTCTTTCCTGCCAAAGGGAAGGATACTGATCAAAGAGGTATTCTGCCTACCCCGGTAGCAGAATTCTAAGATCTCCCAACACTCAGGATATCCCGCTCAAAACAGGGAAAACTACTAGTGTCTCAGACAGAAACCCCTGGGGGTGAATTTGCTGATCTAAGGACTTATCTCAATAGGCCAACTTCGGCGAAACGCAAGCAGCCAATGCCGAAGATCAACCTACATCAGAGGCAAACTTCTAAGATGAAGAATCCTGACACCTATGCTAATGAGGTAAGTACTTCTCTATATACTCATGGAACAAAACACTTGAAGAACCGGAACCATGTTCCGAATGTGGTCAAAGAATATATTCCTCATACTTCTTCTCGTCATGTCATTGTTCCTGACCTCCGAGAGCACCTCGAGCAAAAATGGGACAACATCTCAACACCTCCAGTTCAGCCACTTGGACACCATTGTAATCACAAGGTCGTCATCAAGTGCTGTTGTCAGACAACAAAATGATCTGTCTTCGATCGTCTGAACTTTGCAACGTCTGAACCAATGTCAGAAGATGAGGACGAAATGTTGTATGCTTCCGTCAACATGACTTCTCGAGACACTGGGGGTAGAAAGTGCTCCAAGCACGGCAAGCCTCGCAGACCCAGCCAGCGGTATTTAGATTTACTCTAAGAATCTTTTGAAGGAGTATTTTGACATACCAGATCCCGAAGCCGAGATACAATCGGTCAAAGGAATCTTCTCCAAGATCCTTCCGGTCATCTCCCTCTTTCTCACTCAGGAGATGATTCTTTCTCCGACTATGATGCATACAGCGAAAGTTCTGAACAGACAGTGTCCTCTACTGTACCTAGAGAAGTGACAGCTTATGTTGTCACTAAAGACCCAGATGCTTCTAGTTGGGCGAGTCAAGAACAACGAATAGCTGCATTAGAAGACAAGCTGAAGACCATGGCTGAAATGGTCGCAAGTATGCATTCTATCGTCGTGGCCCAACATACAGTACCACCGACTGTACCTGCTGCAAATCCTGATATCATAGCATCGTCGGTGCCTATCAATACAGGTCTGGTGGTAGTATCTCCTCAAATACCCATGTACAAATTCAACCTACACCCAGTCAGTCAGGTGCTGGGGTAGTGCTTATCACGCTGTTCCTCCCCCTAACACTCTGATTCACCCTGCTCCTTCTACATCATTGGAGGATGCTAACGAAACTGTCAAACTCTTGCGCACTCAATTTGAGGCCTTCAAAGAGAAGGATAACTTACAGAGATTGGGGATCAAACAACCCTATCCAGTTGAATGGAAGGAAGTCCCATTTCCTCCAAAGTACAAAATCCATACAATTTCGATGTTTGATCTGCACTTCTCCCAGTCAGTTCATTAACCACTCTGAGGTAATGACTGTTCAACTTCAGCCAAATGACGCTCTTCTTACCAGGGTGTTTGTCGGCTGTTTAGCCGGTGTAGCATACGATTGGTATAGAAGCTTGCCCGATGGCTGTATCACCTCTTTCTCGGGTTTGAAACAAATCTTCTTAGAGCGATTCTATGAGGGGATCAACGATATGACCATGTCGGCCCTCAATAAGATCAAACAAAGACACAATGAAACCGCTGAGAGTTTTATTGAAAGGTTCCGCCGAGAAGCTTTAAAAATGCCTTTTGGAACTCCGGCCGCTGTCACTATTGATACCTGCAAGGCAAATCTTTTGCCTATCATCAGCATGTGGACGGGGTTAACTCAATTCCAAGACTGGCCATCCTTCATTGTCAATGCTAAAGCAGCTAAAGTTAGTGCTGACAAGTTCAAGCAGTTGGGAGTACACATGTCTAACCCCGACCGGGATGAACACCCGACAGCCAGTAGCGGTAATCGCCAGAACAACCGCAAAGGTAAAGAGACTCTGAACATCAATCTGAAGAACAAAGAATCTCTGGTGGTCAACATAGCTCCACCTACATCTACTTCTACTCCTTCAACACCTCCACCATGGGAACCTCGTCCGAAAGTAGAGTACTCCTTTGACGAGAACGACACCGTGAGCATCTTTGATTGTTTGATCAAAAGCAATAAGCTCCAACTCCCAGACCCGAAGAAGCCTGACGAGGTCGGTAACACTGATCATCCCAAATACTGTATTTATCACAGGTTCATTGGACATCCCACTCGAGCATGTTACGTGCTCAAAGGCAAAATTCAGGAGCTAGTCAATGCTGGTTGTTGTCACCCTGCAGCAAGACGAGAAGATTGTTACCGCGAACATAGTCTCAGTACAGTTCGGTAACTTCCCTCCATAGATGGTACAGCACGGTGTTATCCCTATCCCCAAGGCTACTCTTGAAATCGAGAATCTCTCTCCTCCACGAAGTGAAGGTCTCGTCCCCTTGTCTCTTGACAATGGCGAGATTATGTGGATTCACCCTGATCTTGCTTCGGAATTCAAAGTTCCTCTTATTCCAAGAAGAAAGAATGCTTCAAGGGCAAAACAAAGATCTGCAATATGGTATCTTTTGACCCCATAGTTGACGAGAAAATCCTGCTGGGTACCAGGTCAGGGAAAGCCTATCTACGGGAACTTCTCGAGACTCAAAAAAATCCTGCTTCCTTTTCTGAGTCTGCTCCAGTGCAACCTGCTTCTACTGAGGGCATCCCTGCTGTGCCTTCACCAGTTGTAGAACCCATTCCTCCTAAGCAGACATCAGCCGACAAAGGCAAACAACAAGTCTGCTTCGACAAACCTTTGAAGAAGTCATCTCCTTCTGGACTTGAGAAGCCATACAACTTTGATATCTTGGCCCAACTAGCCAATACACCGGCCAGGCTGTCAATCTTTGAGCTCTTGCGCCTCTCCAAAGAAACTCGAGAAACTTTGAGTGAAGCTCTCATGCAGGCAGAAACCTGCCTAACCCTTCTGAAAAAGCTGAAAGTAGAGCCTGTCTCTTGCCTCCATTGTCACAGTGTGTTGGAGTTAATTCCAAACATTACCTTCACACAGGATGATATGCTGATGGAAGACAATAGGCATGACCGTCCTCTATACTATACAGGATATGTCGACTCGATGAAAGTCGATCGTATTCTGATAGATCCAGGGTCAGCACTCAGCATCATGCCAAAGACAATACTAGATGCACTGAAGATCCCAGTACATAGTCTTTCCAATACAATCACCACCATCTTGGGGTTCAACCAAGGAAGAAGTGAACCTCTGGGCAAGATTCGTCTAAAACTCCAAATAGGCAATCTTCGCACAAAGGTGACCTTTTATATCATAGACATCCATGGTTGCTCTTACAATGCTCTTTTGGGAAGACCATTCCTTCACGAACACAATATTGTTCCGTCGACTCTCCATCAATGTTTCAAATATGTTGATGACAATGGAGAGGTTCAAAAAGAGGTTGCAGATCTCTATCCTTTCAAAGGTGTCGAAGCATATTGCGACGATGCTCGCATGTATAAGGATGAGTTCATGAAGGTAGTACTGGCTTTGGACACTGAAGAAGAACAAGTAGCAGTGCCTAATGACACCCTCATCATACCTGTCAAAGGGCGTGTTTCTCGTCCTCAATCCTCCAAACCATTGGCTATTCGCTTACCAGTCCAGAAGCAACCAACTGATGGTGGTCAGGATAAAAGAGAGCTCACCTCTTCTAAGCCACTTGTTATCGACCTACGTCGTAACAAGGATAAAAGGGAGCTCACCTCTTCTGAGCCGCTTGTTATTGACCTCCGTCGTAACAAGGACAACCCTCCTCCACGTTCTTCTTCTCCTTCTCTTGTAATCAATCTGACCAAGCCTGCTAAGGCTAAAGGTCTTTTTGTAAATACAGATGTACAAATCAATGAAAAAGCATCTCCTTTCCAGTATACTGATGTCATTTATCATGCTAAGTGCTATTTGGATATGTTAGATAGCTTTCAGTCATTTACAATGGGAGTTGTACAGTCTCTTCAAACAGAATTCTTACGCGAACACCCAGATGATTCATACTTTGTTGTCCCTTCTCAAAAGAGAGGCGAGAGTCCAATACTTTTTAGTAAAGGACCAGAACAAAAATTCAGTTATATCGACGATAGCAAAAGTAACGATACGGGGCATCTCCAACTTCATCGTTATAGTAAACAATCAAAAGTCATCATCCGAAAGATGGGTTATGACTTCAAGAATGGCCTCAACTACGGTAAGGGTAGAAGAACTCCTATCCGTACGGCTGTTTCGAAAGGAAAATCAGAGATGTACCATAGCAAGACCAAAAGAGGTCTCGGATATACTTTACCTCCGGTATTATCCCCAGCAGCCTCCGAATCCGATAGTGAAGAGCGCTCTAACTCTTCTGATTCCAGATCATGGTATTCTGATACCAGTATTGGTTAGGTTCATCGGCTGATAGTATCTTCTAACATGGTCTCCGCCGAACTTCCAGAAGGCTATGACGAAGATATCAAAGAAAATCCTAAAACAGATCCTTGGGTTCAACGAATGGATACCCAATGGGAACTCCGATTCGAAGAAAGGGAACCTCCTACCGAAGATCAATTGGTTCAAATTGACGTAGGAGAAAGCGGGTCACCTCGTCCAATATTCATCAGCAAGAACCTTCCAGAGGCGGATAAGCAAGAATTAATTCTTCTTATTCGAGAATACATCAATATCTTTGCCTGGAGCTATGAAGACATGCCAGGTTTAGATCCCAAAGTTGCTACTCACAAATTGAATATCTTGCCTAATGCAAAGCCAGTCAAACAATATCAAAGGCGATTCAAGCCAGAAATGATGGACGCTATTGATGATGAAGTCAAAAGGCTCATAGCTTGTGGCTTTATTCGAGAATAACAATATCTAGATTGGGTAGCCAATATTGTCCCAGTCTTGAAGAAAACTGGCAAAGTTTGAGTTTGCATCGACTTTCGGGATCTTAATGAAGCCTGTCCAAAATATGAGTTTCCTCTCCCTATCACAGACGTCATGATCGACAATACTTGTGGGTTCGAAAGGATATCCTTCATGGATGGATTCTCTGGATACAATCAGATTCGAATGAATTCTGAAGATAAAAAATACATTTCTTTTCGTACTCCTCGTGGAGTCTACTGCTATACCGTAATGCTATTTGGTCTCAAGAACGCTGGTGCAACTTACCAACGAGCTATGTGTACCATCTTTCGATATCATCTACGCAAAACTGTTGAATGCTATGTGGACGATATTGCTGTCAAGAGTCGTCTAAAGGAAGATCACATCCAGGACTTAAGAACAATCTTCAATCTGATGCGCCAACATCAACTCAAAATGAATCCTACCAAGTCATTCTTGGGTATCTCTAGTGGCAAATTTCTTGGCTTCGTCATTACCTCTAAAGGTATACACGTGGATCCCGAAAAGATCAAAGCCATTCAAGAAATGCGTCCTCCACGCAACCTAAAAGAGCTACGAGGATTCCAAGGTCGACTTGCGTACATCTGGAGATTCATTTCGAATCTGTCTGGACGCTGCAGACCATTTACTCAACTAATGAAGAAGGGTGTATCTTTTATTTGGACCGAAGAATGTCAACGAGCATTTGACGATATAAAATGATATCTCATGAACCCACCAGTCTTGGTGCCACCAATCTCTGGCATACCATTCTTAATGTACGTCCGTGCTATGGATCATTCATTGGGTGCTTTACTTGTCCAAAAGAACAAGGAAGGTCATGAACAGGCCATCTACTATCTCAGTCGTACTATGATTGGTGCCGAACACCGTTATAGTCCGGTTGAAAAAGAATGCTTAGCTCTTATGTTCGCTGTTCAAAAGATGAGGCATTACATCATTGGCCAAACTATTCATGTCATCTCCCGAGTTAATCCTCTTCGGGTACTGATGAAGAAGCCTAGCACACTCAATTCTCGATTGGCTACATGGGCCATTCTGCTAGCCCAATATGACATGGTATATGTTCTACAAAAGTCTGTTAAAGGTCAAGCACTAGCAGATTTTTTAGCAGCTCATCCTGTACCAGAGACATCCAAACATTATGATAAAATTCCAGACGAGACATTGGAATCAAATATGATCTCCGAAGAATTTTCTACTTGGCGTCTATTCTTTGACGGTGCATCCAGGATTGGACCCAATGGTGCCATTATCGCAGGAGTTGGAGTTGTCCTTGTTTCTCCAGACAGGTCAACTATTCAAAGAGCCTACTCCTTAGATGAACCTTGTTCCAATAACGTAGCAGAATACAATGCTCTACTCATTGGTCTTCAATTAGCCAAACAACTAGACGTCGAATATCTTGAAGCTTATGGTGACTCCAAGCTGGTTGTTAACCAGGTTAGAGGAACCTATGAAGTTCGTCATCAAGATCTAGTGCCTTACTATGAAGCGGCTATCAACATGGCTACATCATTCAAAGCTTTCTTCATCGAATATGTCCGACGAGCTTGTAATACTGAAGTCGATGCTTTAGCTAATCTTGCAGCAGTCTTAGCCATCCCTGTTAAAAGACAGCAGGTGGTGGTTATCTCTAATCGAGAATTATTCTGCATCGAAAACAATCGTAATATTGAGTTCAGTAATCTTATTGAAGCCAATGTTATCAGTGAAGATTGGAGAGCTTTCTTCATCGACTTCGTAGTTCATGACATACTTTCTGAAGATCCCAAGGAAGCTACGAGTATTCGTCGGCGGTCTCTGCGATTCTACTACAATCAGACCACCAAAACTCTTTACCGGCGGACTTATGACGGCCTACTCTTGCGCTGTCTTGCGGCTGATAAAGCGAAACAAGTATTGCATGAAGCTCACGATGGTCTCTATGGAGCACAACAACCTGGTCCTAAGCTACAGGATCGTATCCGACGCATGGGTTACTACTGACCCTCTATGGTATCCGACGCCATCGAATATGCAAGAAAATATCGAGCTTATCAAATCCACGCAGATTTTATTCATCAACCATCAGAATTCCTTCATCCGACTGCTGCTTCTTGGTCTTTCGAAGCTTGGGACATGGATATTATAGGTCCCATCAATCCTCCTTCTTCTAAGGGACATCGGTTCATACTAGCTATAACCGATTATTTCTCCAAATGGGTTGAAGCTATACCATTAGCTGAAGTCAAGACCAGCAGTATCATCAACTTCGTCAAACAACATGTTATCTATAGATTTGGTATACCTCGACGAATCATTCTTGACAATGGACCTCAGTTCATCAGTCAAAAGTTTACAAGGTTCTGTGATGATCATCGGATTGACAATGTCGCTTCGACAGCCTACAATCCTGCTGCTAATGGCTTAGCTGAAGCTTTCAACAAGACTATCATCAAGCTCCTCAAGAAGTTTGTGTCTACTAACAAATAAAATTGGAGTAAAAAGCTTAGAGAATGTCTTTGGGCCTACCGTACTACGGTCCGCAACCCCACAGGCTGTACACCCTTCTCTTTGGTGTACGGCTGTGAAGCAGTTCTACCCCTGGAACTTCAAATTCTGTCCTTAAGGATTGCCATCGCCAACGAGCTCACTACAGAGAACAACGACCTTCTTCGACTCTAAGAATTGGAAGTGCTCGACGAGAAACGGCTATTGGCTCAACAGCATATTGAGTTATACCAAGCCCGCATCTCGAGGACTTTCAATCGCAAAGTTAAGGTCAGAGCTTTTCAGAAAGGAGAGCTCGTTCTAACCATCAGACGTCCTATGACTATGACTCATATGAGCAAGGGAAAGTTCGATGCAAAGTGGGAAGGGCCTTACATTGTGAGTAAAGTCTTTTCAAATGGAGCTTATCAACTCTCAGAGCTAGACGATCGAGTTGTAATGATGCCCATCAATGGAAAATTTCTAAAAAAAATACTATGTATGAATGTAACAGGGATTTCATGTAAATATGATCAGACAATTCATAAATAAAGTTCAATTTTATTTTACTATCGTCCTTTTTATAGACAGAACGAGGACCACTGCCATCCTTTTCAAAAACATAATCAGCAAAAGAGCCGAAAACATCCTTACTCGAACCCACCAGGAATTTGCAAGCAGCCATCCTCATGGCCTCTTCTTCCTTTGTCGTCCCTGGTTCAAGAAGGAAGTCCAAGATGCCCTTTGGCGGTTTGGGTGCAGACGAACCTTCGCCTGCCTTTGTCTGCTTTGGCTGGGCTGGCTCGACTGGACGTTCTTCAGTAACTGCTTCAATCTTTGGGGCGATCTCAGCCTTCTTGGATGTATCTCCAGACGACATCTTAAAAAGTGAAAGTGATCATTCCATCTGATTTTCTGTTCTATTTATAGACAGAGATTCGTGAGACAATGAAGCGACACATTCATCTGACGGTTCGCCCGTTCATCACATTCATCTGACGGTTCACCCGTTCATTACATTCATCCGACGGATCGCCCGTTCATCACATTTATTTGACGGTTCGTTCGTTCATTACATTCATCCGACGGTTCGCCCGTTCATTACATTCATCCGACGGTTCGCCCGTTCATTACACGGTTCACCCGTTCATTTTATCTATCTGACGACTCATCCGTTCATTCCATTCACTTGACGGTCCATCCGTTCATCCTGACGATTCATTTCATTCACACATTTTGACGATTCATCCATTTCGTTCATATCAGCAACTTGTCATCTTTGATTAAGTTGTCTACTAAAATAATAATATTCAACAAATTATATTCTACCATGTCCACATTACCTCTGAGCAGATATAATGAATATAATTATTTTCTAAATCAAGAAATATATCATGTCCCGGACCTCTGAATATATTTTCTATAGCTATTATTTATATCCGAATAAGATATGCAATAAATAATAAACAAAGAAAATGTCTTTTTATTGATCAAAATTAAAAGACATTACAAAATTACATGTCACCAAAATAGAAGATACAAAAAGTCTTTATATTCAGCTGGTGGAGTCATCAAATTAGTCATCTGTTGCTTTAAAGTCTGAAGTCGCTCCTCCCTAAAATCCAACACTCGCCTTCTAGCTTCTTCCATACTAGAATTTTTATCAAAAGTCGGTAGGGTTACTAGTCGACGGAAGATTTCAGCTTGATGAGTCGTGACATATTCATCTCTTTCCTGGGTCAGGGCGTCTAGTTGCTGAACCGTAGCTTGATGTTGTGTGACCTCATCTTCCAGAGCAAGCTGAACAAGTCTCAACTCTTCTTGAAGATGGGCAGATTCTGCTTTTAGCTCAGCAACTTTCTTTTCCTTCTCCTCAGCAGCAGATGCTATTATCTTTATTTGAGAGTTATACTCTGAAGAATTAGCAGTGATAGTGCCCAAGGTAATCTGGAAGACAACTTTCGCAACTGCAGCCTCTTGAGACATCCTCTCAAACTCGGCCTGTATCAAGGGCTCCACCTTCCTCCGATTCAGATCTTTGTAAATCTTAACCGATTCCTCTAGCTCATCCAGGATGTGTTCAAGGTAAGCAGCTTGTGCTTCATCACCTTGACTCCGGATGGCAGCTATCAGATAAGAGGTTGGACCCCTAACAATAATGAAACCAACCTCTTCTTTATCCATTACCCTCTCTACTAAGGGTCCTAGTGAATTGAAGAAAAGGTGTCACCCCCAGTTTTCATAAACAGGGTTACTTTTGTCATTTTACATTTTTGAATATTTTTAAAAATTATTTTATTATTTATGATATTATTTTGGGGTTAAAATTTATTTTATTATTTATGATATTGTTTTGGGGTTATTTGAGTCGGGTTCGAATTTCAACTCAATCCGACTTGAAACGGGGACCTGGGGGGTAGTTTGACTCTAGTGGGACCCACACACTAGTTAGGCATGGCCCACATGATATTAATTTTAGTCCACATGATATTAATTTTAGTTAGTAGTTAGACTAATTATTTATGGATAGGTTTAGTTTAATTAGAGACTTAAAACTAGACTAAATTGACCTCAACCTTTAACCCATTTCTAATTTAAATCAAATAGATTAGTGGAGGGCATTTTGGACATTCAAATAGGGGACACCTCACCATTTTTGGGCATCCACCTATGGGGGGATAAGGAGTGAGTCACTCCTTCATTCATTTGTTTTCATCCACTTTCTCTCTCTTGTTCTTCCCCAAATTAATTTAGAGATGAACCTCCATTGATTTCATCTCCAAATCAAACATTTCTTCCAACAAATCTTCTTCATTTCTTCTCTACTCCATGGTTAGAGGGTGCTAGCCAAGTTTGGGAGGATTCAGAGCTCGTTCGTGTCCTTTTAGAATCTCTACGTGTCGGTGTCGTGTCGGAAGAATTTTCCTTTGAATCTCTCTCCCGGAAGGTATAATCTCTCCTCTAATCCATCTCTACATGCATATAGAAATATTTTGAACCCATAGGAATGACCACCATGGTTGTATCTCCATTTGTGTCCATTTCGTGTCCATTTGGAGGTCATAGGAGTGTCCTTTGTGTTGTGGTTGTGTTCATGTGGGAAAACTCCAAATTTGGACACACTATATGTTGTTGTTATATATGAATGAATTATTACATGTTTAATCTCATATTTTTGTATTGGAGATGTGTTCTATAGTGTCTCATATATATAAGAGTGAGTTCTTGATATATTATGCTATATACTTGTGTTTCTTTCGTCTCAAACTACCTAAATTTGTCATAATATTTATCCACGTTTTTAGTAGCAATAACAACTTAGAAATGTCATAACTTTTAGCTTAAAACTTTGCTTTATCTTCCGTTTTTTTTTAAAGAACCGTATCGAAGTTAGCTTTCCAAATATATATTTTAATAAGCCAAATTCGTTCTAAAACTTTCTGTAAAATTATTTGAGTGTCAGCTGTACGAAAGACGAACGCATTTCGGTGTTTTTGTGATTCCGGGAGCTTCCGGACACGAAAATGCGATCCGTTTAAAGTTTCGGAAATCTAACACAAAGATATATAACATAATTTAATCCAAGAATTTAATGAATACTTAATTTGTACAGTATTGAATTTAAGTAGAAGATTACTATACGACATATGCATTTTGTGTATCCTTGTATGTACAAATATGTATGTATGCATGTGTATATATATATATGTGTGTGTGTTAAGAGAATGTAATATAATATAGAGTATACATAAATGATATAATGTATGAAAGTATATAATGTATTCAAATATGTATGTATAGTTGCATGAATGAATGGATGAAATGCAAGCATGTGGGTAATGTAAGGTATTGAAACATGTATACAAGTATCCATATGTATGTAAGTAACGTAATCAAGTATGAATGTATGCTATATATGAATGCCAATATAATAGGAATGTATGATGCCATATTAGCACTTAGCATCATGTTCATATGTTAAAACCCCCTTCTACATGTTGACAGTAACCCCAAGCATGAATACTCATAAAAGCTACTTACTGTTATGAGTAAACCCTTTGATGTATAAATAAATTCTTTTGTTATGATTAACACCCACACACACACATGCTAAATCTATGCTTTACATGTTATTTCTTCTATGTGACACAATGAACCCTTGCTAAATGTTATCCTTCTAACATAATACCCTCACACTTGAACACATTGTACTGCTATATACACATTGCCATATCCATATTCATGTATCACTCACTCCTTGTCTTTATGCACCTTGCTTGTAATAAAAATATATATGAATATATATGTAATGTGTGTTTGATAACTTGTGTAGCTTTGTGATTTTGTGTGAGTGTTAGTCTAGGCTTGGTTAGGCCTAATGAGACTTGTTAGTCTAGGTTTA
The DNA here is from genome assembly GCA_029216955.1 of Iris pallida. NCBI lineage: Eukaryota > Viridiplantae > Streptophyta > Magnoliopsida > Asparagales > Iridaceae > Iris > Iris pallida. The sequence continues at coordinate 3,575,278 of JANAVB010039816.1, read as the reverse complement.
GACCTAGTACTGCCTAGTTAACCTAATTTGACTAGTACGGTTGACCAGAGTTGACCAAGAGTTGACTTTGACCTAGAATAACCTAGAATCATGTAGAATGCATAGTAGAGCTTTATTTTACCATTTTGGACTTGTTGTGACTTATGCTATTCTAAATAGGAGCCAGACACCTCTCCTCGGACAGTACTTTCATCTCGGACTTTCAGTTAGCAGGCGAGTACATTCTCTGATCTTTTCATACCTGTCTGGACTATATTCTTGCTCTAGATTACTCTACATGATGCTAACATGTATCTTCACGGATTAGTACTATATGGATCCTTTCCTGAGATGTTATCCCTCTACGTGTGCATCGGGTATTTTATGTTCATGTACTTTATCATGTACATCAGGTGCTCCTTGTACTCGTACTAGTTCATGTTTTTACATGTTCTCATGTGCTTTCATGTGCTTTATGTGCTTTCATGAGCTTATCATGTGCCTCATGTACTACTCATTACATGAGTTCACGTATCTTAGCTGTATTCATGTGCTTATAACGTAACTTGAATGGATCCTTGTGTATTGATTGGGGCGGGGTGAGTAGAATTGGTTATGTGAACACTATCCCTAGTAGCTGTATTTATGTGCCTCCTTATTTGTATTCATGTGCCCCTAAGCCGTTCACATAACTATATTGTGCTCTAAATCACGTAGCCACTTACAGTCTCTACTATCATTCAGTTACAAAAATATCTCCTGTTTACTCGTACTTCCTTTTCAGCACTTCCTGTATTTTACTCTATTGCATGCTTTATACTCCTAACCTATTATGAACTATTTTGAGAGATATGTGCTCGCTCCCGTCCTGACTGGACCTGTTGATAAATTTTACAGATAGCTTGGTGGTTATTGCTATCCTAGTGGAGTCACAGTAGAGATCGGAGTAGATAGCTAGAGTTTCTCCTTTTATTTTCAGTTGTCTTGAGTTGTATTATGGATTACTGTATTTGAGCTTCGAGATGTATTTCTGGGTTTGTGTATCTTAGACACTTAGACTTCTATCTGCTGTATCTCTTTTGGATTTCATGTTTTATCTATTTTCTATTATGCTCTACCTTAGATGTGATTGAGTTTACATTCTGCTATGTCACCCCCATTCGGAGAGTATAAACTGTTTAGCCTTATACTGTTAGATGCATGAGACCTAGGACAGCGTTCTACTGCCGACACTGCGGCGTAGGCTGGACATACCCACTTCTCGTGCCTTTATTCTAGTGTGCGGGTCGTGACACATATTTAGTGGTGGCCCATGCATGTCGAGTTTGTGTAGTGGTATTCGAACTAGAGTACCACTACAGCCTGCAGCAGAATTAGGATATATTTTTGAAGGTACTCAATCACAGTTAGGATTTCTTGAGATATTCCTGGAACGACCCTTGAGAATCTTATTTTAACTTTGATTTGAAAAACTCTTCTTCCCTTGATTTGATATATCTTTACTTTCTGTTGTTGAACTTGATTTTGATGATGATTATGGAGTTTTGAATCTTGATGTTAGCTGTTGCATCCGAGTTTGTATTTATATGATTTTATGGATTATTGTTCGGTTTTGAATCTTGATGTTCGTTGATAAATTTAAGTTTTGGGTATCCATTGTTGATTTAATTTAATTTTTTTCAAGATGAAATCATATGGGCTAGGTCATCTAAGTTATGGAATCTAGTCTTCTACAGTTACATTAGCCAGCATGGTGAGGACATATAGTCTGATTTTGGATATATTTCTCGGATGTAGGAATTTAAAGTTTTCGCAGCCAAGCTAGCGGCATCGTGAAAATTTTAAATACCATGATTCTAGAGGTATGTGCCTAAGTCGAGGACTCTGTGATTATCGTAGCCTTGCTTACTAGTATAACGAGGATTTAGAGTACCATGATTTTGGATAGACGCATATGATTATCAGATTGTACCTTAAATATTTTTGAACATGTTTTCTCTACTTTTGTTCCAGTCCTTCAAAAAAATTATTATTTGTTTGTTTTGTGTTGCTTCTCATTATTTAACTTAGGAGTAGGTTTAGTTGTTTTTATAAACTCTTGTGTAACTTCTTGCTATGAGTTTCTTCTTAATACAATGAACCGATAATTTTGCTAGACCTTATCTTGTAATTGATATTATAGTTCTGGGTTTCAAAATGATTTCTTCTTTAAACAGATAAGCAAAATAGATTTTATCATTATTACTTTCTTGCTATTATTCTTGTATTAAATAATAATAATAATAAAACTGTCTTGATTACGTCAATCACCTACTTTACAATCTTGGTAGGAATCTAAATGTTGGACTTGATGTAGAATTTGATTTTTATATTGGGACATGAGAATATATATATAGTGGACACAGACTCTTTGCCTGACACGTATGCATGCTACATTTGATTTCCAACCTATCTAAATACATATTAATATGTTGTTGATGTTTAAATTTTCAAAACCCCAATATTTCTGATACAATACAGTAACAGAGACTGGTTCTCTGCATTTCCAGTTAAAATTTGTAATTCAGATATAAATATCATGTTATTAGTTATGTTTACATCACTGCACATGTATGTTATACATAGGGTTTTAATTCAAAAAAAAATTGGTTGAGTTTTGTGTTTGAATTTGTCAAATCTAAGACTGTGTGCATATTAACCCTTAATACTGGATTCCAAATGTTTAGTTCAATATCTATTTTTTTTTTTAAATATAATATTTTGGAGCTATGTACATTGTTGTATGTAGGGATATGATGTTAGGTTTATACTCTTACATGTTAGGTTGTGATAAACATTGGGTTGGTTAATATTATACTGGTTTAAATGCTAGCTTATTTTAGATTCTTGTCTGTAAATTCTGAACTAAAACTGGGTCTAACCTTTCATTACTAAAGCTATAACCCTGTATAGTGACACCCACACTCTAACATAGTATACACTGCCATGTAACCTAACCCTTCCTCTCTATGTTATGTTCATATATCTATATAGATATATATAAAGTTTATGCATACATGTTATAATGTATATAGATACATAACTAAATCTCTACCTCTTTATATATACATATATACATGGTTAGCCATGCTTGGTATGAGCAAATGAGTTGTGTATTGTAGATTGTTTAACCAATATGCCATGATTAGTGTAACTTGATAGTTATTGTTTGGAACCCAAATCCTCCAATGCACTTTCATGTATATTTCACATACACACACGCCTATTATCTAACCATATGAACATGTCCACATACACCCATACACACACGAACTACATAACTTGTACATAATGCTAGCTTTCCCTCTCTAACACTCTCTCTCTATATAATGTGAGGATTTTAATGCTCGACATTTGTGCTTTTAAAATTTTGATTTTGATTTTTTTTTGAATAGTACCCATTTATAGATAATTGGTAGTTATCTTTATTTTATTTTTGATAAGTACCAGTTTTTATATAGGGTGGTAGACTGCCTTACAGTTTTGATGATTTGTTATTTCTGTAACTTTTCTAGTTTAGCACCCTAGATTGCTTGTATATTTTGATACCCTATGACGTTTTGGTTTAGCATGACTAGTATATCTAGATGAGACTTTCACTACCACCGTATGCCATGACCCTGTATGTCATCCTTTTAAATCGTATGATTGTTTAAGTTCTAAGACTTTGATTGTGGGGGGTTTGACCTAGAAGGAGTATGAACATTTTAATTTCGAGGATGAAATTTTTCTAAGGTGGGTAGACTTGTAACACCCAATTTTCTAAAATGAGGGTAATTTTAAAATTTTGTAATTTTAATCATTTATTGATTTGACATTTAAATCATGATATAATTTTTGGTAATTTTTAAATCATTTTAAAACTATTTAAAATCATGACTTGTGATTTTGATATTTTGCTAGTGAAACCCTAGAGATGTTCGACCTAGAGCCTAACCATGTGATTAGGATGTTTTAATGTCATTTTTGGCCTAAGAATATTTTGTATTTGACCTCTTTGAATTATTTTGATATTTATTGCGTTGGTGTTTGTTGATTTTGACCTTTGATAGGTGTAACTTTGTGATGGTTTTGTGTCCGTATCGAACACGTATCAGTTTTTATTTACAAACGTTTGATGTGCCTCAAAGAGATTTTTTTTATTGCTAATTTTTTTTTGAAAAGTATTTGAATGAGATTGTTTTCTGCATGTGTTTCCTGTGATTGCTTTGTTTTAATTTCGAGGACGAAATTTTTTTAAGGTGGATAGATTTGTCACCCCCAGTTTTCATAAACAGGGGTACTTTTGTAATTTTACATTTTTGAATATTTTTAAAAATTATTTTATTATTTATGATATTATTTTGGGGTTAAAATTTATTTTATTATTTATGATATTGTTTTGGGGTTATTTGAGTCGGGTTCGAATTTTAACTCAATCCGACTTGAAACGGGGACCTGGGGGGTAGTTTGACTCTAGTGGGACCCACACACTAGTTAGGCATGGCCCACATGATATTAATTTTAGTTAGTAGTTAGACTAATTATTTATGGATAGGTTTAGTTTAATTAGAGACTTAAAACTAGACTAAATTGACCTCAACCTTTAACCCATTCCTAATTTAAATCAAATAGATTAGTGGAGGACATTTTGGACATTCAAATAGAGGACACCTCACCATTTTTGGGCAGCCACCTATGGGGGGGGATAAGGAGTGAGTCACTCATTCATTCATTTGTTTTTATCCACTTTCTCTCTCTTGTTCTTCCCCAAATTAATTTAGAGATGAACCTCCAATGATTTTATCTCCAAATCAACCATTTCTTCCACCAAATCTTCTTTATTTCTTCTCTACTCCATGGTTAGAGGGTGCTAGCCAAGTTTGGGAGGATTCGGAGCTCGTTCGTGTCCTTTTAGAATCTCTACGTGTCGGTGTCGTGTCGGAAGGATTTTCCTTTGAATCTCTCTCCCGGAAGGTATAATCTCTCCTCTAATCCATCCCTACATGCATATAGAAATATTTTGAACCCATAGGAATGACCCCCATGGTTGTATCTCCATTTGTGTCCATTTCGTGTCCATTTGGAGGTCATAGGAGTGTCCTTTGTGTTGTGGTTGTGTTCATGTGGGAAAACCCCAAATTTGGACACACTATATGTTGTTGTTATGTATGAATGAATTATTACATGTTTAATCTCATATTTTTGTATTGGAGATGTGTTCTATAGTGTCTCATATATATAAGAGTGAGTTCTTGATATATTATGTTATATACTTGTGTTTCTTTAGTCTCAAACTACCTAAATTCGTCATAATATTTATCAACGTTTTTAGTAGCAATAGCAACTTAGAAATGTCATAACTTTTAGCTTAAACATCCAATTTATCTCCCATTTTTTTTAAATGAACCGTATCGAAGTTAGCTTTCGAATATATATTTTAATAATCCAAATTCGTTCTAAAATTTTCTGTAAAATTATTTGAGTGTCAGCTGTACGAAAGACGAACGCGTTTCGGTGTTTTTGTGATTCTGGGAGCTTCCGGACACGAAAATGCGATCCGTTTAAAGTTTCGGAAAGCTAACACAAAGATATATAACATAATTTAATCCTAGAATTTAATGAATGCTTAATTTGTATAGTATTGATTTTAAGTAGAAGATTACTATATGACATATGCATTTTGTGTATCCTTGTATGTACAAATATGTATGTATGCATGTGTATATATATATATATATATATATGTGTGTGTGTTAAGAGAATATAATATAATATAGAGTATACATAAATGATATAATGTATAAAAGTATATAATGTATTCAAATAAGTATGTATAGGTGCATGAATGAATGGATGAAATGCAAGCATGTGGGTAATGCAAGGTATTGAAACATGTATGCAAGTATCCATATATATGTAAATAACGTAATCAAGTATGAATGTATGCTATATATGAATGCCAACATGATAGGAATGTATGATGCCATATTAGCACTTAGCATCATGTTCATATGTTAAAACTCCCTTCTACATGTTGATAGTAACCCCAAGCATGAATACACATAAAACCTACTTACTGTTATGAGTAAACCCTTTGATGTATAAATAAACCCTTTTGTTATGATTAACACCCATACACACACATGCTAAATCTATGCTTTACATGTTATTTCTTCTATGTGACACAATGAACCCTTGCTAAATTTTATCCTTCTAACATAATACCCTCACACTTGAACACATTGTACTGCTATATACACATTGCCATATCCATATTCATGTATCACTCACTCCTTGTCTTTATGCACCTTGCTTGTAATAAAAAAATATATGAATATATATGTAATGTTTGTTTGATAACTTGTGTAGCTTTGTGATTTTGTGTGAGTGTTAGTCTAGGCTTAGTTAGGCCTAATGAGACTTGTTAGTCTAGGTTTAGACCTAGTACTGCCCAGTTAACCTAATTTGACTAGTACGGTTGACCAGAGTTGACCAAGAGTTGACTTTGACCTAGAATGACCTAGAATCATGTAGAATGCATAGTAGAGCTTTATTTTACCATTTTGGACTTGTTGTGACTTGTGATGTTCTAAATAGGAGCCAGACACCTCTCCTCGGACAGTACTTTTATCTTGGACTTTCAGTTAGCAGGCGAGTACATTCTCTGATCTTTTCATACCTGTCTGGACTATATTCTTACTCTAGATTACTCTACATGATGCTGACACATATCTTCACGGATTAGTACTATATGGATCCTTTCCTGAGATGTTATCCCTCTATGGGTGCATCGGGTATTTTATGTTCATGTACTTTATCATGTGCATCAGATACTTCTTGTACTCGTACTAGTTCATGTTTTTACATGTTTTCATGTACTTCATGTACTTTCATGTGCTTATCATATGCCTCATATACTACTCATTACATGAGTTCACGTATATTAGCTGTATTCATGTGCTTATAACGTAACTTGAATGGATCCTTGTGTATTGATTGGGGCGGGGTGAGTAGAATTGGTTATTTGAACACTATCCCCAGTAGCTGTATTCATGTGCCTCCTTATTTGTATTCATGTGCCCCTAAGTCGTTCACATAACCATATTGTGCTCTAAATCACGTAGCCACTTACAGTCTCTACTATCATGTATTTACTTTCAGTTACAAAAATATCTCATGTTTACTCGTACTTTCTTTTCAGCACTTCCTGTATTTTACTCTATTGCATGCTTTATACTCCTAACCTGTTATGAACTGTTTTGAGAGATATGTGCTCGGTCCCGTCCTGACTGGACCTGTTGATAAATTTTACAGATAGCTTGGTGGTTATTGCTAGCCTAGTGGAGTCACAGTAGAGATCGGAGTAGATAGCTAGAGTTTTTCCTTTTATTTTCAGTTGTCTTGAGTTGTATTATAGATTACTGTATTTGAGCTTCGAGATGTATTTCTGGGTTTGCGTATCTTAGACACTTAGACTTCTATCTGCTGTATCTCTTTTGGATTTCATGTTTTATCTATTTTCCATTATGCTCTACCTTAGATGTGATTGAGTTTACATTCTGCTATGTCACCCCCATTCGGAGAGTATAAATTGTTTAGCCTTATACTGTTAGATGCATGAGACCTAGGACAGCGTTCTATCGTCGACACTGCAGTGTAGGCTGGACGTACCCACTTCTCGTGCCCTTATTCTAGGGTGCGGGTCGTAACAAAAGGTTGGTATAGGAACCGATTATGAATCTGTTAGTGGCAATGGCACCAGGAGTAGCAGCTACTCCCATAGACGTCGAAGCAGCAGGTGCCTGTATAGATGGACGTTCAGCTTCTTGTACGTGAGTGGAGGTCTCTTTGGATAATGGAGCCATGGTAGAGCTAGTCGCCCCTCCCAGGTGTTCCTTTGCGAAATCAAACAAACACCCTCAGTTGGCTGTCATTAACAACTATCGAAAAGGATCAAAAGTAAGAGCAATCTTACCATTGCTGGGTCCAGCGACAAGTTTGTTATCTGCTGACACGGGTTACAACCTTACAGAACTAGCTTTAGACATTACTGCCTGGCTACTACCTGCTTCAGAGCCGCCCGAAAAAAGTTTGCTACTGCTAGCTATCTCCTTTATTGGCACTATATCAGTGCATGTTGGAGGAATCGAAGAAGATTCAATTTCTGCATGGATAAAAATTTAGATGTCAGCCATTTAATCTATGAAAAGATGATGGATAATATCATTTAATACCTTTGGGAACAGCAATAGTAACTTCCTCAGGTGCTACTTCTTCAACTGCATTCTTTTCTGGTGATGCATGTACATCAACATTTTCTTCTGGATTTTGAGTGTCATCAACAGCCTATGTTGATGTATCTTCATCACTTGCACTTTCTTCTGGTGCTTCTTCGCTGTCAGTTGCTGCGACCGGATCTACGTCATCATGGAGACCGAAGTCGCAGTCATTCAGAGCATCGATCATTAATCGATCTTCTTCATCACGAAGTATTCTCGGTGTAGCTGGAAGCTGGGTAGTCTCCACTGCAAGTGTAGGAGATCGCAACACTTCATCCTCTTTCTCCATAACTTTCTCTCTGGTCTCTACAACCTCATCCCTCCTCTCTGGACTGAAAGCTTCGGGATCAGGGATATGTGTAGGAGTTGACATTGTGATTCCGGCAACAGCACTAGCCACGACCGATGACAAAGGCCTTGGAGGGTTGGCCGCTTTCCTTTTGACAACTATATTCTTTCTGCGTAGAGGTCTCTCCGGACTCTCTACATCTATAACGTTTTCTTGTCTTTGAATAGAGGTCGGGGTTGTCGCCTCTTCTCTTTGAATTGACTCGGCCTGCTGCCGAGATTGTGACCGGGTAGTAACCCTTTCCGATGATTCCAAGACAAGCTTCTTCTTAGCAACTGGAGAAGAAGGTTCTTCTATCCTTCTTTTCTTTTCCTTGGCTGGAGATCTGACAACTTTCAAGAAGATGTACAGTGGCTCGTTAACTTCTTCAGAGAAGTTGGCTTCCCTCGAAGCTTCCAACGGTACATCGACCGGCTCACGCTCTTCATTATTGCCAGGAGCCGACACAACAGATGCTTCCTTCTTTAATCAGGCTGTTGTCACAAAGCTGTCGACGAGACTGAATTTTTCGGCAAAGGTATTCGCTGATGTATAGAAAAGTGAATATGTATACAGCATCCGAGGAACATGGTCACTCTTCATCGGTATTGAGAATGTTGTTCTTGTGTCTCGAGCATTATAATAAGTCCAAGCCCGGGCTCCATTAATCAGATAACCTTTTCCTTGTAGGCACGTGATGGCGTTGCCTACATAAAACTGGTCATAGCCGAATTGGCGGGCAAAACGGCTGGGAAGATAGGGCTCCAAATAACATTCGTCTTCAAATCTGTAGACCAGGTGTGACGGCCGGATTGTCCTCAGCCAGTCAAAAACTGCATGACCCAAAGGCTGCCTCCTAGAGTCGACCAGATTTGAAGACATGTGCTCGTAGCCAGCTGGAGGGGGAACACAATAGAAGTTCTACCCCTTTCCGAGATTCAGAGCACGTCTGCAATCTCTTAAGCTGGTGTATATCCATTTGCTTCTGGAGAATCTCCTCAAGAAGCTGCCGCTTACCGCTCCCATATCGGGATTCATCAGAGTAGGATAGTGCAGAAGAAGCCATCCGAATAGGTATGTATATGGTAGCTCTAGCCGCGGAAAGCTTCCTTTCTTGCCTTTTCCTTTGAGCATCGAATCTACAAAAAGGCGGAGGCCAGCGTTCAATCGACAAGTCATTGCTGACAATAGATCCATTCGATAGCCGAAGACTAAGCGGACGGTAGCAAACAGCACGCCTCGATAAAAATGATCGACGACTCTGGCTCCAGGGACGACGAATCGTCGAAGCCAGTAGGTGAGAAAACCCGCCAGCTGGGCTTCCTTTGACATAGGCCTATAGCCCATCCTCATGAAACTTTCAATAATATCTCCTGTCTTGAAAGGAGGATATTGAAGATCATCATCGATCTTAATATCCATCTCATTGTTCTCCTCCATCAACCCAATCACCTCACTGCTGCTGAGTGGTTTGAAGAAGTTGGGTTTACAATTATCGTGTTCCTTGGTTTTCTTCTCCATAATGTGGTTGAGAAAGAGATATGGTAACCATTTCGTCGAGTAGCAGGTGCCCGATGAACCACTCTTGTAATACAAGGAACAGATCTTGTAGTAGTACAACAGCTCTTCGAAGACGGCCACCATGTCAGCATTTTCCTGACGAAGTTTGTCCAACTCGTCATTTGTTGGGACAAATTCCTTATAAGGGATATTCCCCATTGGCAGGCTCGAGATGTACTTCATCTCGTGAAGAGCCAATCCGATCTCTCCACAGGGCGTCATAAAAGTCCCTGTTCTGAAGTTGTACCTCTCTGCCAAAGCCAGTAATAGATGAGGATTGGGGTGGAAGCCATAAACGGTAGAATACACCGCTTGGTATAGCTCAATCTCCTTGAGCTTTTCTTCGAATTGAGCCAATATCCAATTGGCTAAACAATTCTATCTCTTGTTATCCAGATTAACAAGACCTATCAATAGGATATCTTGATCTGGATATCTTCCTTCAACCTTCGTAAACTCGTTTGCGAATATCGGCGTTCTGACTGGTAGCAGCAGGAAGGAATTTTCTGGTGGAATGCACCCAGGTTTCAGTCCTCTAAGTAGGGAGCTGTGACGCTCCGAGGAACTGTAAAACATGTCCTTGTTGTTTGGCCCTTTCTTCACACAAATATTCCATGTTCGGGCTTGTTGAAGAGGAGTTATATCCCATTCCATTCTTCTGGGATAACTCGCAAAAGCATAGCGAGATAGGGGAAGACATCTGGAAATCTCTGGTAAAAGTATCCTTTTCTCGCCTCTCTGAAAAAGTCTCTGTTCAACTCGAGGTCTGGGCTGAGAACTCTTATCAAAAGCCCCACCAAACAGAAATGGAGTCTTCTTATGAATAACAGCGTCAGCAGTTTGCAGAGGCTTCCCGTTCATCAGACTCATCAATGTTTCATTGTCTTGTGTTGTTAGGATGGCTTGTCGAGACGATGGCAGGGCATACTGAGAAAATGTTACATAGGAAAGATCCTCTTTAAACTCAGGTTTAGCCAAAGTCCCTGCAAAGACCTCATAATTGGGGTCTTCCCTGAGGTTAACTGCATCAAACAAAGAGACAAAATTTAGTACATACAAAATCACAGAGTCTGTTCAAAAGATCAGCAAATTGTGCAAGTGTCAGATTGCGCTATGAACAAAGCATCAGATTGCGCTAATGCAGCCTACATATGCAAAATATCCAGTTGTGCCAACACATCCACTTGCGCAAAACATCAGGTTGCGCTAACCTATTTGTGCAAGGCGTCAGTTTACGCTGACTCAACAAACTTGCACAAATCGATAGATTGTGCCGAACATCTGCCAGTGCTTTTCAATCGATTGCGCAAGAATATAGTTTTCATAAAAATGAAAACTATTGTGTTCGTGCAACCAGAACCCTAAAAAGGGTGGCGCAATACCATCATATCTCTAAAAAGAGAGAGGTATAAAGGATCAAAAATGTCAAGAACCCTAAAAAGGGTTTTGATCGAGTTCATCATCTACCTTGTAGTACGGGATGGCCAACTTTATGACGAGAAATTTGGGGCACAACCCGAGTCGAAGACTCAGCGGGGGCTTTTCCCTTCTCGGCGGCTGAACGTTTAGGGGCCATTGACGTCGACGGCGAAGAGAAGGAGAAGTTGTCGGAGTTGGCACAGAAGCTTTTCTCTTTTGAACAGTCGGAAACAAGTAAAGAATGAAAGAAAGAAGAATGGAAACTATTTATAGTTTTTCAAAAGTAACAGTCGTCTCAGATTGCGTCGAGAAATTAGGAGTTGATTCCTCCAAACGCGCAGTCAAAGCATCACTTGCGCAACTTGATTTTAAGTTCGAAATTCAAAGTATTTCGAAACTTTGAATATTTTTAAATTTCGAAAACTTTGAAGGGGGTCTTGTAGGTCCTAAAAATCAAGTTGTGCCCATCAAAGAAGCAATGAAAATTAAATTGTGCATCCTTCAAATGAACTACACAGGAGACAGATTGCACAACAACTCAACTGCGCAAGCTGAACTACGCACCCATCCAAGCGCGCTAGCTGACGTGGCTACGTCATTATTACCTTACACAAAATCAGATCTTCTGACAACTGACAGCCCGAAGAACGAGGAAACTGTTTGTTTCTTGTGCCACGCCACTATGACAGCTCTCTAGCGCGGTCCAGCTGCCAAAAGCCAGCACAGTATGACAGTTCAACCTCAGTACAATCCAAGTCTTAGCGCAACCCATTGGAAGTGCAGTCTGATGCTAGCGCAGTTCAAGTGGCACAATCCATCAAGATAACTGACATTCTGTACGTGGCATACATGCCATTAATTGCTCACCATGTGGCAACCGTCTGTACACGACCAAGCACATTTCAATCAAACAATACTACGCGTCTCATACAGTTGGTCCACGATCGAGTAACTGCCAGCGCTGTTCGCTGCTTGCACAGTCCAATGCCTATGCAATCCATCCTGCACAATCCAGAAATGACTACTAATTATTTATTTTCTAGAACTCTATAAATAGAGTTTCAAGTCCTTCATTATCAAGCCCAGATCAGATAGAGAATCAGAGATCAGATCAGATCATTCAAGATCATCACCAGAGATCAGGAGTTTTTGCCAAAGTGCTGCTGCATTCTTCAGAGGCTGCCGTCTTCAAAGTTCACATCGTCCAAGGGATAAAGCGATCGTCTTCAGATCGAATTCCTATAGTTGTACTTTCCCAGAATTCAATTGTAATCTTCTTACAAAGTTTGTGAAATAAAGAACACTTTTGTTTTTGCAAACAGTTTCAATGTTTAATGGCATCATGCCTCAACTCAATGTTCGTCAACCGAACGACCCGAAGGTCCCGAACACCTTTCGAGGCATCATGTCATATCCGACAGTTCTATCACATTTATGCCACAACTGTATTCTTTCGCAACGAAACCATCTTTTATGATCTCGTGCATGTAGGCACGTTTTGACACATTTATTATCCTGTCCCTCGCGTCGTGTACTCGGTACACGCATTGAAGCCGTATATCCATGTTCTATGACTTAGTGTTCAATGTTTATGGCTTGCACGCTAGGGAACTCGCCTATTGTCTTTCAATGTGCTAGCCTTTCTAACTCATGCACGAAGGCACGGAATGGCTCGTGCACGAAGGCACTCACCGAATATAGTTATCCCCTGTTCTTGCAGCTTTCGTACCGAGGCGCTCGTCTTTGCGATATCCAATATCCCATAGCGACTCGTACATATGATGTACGTTTCATTTCAATTGATCTAACTAGTGTTCGATACACACTATGATTTATCTTCCGGTCGGACCACGCCCGTGGCGTCGATAGGTTAACTTAGCATACAATGATACATTCTTACTTAGGCATAAAGGAGTAAAAAGAAGAGTCAATCCTTCCACCTTAAGGTGATACGCCTTGTTGTTTGCCGAGCTGATGCGGCTCGATTTCATATCTTTATTGCATGGCCAAATCTTCTGACTTTGCCATTCGGATACTTCTCGTCTTATTGAACTACTCGATTGATTCTGGCCTACCGTGCCCAAGTTCCAGCCCGTTGCGAGGCGGTGATTTGGGTTTTGTAGACCCGTTGCGAATAAGGCAAAATATCGATCTCTAATATTTCAGCATAAATGGATAGCCTGCACATGAAACCAACTAAAATCAATACTTGTATCGATTTGGACTTGTGCCTTGGGTAGATTCGATTTCTTAGAATCTTTGGGCCGACTCAACGCACTTATCCTTCGGGGAAATGCGACGCTTCGTATCGATTCAACTCGATGCATACTTTGGGACAATGCAACTCTTCGCATCGACTTAGTTCGATGCATTGCTCAGGACAACGTAACACTCGTATCGATTTGCATCGATACATTTCATTCGGTCAATGCGAATCGCTAAGTCAACATCTCAGCGTAATGTACCGTGCGGAGCAGGGCATTACAGAATTTTCCACTCAAAACAAGGTTCATCCTCGAACCAAAACCAGCACTCTGATTAAGTGTTTTATAGATCGTTTCACGATCTCGTCCTACCAATGTTGTTCAGTTTCACACTATCTTGTAAGCTTTTTATTAACATTTCAAAATCTTTCCTGCAACTCGATTTGAATTTGTATACAACTTGAATTGGATCCTTACCTATATTCAAGGCATCCCAAAGATATATGTATTTCGACCAAGTCCAGTGGTAGCAAATTGGAACAAAGCTAACAGGTAATTTCAATCCTATGCTTGCCATCTCGTACTCCCTATCGGACTTATCTTTAGCAATTGTTCTTAAAATTTTATCGCATACGTATATTTGATACATACGTGATTCATTCAATAAAGTTATTGCACACGACGCGATTCAAAATTGCTTTTCTCGTTTCATATGTCTCGTATGGACTATCAACTCTATGCGTCACGTCGAGTCATCGTATATCCGATCGCAACGATCCTCCACAACGCCTTGCATTCGAATCGCCATCCAACTATTTTTGAAGTCTGGCTACGCAACTTATCTCGATACAGTTTCCTTTGTTGACTTGCAAATACATCAACATTTAGGACTACACCCGCTAGGTTACTTACCTAGACATCATGTTTAAATTCTTCTGACGCAACTTTAAATTGACATTGCACAAAGCCAACAATCTATTCAACACAATAATTTACATCGAGGCGACGGTGCTTAAGGCAACAATCGCTTTAACACGAAGTCTCTATGATGCATCTTACGTTCGATTCCTAACGAGTAGGAATTCACTAGCCAAATTCTCAACTTATCTGTCTCGCAATATCGAATATAAGTTCGATTCGCGCAAGCTCAATTACAAGGTGAATCTGAATCTAACGACATAACTCGTAAGTCATTTTCTTATCATTCTTTCTCGTACATAGTATGATTCTTACAATCGCCTATCCAAATCACCAAGTCAGTTGGTGAATTTCTTGTTCGATCGTCGACCAACATAACCATTCAAGCATTCATCCGACGAATACTCAAAATCTAGCTACATCATTCTAAAACGAAAGCTATTCCAACAATTTTTGATGGCCTAAACTTATCGTCAATATGCATCACACTATATTTGTTACCGATGTAATTTTATATGCGATATCGCATGGGTCATCTTACGGTCTGTAACATTCAATTTGATTTGGCGGTCAAGTCTTCTAGGGTCAGCTATCCCGAAGCTACGCTCGATAATTGTGGATCATTAACGAAGGACAGTTTACTACGAACCATGCTATATCTTATTTCGGAGCCAAATCACGTTTCGACGATTTCTATGCGACTACCCAATTTCGGACAAAATTATTTCTTTTGGCACAACTGATGTACAACTATCCTCCTTGTAAAGTCATGCACTACCGTCGATGATTTTGTAATTTACGAAACATCTACTCGTATCGTATTTGAGTCTATCTTATTTGCGGTCGACACACGAGATATTATACGCATCGAACACTCGTCGATTACTTATAGTCTCATCTTGATCAATCACAAAGTTCATGATCAACCAGCTCGTTCATTCTCGTTGTTATTTACAAAATTTTGATAGCACGAGGCTACCCTATTTTGTATTCTCACATTGTGCTTACGTTTCCTTACATATCGATCTTGATATGTCGTATCAATTTTGATAGTGTAAGGATCAACTTTGATTCTGTTTCAACATCGACAACTTGTATTGCTTACGTCCAAGTTCTCCACAAACATTTCTGTACGTCTTGAATCGTTTCACGATTCGTTGCATTCCGTTATACTTTGATCGCGTAACTGAGTTACCGATTATCCAACATCGAACCCTCGAGTTATACGATCACGTCCTCTAAGTTTTTGCGTGTTTCAGTCGTACTCAAATGAGTTTCATCGTACCGTAACCAACTATCTCTTAGGCACTATTTACCCACATCAACCAACTCTTTACCAAAGTTGCACATCGTATGATCCGGTTATAATCCTCCTCGTCCAATATTTTTATCGAGATCGCAAGTCGTGCGATTCGATTCGCCTCGTCCAACATTTCTATCGAGATCGCAAGTCGTGCAATTCGATTTGTCTCGCCCAACATTTCTATCGAGATCGCAAGTCGTGCGACTCATTTATAAGTTCGAGTTTTCCTTTTCCGTCAATCCGATTATTGCTTCAAGACATAATCGTTCCGCTTGTCTCGGTCGTCCGACCGACTTATAATTTCCATCCGATGTATCATTCATTGATATGAGTCTCGCCTTATCGTCCCAAACGATTTTCGAAGAACATTTGCATCAACATACCGTCATACAAATTTCCAATCGAGTCTCAGTACTCTTTAGTCCATTGCGGACAAACCTTCCGTAATTCTCACAACGCGTCGATTCAATTCATCGCACAAGTGGTATATTATATACCACCCGGAATCGAGTTATTCATCGCATACGTGGTATGGCATATATCACTCGGAAATCAAGTCATTTCCCTTGCATTGTACTCACTATGAACCAAAAATCTCTTTCGACACACGATTTTCGCCGTTATCGTGCTTGATCACAATGTAACTTTGATTAAATCAAATCCGTCACAACTCGGCCAATGTTTTCATTTGCCAACACAAGTTCGGTGTGCAACCGAACGATTCATTCTATCGATTTATGATTTCAGTTCCTTCCGTTGTATCTCGTGCAACGATTTATTTCCAATCTCCTTTGTACTCTGTGTAACGATTACTTTGATATGCGTTGCACCACGTACAATAATTTACTTCCGATACGCGTCGCACATCGTGCAACGACTTATTTCCGACATTCATTGCACCTCGTGCAACAATTTTTATTGCTGACATCTGTCGTACCTCGTGCAACAATTTACTCCCGACATTCAAAGTCGATGCCCAAATCCGTTCAACACATTCGATATTGACTTATCACTTTCATTTTTTAATACATATTCACAATCAACTCGTTGTACTTCCTGCAACGCATTATTTAAGTTTCCGCATTGGTGCAACTAATATTCACAACCCATTGTACTTCATGTATCATTTTATTTCTCATTCAACATGTTACATTGCAACAACATCTCAAATCATATTTCATAATTTATTGCACTTGCATCAACTAACATTTTGCGGCTCGTTGCATTCAATGCAACAAAATGTTTCACGACTTTTTCTGCAACATCATGTAAATTCGAAGTACTTGTGGCAATATTACCCGACTTTGTATTAGACTTATTGTATGGAACATCCAGTACGGCATCAAGTAGAGTCAAGAGTGATTTTGATTGGTGGTAGGCAACTTTTTGGAATTGAAACAAGCAAACGTCCGAAGAAAATTGAGCCTAGAGCTCTTATACCAAGTTGTCACGCCCCGACCCGGAATCACCCGAATTATCGTCCTCGTAGGGGGCGTAATGTCGTACGAGCCTGGAGTTGCGCTCGTGCAAGGCAAGATGACAAGTTCTCAAATGGTTATCTTTGAGTTGATATTAACAACGAAAGAAAAACAGAGTATATGAAACAATTCTCTTTATTGATATTCAAACTGAGATTACAAAGGCTTTCGATAGCCCAACAATATATGCCAGATTGGCTACAATACTCAGGTTCTCTCTTGCCCACAAAGGATTTCAATGTTCCATACATTATGCCTTCTATATCTCAGCCGCATCAATCATGTTGCAAGTCCGAGCGTCAATACGATCGTACGCTTCAAACTCTACGGCATTCCAAGCCTCTGCACGATCAAGCGAAGCTTCGCCACGAGCAATCCATTCCCTGCACCCTGCATAAAAGCTGGTGGGGGATCAGTACGTTTGTCCTCGCATGTACTGACGAAAAGACCAACTTTCTAAACCAACATTTTAGTATTTATGTTCAATCATGCAACTTAGCTTATGATCTTGCTATATTCTCTTTAGGATCGATTTCATGGCATATTCGAAAGCGTAAAGCATGTTATCATGGCAAGCATGTTATTCAAATTGAGTAGGCAAGCAATCTCTTGTTTGTTTTGTGGTACGACTTCTTACCAACATAGACGTACTGGTCCTTGCACTGACACAAGGAGAATATGCCCCTTTCTTTCCCTGTCATGTTATAAGTGCTCTCTATACAGGATCTATGTGTGCAGGACATATACGTGCCTGCACTTTCAACCCATCGTTCCTTAACTATATGAAATGGTCGTTGGTATATTCGCGCCAAAATGGACTAAAAATGTTTCTTTTTATCTTTTCTTTCTTTCTTTTCTTTCTTTCTTTTCTCTCTTTTTTTCTTTTTTTCTTTTCTTTTTCGAATTTGGGTAGCCCGGCGCTTCACGGGTTGGGTTGCTATCCCAAACAACCGAAGCTTACCACGTGCATACCATCATTTGCGGCTTTTTACATCTCGTTAATCGGTTGCTAATCGTCTTACGGATGTACGCCTATCAAAGATTATATCCCTCCTAGGCCGAACGGTCCCGGTGCCCCGACACAGCCCGTTCGGAGGGAACGTTTCATGTACGGAAGATTATCACAATTATCTCAAGTCCATTCGACCATGCAACGCCCTATTTTCAAACAACCAAACATAGTCTTGAGCCCGAGACTCGGACTTTATCAAACAACCAAACATAGTCTTGAGTCCGAGACTCATACTTTATCATCTCGTATTTTTTCCATTAACTTTCTATGTTCTTACATTTTATACTTCGTTTCAATGTTCAATGGTATCATGCCTCAACTCAATATTCGTCAACCGAACGACCCGAAGGTCCCGAACACCTTTCGAGGCATCATGTCATATCCGACAGTTCCGCCACATTCATGCTACAACTGTATTCTTTTGCAACGAAGCCATCTTTTATGATCTCGTGCACGTAGGCACGTTTTGACACATTTATTATCCTTTCCCTCGCGTTGGTGCACGCATCGAAGCCATAATTCCATGTTCTATGACTTAGTGTTCAATGTTTATGGCTTGCACTCTAGGGCACTCGCCTATTATCTTTCAATGTGCTAGCCTTTCTAACTCGTGCACGAAGGCACTCGCCGAATATAGTTATCCCCTGTTCTTGCGGCTTTCGCACCTAGGCGCTCGCCTTTACGATATCCAATATCCCATAGCGACTCGTGCATATGATGCACGTTTCATTTCAATTATTCTAACTAGTGTTCGATACAAACTATGATTTATCTTCCGATCGGACCACGCCCATGGCGTCGATAGGTTAACTTAGCATATAATGATACATTCTTACTTAGGTATGAAGGAGTATAAAGAAGAGTCAATCCTCCCACCTTAAGCCGGTACGTCTTGTTGTTTGCCGAGCCGATGCGGCTCGATTTTATATCTTTGTTGCACGGCCAAATCTTCTGACTTAGCCGTTCGGACACTTTTCGTTTTATTGAACTACTCGATCGATTCTGGCCTACCGTGCCCAAGTCCCAGCCCGTTGTGAGGTAGTGATTTAGGTTTTGTGGACCCGTTGCGAATGAGGCAAAATGTCGACCTCTAATATTTCAGCGTAAATGGATATCCTGTACATGAAACTAACTAAAATTAATACTTGCATCGATTCGGACTTGCGCCTTGGGTTGATTCAATTTCTTAGAATCTTTGAGCCGACTCAACGCAATTATCCTTCGGGACAATACGGCGCTTCGCATCGATTCAACTTGATGTATACTTTGGGACAATGTAACTCTTCGTATCGACTTAGTTTGATGCATTGCTCGGGACAACATAACTCTCGTATCGATTTGCATCGATATATTTCATTCGGTCAATGCGACTCGCTAAGTCAACGTCTTAGCGTAATGCACCGTACGGAGCGGGGCATTACAAAGAAGAGTTTTCATTTTCTAGAGGCAAAGAAGAACCTTCTCCACCAGTATTGCGGTTGGCGGTAGCAGCAATAGTTCAGTTTTCCAGAGGAGTAGAAGAATTTCCTGATGTATTTCCCGAAGAGTTCCCAGGCATGCCGTTAGAGATAGAGATAGAGTTCACCATTGATTTGATTCCAGGGACGGCGCCAGTATCAAAGAGAGTATATAGAATGGCACTATCAGAGTTGGAGATCTTGTACAAGATAATTGAAGAACTCAAAACCAAGGGATTCATTCGTGCTAGTGGATCACCTTGGGGAGCCCTGATGCTTCTTGTGAAGAAGAAGGATGGTACGTCAAGATTATGTGTTGATTATCGAACCTTGAATTCTGTAACAATCAAGAACATATATCATCTACCAAGGATAGATGACTTGTTTGATCAACTCAGTGGGACAGCAGTATTCTCGAAGATTGACTTACGGTCGGGGTGCCATCAGATCACAGTTAGAGCATAAGATATTCCGAAGACAGCATTCAGATTTAGATATGGACATTAGGAGTTTCTCGTTATGCCATTTGGAGCGACCAATGCGCCAGTAGTATTCATGGATCTCATGAATCGTATATTCATGCCCTATTTGGATCAGTTCGTGATAGTGTTCATAGATGACATCTTAGTCTATAGTAAGAATAAAGCAGAGCATGAGCAGCATCTCTAAATAGTCCTTCAGATTCTCAAAGAGTACCAGTTGTACACGAAGTTCAGTAAGTATAAATTTTGGCTTGATTGTATTTTATACTTAGGTCACATCATCACCAAAGGTGAAGTCGAAGTGGACCCCCAGAAGATAGTGTCTATAAAGACATGGCCAGTACCTAGCACCGTCGTAGAAGTTCACAGTTTTCTAGGATTGGTGGGCTATTACCGACGATTTGTGTCAAACATTGCTTGAGTTTCAGCACCATTGACACAATTGACCCGCAATGATGTGCAGTTTGCTTGGACAGCAGAGTGTCAGAGTTCATTCAAGAAGTTGAAACAAGAATTGATGACGGCACCCATTCTCACGCTTCCAGATAGAACTGGAGGATTTTCAGTTTATTGTGATGATTCAGACAGAGGATTGGGATGTGTCTTGATGTAGCATGGCAAGGTTGTAGCTTATGCATCACGTCAGCTTCGTAATCATGAGAGAAATTATCTAACCCATGACTTGGAGTTAGCAGCGGTGGTTTTCGTCCTTAAGCTTTAGAGACATTACTTGTATGGAGATCGAGTAGAGATTTTTACCGACCACAAGAGTCTTAAGTATGTGTTTACCAAGAAGGATCCTATAATATGTCAGAGAAGATGGCTAGAGTTATTGGTGGATTATGACATCAACCTACAGTATTATCTTGGGAAGGCCAACGTAGTTGCAGATGCATTGAATAGAAGAGTAGGAGCTTATTTTCTAATAGACAACCAGAGTTATTAGCGGATCTTCAGAAGATGGATATAGAGATTGTTCTTCCTACTAATATGGTATTGATGGCCAGTATGCTAGTTCAGTCCAGCATAGTTGAGAGAATCAAGATAGCACAGTCATCGGATTCTAAGCTTCAGCAGCTTAGGGCAGAATGTGAAGCAAAATGAAGAACAGAGTTATGTATTCACGAAGATAGCACGCTCCAATATGGAAGACATCTTTGTGTACCAAGTAGTGACATCAGGCAGAAGATCATGGTAAAGGCTCACAGTTCACAGTATTCAATTCATCCCGGTGGTATGAAGATGTATCGTGATATCCATCAGCATTTCTGGTAGAATGACATGAAGAGGGAGATAGCTCGGTTTGTCTCTCATTGTTTAGTTTGCCAACAAGTTAAAGCTGAACATCAGAGACCAGCTGGACTTCTTCAACCTTTACCGATCCCAGAATGGAAATGGGAGCATATTACCATAGATTTTGTAACGGGGTTACCTAAATCCGCAGTGGGAAGGGATGTTATATGGGTTATAGTTGACTGACTCACGAAGGTAGCTCATTTGCTCCCTTTCAGGATCGGTCAGTCGACGGATCAGCTAGAAAAGATGTACCTCAGGCAGATAGTCAGACTGCATGGAGTGCCAGTCAGTATCGTATCAGACAGAGATTCAAGTTATACATCGCACTTTTGGCGGAGTCTTCAAAAGAGTTTGGGGACTCGTCTCAAGTTTAGTTCAGCTTATCATCCGCAGACAGATAGTCAGTCGGAGCGCACAATTCAAACTCTTAAAGATATGTTACGATCATGTATACTGTAGGACCGTTGAGCACCTCTAGAGGGGGGTGAATAGAGTGTGTGTGCAGCGAAAAAATAATTACCAATTAAAAATTAAACTATGGCAGAGATATAAGAGACAGTAAATAAAGATAGAGAATTCAAACTCAGTGACACAGCGATATATACTGGTATCCCTCTGAGAGGACTAATCCAGTCTCGAGTACTCTTGCTCGATGTTAATCCACTATGGCACAAGCTTTAACTGAGAGCTTGCAGTCTCTTACAACACCGTGCTTGGTGACGAGCGCACGACCAGCTCCATAACACACACCGTGCTTGGTGACGAGCGCACGACCAGCTCCACAACAGGAAAAGTTGTTGAACTTGGAACGACCTCTTTACAACTCTTGAAACACCAAAAGATTCTAAATCAACTCTAATAGTACTGGCTTTTGGCTAAGAGATGTATAGGTATGATTTGAAAGTCTTAGATCGTTTGAAAACACTTGAGTAGTAGAGAAGAGAGAATGAAGAAATGAATGAATGATTTGAAATAAAAAGTTCTTCTCTATTTATAGGTGTTTTCTCGAACCGAACTCGGGCAGAGTTCGGACAAAGTTCGGATGCAAATATCTCGCAAAGAGACGTTGCTCGCTGATTTGGAGGCAACAGAAGTTTGAATCATTTTTGACCGAACTCGGTCAGAGTTCGGACGGAACTCGGGCCGAACTCGGTTACGAGTTCTATCAGGAGATATTTGAAAATCATTTAAAAAAAATAGTTTTCAAAATATGTTTTTGGTTATTTGTAAAATTATTTGTAAAGGCTATTTTCAAAATATGTTTTTGAAATGTTTTGTAAATGAAATACGAATGGTAAATAGGTAGGCTTTTGGAATGTGAACAGTTTTAACCCTAAGCCAGTATTACCAAAACTGATTTTACGAAATAAATCCTAAACTCAACAAAATATAAAATACAGAATAAAATGAGAAATGAGTCTTCTGAAGATTTGATGATGTTGACGCTTTGTTTGATGCAGTACATCATCCGTTGAATTTGATTTCATGTATCCTGAAATGATTAGCATCATTTTCTATATTTTGTGTATTGACTTAAGTGTATGTTGATTATCGAAATCGGGTGTGACCATGGAATAGGCCAACAATCTCCCCCATTTTGATAATTGACAAACTTGAGTCTATACCAAAATATATTTATATGAAATAGAACAAAATACAAAGTACCTGAAAAAAAATGAGATGTTTTGATTTTGTTTTTGGATTTGTATATGCTTTGCTTTTTGGTATTGTACTCTTTTTCTCCCCCTTTGTCAAGTAGTAAAATGACTTGGCTCCCCCGTAATATGTGAAGCCAACAATAGACAAACACAAGACAAAGTGAAGCAAAAAGACATAATCACAGCATAATACATATGGAAACAACTAATATAGAAAGAAACGGCTCATACTAAACTGAAACAGTCAAGAAAATTTCCACTAATAATCCAAAAGTATAACTGAAAATGTCTAACTAATCAGTTTAGACATGAAATAATAAAAAAAAACTACATCAACTGATCAACATCTAACAAATGTCCACTAGCCCATAGCTGAATCCACGTCACATCGTGGGGTTGTCCGCACCAGGAGCCTCATGAGGAAAGTAGGCTGTAGTCGGGTCGAAATACTGAAAGGAAGCCTCATCAGTAAATCGAGGACCCGGAAAGGTAGGATGAGGTAAGATGGTGACTGGATGGATAGGATCATGAGCCAGGCTGTAGTGGAGGTCAGCAATGCCATTCCTCAGCACCTGGGCCTGAGAAATGCGCCGAAACTCCGAATCCAGATGACGTTGCATAGAGACAGCAACAAAGTCATCAAAGCGCTGATAGAAAGTCTGATCAAATCCTGGGACAGGGGCCGGAGCAGGAGGAGCATCAGCAGGAGGGACGTCAGCATCAGCAGCTGGAGCAGGATAAGCTCCAGGAGGCAGAGGTGGAGCAGGAAATCGACAAGATCTAGTCAGCTCGACAGGAGTGGAGGAGATGGCACACGTCTCAAGATCAATCTCGAAACGTCGAAAGATAGAAGCTAAGTGCATTGGATATACTAGATTCCTACCTGCATTTCTGCAGTTAAGCATCCTGGACATCACAGTTTTGGGAATAGAGAATGGGATGTCAAAGTGAATATGATACAAAGCAGATAGTTCCATAAAGGTTACTTCATCAGTAGAACCTTTATTTGGAAGAAGAACAGAGAAAATCATGCGATGAAGTTCATAGAAGGTTTGGTTCAAATTTTTGGCAAAAATTCTATGGGGAACAGGGTTAGGATGACAGATTAGTTCCCTGAAGGAAGCAAGAGTGACATCAGCAGGGAATTGAATATGATAGATGTCAACCAAGGCATCACCAAGATCAGGAATATGGAAGAATTCGCTGATGTCGGTGGCACTAAATTCCAATTCTTGCCCAGCAACGCAAGAATAGAAATTTTTGTTTGGTTTTACTTGCAGGTTGCAGTAGAACATACGGACGGCGTTATCATAAATATTTTCTTGTACCTCAAAGAAATCTCGGTATCCAAGTTGGTCAAAAGTTGGAGCGTACTCAAAGAAAGTAGTAAAGTTTACAAAAGCTCCAGTATAAATACGACGACCAGAAAAAGAGTCGAACCAGAGATCCGAAAAATCTTTGTCCGGGAACAAAGTAGAGTCATATTCATCGGGATCTCTAGGTCGTGCTGGACTAAATAGACTAGCAGGGGTGTATTCAGAAGAAGAGGAGGCACCTTGGGAAGTGGTTCCTCTATAACGCTTGGGGGCCATGAGAAAATAGAGAGAAAGTACCTTTTGAAGAAAAAGAAAGGAGGAACAAGATGATCGCCCACTAGATCTTTTCGAAACCTTGCTAGGATGGAGGAGGAGAAGCTTCTAGGAAGAGAGGAGTGATTTCCACAAGTTGTTGTGTGCAAAAAGTGGAAGAAAAGATGGGTTTTATAGGCACTAGGGCCGGCTGTTCGGATCTGGAATTAATACAGCGCCGACCGAACTCGGTTCGAATTCGGACCGAGTTCGGCCACTTGCATTCCCGAGACAGTCAATGCATTCTGGTAGGTTTAAAAGTAGAATTTAATAACTTTGACTGTAATATTAAATAACGACTGTTATTTTTGGGTTAACTGTAGGGGTTGTCCCAGCTAACGGAGGTTCACCGGGGAACTCTTAAATACCGCTTCGCTTCGACCGTAGTCGTGGTGACAGACATACCCTTTTTAAGTTTGTATCCAAAAACAATTTTCGTTAAATAAATAATAAAGTATCAAGTCATAAATTCAATTTTAATTACCATATACATTATGAGTCTAAGAATTCAAGAATGCCGAGCTCACGCCTCAAAATGTTAAAACGGTCTTCAGCCAATGGTTTAGTGAATATATCTGCTAGTTGATGAACAGTGTCAATAAATTCTAGGCAGATATCCCCGTGTTGTTGATGATCACGAAGAAAATGATGTCTAATTTCTATGTGCTTTGTGCGTGAATGACAAATAGGGTTCTTAGTCAGATTTATAGTACTAGTGTTGTCACAATAAATAGGAACATTAGTGTAGTACAGATTATAGTCCTCTAAGGTTTGCTTCATCCACAAAATCTGAGCACAACAACGTCCTGCGGCGATATACTCAGCCTCAGTTGTTGATAATGCTACTGAATTTTGTTTCTTGCTAAACCAAGAGACTAAGGCCTTTCCTAAGAAATGACATGTGCCACTTGTACTTTTACGGTCCACTTTGCATCCAGCAAAATCTGTATCCGAGTAACCTATAAGGTCAAAGGATTTGGTTTTGGGATACCATAAGCCAACTGTAGAAGTTCCTTTAAGGTATCGGAAGATACGCTTAACGGCACTAAGATGTGATTCCTTAGGATTTGCCTGATAACGTGCAAAATGCAAACGCTAAACATAATATCAGGGCGACTAGCAGTTAAGTATAATAAACTACCAATCATACCTCGATACTTATGCTGATCGACAGGTTTGCCACTTTTATTAGCATCAAGCTTTGTAGATGTAGCCATAGGCGTCCCGATTGGCTTTACATTCTCGAAGTCGTACTTTTTTAGTATGTCCTTCGTGTATTTAGCTTGGTTGATGAATGTTTCGTTCGAGTGCTGTTTGATTTGAAGTCCTAGGAAGAAGTTTAGCTCTCCCATCATACTCATCTCAAATTTACTCTGCATACACTTGGCAAAATCTTGACAGAGTTTTTCATTAGTAGAACCAAATATAATGTCATCTACACAAATTTGCACTAGAAGAATATCATCATTCATGTATTTAATAAATAAAGTAGTATCAATCTTTCCTTTCGAAAATCCATTATCAAGTAAGAAGGTGCTTAGGCGTTCATACCAAGCACGAAGTGCTTGTTTGAGTCCATAAAGTGCTTTCTTAAGCTTGAAGACGTGATCAGGTTTTTGAAAATCTTCAAAACTAGGGGGTTGTTTCACAAAAATCTTTTCTTTCAAAAATCCATTTAAAAATACGCTTTTTACGTCCATTTGAAAAAGTTTAAAATCATTAAAATATGCAAATGCACAAAACAGGCGGATGGCTTCTAGTCTAGCAACAGGAGCATAGGTCTCATCATAATCAATTTCTTCTTCTTGATTATAACCTTGTGCCACTAGACGTGCTTTGTTGCGTAGAACTTGTCCATCTTCACTGAGTTTATTTCGGAACACCCATTTGGTACCAATTATAGATTGACCAATTGGTTTAGGAACAAGTTCCCAAACTTGGTTTCTCTCAAAGTGATTAAGTTCCTCTTGCATGGCAGAAATCCAAAACTCATCAGTAAAAGCATCATCTACATTCTTAGGTTCTATTTTTGAAATAAATGCTACATTTGCTGCTAATTCAGAATCTTTAAGAGATGAACGTGTACATACACCTTTGGATACATCACCTATAATGAGAGTTGCTGGATGATCTGGCTTGAATCTCAATGATTCAAATCTTTGGGCCATATCTTTCACAAGGCTCTTCTCAGTTCCTGTATCTTCGGAACTTTTATCAGTCCTTGCCTCTTGGGTCAGATCTTTCTCAGAACTCTTCTTAGTCTTTGTATGTGTATCTTCATCATCACTGTCGCTAGATCTGTGACTATTTAACTCATCAAAGGTAACATTAATAGTCTCTTCAACAATCATAGATCTTTTATTGAAAATTCTATATCCCTTACTCTTAGCAGCATATCCGAGAAATATCCCGTCATCTGCTTTGGAGTCGAACTTTCCCAAGTTATCCTTGGTGTTCAGGATAAAACAGCGACAACCAAAAACTTTGAAATAAGAAATGTTTGGAATTCTTCCAAACCAAAGCTCATACGGTGTTTTCTTCGAGATTGGTCGAATTAACACCCTATTTAAAACATGACAGGCTGTACTAACAGCTTCTGCCCAAAAATATTTAGGAAGATTATACTGATTCAGCATGACTCTAGCCATTTGTTTGCCATAAAATATAAAAGAACATAATAATTATCGGAGGACCGGACTTTTACTTCACGTTACAAACTCGCTTGTACAAAGAAAGCCTAGGGACGAAAACCTAGGTATAGCAGTCTAAGTATAATTGTTTATTTTAGATTCTGGGAGGTGACGATAGAGGCTCAGAAAGGCGACGACAGCCCTGCCTTACTCCTTGGACGATCGGTATGCAGTCTTGGCTCCTGTGAGAAGATGGTTGACGTTGATGAAGAAATGCTCTTCTTGCTCCTCTGTTGTTCTTCTGACTTCTCTTTCTCTCTGTTGTATTTTCTCTCTGATAGCGTATATCTCTCCTTCTCTCTCTCTCTTCTTCTTTTTTTGTAAGAGAATGACACCCTGCTATTTATAATAGTGGAGGGGCATCATTAGGGTTTGGCTGATTACCCATTCTCAAAGTGGTGGCGGCCTGATGTTTAATCAATCTAGACCATTAATCTTAAGCGTGAAGGATCTGGGCCATAAATGAGGATAGCACTGAATCTTGCGAATAATTAATGCTGATTGCTTTAAATCTTCATGATTGGTTGTGTAGCTTGGATCTCTCACCACGTGTCCCATTGGCTTGATTATGAATAATATGACTTGATCTCATTAATTGTGAGGATAATATTAAATATGGTCATTGGGATCTGGTAAATCTTTGTATCTCATAATCATCTTTGCTACCAGCTGTCAAGTCAGGGGGATCATTGAATCTCTGCCACGTGTCTTAATGATGGACTCTGCCAAAGCCGTATGACATCCATGAACCGCATGAGACAGCATCTCAGTGAACCGCATAGGTATAGTATTTGCGAGCCACTTGGTGAGCCGCATAAGCATAGTAATCGCGAGCCGCATGGGATGGCTTCTTGGTGAACCGCATAAATGTAGTAATTGCGAGCCGCATGGGATGGCTTTTTGGTGAGCCGCAGGAAGACGATCCTTGCCAGCCGCATGAAGTTGTTCTTCACTGTAGCCGTATGGGGGTAGCCACGTGTCAATCTCGGATCGTGTCAGAGATTTTCTCCTATTTCCTAAGAGTCTGTCATTATGACAGGGCCATTATGATACTTCATGTCAGAGCCGTCAGCTGTCAAATCATGGCAGAGCATTAAATAGGCAGACTGCTCGATGGCCAGCTGTGTGAAGGGGTCTCGTGGGTACACGTGGAATTGAGCCGCATATCTCCATGAGCCGCATGTACTTTTGAACCACATGCGGCTGGGGGACTCTTTGAACCGCAGGACTGTCCCTATGTAAGCCGTATGGACTCTCCTGTCCGAGCCGCATGAGACTAAGAGTCTCTCTGAACCGCATAGGACTGCTCCTGTATGAGCCGCATGGGGTTCTCCTGTTCTGGGCCGCATAGATCATCGTTCGGATATTTTCTATGCTTCTATAAGACCCCCTTCAAAGTTTTCAATTTATAAAATTGAAATACTTTGAATAAGAAGCATGGCCTTTGTTGACCGCATAGATGATTCAGCCGCATGGGTTTATTTGGCCGTATGAGCTGTGAGACCGCATAAAATTTTTGCCACGTGTCTTAGCCACGTGTGCAAATCTTATGCATTAAATGTCCTTGATTTGCCGCCTCTTGGGGTGGATCCCAAGGGTCAGTTTTGTTTTGACCGAAGCGGTTTATTCTTTTAGGCGACGCGTGGATCGAGGTGTTTGTTTGATTTTTCGAGCCTCCTTCGCCTATAAGTAGGAGTAAGTTTATTCTTTGAGGGTTTCTTTACCTTCTCTCTTTTGCTCGAACTTCTTGTTGCCGACTTCCTCTTCGTCTTTTCCTATCAGCGATCGGCAATGGCTCCCAAGAAGACTGCTGCTGCTACGGGCAAGAAGGCCGCGTCATCTTTTGCGGCAATGAAGGGCAAGAAGGCCATGTCTTCATCGACTGCGGCGGCGAACGTGGCGGCTCCTCCGACGGCTGGCGTGCCTATTTTTCACTCCGACGTTCACCCGCCTATTGCTGGTAGGACCATCAATATGAACTGCCATGGCTACACCGCATATCTTGTGCGCGAGCCTATATTCCCAAGTATGCTGTGTGTCCAACTCATATTCGGGCCGCATGGGATATGACCCAGGCCTGAGCCGTATGAAAGTTGTTTGCATAACTACTTCATCATCAGGGCCGCATAAGCCCATCTGGACCGCATGAGCTCTTTCAAACTGAGCCGCATAAGCTTATTTCGAACTGAACCGCATAAGATTATTTGAACTGGACCGCATAAGCTCATCCGCGCTGGACCGCATAAGCCTGTTTCGAGCCGAATCATATAAGCTTATTCGAATCGAACAATATCCGCATATGCTCCTTTCGAACCGCATAAGCTCATCCGCACTGAGCCGCATAAGTTTCCTTTCGAGCCGAACCGCATAAGCTTATTCGAACTGAACCGCATGGGCTCTTTCAAATTGAGCCGCATAAGCTCATTCGGACTGACCTGTATGAACTCTTTTAAACTGAGCCGTATGAGGCTATACTGAGCTAAGCCGCATAAGCATCACGTAGTTTTGTGTTTCAGCTATCTTTTTGACTTATTTCTTTTGCTTTTTTTCAGTAAATCTGCCAGTAAATCTTGCGGGGGAACTTATGGTTGGCTCACATCAGTTCGCCTCGGGCGTGCATCGGGATGACTTAGTTCGTCAAGTGTTCGAACAGCTACTTGTTGATGAACCTTTGGAGAGACTGAATGCTATTAGGATTCAATCTTTCCAATTCCTTGGTGACATGATGAGCTCCGGGAAGTCTGATGGGAAGTATCTGAGATCGATCTTCCTCTTTGGGGATGCGTT
This sequence comes from Iris pallida, assembly GCA_029216955.1. NCBI lineage: Eukaryota > Viridiplantae > Streptophyta > Magnoliopsida > Asparagales > Iridaceae > Iris > Iris pallida. The sequence goes on along the minus strand of JANAVB010039816.1, from coordinate 3,544,779 downwards.
GATCATAGAAAACTCTCGAGTGTTGGATGTTTTCGAGAGTTAGGATTTTGACCTGGACGGGATGCCGATTCACATCCCCATTATGAAGCGCCATTTTCCTTTTGCGTGGTTCAACATGATCGTTCTGGACAGGCAGATGCCGGACACCCTCACTCCAACCCGACCGGGGATGTTTGTTGGTAACATCCGTTACAACAAAACCACTGGGTCAGTGCGCGCGATCAAGGATCCGGCCAGTCGGTCCGTGATAGGATTAGTTCCAGGTACCTTCATCAACATCCCCGGTCCTAACTTTTCATTCTCTCAGGCTGATACCTTCCTGAGCCAGCTTGCTCGCAAAGGGTCCTATCCTGTTGGCAGGTTGGTATTGCCAAGCTGGTTACACCCCATTCCCCCGTGGGCTAACCTGGCCTCATGGTTCTACGAAAATACGGAGAATTTTTGTGGGAAGTCAACCTTTATGACGCTATCCGGGGTACCAGCCACGGGTTGCCTGTTAATAAGCCACTGTTCATGGCCCTTCTGGAGATGTACAATCATTGGACAGGGACTTTCTTCACCCCTGTTGGGGAATTGGGGCTCGCTTTTCACGAGATGTATGCTGTCTCCAAGCTCCCCTGGGGGGACGAGCCCTTCGAAGCGTACACTCCGACGAATGAGGAGCTCCAGGATTTAGACCGACGATTCTCCGGTTTCGTCGCCGTGTATCAAGAACTATTGTGCCATCATAGCACCTGTCACCGAACGACTATCCAAAAAAATGACAGCTCGGAAGGAGACTCTCCCCATACTAAATCTTGGGTCTCATACCTTTTTAAATTCAGCACGGCTGGCCGGGTTACTTCCCGAGATCGTCAAACTCCTAGGGAAGTAGGGGACTTGGTGTCGACCGCTAGGAGGTCGAGGTCTAAAAGTGACAAGTTTGGGAGCCAGATTGACTCCTTCAGCTACTTTTATTATGGTACCTGGCGGCTGTCAGAGAAGGCACTCTTGGCCGGGTTTTTAATGGTATGGCTGCGCAATTGCGTGGTCTCATGAGGGGCAGGTTCTATCGAAAGGATCAGTCGCCACTTCATTCTCCCTACCGTGAAGTTGGCCTTTGGGGTCAGGCTGGCTCTTCTTTCTGCCATGGTGTGCAGTATTCAGCATGGTCTCCGCGCCTTCTCGTCCAAGGTCATTGCTCGTGACGTGGCAATAGACTTTGAACGTATAGAACTGCCTTACCATTACTTGCTGGGATGGCTGTTGCTGCATTATCAGTCTTTGATGAACCTGGGACGGAAGATGGCATTATGGATGACGACACTTTTCGTTTCAGGTATCACCATCAGCCTTGGGAATGTAGTACCATGCCGGCGTGTCGGAGGATGCTGACGAGGGTGGACGGGTATAATTTCTTCGTGTCCGTTCCCCGTTTTACTGATCAAGAGGTGAGGAGTGTTCATGTTGATGGTGTCGGACCTCCTCACTTCTTACCTGAAAAGATGCGTTTCTGGCTGCGTAACATTCGTCTGGCGCATTTAGTTTACCGTAATCGCAACACTGTGTTCTTAGAGCCCTACTTGCCCAGTAGGTTTGCCCGTCAATTTGGGTACAGTCAGCTATTCCTCGGGCGCCCCAGTTCCCACCTGGGATTTGAAGGTAGCATTCTCGACGGTATTAGGGCATGGAGCTACTATGACACTTGTCATACTCGGACTAGCTTCTTGGTCCCTGCCGCAAACGTGATAAGAGAAATCCTGCATATGGCGGCCCTTTATCATGTTACGGCAAATCCTCCTCCCCTCGATTTTGACTCGAGGACTAGCTTCATTGTGGACACTCGCCTGGCGGAGAAGGCTATGGTGTCGAGGGCAAAGAAGAAAGGGGCGAATAGAGTTCCTACGCCCGATTCCGAATCCTTCGACACAATTGAGGAAGTCAACGAGCGGAACGACGGGGACTCTCTTTCTTCGGGTGACGAGGCAATGGCGGGTCAGCCTCCCGTCATGGCAGGTGAGATGATGACGGATCGACCGTCGGTTGTTTTCGATGAAGCGGTGGACCAATTGCCATCTGTGCCGGAGGTAGTGCGGGTAGAACTACCGCCCGTCGTGCCTGGTCCCTCACGTAAGCGAGGCAGGCGTGAGTCCACTGGCGGAGGAGTAGCTTTTTCTGTAAAGAGAGCGGCGGTCGGACCCCGTAGGCTGCTTATTACGGAGAAGGGTGAGGATGTAGACGATGTTCTGGAGGTAAGTCGGAGCCATCTCTTTGTTGTAATTTTCTTTTCTTTCGGAGATATGACTTAATCACTTTTCTTTGTAGCCGTCTGATGAACCGAACTTTTCTGAACCGTCTACTGCCCCTGGAGTTGATCCGGCCCTTGCTGCTTTGATTAGCGGCGTGTGTGCCGTGGTCCTTTCTGCGGGGGCTCTCTCAGCAGCGGCTGGAAGCTCCCAGGTTGCTGAGGCCTCGACCCAGGGTGATGAAGGTTTCCTTGGGCCTGTCTCTAAGACCGCTAAACTTCAGCAAGGCGACACCGATCTCGGTGCATCCTCTTCCGAGGATGCAAGGGCGGAGGAGTCTATTATACCTGACTCGGAAGCTGTTGGTGAAGAGGCTGCGGTGGCTGCAGGCGAACCTCGGCCTCCACACTCCTCAACTGGTAAGATAAGCCAGATATTGACTAGTAAGGGGGTTTATTTGCTCTATCAACATATCCTCCGGGTCAAATCGATTTATGGTTGCCTTGGCCCTGCAGGTCCTGACCCTTTACTTCCCGCCGCGGATGTTCTTGGGGAAGGCGCGGCCCGCCGTGATCTGGAAGAAATGAGCATTCCTCTCTTTTGCCGTCTCATGTCGAGGGGCCTTCCGCCAGCTCCAGGCAGATGGGAATGGAGTTGGCGATGGTCTCCGCCTCATCCTTCACAGATTATACGGCTCCGCAGACTGACCTCTCGACCCTACCGAGCATTCAAATTCTGTGGGCTGTCGAAGTGGAGTTGGCCGCTGTTCAAGCGTCCTTCCGTACGGAGCTGGTTTCTCTTGTGGCAGGAGCGGCAGATTCTGTTGCATCATCTTCAGTGTTGCCGGCTACACTCCCGTTGACACCGGCTTCTTCGGAAGCTCTGGACGAGGTGATGCAGGATGTGGTTGACAGCTTCTATCGCCACTTAAAGAGGGGTGTAGATGCTGCTGTAGAACGGGGGACCCCTTTTACTCTGTCTCTGCGGTGTGCTCGGGGCCAGATTGCAACCTTGAAGTCCCTTCCTGGCGGGATGGGGTTGGCTGTAGTCCTGGAGCCTAAGTTGGTGGAGGCTGATCAGCTTGTGACCCAATTGCTGGCGACACGGCAGGCGGGCTTGCCTGCTGCGATTGATCGGGAGCGGGGCTTCATAGTTGCTGCTCGGGATAGGATCAAGCTTGCTCGGGATACTGTCGGGCCAGTTGTGCGGGGGGACCTTGACAAGTTTTTCGCTTCGTATGACAGGCTGGGTCGTCGAAGTCAGGCTTGTCGGGCTCGGGAAGAGTCTGCTTCTCGTGGAATCGCTGATACGAAGGAGCGGATTCTCACACTCCAGAGGGAATTGACCTTCTTAGAGTTAGAGCTGGAGGCTGCCCGTGCGGAACAGGAGTCGATCGTTCGGGAGGCCGAGAAGGTTTCCCGATCTTCTGCTAACCTGGAGCGGGCTTTTAAGAGATTTGAGGATAACTGGCAAGCCCATGCTCAACTGGAGGACGAGGTGGTGCTGACCCAAGAGGCGGAACGTCGAGCTACTCAGACGTTTGAGCGGTCGATTGCCTTGCTGATGGATCGTCTCAGGGCGTTATGTGCCCCGGAGCAGTGATCAGCTTTCTGTTTTCTTTTGTTTCTTTTTTTGTAAGGGATGTGATCCCAAATGATGTAACACTTTGAATTTTGAATAAATGAGCATGTTTCAACTCATCTTCTCTTTCTTGTACTTGTGGTGCTCGTGGAGCTGGACTTGCTGGGGGATTATTTGTGGACCTGTTATCCTAGGCTACCTTGGTTTTAGATACGGATAACAAGTTTGGACATGATGTCCGGAACAGCCGTGGCAAAGTGGTCATGGATGTTCACGGTGTTAGGAAAAAGAATGCCGTAGAGCAGCTGGGCTCTCGGGACATGGTGGGGTGGTGGATTTATGCTAAGAAGCTTAGCAAAGGAATATTTGTGGACCTATTATCCTTGGCGTACCCTGGTCTAGGATACGGATAATGGGATGAAAGAAAACCAACATACTTGCTCAGAGGTTATGAGGACATGGCAAGCATGAGGGTTTTACCGTGGAATCTTCCTGCTCAGAGGTAATGAGAACATGGCAGGGGAGACTTCGTGGAAGATATTCGTGGTCAATAGCGGATATTTGTAGTCAACAGAGGACATTTGTGGACCTATTATCCTTGTCGTACTCCGGTTGTGGGTACAGATAATAGGTTGAAAGGAGACCGACATACTTGCTCAGAGGTAATGTGGACATGGCAAGCATGAAGGTTTCTTCGACGGAGCCTTCCCACTCAGAGGTAATGGGGACATGGCAGGAGTGGTCTCAATAAAGAGGGGGTACATAGAACGACTCAGAGGTAGGAGAACGTGGAAGTTCTATGCGAGGGGGCGGTTTGTTTTTGATGGAAGTAAAAACGACTCAGAGGTAATGAGGACATGGCCGTTTTGAAAATTTGTGGATCGATTACCCTTTTTGTGCACTGGGAGCGCGGGTAGTGGATCATTAGGGAGGATCTCTTCCAGGAAGAAAGTTCAGAGGTATAATAATACGTGACTTACTATCTGAAAGAGTGACCGAAATGTGAGTTCAGAGGCACCAGCGGGTACATAACTCGGTAATTTAGAATATTGAGAAAGTGTGAGTTCAGCGGCACCAGCGGGTACATGACTCGATAATCTGAAGGGAATGTGGAGGTGAGTTCAGCGGCACCAGCCGGTACATGACTCGATAATCTAAAATGTTGTGGATGTGAGTTCAGCGATACCAGCGGGTACATGACTTGAAGATCTTGGAGAGAATGTCGTTTAGACATAATATTTCTTCTGGAACTTGCCGTTGACGGGCAACATGAGCAAGTCTCCGTTTTGTTTTGCGAGGCGGTAAGCACCGTTGGAGAATCCTGTCTCAATAATAAATGGGCCTTCCCACTTTGGCCGGAATTTGTCGGCGGTCTTGTGAGTCATGACCATCGGCCTCCGGACTGCCAAGACGAGATCGCCCACCTGAAATGTTCTGATTTTGACCTTCTTGTTGAAGGCTCCAGAGATGCGTGCTTAGTATAGCTCAATTCGTTGCTGAGCTAAGAGGCGCTTTTCATCTAGTGCCTCCAATTCCTGTAGACGACGATGGTGGTTGTCGTCTGTTGTCAATTGATGTGTGAGGGCGACACGTAGTGAGGGGATCTGGGTCTCCAATGGGAGGACTGCCTCACTCCAGTATACCAGGGAGAATGGTGTATTTCCAATGGCTGTTCGTACCGTGGTGCGATAAGCCCATAAGTATTCGTCGAGCTTCTCGTTCCAGTCACGTTTGTTGGAGGAGACAAACTTCTTGAGGAGTTTGATGATTATTTTGTTGAATGCCTCTGCCAACCCGTTCGCTGCCGGGTTGTATGGTGTCGAAGCGACATTCTGAATACGGTGCTTATCGCAGAACCGATAGAATGCGTGGCTTGCAAACTGTGGACCATTATCATGGATGATCCTTCGTGGTAGTCCGAAGCGGTAGATGACGTGATGCTTAAGGAAGCTGATTATGTTTGAAGTCTTAACTTCTGCGAGTGGGACGGCTTCCGCCCATTTGGAGAAGTAATCAGTGATCGCAAGTTTGAAGCGATGTCCTCGGGAGGAAGGTGGGGTGATTGGACCGATGATATCCATTCCTCATGTTTCGAATGGCCAGGACGCCACTATCGGATGTAGAAGCTCAGATGGTTGGTGAATGAAGTCCGCATGGACTTAGCAGGCTTTGCATTTTCTAGCATAATCTATCGCATCTGCCACCATCATGGGCCAATAGTAGCCTATTCGTCGAATGCGGTCTTGCAATTTAGGACCGAGCTGGTGGGCCCCGTAGACACCGTCGTGAGCTTCTCGTACGGCTTCTTTGGCTTCTGTATTTGACAGACACCAAAGCAGTAATCCGTCGTAGGAGCGGCGATACAGCATTTTTGTCTCTGTATCGTAGAAGAATCTGAGAGAACGCCGTCTGATGGAAGTGGCTTCCTTTGGGTTCTCGGGCAGGATGTCGTAGACGACGAAGTCGATGAATGGTTGTCTCCAATCTGGGGCATCATCGATCGTCTGTACGGAATAACTCGCCACGAATTACACATTGTTTTTGGGACATACCAGTTCGTGGCCTATCACATCCACTGATTGGCGATCATAATTCGGAACTGCTAGGGAAGCGGCAAGACCGGCTAAGGCATCTACTTCGATATTTCGGAGTCTGGGGACATGTTCGATGAAGAACCCCTTGAACGACGAGATGATGTCAATCGCTATTTGGTGATAAGGGATCATGTCTTCGTGGCGGACTTCGTATGAGCCCCGGATCTGATTGACGATTAGTTGAGAATCGCCGTATGCTTCAAGGTATTCTACCCCCCAGCTCTCTTGCAAGTTGGAGGCCAATGACCAGAGCGTTGTACTCGGCCACATTGTTAGAGCAGGGCTCGGTGAGGGAATAAGCGCGGTTAATCACCAATCCGGTAGGGGAGACTAGCACTACCCCGACTCCGACAACGATATTGCCTTTAGGTCCGGTCCTCGAAGTACCGTCGAAGAACATTCGCCATATATTCTCGTGAGAGGTTGCGTGCGAGTTGGCGACCTCATCTGGGATCTCTTCATCTATCCTGGAGGACTTCGAGCCTGGGTGGGCTGCTAAGATGTCTGCCAGGGCTTGACCTTTGACTGCCTTTTGAGGGACAAAGATCATATGATAAGGGGACAGCAATATTGCCCATGTAGCGAGGCGAGAGCTGAGTGCCCCTAGTTTAGTTGTGAGGACCCTGAGAGGGTTGATTCGTGAGATCATGTGTATCGTTTGTCCGGTGACATAGTGTCGTATTTTCTGAATGGCGAACACCAGGGCGAGACATTCCTTCTCCATCGCGGTGTGTCGATGCTCTGGCCCAATCATCATTCGGCTGAGGTAATATATGGCCTGTTCATGGCCTGCGTCGTTGTTCTATGCCAGCAGAGCCCCGAGAGAGTGTTCCATTGCTCGTACATAGAGCAGGAATGGTTTTCCAAGAACCGGAGCCACCAAAACTGGAGGATTTGACAAATATTCTTTGATGCTGTCGAAAGCACGTTGACATTCCTCGTCCCATACGAATGAGACTCCTTTCTTCATGAGGTGTGTGAACGGTCGGCATCGCCCGGAGAGTTTAGAAATGAACCTCCTGATGTAAGCTAGCCTTCCTTGGAGGCCTCTGAGTTTGCGAAGATTTCTCGGGGGACCCATCTCCATGATTGCTTTTGTCTTCTCAGGGTCTACATGGATACCCTTTGCAGTGATGATGAAGCCCAAGAACTTCCCGCTGGATACGCCCAGAAAGGACTTCGTAGGGTTCATTTTCAAATTGTGCGCTCGTATTAGGTCGAATATCGTCCTTAGATCCTGCAGATGGTCTCCCTTGCTACGGCTCTTAACGGCTATATCGTCAATATAGCACTCCACCGTCTTGCGTAAGTGGTCTCTGAAAATGATGCTCTTGGCTCTTTGATATGTGGTGCCAGCATTCTTTAAACCGAAAGGCATGACTGTGTAGCAGTACATGTCAATCGGTATTCGGAATGATTGTATGCTTTTCGTCGTCAGGAGACATTTTGATTTGGTTGTACCCCGAGAAGCCATCCATGAATGACATACGTTCGAAGCCGCAGGTATTATCGATCATGATGTCTGTGATAGGAAGGGGGAATTCATCTTTGGGGCACGCCTCATTCAGGTTGCGGAAGTCGATACAGATTTGAATCTTCCCATTCTTTTTGAGGACGGGTACTATATTGGCGACCCAATCGGGATATTGCTCCTCACAAATGAAGCCACTGGCTATCAGTTTGTTGACTTCGGCTTCGATCGCGTCCATGATGCCTGGACGGAAGCGTCGCTATTATTGCTTGACTGGTTTCGTATCTGGCCGAATGTTGAGTTTGTGAAGAGCAATGTCGGGATTTAACCCTGGCATGTCTTCATAGCTCTAGGCGAATACATCAATGTATTCTCTGACCAGTTCTAGCAGCGACTCCCGTTCTTCGTCTGTTAGGCTTTTACTTACGAAAATTGGTTTTGGAGAAGATTTGCTGCCGAGATCCACTTGTATGACCTCATCTTCAGTAGGAGGTTCTCTCTGTTCGAATCGTTTTTCCTATTTGGTGTCCAACTGCTGGGCCCACGGTTCTAGCTCGAGGATTTCGAGGATGTCTTCGTCTTCTTCGTAAGCGTCTGCGAATGCCATGTTGACTGACATGACTTGTCTGAACACGGCTCCGATGCTGGTATCTGAGTCAGAAGTTGGTGACCCGGTTGAATGTGATTGCCAGTCGCATTCTTCATCTGAACTCTCGGGGGTCATAGTGGGCGTTACATACCCTAGCCCGCATCGAGTTTTGTTATAGTAATCCCGTGGTTTACCTACCGGGACTGGCGGCTTCAAAGGTAATCGTCGCCCAGTGCCCTAGTTTAAACCCGACGTCGTCTCCAGATCATACCCCTGTTTTTGCATGAGATATTTAGATTGTGGGCTATACAGATACAGAGGCAGTCTTCCGGCATCTGGCCCGAGGTCGGTTTCCTTTGTGGTGGAGGGATGCGGGTTGTTTGTCCGGCCGAAAATGATTGGATGGTCCCCTCCCTCGATTATTCGGTAAGCGTCTTCTACTGGAGTAAGCTGGATCGCAGTGTACACATTTGTCACTTGTGTGTGCAGGTAAGTTCCTATACCATGTTCCATAGCATACAATGTACCTAGCTTATTGTGCTCGGTGTAGTTCAAAGATAACCCTTTATTGATGAAGTAAGGTATCTTTTCTAGGGGGATTACATCATCAGCGGAGGGAACATCAGTGTGGGCAGCCACATACTTGGCTAGCTCCGGTTCCTCTTCGGCTACCCCCTGTGTAAATGAAGACTGAGAGGACGACCTGGAAAGCTTGATTGTCAGTGGTTCAGTTGATGGAGTTGAGCGTGGAGTTGTTGGCAGACTAGCGACCCCCAGTTTGGCACTCGAGGTGGAGCGAGGAGTGGTCGGTTCGTTAGAAGTGTCAGACCTTGCGTCGGGGTGACGACCCTTCTTGGGAAGGCGTATCGTCAGTGGCCTATCGGAGGGATTGAGCTTCTCTGTTTGGGGTTGACCGACTCTCGGCAGTCTGATTGTCAGTGGCCCCGTTGTGGGTCTCGGCACTTGGCCGGACCTTGGCAGCCGGATTATCATCTGTTCCTCCTACGCCGAGAGGCTGATCGCGTCCTTCCGCAGAGTGGCAGTAAGGGGTACGGACCTGCCTGGTTTGCGAGCTTGGAGGTGGATCGTCAGGGGTCCTTCTGATCCTGTGGCTGTCTCGGTATGAGCTTGTACGTCTCCTTCATCAAGGTGCCTCTTTGACTTTTCGTATAGGCAGGAGTCTGAGTAGTAGGATTCGACCCCTTTGAAGGGATCGATATCAGCAAATTCTGTCTTTACGAAGCCGTGTTTGTCGACATATTTGAAGCACTGGTGTAGCGTGGAAGACACGATCATATAATCGTGTATCCATGGGCGCCCCAAGAGGATGTTGTAAGAAGTGTCTGCATCTATGACGTAGCAGGTGACTTCGGATTGGAGATCGCCAATCTGACACTTCAGACGAATCTTCACAATAGGGTAGCTCCTGCCCGAATTGAAACTGCTGATGGCGGTGCTTGTAGGTGTCAGGCGATGCATTAGGATACGGAGATGATGTAGCAGACCGTTCGAGATGATGCTTATGGAAGAGCCAGGATCAATGTGCATCCAATCCACCTTCACGTCGCCGATGTATCCCGTGTAGTATAGCGGGCGATCATGTAGGTTGGTTTTGATGAGTATGTCCTGCGGAGTGAAGACGATGTTAGGCATTGCTTCCGTGCAGGCGCTGTCTTGGAGATCCACGGGTGAGTCCTCCCCGGTGAGGTTGGAATGAGCCAGATAGGCATCGGCATTTTGGAGTGCTTCACTCAAAGCAATACGAATGTCCTTAGAGAGCCGTAGGAGTTCGTACAGTGACAATTTGGCCGGAGTGTTAGCCAATTGTGCTAAGATGTCAAAGTTGTAGGGCCTCTCTAGCCCTTGGGCTACATCCGTTCGGAGAGATTTGTCGAAGCGAGTCTCCTTCGACCTAGGCTTGTCGGTCGTTGAAGGCTGAGCCGGTCCCGGAGCATCAGTTGTAATGGGTTGATGATTTTCGGTTGGGTTGTCAACCACAGGTTGGGATTACGCTCCGGACCGCGTGACGATGGCTGTAGCTTCCTCGTTGTCTGCGAAGATTGTGTGGCAGGTCCTGACTTTTCCACTCTTCTTTTTGTTGGTGGGAGATGGTGTGGGCCGAGTTACTTCTGACACCAAGTCTGGATGGACCCACATGATTTTCCCTCGTGATGTGGTGAGAGGTATTAGACCAGCAGCTTGTTCCCGGGGAGGTGGAAGATTGGTAATCTCCATCGTCGCCAGAGGGACGGGGATCACCCGTCCTGAGTCTCCGTCGGAAGGAGACTGCCGAATTGTACGGACACCATATTGGCTGTCACGGTTACCTCTTCGAAATTGATGGCCAGAGCGTTCGAATCGATGAGGCTTTGGATGTACCGTTTCAGTTAGTAGCAGTCGTGTGTAGCGTGGTGTAAATGGAAGAACTTTGGGTTCTCCAGATCAGCCGGCCGAGGCTTCCGTCTTGGTAGAGGGAGCTGAATTCTATCTCCTTGTATGAGCATGTCCAAGATAGGCTTGACGTGGCCGTCTTCAAAAGAGTAAGTGACTTGAGGCCATTATTTGTCTACGGGCTTCGGCTCAGGTTTTTGTGCTGTATCGGCCACCATAGCCTGCTTTCCCTTGCTGTCCCGATTGTTGGAGGGGTTACCCCCATTATCGTTATTGGGACGCTTGCCCTTGTTTTCTCCTTCCGAGATGTGCAATCCCAGTTGGCGAGTCTTCTTCAGTCGTTCTTCGGCGCTTGTGGCGCTGATGATGAACGCCTTCCAATCTTTGAATTGACTTTCGTCCATCCAGAGACTGATCGTTGGGAGCAGTCTCTTTTGACAAATTTTAATTAAAGATGAATCTGGATTTCTGGAGGGCAGCTTCATGGCGGTCTGGCGGAACCGCTCGATGTAGTTCCTTGTCAACTCCTTCTCCTATTGTATGAGCATGTCCAAGAACAAGCTCTTGAAGCCGGTGAAGGAGTGGATGCAGTTGTCCGGCAGATTGCGATACCAATCGAAGGTGACTCCTTCCAACGCCCCAATGAATAGCCATGTGAGGATAGCATCATCATGGGGCAGATGGTCGGTGGAGACCTCGAAGTAAGTGATGTACCGACTTGCTGAGGTTTTGCCATCATATGGGTTGATATTGAACGGCTTATATCTTGGCGGGAATGGAACATCCCTCCATTCAGCAGGGTATGGTTGCCGTATTCTGAGATCTTGAGCATTTTCTCGGGCATGGAACATGGCTCGGAGCTCCTGGACCTCTCTTCTTACTTCTCGGGTCTTATCTGTCGCGGTAGGGGCTGTTATTTCGGGAGAATTATTGCCCGGGTTTGGTGCCGCTGAGTTCGAATCCACATTGACCGCGGGGCCCGTGCTTGCTTGACCAGGCGTTCCTCCTTGTAGAGTTGGCAGGGCCGCTTTAATCTCGTCTACAGACTTGACCAAAGCAAGTAATATGGCTTCGAGATTGTCGATGCGCTGGCGATCATTGGAACCACCTTGATTGCCGTCCATCATGAAAACCGTCCTTACATGAGGAGTGATGGAAGGAACGGTGGAGGATGTGCCCTCCGAGTCGTACCCATGCACCGAGAAGTCATCGGAATAGATGGGAATGTTCTCTTCGGGCTCGGACTCGGAGGGAACGGTATCCCCAGCTTCAGAGCTTGCTTCGTCTTGAGAGTCACGGATATCCTCGGGGTCATCAGCGTCTGTTGTACCTGATGGAAGAGTTGTTTGTCCGGGCTCGGCTCCTTGAAACATCGGATTACTGCGAATGTTCAGAGGAATGCTACCCCCAGTTCCCACAACCCCCAGTGATATGGATGATGAATTTCCTATCGCGGCAGATTTCGTCTTTGAACGGGTGTGTTGGAATACTCCGGTGGAGGACAACCGTTTAGACGACAGTTTCTTAGCTGTAGTGGTTGATATCTTGGGACTGAAGATGCTTGTCTTTTTCCCTCTCCCTTTGGCGGGGACCTTCTGAGCGGAATTGCAGGAGACTACAGGAGGTGCCTCATCTTCTGAGCTCGGATGCTGTAGTCTTTGGAAGACGGATGGCCGATCTTCCGTCACTGATACGTTGTTGCAATAGCAGTTGACGATGATTTGGGTACAGCGATGTCCAAGCGAGGACTCTTTGCACGCCGACACTCCTCCTCTTTCCTTGCGTTTGTGGAGGATCGCCTCCCACAGGTCAGAGGAACCAATCTGTCCGTTTGCCGCCGGAGGCTGGACTCGAACGGTTGTATACAACTTCCCGTCCGAGGCCCGTATGATAGTCAATGGGATGCCCCGATTGTCAGAGGTTGGGACAGCTGACTGGGCCTGATAAGCTCGCGCTGCCCTAGACTTCCTCCTTTTAGCACTTGTGGGTGCGTAATAGGAGGAGTCCAAGTTGGATACCATAGAATCTGGCTTATCATCCAGAGAACCATCAGGGTCAGGACCGCATGAGAGACGGTCGAAGACTGATCGAGAGAAGCGTGGAACGGACGCTATGCGGCTAGAGTTGGGTACCGTGCAGGCTGTCTGCATGCGGTTGTCCTCTGTCGTCGGAAGAATTATTTTCATGCGGCTAGGAGTCACGACCGTACAGGCTGGCCGCATGTGGTTGGCAATTATGGTCGTATGGGTTTTCTGCAAACGATTGACTCCCATAGCCGCATGAGTTTCATCCGTGTGGTTGGCAACTGTAGCCGCATAAGTTATGCGGCTGACAGATATGGCCGCATGAGTTTTCTTCACGCGGCTGGCGGACGTAGCCGCATGAGCTTTCTCCCTGCGGTTGATACCCTTATGCGGCTCGGATCTCATAGAGTTTCTCTTTGCCCCTACAAGTCCAGCATCATAGTGTTTTCTTCTGCCGGACTTGGGGACAGCAGAGTCGTCTACGATCTGAAGTAGGGCCACAGGGGAATCTTGCTCGCCGTCTTGAACAACATAGGGTGTCTCCGCAAGAGCTTCAGTAGGAACGAAGGATCGGGGTCTCCACTCCTTATGGGCCTTCTTTGTGCGGGCTCGCTTCTGGACCGGGCCAGTGCTCTTGTCGGAGAGCAATTCTTCGAACGCCTGTTGGTCGAACCGGACGACCATCTTTTGTTGCGTGGAGCCAAGCTTGGCTGCATCCGATTGCGTCACCAACTCCTCAGCCGTGGAGAAGTTAGTCCCCAGCAGAGTCGCCATCGTGTTTGCCATAAAATATAAAAGAACAGAACAATTATCGGAGGACCGGACTTTTACTTCACGTTATAAACTCGCTTGTACAAAGAAAGCCTAGGGACGAAAACCTAGGTACAGCAGTCTAAGTACAATTGTTTATTTTAGATTCTGGGGGGTGACGATAGAGGCTCGAGAAGGCGACGGCAGCCCTGCCTTACTCCTTGGACGAACGGTATGCAGCCTTGGCTCCTGTGAGAAGATGGTTGGCGTTGATGAAGAAATGCTCTTCTTGCTCCTCTGCTGCTCTTCTGACTTCTCTTTCTCTCTGTTGTATTTTCTCTCTGATAGCGTATATCTCTCCTTGTCTCTTTCTTCTTCTTTTTTCGCAAGGGAATGGCACCCTGCTATTTATAATAGTGGAGGGGCATCATTAGGGTTTGGCTGATTACCCATTCTCAAAGTGGCGGCGGCCTGATGCTTAATCAATCTAGACCATTAATCTTAAGCGTGAAGAATCTGGGCCATAAATGAGGATAGCACTGAATCTTACGAATAATTAATGTTGATTGCTTTAAATCTTCATGATTGGTTGTGTAGCTTGGATCTCTCACCACGTGTCCCATTGGCTTGATTATGAATGATATGACTTGATCTCATTAATTATGAGGATAATGTTAAATATGGTCATTGGGATCTGGTAAATCTTTGTATCTCATAATCATCTTTGCTACCAGCTGTCAAGTCAGGGGGATCATTGAATCTCTGCCACGTGTCTTAATGATGGACTCTGCCAAAGCCGCATGACATCCAAGAACCGCATGAGACAGCGTCTCAGTGAACCGCATAGGTATAGTATTTGTGAGACGCTTGGTGAGCCGCATAAGCGTAGTAATCGCGAGCCGCATGGGATGGCTTCTTGGTGAACCGCATAAGTGTAGTAATTGCGAGCCGCATGGGATGGCTTTTTGGTAAGCCGCAGGAAGACGATCCTTGCCAGCCGCATGAACTTGTTCTTCACTGGAGCCGCATGGGGGTAGCCACGTGTCAATCTCGGATCGTGTCAGAGATTTTCTCCTATTTTCCAAGAGTCTGTCATTATGACAGGGCCATTATGATACTTCATGTCAGAGCCGTCAGCTGTCAAATCATGGCAGAGCATTAAATAGGCAGACTGCTCGATGGCCAGCTGTGTGAAGGGGTCTCGTGGGTACACGTGGCGTTGAGCCGCAAATCTCCATGAGCCGTATGTACTTTTGAATCACATGCGGCTGGAGGACTCTTTGAACCGCAGGACTGTCCCTATGTAAGCCGCATGGACTCTCCTGTCCGAGCCGCATGAGACTAAGAGTCTCTCTGAACCGCATGGGACTGCTCCTGTATGAGCCGCATGGGGTTCTCCTGTTTTGGGCCGCATAGATCATCGTTCTGATATTTTCCATGCTTCTACACCATTTCGCTTAGAGTACGATTCTTCCGCTCCACAACACCATTCTGTTGGGGAGTTCTAGGACAAGAAAATTCGTGGTAATATCCACTATCATCACAAAACTTTTTGAAATCAGAATTTTCGAATTCGCCACCATGATCACTTCGGATACGAGTAATCATGAAGCCTTTTTCGTTTTGTACCTTTTTGCAAAATATCTGAAATTCAAAAATTGCATCACTTTTGTTTGATAAGAAATAAACCCAAGTAAATCGAGAGAAATCATCAACAATAACAAAAGCGTAGAGCTTACCGCCAAGACTAGCGACTCTACTAGGACCAAATAAATCCATATGAATTAACTGCAAAGGTCTCGAAGTACTTACAGCGTTGATGGATTTAAAAGTAGACCTATGTGCTTTGTTCTTTTCGCAGTCAGCACATACCATATCTCTCTTGAATGGAATTTCAGGGAGTCCTCTTACCAACTTCTTTGTATTTAGACGTGAGATAGTATCCATGTTTGCATGTCCTAGTCTCATGTGCCATAGCCAGCTTTCATCTTGATTGGCTACTAGGCACCTTCCTGTATTATTAGTATTCTCCAAAAAGAAAACATAAATGTTGTCTTCTCTAATCCCTTTATATACGGGATCACCAGATGACATATCATATACGGTACATTTATCTTTCATAAAATTGATACCATAACTATTATCTGCCAAATGACTTATGCTCAATAGGTTATGTTTTAATTCAGTTACTAGACAAACATCCTTTATTATTGGATAAGGAGAAATACCTACAGTACCATTACCTATTATATCACCTCTCAAGTTATTTCCGAAGGAGACGTATCATTCTTTCTTCATCGATAGCGTAGCGAATAAAGATGCATCACCAGTCATGTGTCACGAACATCCGCTATCGAGGATCCATTTGCTTCTAGCATGAGAGGGTTGAGGGTCCACCTACAAGACAAGTAGATGAATTCTTTGGTATCCATTTTCTGTAGGGTCTACTCAGATTAGCTTTAGGTCTCCAGACTAAAGTATGGTTGTCAACAAGCTTTCTTACAAGACAATATTGTGATATGTGTCCGTGCGCACCACAATATGTGCAAGTCAGTTTAGTGGTAGAAACTGTGTTTACAAGCTTGTTTTGTTTGGAGAACCTATAAGTGAAAGCATGATGATGTTCGTGTTTCTTCTGTGCTTTCTTGTGTTTAGTCCTTTTAGGTGTATGCTTAGCATTAGGACTAATCTTAGGCTGTGTCACAGGTATTGCCTGTTTGCCTAACTTGATTTCTAACTTTTTAGAAATCGTAATAGACTCTTCGTATCTAGCAGTCATATCTAGGAGTCTTTATTCAGTTACTAAGTGCATCTTCTTCTCTATGTCATAAAGCTTTTGTACTTTGACATAGTCCCTTTCTTTCTTTTCAATATTGAGGATAGCCTCATGATAGTCTACCTTGAGTTTGGCTATTTCTTCCGTGTTACCGGTAGTAGATGTCTCTTTAATATCTTCAATCAGATTGGACAGTCTAGCTATCTCGATTGTGTGTGCCTTAATCTCTTTTCGAGATTGCTTATACTTGTCGAGCACAGTTTTGTGATCTTCAAGTAGTTCGCTAAAGGCATTCTCTAATTCATCGAAAGTGAAATCATCAAACAAAGGATTAGATGATACCTTATCAAATGCCATGAGACAAACATTTGCATTGCCGCAGGGTCTGTCTTCTTTTTCTGTATCACTGGCATCGCTTTCGTGCCAGATGCTTGTGTTGGCATACTTTCGACCAGATGTTGCTTTTCTGCTTGATCTTGATCTATCGTATGGACTGCTTTTCTTGGTGGTTGGACAGTCCTTCTTCATATGCCCTGACTTCTTGCATCCAAAGCATATAGTTTCATCTTCGTTGCTTTCTTGGACATCTTTCTTCTTTCTGCTTGTGAACTTTAGATATTTTTTGAAGTTCTTCACAAGTAGGGCTCATTCATCACCACTTGACGATTCTTCATCGGAATCGTTGTATGTTGATTTTCTTGCTTGAGCTTTGAAGGCAATAGATTTCTCCTTTGGTGTTGCTTCTTCAAAATCTTGCAAGTCGAGTTCATGCGTCATGAGTTTGCCCATCAGCGTTTCCAGAGTCATAGTGGTGAGATCGTTTCCATCAATGATTACTGTGGCTTTTGGATTCCAGTTCTTCGTTAGAGCCCGCAGCACTTTTCTGATCTTCTCGTGATTGCTGTAATCCTTACCAAGAGATTGTAAAGGATTAGTTATATCAAGGAAACGAGTAAACATCTATGTAATTGACTCACCGGGTTTCATCCTAAAAGATTCATACTCCTGTGTCAGTCTACTAATTTTGGATTCCTTCACTTGGGAAGTCCCTTCATAGGTTACCTCAAGGAGTTTCTAAATTTCGTGAGACGTCTTACAGGTTGAAACTCTGTTGAACTCGGTTTTGTCAATTGTAAAGAATAGTGCATTGATGGCACGAGCATCTAGGCTAGCTTTAGCCTTTTCAGCTTCAGTGTACTTATCATGGGTCTTTTCCACCAGCTGGCCTTCAACCACTGTTGGTGCTGGTTTCTTATAACTATCAATGACTATTGACCAAAGATCAAAGTCGAGAGACTTTAGAAAGAAAGTTATTCGTGTTTTCCAGTAGGTATAATTTGTTCCATCAAATAGGGGAGGTCTATTTGTGGATTGCCTTTCACCGTTGAATATAGATTTCACGGCTGCCATATATATACTCTCTAAGGTATGTTATATAAGAATATAACCTGCTCTGATACCAATTGTAGGACCGTTGAGCACCTCTAGAGGGGGGTGAATAGTGTGTGTGTGCAGCGAAAAAATAATCACCAATTAAAAATTAAACTATGGCAGAGATATAAGAGACAGTAAATAAAGATAGAGAATTCAAACTCAGTGACACAGCGATATATACTGGTATCCCTCTGAGAGGACTAATCCAGTCTCGAGTACTCTTGCTCGATGTTAATCGACTATGGCACAAGCTTTAACTGAGAGCTTGCAGTCTCTTACAACACCGTGCTTGGTGACGAGCGCACGACCAGCTCTACAACACACACCATGCTTGGTGACGAGCGCACGACCAGCTCCACAACAGAAAAGGTTGTTGAACTTGGAACGACCTTTTTACAACGCTTGAAACACCAAAAGATTCTAAATCAACTCTGATAGTACTGGCCTTTGGCTAAGAGATGTATAGGTATGATTTGAAAGTCTTAGATCGTTTGAAAACACTTGAGTAGTAGAGAAGAGAGAATGAAGAAATGAATGAATGATTTGAAATGAAAAGTTCTTCTCTATTTATAAGTGTTTTCTCGAACCGAACTCGGGCAGAGTTCGGACAGAGTTCGGATGCAAATATCTCGCCAAGAGACGTTGCTCGCTGATTTGGAGGCAACAGAAGTTTGAATCATTTTTGACCGAACTCGGTCAGAGTTCGGACCGAACTCGGGCCGAACTCAGTTTCGAGTTCTGTCAGGAGATATTTGAAAATCATTTAAAAAAACAGTTTTCAAAATATGTTTTTGGTTATTTGTAAAATCATTTGTAAAGGCTATTTTCAAAATATGTTTTTGAAATATTTTGTAAATAAAATACGAATGGTAAATAGGTAGACTTTTGGAATATGAACAATTTTAACCCTAAGCCAGTATTACCAAAACTGATTTTACAAAATAAATCCTAGACTCAATAAAATATAAAATACAGAATAAAATGAGAAATGAGTCTTCTGAAGATTTGATGATGTTGACGCTTTGTTTGGTGCAGTACATCGTCTGTTGAATTTGATTTCATGTATCCTGAAATGATTAGCAGTATTTTCTATATTTTGTGTATTGACTTAAGTGTATGTTGATTATCGAAATCGGGTGTGACCATGGAATGGGCCAACATATACTTGACTTCGTTGGTTCATGGGAAGATCATTTGCACTTGGTGGAGTTCTCCTACAATAACAGTTTTTAGGCCAGTATTCAGATGGCACCGTTTGAGGCACTGTATGGCAGAAAGTATAGATCACCTTTAGCTTGGGATGATATAGGCGAGAGGCATATGCTTGATCCAAAAATGGTTATGCAGACTATCGAGGTGGTCAGACAAGTTAGAGATCATCTTCGAGTTGCACAAGATCGTCAATGTCATTGGACCGATTCTCATCGGCGACCACTTCAGTTTTCTATCGGCGACCACGTATTCCTTAGGATCTTGCCTACCCGTGGCGTCATTCGATTCAGCGTACGGGGAAAGCTTAGTCCTAGGTATATAGGGCCATTTGATATTCTCGAACGAGTAGGTGATGTGTCCTATCATCTCGTTCTTCCATCGTCGTTACATGAGGTACATAACGTATTCCATGTATCCTAATTACGACGGTACATTTCGGATCTGAGCCATATCCTTGATCATTCGGAATTGGTTGTTGGTACCAACCTTTCGTATGAGGAAAGACCTGTATCCATATTGGACCGAAGAGAAAAGATACTCAAAAATAAGACTATTAGTTTAGTCCGTGTTGCTTGTGGTCATCACTCTTTCGGTGAGTCAACTTGGAAACGTGAGGATGATATCCGATCGCGATATCCACACCTGTTTGACTCATAAGGTATAGTATCTTTCTTATGCCTTATGCTTTTAATTCCTTGCTTGCATGAATGATCGCTTGATTGACTGCTAGTCATAGATTGCCAGTATTAGTGTAACTTGTCCCGACACCTCTTGACTAAATTTCGAGGACGGAATTCTTCTAAGGTGGGTAGAGTTGTCACTCTCATTTTTTGTTATAAGTATTTTTTTATACGTATACGAATTTGTGACATTTGTCAGGTGGATCGTAGTTAGACTTGTCTTGCTTAGCCTAGTCTTGGTTTAATCTTGCCTTGGTTTAATTGGTTTGGTTCAACATGACTTGGTTTGGCTTGGCTTGGTTGGTTTGATATAGAGAGGTTTGGTATTTAAGTCAACTTCTCTCTCTCTCTCTCTCTCTCTCTCTCTCTCTCTCTCTCTCTCTCTCTTTCCTCCATAACTTTCATTTATTTCTTCTCATCTTCTTCATTTACTCCTCTCCACCTACACCCAAGTTCCAGGCATGTGCAACTTACTTCATGATAGATCTCAAATTTTATTGTTCTTTTGTCTTTTTTGCTTGATTTTAAGCCTCTTTAAAACTTGGAGATTTTGGTTTTGAGGGTTACATTTTTATAGATCTAAGTTTATAGCTTTTCGGTTTTTATTGGTTTTGATCTCTTAAACTTTATTATTTTCAAAAACTAATGGTTCCATGTTGTAGAGAATTCAATTTCATTCAGTTCAGACCTTTATTTTGCCCAATTTCAAGTCCTTTAGCCCAAGTTATGGACATTCGAAGTTCTAAAATACATGGCCAAAAGCTTGCTGGTAGGGACGACACCTCGCGCACCTTTTGGTCCGTGCATCTTGCACCTCGTGCACCTTTTTGTCCGTGCAACTTATACCTCGTGCGGACGCCTTTTGGTCCGTGCACCTTGTACCTCGCGCACCTCATGGTCCGCGCACCTTGCACCTCGCACACCTTTTGGTCTGTGCATCTTGCACCTCGCACACCTATTGGTCCACGCACCTTGCATCTCGTGCACCTTTTGGCCCACGCACCTTGTACCTCACGCATCTTGGAAGCACCTCGCGCACCTCGTATACACCTTGTGCACCTCGTTTACCTTTTGGCCCGCACACCTTGCACCTCGTGCACCTTTTGGTCCGCGCACCTTGCACCTCGTGCACCTTTTAGTCCGCGTACCTTGCACCTCGTGCACCCTGCATCTTGCACCTCGTGCACCTTGCACCTCGTGCACCTCGTGCACCTTGCACCTTGCGCCATGCACCTTTTTTCGTGCGCGAATCACTCTAAATGACTGTTTTTGTCCGTTTAAGCTATTTTGTAGCTAGAATCTTGAAAAACTTAAAACATGAAAGTTGTACATCTTTGTCTTATCTTCAAGAATCTTTCTGTCCCTCTTTAATCAGAGTTAATATGTAACTTATAGTTTCAATCACACATGGGTGTTCTCGATCTTCTTTACATGTTTTTTCTATACTTAGCCTAAATTACGACGACCCGACTTGAAACTTGATAGTCTTGAGATAGTAACTTGAACATGAAAATATGAACCCGTCTTGATAACTCTTGATAAGTGGCCCATCGAGGCACACTCCAGACAAGTACTTTTGACATGACAAGTAACCTGACATGACATGTATAATCTTGAAAGGTTGTTGCAACAGCTACCCTGACTTGCTAAGTAATTCTTATATTGACACCGTGGTTGACTTTCTTGATTGTGCCTGTATAAGGTACCTGTCTCGTCTTATATCATGTCTAGGACATGGATTCCTAGTTACCACGGTCAGGAATTCACAGTGAATCTGACTAAGTTAATGACTAGATTGATCAAGTAATTCATATAGAGAGATTTTTTCCAGTTACAGGCGATCCCACTATCCCGGCCATACCTGAGGAACTTGTAGCCTGTCGACGAGTAGGGTATATTTTTAGCCCACTGTCATGTGGGGCACTTCCTGAAAACATAAGTACTAAAAGTACACCAGTAATCTTGATAACTCTTGTAATTCTTGTAAATCACCTCGCCTGGATAACCTGGATAGCTGCAGGGGCTTGTGACTGCGGAAATATCTCATTGCATCTTGCTAGTAACTAAGCTTGTGATAACCCTAGTTAGTTAAGGATAACAAGCCGTAGGTCTTGATTGGCCATGCCTGAATGCTTGATCTTGATTAGCACGGGAATTATATTTCGTCTATTTTTTTCCTAGTGCAAGCTATTGTTTTATTCTAACCCTATCTTCTTGTCATTTAAGCATGTTTATTTATTTATTCTCATATTTTATTATTCGCTGGTTTTAGTTCCTTAATGAAACCTCCCTTGTGGCACTTGCTCTTTCTGGGGTCTGACCCAGCTGGTTTTGTATGGCCAGATTTCGGAGTGATATCCGAGGATCTTCCTGCTTATCAGCCAGATGATGAATACCAGACGTAATCTTGGCAACGAGTGGATTTCTATTTTGCTCTCCCACTTTACTGTAAATTATTCTTTTGAAGCTTTTAGCCGTCGAGCAAGTGTTAGCTCGTGTTGAAACTTAATTTCGGTTTGCCTAAGGGCTGTAACATGATTGACAAATCCTAGGGTTGATCATGTATGTCTTAACTCTTGCTAGTCTTCACATTTTATGTGACTAGATTCATGATCATCTGAATATGTAATATTTGGGACGCCTTACTTTGTATGTCTGATGATCTAACATATTGTGACATTTACTTGCTTGCTTGAGATTGAGACACTAGATTTCTTCTTGATCATAAGAGACTGATGGATTATAGTTTAACCCTCATGCATCTAGACAGTCGTGACCGTATTGCGAGGTGGGTTACACTTCAAGGTACGTAGCTGGCTGTGTCTGTCCTCCGCTCTCCAGTATCCTGGTTCTGGGGTGTGACACCATAAATGTCTAAAATTAAATCATTTAATGTACCAAGTTTAATTTTGACCTGACCCGACTCAACTGAACCCAACCCTAGCTTCATGTTACCCCCTCATGAATACTAGCACTCACCTCCTACAAAACACCAAACACCAATTGTACCCACTCATGAATATTCAATGGACAACCCCCTTGATTAAATTCCAAGAGAATGACCTAACTTAACTTACATTTATTACTAGCCTTCATTCAACTCCTACTAAATCTTAACCCCATATCTCCTCACAACACACTCACACCCCCCACTTTTTAGGCCGGCCCTAACATTTAACTTCTCTCTCTCTTTTTTACTCACAACCTACAACACCACACCCCTCTCTTTCACACATGGTTCTCTCTCTCTCTCTCTCTCTCTCTCTCTCTCTCCCCTTCATACAAACAACCTCTCCCTCTCGTTTTTACAGCAAAAGCCCCAATGGCCGACTGTGCACAGCCATCCTTCTCCTTCTAACTCTTTCTCTCCTCCTTCCTTACTTTACAGTACACCACCACCCTCCCCTTAGCTTCACCATCATCATTCTTCATTCACCATCATCTTTACCACCATTCAATCACCACACCACCATCATCATTATCTTTTTCCTCTCCTCTTCCTCCCCACTCGGCGGCTGTGTGCCCAGCCATAGCAAAGTAGCCACAACAAGCAGCAGCCACTGTTGCAGCAGAGCAGCTGCAACAGCAGCATGAGCGACAACAACAGCTGCTACAGCAGTTGTACGGCGGTGTCGCCCGTCGTCGCGTACCGTCGTACCCCCCTTGTCCGATGACCTCTGACGAGGCTCGCCCTTGCGGCCACCTTCGTCCCCTACGCGCAGCGTGGTCGATCCATGCATTTCGCACAAGATCCAGCCGTGACGCGCACGGATTCAAAGTCGGAATTTTATTCTCGGGACAGCGACTTCGTACACGTTTTTTGAGAAATTCGACCGTTGGATCGATGACATATTTGCTCCATCACAATCTCGGTATATATCCCTTCACCCCTGTCAAGTTTAAACCGTTAATTCGATCTTTTGGTAAATCAAAATCGGCCACAAAGTTGACCATTTAAATTGGATATATTTTGGATAGTTTTGTAGAGCCAACTTCGTCGACTCGTATCTTCGTCGTCACAGCTCCGTTTGACGTGCTACCGATTTCTATGCACAGCTGGTATAACTCTCTTTCTGCCTCTTAAGTTTTATTTTATTGTGAGCTTGTTTGATTGGTCAAATTTGATGCCAAAGTTGGTCGTCCAAATTCGTAATTTTCAACTTGTAAAATTCTAATTTTGAACCCGGGACTCCATATTCAATTTCTAACACCACCAGTAGACTCATGGCGTCGTTTTGGCACGAGTTCATATAAAGTTTATTATATTTAGGGTACGTAGGCCCTGGCATGCTTTTCGGTGCAAAGCGGACCACATAATCCTGGTCAACGAGTCATTTTGAAATCGACTCATCAAAATCCAATTTTGGTTATACCGTTGAGTTTGTATCGTCATTATGGACTCTTTGATATATAATTTGCTGAGTTTTGAGGACATTGGCTCCGGCACGCATTTTCGTGCAAACCGGAATTCCAATGTCCTGGTCAACAGACCATTTTGAGATCGGATCAACGGAATCCAATTCCGGATATACTGTTGGGTTCGTATCGTCATTCTGGATTCATGAAAATATAGGTTTAGTGGACTTTTATCCTTGTACATTTTTTCAGTGAAAAGTGGGTCCGACACGGACACCGTTTTGATCCGAAATTACATTTTTATCCTTGTGTCCAAACTGGACTTATGGATAGACATACTAGCTGATTTGACCATTCTGGACATGTTGGTGATATTTGTTTCATCATTCGACAACATCTATAGATATTTTCTTTATGTACCACTATTAATTATAATTAATTCTTATTATGTTCATATTTCGGAATTCGTGCAAGAAACTGAGATAGTTGATTCCAGTGATCTCACATCGCTAAAATTGACAAGATGATCATGTAGATCGCTATGACAAGATTGTTAACCTTACGGTTGATCGCCTTGTCTCGATTTGCATGTCATAGGTTCGATGTACGAATAACGAGATGCAACTTGATATTTTAATAGTCTACAATTTGAAATTCATATTGTTAGCTTATATATATATGGTTTTGTAAAAAATCTAAATGATTTGGGTTTCTAATATTACCTAATAATATTGGTAAATAGAAACCATAGTTTCTAAATATTATAAATGATTTATAGATAGATATGTATTTATAGATATTCTTTTCCCTTAAATCATAAGTCATAACTATTATAGTCGTTTCCTATTTCTCATCTCTAATATCGTGCCAAATTCTGATTCTAGACTGTTATATCAAACTAGGCTTTTGGACTTTTCTAGACTCAGTGGAATTGGCTGTGTCATTAACTGGGACCACCTTGTGGAGCATAGCATCAATACCTATTCCGTGTCGACACGTTCGTGTCGTGCATGTCGACATCCAACTAAATTGAGGTGAGTACATTCTCTGATAATTTTTTTCATTTTTGATAATTACTATGTTTCATGTACTTAGTGTAGATGTACTTATTTCTTGACACATTGGTCACACGGATTGGTATTTATGGATCCCATCATGAGATGTTATTCCCGTATATTAGTATACCCTATGCAAGCCCCGTTGTATTTCTTGTGCATTGTATAGACACCGATGCCTAAGAAGATTTGCTACCTTCTCAGAGTATCCCGTGTCATAACGTACCATGGTTGGATCCACTTTACCAGTCGGGGCGGGGAGTAGTAGTGTAGATATATGACCATACCTTTCCCATGCATGATATTATTTTCCCGTGAGTGTTAGTCATACATTGCACGTATGACTAGCCAGGCCATATTCCCGTACAAGTTCCCAATCGGTCACTTGTTGAAACTAGTACTCACTCACATAGATAGATGATTCTTGACCCTTGTACATGTCATGATTAGTTTCTCTTGTTCTTGCTCTAGTTTAACATGTTAATATTTTAATACATATGGTTGTGTAGAATTTGCCATGTGTCCTGATTGGTTTATGGATACCCAGTATGACTGGAACTAAACCCTGAGAGTAATAGACTCGACCATACTAAATACTAGCTGACTTCATGCCTTGTCACAACTGATAATGATTGTTACGTTGACTAATGATTGATCATGCGTTCCTAGTTGGAACTAAGAGACTGGCTAGTCGTCTTATTGAATTGAATGGATGAGACACGTTCATATGAACTATGAACTATTGCAATCGACTGGCTGATCCCAAATATTGGCATACAGGCACGTGCAGGCTTCAATTTATTTTTCTATAAAAGCAGCTTGTGTACTTTATGGTCAAGGCATGATTATTCCGTGGTTAGTTTTGATTGTTGTATTATGCTATGTAAGACCTACAACCTAACCGTATTGGTATCATTGTAGAGTTGTGCATACCGTACCCCGTACAAAAGTACTCATTCTGAATGACGATGATCCACGGCGTAGGATTTCACTTAAGATAGAGGCTATTAAGTTAAATAAAATAATGATTGTATGGAGAGAATTGATTCCCGAGTTCTTACATGGCAGCCCTCTTTGGGACTATTAAGTACCCGACAGGCCAGCTGGTTCCCACAGATACTACAAATCTGCCACACGGGTAGGGAGCAGTATTCGCTTATATTATTTATTTTATATTGTATATTAATGACGGGCGTCCCGCTGGGACTCGTCTAATTCATTATTGGCATAATTGATTGACTGGATAGACTAGCCTTGCTTGCACATAGTAAGAACTGAGGAATCCTTATTGCATATTTTCAGGGTAACTTGGAACTCACAGTAGCAAGCCGTAGTAGTTGCATGGCCGTTTAAGTTGACTTGTTTGTGTATTGTACCTACTCTGTTGACTACTGAGATGATCAGAGTATCAGGACATGACGGGTCAACTTCTGTCCTTGTTTGGTTAGTTCGAAGTGTTGTGATGTTATGTGAATCACAGTAGCATGCTGTTTGTAAAAATAAAAGTATGAACTTTATTTCAACAAACTTTGTAAAGATTACAAGAATTCTGGGAAAATACAACTGTAGGAATCCAATCTAGACGACGATTGCTTTATCCCTTGGACGATGTGAACTTTGAAGACGGTAGCCTCTGAATTTGAAGGCAAAAGCCTTGGAAGAATGCAGCAGCACTTGGGCAAGAACTCCTGAACTCTCTGATATTTCTGAAGTTTTATGTCTGATCTCTGTGTGTATATATGATCTCCTGGAATGAAGACTTGAAACTCTATTTATAGAGTTCTAGAAATAACTATTTTTTAGTTATTCTGGATGGCGCAAGTTGGATTGCGCAGGAACTAGATTGTTCAGCAACAGACTGAGCAGGCAGTTGTCTGATTGTGGGCCAACTGTCTTGGACACATGGCATCATTTGATTGAAATGCGCATGATCGTGCACAGACGGTTGCCACGTAGTGAGCAATTGATGGCATGAATGCCACGTGTACTTTTGTCAGTTGTCTTGATGAAGTGCGCCACATGAATTGTGCTGACTTTGGATTGCGCTGACTTTAGATTGCGCTAGAATGGATGGCACTGACATGGACTGCGCTGCAGACAGATTGCGCTGCATGTACAGCTGTCCTCGAGTACTGTGCGACGCAAATAAACGAACAGTCTCCTCGTTCTTTGTGCTGTCAAAAGATTTGATTGTGTCAGGTAATGATGACATGGCCACGTCAGCTTGCGCACTTGAGGGTATGCGCAGTCCAGTCTGCACAATCTGGATGATGCACAATCTGATGTCTGCGCAGTTCATTTGAAAGTTGTTTTTCTTGATTTTTATGATTTTGTTGATGGGTGCAACTTGATTTTTTTGGACCTACAAGACCCCCTTCAAAGTTTTTAAAATTTGAATTTATTTAAAATTTCGAAATACTTTGAATTTTGAATTTTAAATCAAGTTGCGCATATGATAAGCTGTCTGCGCAATCGGATGAAACAGCCCCTACTTTTTTGGCGCAATCTGTGGCGGCCGTTGGTTCTTTGAAAAACTATAAATAATTCCCTCTACTCTTCAATTTATTCTTTACTTGCTTTTGTGTTTGAGAGAGAAACCCCGAGCATACTCTGACTTCAGTCTTTTTTCCCCATCGATCACATGTCCCCCAAGCGTTCCTCCATCGCTGACAAGGGCAAGGCCCCCGCCGAGTCTTCGGCTCGGGTTGCGCCGTGTCCTTCCCGACACGAAGCTGCGCACCCCGCTTTGAGAGGTAGAGAACTCGATCGAAAACCCTTTTTAGGGTTTTTTTCGACTTAGAATCCATCTCTTTTTAGGGATGTGATCATACTGCGCCACCCTGTTTAGGGTTTTGGTTGCACGAACCCATTATTCTTCATTTTTAGAAGAATATCTTCTCGCGCAATCGGTTGAATTGCGCTGGCAGAAGTCAGCACAATCGGCTATTTTACGCGAGATTGTCAGCGCAATCTGATGTTTGCGCAGTCTGATATCTGCGCAATCTGATGCTTGCGCAGTCTGATATCTGTGCAATCTGATGTTTGCCCAGTCTGATATCTGCACAATCTGATGTTTGTGCAGTCTGATATCTGCACAATCTGATGCTTTGTGCAAACTGATGACAGAATTTCTGACTTGACTTGTACTAAAGTTTGTTTTTCTCTGTTTGATGCAGTTGATACCAGAGAGGATCCTAATTAGGAAACCTTCATAGGAACTTTATCTGAGCCAGATTTTAAGGAGGACTTATCTCATGTACTCTTCCCTCAATATGCCCTTCCATCATCTCGTCAAGCTATACTAATAGCTCAGGATAACAAGACTTTGCTAAGTCTGATAAATGGACAGCCTTTGCAATCTGCTGATGTTGTCACTCATAAGAAGCCGATGTTCCTCTTTGGCGATGCCATTGATAAAAGTTCTCAACCAAGACCTCGAGTTGAGTCGAGAACTTTCCCAAGGAAGGAGAAATTGGTCAAGTTACCAGACCTAGCTCGATGCCTTCCCTTAGCACGGTATGCTCATGCGAGCCATCCTAGGAGGATGGATTGGGACATCACTCCCCTCCAACATGCACGGACGGAAAAAATCTGCGTCAAGAAGGGTCCGAACAACAGGGACATGTTTTATAGCTCATCTGAGCGTCACGGAACTCTACTGAGAGGGTTGAAGCCAGGGAGCATCCCTCCCGAGAACTCATCTCTGTTGCTACCGTTAAGAACACCGATTTTTGCTAATGAATATGCCAAGGTAGATGGCAATTATCCGGATCAAGACATCCGGTTAACAGGTCTGGTAAACCCAGACATCAAAAGATGGAGTTGCATAGCCAACTGGATAATGGTCCAGTTTGAAGATAAACTCAGAGAAATTAATCTGTATAATGAGGTACACGCTACTGTATACGGCTTCTATCCAAATCCTCATCTGTTTTTGGCTCTGGCAGAGAGGTACAACTACAGGACAGGGACATTTATGACGCCCTGTGGGGAGATGGGCTTGGCTCTACATGAGATGAAGTATATCTCATATTTACCAATGGGTGAGTTGCCTTACGAGGAGTACGTCCCAACCAACGACAAGTTAGATAGACTTCGTCGAGAGAATTCAAAGATGGTGGAAGTCTTTGATGAGCTTATGTGCCACTATAACATATGCTCTTTGTATTACAAAAGTGGCTCTTCTGGCACATGCTATTCATCCAAATGGTTGACTTATCTTTTTCTCAACCACATTATTGAGAAAAAGACAAAAGATCATGATTCATGCAATCCTGATTTCTTCCATCCCCTCAGCAACAGTGAAGTGATAAAACTGATGGAGGAGAATAATAGAATGGATATCGAAGTTGAAGATGAACACCAATATCCTCCTCTAAAGGTTGGAGAATTTGTGGAGAGCTTTATAAGAATAGGCTACAGGTCCATGTCTAAACAAGCCCAGCAAGCAAGATTTTTGACGTACTGGCTACGTCGCTTTGTCGTGCCTGGAGCAAGTGCTGTAGACCGCTTCCATCGCGGTGTTCTTTTTGCTGCTGTTCGGTTAGTTTTTGGCTACCGGATGGACTTATTATCAGCGATGACCTGTAGGATAAACGCAGATCTTCGTCTGTACATTGATTCTATGCTCAAGTGCAAGGGTGATAAGGGGAACTTCCCTAGGCTGGAGTTACCTTATACCTACTTATTCGGATGGTTGCTCTTGTATCATCCATTATTGATGAACCCTGTTATGGGAGCAGTTGGTGGCAGTTTTCTGCGCAGATTCTCACAGAACCGGTGGATATACACTAGTCTTTGGGACTGCAGACGAACTTTGAACCTCGAAAAAGGATAGAATTTTCTTTGCACTCCCCCTCCAACTAGTTATGACCATATGGCAGCAAATCTGATTGACCTCGGGAGGCAACCAATAGGTCGAGTATCTTTTGAATAGTTGAAGACGATCAGACCACCTCATTTAGTATACCGATTTAAAGAGGAATGCTACCTTGAACCATATTTGCCGCAATCACTTGCCTTCAAAGGAAAGGATACCTGATCGACGGTGCGAGAGCGTGGGCATATTATAATGCTCGAGACACTAGGGCTGTGTTCTCGATGCCGAACAAAACTGATGCTGGTCCTAGAATGCTGTATACTTATTCACAGTTTTATACAGCTGCAAACACATTTGCTGAAAACTATAGCCTCGTTGATAGTTTTGCAACAGCAAATCGTCTGAGAAAAGGAGCGACTGACACATTAGCTCCCAATAACGACGAAGAACATGAGCCAGTGGACGATCCTTTAGAAGCTTCCAGAGAAGCCAATTTCTCTGAGGAAGTTAACCAACCTTTAAGAATTTCTCTGAAGGTTGTTAAGTCTCCAGTCAAAGAGAAGAAGAGAAGGAGAGAAGAGCCTTCTTCCCCAGCAGTGAAGAAGAAATTGATCTTGGAACATTCTTCAGAGAAAGTCACTACGAGATCACAATCTAGACAATTGGCCGAGTCCACTCGAGATGAGGCAGCTACACCGACCTCTGTTCAGAAGCAGGTCAAGGTAGTAAACGTAGAGAGTCCTGAGAGGCCTCTACATAGAAAGAAAAAGCTAGCTCACAAAAGAAAGAAGAGAACAGTTTCTCCTCCAAGGTAAATTTTATCT
Organism: Iris pallida; assembly: GCA_029216955.1. NCBI lineage: Eukaryota > Viridiplantae > Streptophyta > Magnoliopsida > Asparagales > Iridaceae > Iris > Iris pallida. Next base: position 3,513,998 of record JANAVB010039816.1, on the reverse strand, counting down.
TCGGTGGTGATGAACGCTGTGGCTGGAATCACCATGCCATCTCCTACCCCTGTTTCTGAGTCTGGGCATAAAACTCTTAGTCCATAACAGAAGGAGGAGATCGAACAAAGAGAAGAGGTTAACCAGAAAAATAAGGCCGTAGAGCCCAGAGAAGAGGAAGCTGTACGAACACCTTCACCAATGGCAGTAACGACTCATCTTCCTGTTATACCGGGAGCAACCCGTGAGGAGGATGATCGTCTAATGATCGAAGCATTGAATGATTGTGACTTTGGCTATCAAGAAAAAACTGATCATGCCGCTGCTGCTGCTAGTGAAGAGGCTCCTGAAGACAGTGAGAGCGAAGAGAGCACCTCATCAAAGGCTATTGATGAGACACAAAATCCGGAAGAGAACGTTGATGTCCAAACATCTCCCCGAGCTGTTGATGACACTCTGACTCCTAAAAAGGAGGCTGAGGTGCCAATATCTCCAGAGAAGATTGCAGATGAAGAAGTGGGCCTGGAGGAAACTCCTGTTGTTGCTCCCGAAGGTATAAAATAAAATTAGCAATCTTCTTTTAATAGATAGATTGATAGCTGACATCTTTATTCTTATTCATACAGAACCCGGATCTTCTCCAGCTCCTCCAGCATGCATGGACATAGTACTTACGACGACAATTGCTAGAAGCAGTCGCCATTTATCCTGTGGCTCCGAAGCAGGAAGTAGTCAGGCAATAGTGTCTGAAGCTACTTCTGCTCAGCTAGAATCTGTCCCAACAGATGATAAGCCAGTCGCCGGATCGAACCATGGTAAGACTGTTTTCACTTTTGATTCTCTTTGATAATAGCAAATGATAGGCAAAATGACAATATTTAATTTTGCAAAGGAACAACCAGGAGGAGCGACCAGCTCCACTTTAGTTCCTTTATTCAAAGAGCCTTCCGTCCAAGTACAAAAAACTGAACGTCCTGCTGCCTCGTCATCAACAGGAGTAGCTGCGACTCCTGGTGCTCTGGCGACCAATCAATTCGTCATTCAATCATTTACCAAATTCTTCTTCGATTCATTGGGGCCATTGATCAATAGGGTGATAGAAAAAGAGGATGCTGATTTTTATACAGTTAAAGGTCCAACCTCTTTCTTAATTCATGCTATCCGCGAGCAAGGTGACGAGCCTCAGGCTACTTTTCTTGAAAACATATTAAATGAGCTAGAGACTTCAATAAAGAACTACAAAGAGCTCAATAGGGGGAAAGTAGAGCCCTTAGTTCAAGCAAAATTTAAACGGATGGCTCAGGAGGCTGCAGTTGAGAGAGTAAATTTCCAGATTCTCTTGGATGCTTTTGCTACTAAATCTGCTGAATATAATTCCAAGGTAGAATCGGTGACATCTACTGCTGGAAAAAAAAAAAAGAATTGCTGAACTGAGAGCAGAGATTGCTCGTCTTCAACAAGAACTGAAAGATGAGGTTACCGAGCATCAAACTGCAATCCAACAACTCGGTGCTCTAACCCAAGAAAGAGACGAATATGCCGCAGCTCATAATGATGAAATCACTCGCAGAATGGTAACCATGCCAACTTTCAACGAGAAATCTGGGATGGAAGAGGCCAGGAAGAGAGTGATGGAATCCCGCGAAGAGCGTCTGCAGACTCTGAAGCAACAGATTACCGGCTTGATGACACCTCCAGCTTAATAGAAAGATTCCTTGTATCTTCTTGTTTTTGCAATATGTATATTTTTGTAATGTCCTAAATTTTGATCAAATAAAAAGGCATTTTGTTGTGGCTCTATTATTTATTGTATATCTTATTCAGATACAAATAATAGAGATAGAAAATATATTCAGAGGTATAGGACATGATATATTTCTTGATTCTGGAAAATAATCATATTCAAATATATCTGCTCAGAGGATAATATGGACGTGGCAAATATAATTTATTGAATATCATTATTTCAATAGACAACTTAATCAAGAATGATAAGTTGCTGATGTGGACAAATGAATGAAATGAATCGTCAAAATGTGTGAACGAAATGAATAGTCAGGATGAACGGATGAACCGTCAAATGAGTGGAATGAACGAACGAATCGTCAGATTGATTGAATGAACGGGTAAACCGTCGGATAATTGTAGATGGCATGAACGGGTAAACCGTCGGATGATGAACGGGCGAACCGTCAGATGGATGTGTGAACGGACGAACCGTCGAATGATGAACGGGCGAACTGTCAAGTGGATATAATGGATGAACGGGTAAACCGTCGGATAGATGTGTGAACGGATGAATTATGGATGGAATGAACGGGTAAACCGTCGGATGATGAACGGGCGAACCGTCGAATGAATATGTCGCTTCATATTCTTACGACGCTCTGTCTATAAATAGAACATAAAATCAAATAAAATAGTCACCTTCACTTTTCAATATAAAGATGTCGTCTGGAGATGCATCCAGGAAGGCTGAGATCGTCCCGAAGGTGAAAGCAGGGACTGAAGAATGTCCAGTCAAGCCGGCTCAGCAGATGACAGCGGGTGAAGTTCATCTGATCCTAAACCGCCAAAGGACATCTTGAACTTCCTTCTCGAACCCGGGACGACAAAAGAAGAAGAAGCCATGAGGATGGCTGCTTGCAAATTCCTGGTGGGTTCCAGCAAAGATGTTCTTGGCTCTTTTGCTGATTGTGTCTTTAATAAAGACGGCAGTGGTCCGCGTCCTAATGTTGAGAAGGATGATAGTGACATTCCTTGATGTCATGTAACATCATTTATGATGTAATAAAAATTAAACTTTATTTATGAACTGTCTGATCATATTTAAATAAAATCTCTATTACATTTATAAATAGTATTTCTTGAGAATTTGTCATTGATAGGCATCATAGCAACTCGACCATCTAACTCTGAAAGTTGAGAAGCTCCATTTGAAAAGACTTTGCTAACAATATAAGGTCCTTCCCACTTCGCATCGAACTTGCCTTTGCTCGAGTGAGTCATAGTCATAGGATGTCCTACTGTTAAAACAAGTTCTCCTTGCTGAAAGGCTCTGACTTTAACTTTGCGGTTGAAAGTCTTCGAGATACGGGCTTGATACAACTCAATATGTTGTTGAGCTAATAGCCGTTTTTCATCGAGTGCTTCTAACTCTTGAAGTCAGAGAAGATCGTTGTTCTCTGTCGTGAGTTCGTTGGCGATAGCAATCCTCAAGGACGGAATTTGAAGTTCCAGAGGTAGAACTGCCTCACAGCCGTACACCAGAGAGAAAGGTGTAAAGGCTGTGGGATTGCGGACCGTAGTTCGATAGGCCCAAAGACGTTCACCAAGCTTTTCACTCCAATTTCGTTTGTTAGTAGATACAAACTTCTTGAGGAGCTTGATAATGGTTTTATTGAAAGCTTCAGCTAATCTATTAGCGACAGGATTGTAGGCTGTAGAAGCAATATTGTCAATCCGATGATCATCGTAGAATCTCGTAAACTTCTGGCTGATGAATTATGGTCCGTTGTCATGGATGATTCTTCGAGGTACACCAAATCTATAGATGACATGATGTTTGATAAAGTTGATGACACTGCTGGTCTTGACTTCAGCCAGAGGTATAGCTTCAGCCCATTTGGAGAAGTAGTCGGTTATTGCTAATATGAACCGATGTCCTCTAGAAGAAGGAGGATTGATAGGGCCTATAATGTCCATGCTCCAAGTTTCAAAAGGCCAGGAGGCAGTCGTCGAATGTAGGAATTCCGATGGTTGATGAATGAAGTCTGCGTTGATTTGACAAGCTCGACATTTTCTTACATAATCGATGGCGTCAGATACCATTGAGGGCCAATAATAATCTCCTTGCTGAAAGGCTCTGACTTTAACTTTGCGGTTGAAAGTCTTCGAGATACGGGCTTGATACAACTCAATATGTTGTTGAGCTAATAGCCGTTTTTCATCGAGTGCTTCTAACTCTTGAAGTCGGAGAAGATCGTTGTTCTCTGTCATGAGTTCGTTGGCGATAGCAATCCTCAAGGACGGAATTTGAAGTTCCAGAGGTAGAACTGCCTCACAGCCGTACACCAGAGAGAAAGGTGTAAAGGCTGTAGGATTGCGGACCGTAGTTCGATAGGCCCAAAGACGTTCACCAAGCTTTTCACTCCAATTTCGTTTGTTAGTAGATACAAACTTCTTGAGGAGCTTGATAATGGTTTTATTGAAAGCTTCAGCTAATCCATTAGCGGCAGGATTGTAGGCTGTAGAAGCAACATTGTCAATCCGATGATCATCGCAGAATCTCGTAAACTTCTGGCTGATGAATTGTGGTCCGTTGTCATGGATGATTCTTCGAGGTACACCAAATCTATAGATGACATGATGTTTGATAAAGTTGATGACACTGCTGGTCTTGACTTCAGCCAGAGGTATAGCTTCAGCCCATTTGGAGAAGTAGTCGGTTATTGCTAATATGAACCGATGTCCTCTAGAAGAAGGAGGATTGATAGGGCCTATAATGTCCATGCTCCAAGCTTCAAAAGGCCAGGAGGCAGTCGTCGAATGTAGGAATTCCGATGGTTGATGAATGAAGTCTGCGTTGATTTGACAAGCTCGACATTTTCTTACATAATCGATGGCGTCAGATACCATTGAGGGCCAATAATAACCCATGTGTCGGATACGATCCTGTAGTTTAGGACCGAGCTGATGTGCTCCGCAGACACCGTCGTGAGCTTCACTGCAATACTTGCTTCGTCTCATCTCTAGCAAGACAGCGTAAGAGTAGACCGTCATAAGTTCGCCGGTAGAGAGTTTTGGTGGTCTGATTGTAGTAGAACCGCAGAGACCGCCGACAAATACTCGTAGCCTCCTTAGGATCTTCAGGGAGTATGTCATGGACCACAAAGTCGATGAACGGAGTTCTCCAATCTTCATTGGTAACATTGACTTCAGTAAGATTACTTAACTCAATGTTACAATTATTTTCAACGTAGAACAATTCCCGATTAGAGATAACCACCACCTATTGTCTTCTGATAGGGATGGCTAAAACTGCTGCAAGATTGGCCAAAGTATCTGTCTCAGTATTGCAAGCTCGGCGTACATATTCGATAAGGAAAGCTTTGAATGATGTAGCTATATTGATTGCCGCTTCAAAGTAAGGTACTAGATCTTGATAACGAACTTCATATGTTCCTCTAACCTAGGTTAACAACCAGCTTAGAGTCACCATAGACTTCAAGATACTCGACGTCTAGTTGTTTGGCTAGCTGAAGGCCAATGAGTAGAGCATTGTACTCTGCCATATTATTGGAGAAAGGCTCATCTAAGGAGTAGGCTCTTTGGATAGCTGACCCGTCTGGAGAGACAAGGACAACTCCAACTCCTACGACAATGGCACCATTGGGTCCAATCCTAGATGCACCGTCAAAGAATAGACGCCAAGTAGGAAATTCTTCAGAGATTGTATTAGATTCCAAAGTCTCATCTAGAATTTATCGTAGAGTTTAGGACGTCTCTGGAACAGGATGAGCTGCTAAGAAATCCGCCAATGCTTGACCTTTGACAGACTTTTGAGGAACATATACCATGTCATATTGGGCTAGCAGAATGGCCCATGTAGCCAGCCAAGAATTAAGTGTGCTAGGCTTCTTCATCAATACCCGAAGAGGATTAACTCGGGATATGACATGAATAGTTTGGCCAATGATGTAATGCCTCATCTTTTGAACAGCGAACATAAGAACTAGGCATTCTTTTTCGACCAGACTATAACGATGTTCAGCACCAATCATAGTACGACTGAGATAGTAGATGGCTTGTTCATGGCCTTCTTTGTTCTTTTGGACAAGTAAGGCACCCAGTGAATGATCCATAGCACGGACATACATTAAAAAAGGTATGCCAGAGATTGGCGGTACCAGGACTGGTAGGTTCATAAGATACCGCTTTATGTCATCAAATGCTCGTTGACATTCTTCGGTCCAAACGAAAGATACACCCTTCTTCATGAGTTGAGTGAATGGCCTACAGCATCTAGACAGATTTGAAATGAATCTCCTGATATACGCAAGTCGACCTTGGAATCCTCGTAGCTCTTTTAGGTTGCGTGGAGGACGCATCTCTTGACTGGCTTTGATCTTCTCGAGATCCACGTGTATACCCTTAGAGGTAATGACAAAGCCGAGAAATTTGCTACTAGAGGCACCCAAGAATGACTTGGTGGGATTCATTTTGAGTTGATGTTGGCGTATGAGATTGAAAATAGTTCTCAGGTCTTTGATGTGATCTTCCTTCAGACGACTTTTGACAGCGATGTCAGTCAATATAGCATTCGATAGTCTTGCACAGATAATCTCGAAAGATGGTACTCATGGCTCGTTGGTATGTTGTACCAGCGTTCTTGAGACCAAATGGCATGACAGTATAGCAGTAGACTCCACGAGGAGTACGGAAAGAAGTATGCTTTTCGTCTTCAGGATTCATCCGAATCTGATTATATCCGGAGAATCCGTCCATGAAAGATATTCTTTCAAACCCACAGGTGTTGTCGATCATGACATCCATGATGGAAAGAAGAAATTCATCTTTTGGACATGCTTCATTAAGATCCCGAAAGTCGATGCAGACTCGAACTTTGTCGGTTTTCTTTAGAACTGGGACGACATTGGCTACCCAATCAGGATGATGTTCTTCTCGAATAAAGCTACAAGCGATGAGCTTTTTGACTTCATCGTCGTTTGCATCCATCATTTCTGGCTTGAAATGCCATTGTTGTTGTTTGACCGGTTTTGCATTCGACAAAATGTTCAATTTGTGAGTAGCAACTTTAGGATCTAGTCCTGGCATGTCTTCATAACTCTAAGCAAAGACATTAATATATTCTTTAATCAAAAGAATTAATTCCTGCTTATCTGCCTCTGGAAGGTTCTTGCTGATAAATATTGGACGAGGTGACCCGCTCTCTCCTACGTCAATTTTAACTAATTGATCTTCGGTAGGAGGTTCCCTTTGTTCGAATCGAAGTTCCCATTGAGTATCCATTCGCTGAGCCCAAGGATCAGTTTCGGGACTTTCTTCAATATTCCTCGTCATAACCTTCTCGAAGTTCGACGGAGACCATGTTAGAAGATACAGTCAGTCGATGAACTTGACCGATGCTGGTATCAGAATCCCATGATCTGGAATCAGAAGAGTTAGAGTGCTCTTCACTATCAGATTCAGAGTCTGCTGGGGATAATACTGGAGGAGAAGCATATCCAAGACCTCTTTTGGTCCTGCTGTAGTACATCTCTGACTTTTCTTGTGGAACAGCCGTACGAAGAGGTGTTCTTCTACCCTTACCGTAGTTGAGGCCACTCTTGAAATCGTAACCCATCTTTCGGATGATGTCTTTTGATTGCTGACTGTAACGACGGAATTGAAAATGACCCGTATCGTTAGTTTTGCTATCATCCGTATAGCTGAATTGTTGTTCCGGTTCTTTACTAAAAAGGATTGGACTCTCGCCTTTCTTTCGAGCTGGAACAATACGATATGAATCCTTTGGATGTTCGAGTAAGACTTCTATTTGAAGAGATTGTACAACTCCTATCGTAAATGACTGAAAGCTATCTAACATATCCAAATAGCACTTAGCATGATAAATGACATCAGTATACTAGAAAGTAGATGCTTTTTCATTGATTTGTACACTCGTATTTACAGCAGGACCTTTAGCCTTAGCAGGCTTGGTCAAATTGATTACAAGAGAGGAAGAAGAAGAACATAGAGAAGGATTGGCTTTGTTACGACGAAGGTCGATAACAAGCGACTCAGAGGAGGTGAGCTCCCTTTTTTCCTTGTTATGAGATAAATCAATAACAAGCGGCTCAGAGGAGGTGAGCTACCTTTTTTTGCTTGTTACGACGGAGGTCAATAATAAGCGGCTCAGAGGAGGTGAGCTCCCTTTTGTCCTGATCATCATCAGTAGATTGCTTTTGGACTGGCAAGTGAATAGCCAGTGGCTTGGAGGATTGAGGACGAGAAATACGCCCTTTGACAGGGATGATAAGGGTATCATTAGGCACTATTTTTTGCTCTTCTTCAGTGTCCAAAGACATGACAACCTTCATAAATTCATCCTTGTACATACGAGCATCATTGCAATATGCTTCGATGCCTTTGAAAGGATAGAGATCAGCAACCTCCTTTTGTACCTCTCCATTGTCCATCGACATATTTAAAACATTGATGGAGAGTCGAGGGGACAATGTTATGCTTGTGTAGAAATGGTCTTCCCAGTAAAGCATTGTAGAAACAACCATGATTGTCAATGATGTAGAAGGTAACCTTTGTGCGAAGATTGCCTATTTGGAGTTTTAGGCGAATCTTGCCCAGAGGCTCACTTCTTCCCTGATTGAACCCAAGAATGGTGGTGATTGTACTGGAGAGACTATGCACTGGGATTTTTAGCGTATCCAACATTGTCTTCGGCATAATGCTGAGAGCGGAGCCTGGATCTATCAGAATACTATCGACCTTCATCGAGTCAACGCATCATGTATAGTAGAGAGGACGATCGTGCCTGTTGTCTTCCATCAACATGTCATCTTGTGTGAAATTTATGTTTGGAATTAACTCCAACACACTATGACAATGGAGGCAAGAGACTGGTTCTGCTTTCGGCTTCTTAAGAAGGGCTAGACAGGTTTCTGCTTGCATGAGAGCCTCACTTAGAGTTTCCTAAGTCTCTTTGGAGAGGCACAATAGCTCGAAGATGGATAGCCGGGCCGGTGTATTGGCCAATTGAGCCAAGATATCAAAATTGTAAGGCTTTTCAAGTCCGGAGGGAGCTGACTTCTTCAAAGGTTTGTCGAAGCGGACTTGTTGTTTGCCTTTGTCAGCGACCGTCGGCTTGAGAGGAATGGACACTGCAACCGATGAAGATGCAGTATGAATATCGTCAGTAGAAGTAGGCTGTACCTGGAGCAGGCTCAGAAGAAGAAGCAGGATTCTTTTGAGCTTCGGGGTAATCCTTTAGATAAGCCTTCCCCATTCTGGTGCCCAGCATGATTTCCTCATCAACTATAGGGTCAAAAGACACCATATTGCAAGTCTTTGTCTTGCCCTTGGAGCGGTCTTTCTTCTTGGAAGAAGAGGAAAGTTTGAACTCTGAAGCGAGATCCGGATGAATCCACATAATCTCGCCGTTGTCAAGAGACAAGGAGACGAGACCTTCACTTCGTGGAGGAAGGAGATTCTCAATCTCAACAGTAGCTTTGGGGATAGGAATGACACCGTGCTGCACCATCTGGGGTGGGAAGTTACCGAACTGAACTGATACCATGTTTGCGGTAATAGTCTTCTCGTCTTGCTGCAGAGTGACAACACCAGCGTTGACCAGCTCCTGAATTTTACCTTTGAGCACATAACATGCTCGAGTAGGATGTCCGATGAACCTGTGATAGACATAGTACTTGGGATGATCAGTCTTATCGACTTCATCGGGCTTCTTGGGATCTGGAAGTTGGATTTTATTGCTTTTGATCAAGCAATCAAAGATGCTAGCAGTGTCATTCTCATCAAAAGAATACTCCACTTTCGGGCGAGGTTCTCTTGGTGGAGGTGCTGAAGGAGTAAAGGTAGACGTAGGTGGAGCTACGTTAACCGCCAGAGATTTTTTGTTCTTGTTCAAGTTAATGTTCAAAGTTTCTTTTCTCTTACGGTTGTTCTGACGATTGCCACCACCTGAAGTCTGGTTCTCGTCCCTGTCGGGGTTAGACATTTGTACCCCTAGCTGTTTGAATTTATCAGCGCTAACTTCAGCTGCTTTAGCGTTGACAATAAAGGATGGCCAATCTTGGAATTGAGTAGACCCCATCCACATGCTGATGATAGACAAAAGATTTGCCTTGTAAGTGTCTATGGTGACAGCAGCCGGAGTTCCAGGAGGCATTTTCAAAGCTTCCCGACGGAACCTTTCAATGAAACTCTCAGCAGTTTCATTGTGTCTTTGTTTGAACTTATTGAGGGCTGACATAGTCATATCGTTGATCCCCTCGTAAAATCGTTCCAAGAAGATTTGCTTTAAGCCAGAGAAGGAGGTGATACAACCATCGGGCAAGCTTCTATACCAATCGTATGCTACGCCGGCTAAACAGCCGACGAATACTCTGGTAAGAAGAGCATCATTTGGTTGAAGTTGGACAGTCATAACCTCAAAGTGGTTAATGAACTGACTGGGAGAAGTGCTGCCGTCAAATAGCAAGATTATCGGGATCTTGTACTTCGGAGGAAATGGAACTTCCTTCCATTCAACTGGATAGGGTTGCTTGATCCCCAACCTTTGCAAGTTGTCCTTCTCCTTGAAAGCTTCGAACTGAGTTCGTAGGAGCTTGACGGCTTCGTTGGCATCTTTCACTGATATAGAAGGAGTAGGCTGAATCACCGTATTGGAAGGAGGAATAGTATGATAAGTACTACCCCCGGCACCTGATTGACTGGGTGTAGGTTGGATCTGTACAGGAGGTACTTGAGTAGATGCTAACCCCAGTCCAGCATTGACTGGGCACCGACGATGCTATGATTTCAGGATTTGTATGAGGTACGGTCGGTAGAACTGTATGCTGGGCCACAATAATAGAATGCAAACTTGCGACCATTTCGGCCATGGTCTTCAGCTTATCTTCTAGTGCAGCTATTCTTCGTTCTTGATTAGCTGAACTGGAAGCATCTGGGTCTTCATTGACAACATAAGTTGTCACTTCCTTGGGTACAGTGGAGGATACTGTTTGTTCTGAGCTCTCGCTATATGTATCAGTAGTTAGAGAAGGAATCATCTCCGGAGTGAGAAAGAAGAAGATGACCGGAAGGATCTTGAAGATTCCTTTGACTGATTGTATCTCAGCTTCGGGAACGGGTATGTTGGAATACTCCTTCAGAAGATTCTTGGAGTAGATCCAAATATCGCTGACTTGGCCTGCGAGGTTTCCCGTGCTTGGAGCACTTCCTACCCCAAGTGTCTCTGGAAGTCATGTTGACGGAAGCGCATAAAACCTCGTCTTCATCTTCAGACATAGGTTCAGAGTTAGGAAAGTTCAAACGATCGAAGACAGATCGTCTTGTTGTCGGACAATAATACTTGATGACCACTTTGTGATTGCAGTGATGCCCAAGTGGTTGCACTGAGGAATGTTGGATATTGTCCCATTTTTGTTTGAGGTGTTCTCGGAGATCAGGGACAGCAACGGGACGAGCAGAAGTTCGAGGGACATGTTCTTTGATAATATTCGGAACATGGTTCCGGTTCTTCAAATGTTTTGTCCCCTGAGCGTATAAGGAAGTACTCACTTCATTGGCATAGGTGTCCGAATTCTTGATCCTGGAAGTTTGCTTCTGATGATGGTTGGTCTTCGGCATTGGCTGTTTGCGTTTTACCGAAGTTGGTCGATTGAGATATGTTCTTAGATCAGCAAACTCACCCCCAGGGGTTTCTGTTTGAGACACCAGCAATTTTCCCTATCTTGAACGGGAGATCTTGAGGGTTGGGAGATCTTGAAACTCTGCTACTGGAGTAGGCAGAATACCTCTCTGATCAGTACACTTCCCTTTGGTAAGGAGAGAAGAAGAATCCTTGTGAAAAAAGGTTCTTGTACTGACTGGTGCCGGAGCACATTCAGTTTGATCTTCAACGGTAAAAACTGAGGAAGACTGAGAAAAGACCAAAGGGTCTTTTTCTTTGTTTTGGAAAGAAGGGTTAGCTAAAGAGCGTTTCCCTCTGTTGTCTTCCAAGTCATGGGACAAGGAAGTTTGAGAAAAGACCAAAGGGCATTTTCCTTTGTTCTGGAGAGGAGGAGGAATAGCCAAAAGACTACCCCCAGTAGGATTGTACAGGAGCAACAAGGTGTTTGAGGGGAGGAGCAGAGTTTTTCCTTCGGTGTAAGAAGAGGAGAGATTAGCCAAAGGGCTGTCTCTCTTGGATTGCGCAGACACAGTTTACGCATGGGTTGATGGCGCATTGGCAGAGTGCGCAGGAGGAGTTCTGGCAGAAGTTCTTCTGGCCTCAACCAGAGTGATTTGTGCAGCAGGAACCTTGTTGCCAGAGTGCTTGACTTGCACTCTAATTGCTGGAGTAGTGGACTGCGCAGGAAAATTTACAGCCAACTGCGCCAGAGGAACAGGAGTCTTGCACTTTAACAGAGCAGTGTAAGAAGTGGTCTGTGCACTGTTAACAGCAAACTACGTATGAGGAGTAGAATCAGATTGTGCAACAGTCTTGGCAGCAGAGACATTAGACTGCACAGCAGTCTTGGTGGCAGAGACCTTAGACTGCGCAGCAGTCTTAGGCACAGAATCAACAGACTGCGCAGCAGTCTTTGGGATCCACACTGGACGCACTTTACTTGTGGCAGAAGTTGTCGCAGTGCGAGGAGTGGTCCTGGAGTTGATCATGGCTTCATAGGCTGTCTGGTTGACCTTCATAACCAGCAGTCTTCTGCGTCTTTCCGATAGACGCAACGTCACATTGAGTTGTCACTTCCTCGTCGGAGAAGAAAGTCATCCCCAGCAGAGTCAGTCGTTATGTTTGTAAAAACAAAAGTATGAACTTTATTTCAACAAACTTTGTAAAGATTACAAAAATTCTGAGAAAGTACAACTGTAGGAATCCAATCTAGAAGACGATTTCTTTATCCCTTGGGCGATGTGAACTTTGAAGACGGTAGCCTCTGAATTTGAAGGCAAAAGCCTCGGAAGAATGTAGCAGCACTTGGGCAAGAACTCCTGAACTCTCTGATATTTCTGAACTTTTATGTCTGATCTCTGTGTGTATATATGATCTCCTGGAATGAAGACTTGAAACTCTATTTACAGAGTTCTAGAAATAACTACTTTTTAGTTATTCTGGATGGCGCAAGTTGGATTGTGCAGGAACTGGATTGCGCAGCAACAGACTGCACAGGCAGTTGTCTGATCATGGGCCAACTGTCTTGGACACATGGCATCATTTGATTGAAATGTGCATGATCGTGCACAGACGATTGCCACGTAGTGAGCAATTGATGGCATGAATGCCACGTGTACTTTTGTCAGTTGTCTTGATGAAGTGTGCCACATGAATTGCGTTGACTTTGGATTGCGCTGACTTTGGATTGCGCTAGAATGGATGGCGCTGACATGGACTGCACTGTATGTACAGCTATCCTCGAGCACTGTAGCGGCACAAATAAATGAACAGTCTCCTCGTTCTTTGTGCTGTCAGAAGATTTGATTGTGTCAGGTAATGATGACATGGCCACGTCAGCTTGTGCACTTGAGAGTATGCGCTAGTCCAGTCTGTGCAATCTGGATGATGTGCAATCTGATGTCTGTGCTGTTCATTTGAAAGCTGTTTTTCTTTATTTTCATGATTTTATTGATGGGTGCAATTTGATTTTTTAGGACCTACACACGCAGAGATCTATTTATCATATTTCTTATTACTTGTTATATTCCTCATATCGTGCTCCCTTGTGGTACTTGCTATTAGAGGTCTAACCTCTCTGTTTTGTATGGCCAGATTTAGAGTCGGTCCTACGAGGACTCAGCTTACTTCTACTTCCAAGATGGTCAATACTAGAGGAATGATCGCAGGAGGACTCGAGTGGGTTCCTTACTTTTCCGCTCGTTTTGTTACTTACTTTATACTTTGCCGTTTGGTACCGACATGTTAGTCGGATCATCTTGTACTTACTTTTACATAATTATAACTAAGTCAGGCTGCAGGTGATAAACAATTGTGTATACTTTGCTACATCATCTGGCTATGTTTTGTAAAGCCAGATATCAAGAACATTTTGACAGAGCGTTTGGGATGCCTTACTGCTTTATCTCACATGTTCTCTATTTATTGTTTCTTGTTTGAATGATTGAGACAATAGATGTGAAGTGACCATAGTGAGACTTTCATGTAGTATACACCCCCTCGTCTTTTAGACAGCATTGATCGAATTATACGGTATTTATCTACCCGTAATATGTAGCTGGCTGAGTCATTCCTCCGCTATCCAGTATTTTGGTTCTGGGGGGTGATATGTCCATTGTCGAACCCTATTCTTGCACTAGGATGAGTCTTATGGACCCCATATAGAGCTAGAAAGTAGAATTTGAACTTATATACCATTTAGGTTGAGATTTGTTTTAGAATGTATTTCAGGAATTTTAAATTTTGACCTAGATAATATCTTTGGGACAACCCTTGAGGATCTCACTATAAATCTTACCTCGAAATCTACTTCTGCTTGTCTCCATTTACTCTTCCTTGATTTGTTGTTGATTTTGATTCCTGATGGTCGCTGTTAACTTTGATCTTGCATTGAGATAAATTTTATGGATTGAGTTAAGGTGTATTCTGATAACATATTTGATGATGACAGCGAGAACGGTAAATGTCTGCTTTATTTATGGAGTTTAGAATTTATCGCAGTCATACTAGCTAGCATGACAAGGACATAGAGCCTGATTCTGGATATATTTATCCTAGTTATGGAATTTATAATTTCTTGCAGCCATACCGGTTAGCGTGGAAAGAATTCTAGATTACATGATTTTAGGATGTATACCTTAGTTATGGACTCTATCGTTTATTGCAGCTTTGCTTACTAACGTAGCAAAAAGTCTGGCAACATGATTTCAGAAAGATATGTATAGTTATCAGATCATATCTTAAATTAGTTCACTTCATTATGACCAGATGAGCAAGAACAAATTCTTATCATTATTCTTCTCTGTCTTGATTAACTCTGTCATATCTACATCCACAACTAGGATTATAGGTTCTCTAGAACTCTCTAACATGATTGCTCCGGTATTATCTTTTCTCGACAAAATTGCTTGTGTTTCATCTTCCTATGATTTGACTAAACTCTTCTTCGCTAACATCTTGGGTAATCCTTCTCGTCCTTCTCGGTAACTGTTTATGGATTCCATAGTATAACTATAATATGTTTGTGATTTTGATGAGTGATTTTCCTAGGGATTGATTTGGTTAAGCTTATAGGACAGATATGAGTGACTGACTATAGTGGACTTAGAAACTATTAAGAAGGATTAATTTGAAAGTATAATTCGATGATAGGGTATCAAAGATGGAGTGATAAAATATTATATTGCTGTGATTATGGATTGAGGATCCGAATCATGTACTTACAAATTGAGGATTTAGCATTTGTAGAATTTTGGTTAGTTACCTATAGCTAATTACATACAATTGGAGGGTAGATCGATATGTGAAATGATATAGGATAAGTTAGAAGGAGATATAACATTGCATACAGGATTGGAAGATAGCAGTCAAAGTAACAAGGAATAAATAAGGGATATATGTACATTGGAAATTAATAAATGGGTAAATGAATCAAGAGTTTGGAATAAAGGATTTATGTTCAGGAGTTGCTGAGTAAAAAGGAGAGAAGGCTCAATGCCAAGAATATGTTTTGAACGTATGATTTAAAGGAGAAACTGTAGAGAAGGACTAAAGTCAATTAATATAAGGGGTTTGAGTTTGATAGAATAAAGATATTGAGGATAGGATGAAGGAACAAACTATTTGCAACTGAGATTGGAAAATATGGTTGATGACCAAGCATTGTTGACATATATATACATATCTCGAGGATGACCTAAATTTTCAAGTATATATAAAGGTTCTATATTGATATGACAGATTCTGGAGGGTAAAAGGACGTAGTTTTAATGAAAGAAGTTTGTTGAACATGAACCAAAATAATTATAGAGAGAAACAGAATAGATGATCACAAGGGTAGCAGATTGAGTAATGTAGCCACAGCAGATACATGTTTTAGCTTGACCTATTGGATGATTTTAATTTCAAGGACAAAATTTTTATTGGTGGGTAAGATGTAAGCCCCTTAAAATTTAGGGTTTATTTTCTAATTTTCTGTCAATTATTTTCAATAAAAATTGTTATTTGATTATTATTTTATTTAATGTTCTTTTTCGTGACTTTGATTTCTGGAGCGTCAGAGATGCCAATCTCTAGAAACTTTCTTCATGAGTTTGTAGTAGACAAGATTATCTTCATTTTGATATATCATGTCCAACTCAAACATGTTTTCTTGTACACTTTTTGCATCGCACAATTTTGGGTCAATTTAGACCATTTGATCGTTGAATAATTTTTAATAAATTTCCCACTTTTATCTTTGATCATCATATGCACGTTGCCGTGACTTTTAATTTAGGAGTACAAGGACTAGTCGTTTTCTCAAAACCAACTTCTCGTGCATGATCTACGCAAGACACTCTACACCCATGACCTTCGTGTCCCACTCAGACACACCATCTTGTGCTTTATTTGCTTCGTACAACTTTTCTGACGCGAGACCCAATTTTAATTTATCCCACGGAGTCATATTTATTTTCGACTTTAATTGTGGACACCCTTTCGACCCAAACCTGCCAAACCAAAATATAGACATGGCCCATATTAAGCCTACTACCTACATGACACTTGTGTCCCATTCATTTGAGCTCAAGCATGCTACTTATTTATCCATGACCATAAATGTCTAAAATTAAATCATTTATTGTACCAAGTCCGATTTTGACCCGACCCGACTCAACTGAACCTAACCATAGCTTCATGTTACCCCCTCATGAATACTAGCACTCATCCCCCAACAAAACACCAATTGTATCCACTCAGGAATATTCAGTGGACAACCCCCTTGATTGAATTCCTAGAGAATGACCTAACTTAACTTACATTTAATCTTAGCCTTCATTCAACTCCTGCTAAATTATAACCCCACATCTCCTCACAACAAACTCACAACCCCCCCAACTTTTTGGGCCGGCCCTAACATTTAACTCACTCTCTCTATCTATCTATCTCTCTCTCTCTCTCTTTCATTTACTCACATCCTATAACACCACACCCCTCTCTTTCACACGTCCTTTTCTCTCTCTCTCTCTCTCTCTCTCTCTCTCTCTCTTTCATACAAACATCCTCCCCCTCTCATTTTTACAACAGCAGCCCCCATGGCCAACTGTGCACAGCTATCCTCCTCCTTCTAACTCCTTCTTCTCTCTTCCTTCCTTACTTCACAGTACACCACCACCCTCCCCTTAGCTTCACCATCATCATTTTTCATTCACCATCATCTTCACCACCATTAACATCACTACACCACCACCATCACTATCTTTCTTCTCAACTCCTTCTTCCCGCTCGGCGGCTGTGCGGCCAGCCACGAAAAAGTAGCCACAGCAAGCAGTAGCCACAATCGCAGCAGAGCAGCTGCGGCCAGCAGCACAGCAGCTGTAACAGCAGCATGAGCGGCAGCAGCAGCTACCACAGCAGCCGCATAGCGGCGATGCCCGCCGTTATGCACTGTCGTACCCCCTTGTCTGCCGTGACGCACACAAATTCGAAGTCAGAATTTTATTCTCGGGACAGCGACTTCGCGTACATTTTCCAAGAAATCTAATTGATTCGATCGTTTGATAGATCAAAACCGGTCGCAAGGTTGACCGTTTAAATTAGGTATATTTTGGATAGTTTTGTGGAGCCAACTTCGTCGACTCGTATCTTCGTCGTCGCAGCTCCGTTTAGCATGCCACCAGTTCTTATGTACAGCTGGTATAACCCTCTTTCTACCCCTTAAGTTTTATTTTATTGTGAGCTTGTTTGATTGGTCGAATTTGATGCCAAAGTTGGTCGTCCAAATTCATAATTTTCAAGTTGTAAAATCCTAATTTTGAACCCAGGACACCGAATTTAATTTCTGACACCGCCAGTAGACTCGTGGCATCGTTCTGGCACGAATTCATATAAAAAAATTTAGATTTGGAGGGTGTGGTCCCTGGCACACTTTTCGGTGCAAAGTGGCCCCATAGTCCTGGTCAACGGGTTATTTTGAGATTGACTCATCGAAATTCGATTTCGTATATACCGTTGAGTTCGTATCGTTATTCTGGACTCGTTGATATATAATTGCTGAGTTTTGAGTACCGGCTCCAGCACGTATTTCCGTACAAACCGAAATTTCAATGTCCTGGTCAATGGACCATTTTGAGATTGGGTCAACGGAATCCAATTTCAGATATACCGTTGGGTTCGTATCGTCATTCCGGATTCATGGATATATAATTTGTTAGGTTTAGTGGACTTGTATCCTTGCACATTTTTTTGGTGCAAAATGGGTCTGACACGGACATCATTTTGATCCGAAATTATATTTTTGCCCTTGTGTTCAAACTAGACTTATGGATAGTCTATTCTAACTGATTTGACCATTCTGGACACGTTGGTGATGTTTGTTTCATCATCCGACAACATCTGTAGATATTTTCTTTATGTACCACTATTAATTTTAATTAATTCTTGTTATGTTCGTATTTCGGAATTCGTGCAACGAAACTGAGATCAGCCGATTCCAGTGATCTCACTTTGCTAAAATTGACAAGATGACCATATGGATCGCTATGACAAGATTGTTAACCTTACAGTTGATCGCCTTGTCTCAATTTGCGTGTCGTAGGTTCGATGTACGAATAACGAGGTGCAACTTGATATTTTAATAGTCTATAATTTGAAATTCATATTGTTAGCTTATATATATATATATGGTTTTGTAAAACTCTAAATGATTTGGGTTTCTAGTATTACCTAATAATATTGGTAAATAGAAACCATAGTTTCTAAATATTATAAATGATTTTTAGATAGATATGTATTTATAGATATTCTTTTCCCTTAAATCATAAGTCACGTCGATTATAGTCGTTTCCTATTTCTCATCTCTAATATCGTGCAAAATTCTGATTCTGGACTGCTATATCAAACTAGGCATTTGGACTTTTCTGGACTAAGTGGAATTGGCCGTGTCATTATCTGGGACCACCTTGTGGAGCATAGCATCGGTACCTATTCCGTGTCGACATGTTCGTGTCGTGCACGTCGACTTCCAACTAAATTGAGACGAGTACATTCTCTGATAATTTTTCCTATTTACGATAATTACTATGTCTTATGTACTTAGTGTAGATGTACTTGTTTCTCGACACATTGGTCACACGGATTGGTATTTACGGATCCCGTCATGAGATGTTATTCCCGTGTATTGGTATACCCTGTGCAAGCCCCATTGTATTTCTTGTGCATTGTATAGACACCGATGCCTGAAAAGATTTGCTATCTTCTCAGAGTATCATGTGTCATAATGTACCATGGTTGGATCAACTTTACCAGTCGGGACGGGGAGTAGTAGTGTAGACATGTGACCATACCATTCCCGTGCATGATATTGTTTTTCCGTGAGTGTTAGTCATACATTGCACGTATGACTAGCCAGGCCATATTCCCGTGCAAGTTCCCAAGCCGGTCACTTGTTGAAACTAGTACTCACTCACATAGATAGATGATTATTGACCCATATACATGCTATGATTAGTTTCTTTTGTTCTTGCTCTATTTTATCCTTGCCATGCTACTTTCATATACCTTTTTTTGTACTTGTATATTCTCTCTATTTACTGCCTCTTAGCACTTGTCAATTACTGGGAACTGTTGTTGGAGATGTGCTTGTTCCAATCCTGACTAGATACGTTGACAAATATTAGGAATTGTTATGCCCCACATTATTGGACTACAGGATGATGCAAGCTGAGACGGATCTCGACATTCTTTCACAGTGAGTTGTCTTCTGGAAGCTCTAGGCCATTCTTTCTTTATTTTAGATTCATGTTTCGTTGTCGGTTATGCCTCCGTCACATTCTTGTCTCATATGTTCAGTTGTAGATTCTAATTGTTCTAGTGATACTGTTATCTCTTCTTATTCTTATCTTCTTAGATGTTGTGATTGGAGTACATATTGTTGTTGTAGATCACCTAGATGTTGTAGATAGTTATTAGGTATTTGACAGCGTTCTACCGTCGATACTACGGCGTAGGCTGGGCGTGGCACATGTACTCATGCCCGAGTATCCGGGTGCGGGTCGTGACAAAGCATAACTTGCACAAAATGTGTTTTTTATTTGCCAACCGTGGCTAACTTTCCACTGAACCAACCGTGGCTCGTACCTTAAACCGACTTACGTTCTGTGCAATACTATTAAACAAGTCATACTTTATACGGCGAGCCTTGAGATCGTGGTACTAAATGACTTTGACAACCGTAGAAAGTGCGGGACAGTGGTTGGAATGACTTCGATCGACCGGCATAACTTGCCTAACTTAATTGTGCAACAACTTGACGAACAAAGACTGCGTCAAGCCTCGTATCGCGGGAACATGCCGTGCACGCGTTCGAATTTGTCACGCCCCAGAACCAGAATACTGGAGAGCGGGGGCAGACATAGCCAGCTACGTATATGAAATGGGATCCATCTCACTATACGGTCACGGCTGTCTAGATACATGAGGGTTTAACTACAAGCCAGCAGTCTCCTAAGGTCATGAACAAGCCTATTGTCTCAATCACAAGCAAGCAATAGTAATTATAAGATGTCAGAGCACCAAATATATAATAGCAAGGCGTCCCATACATTACATATTGGATGATCATGAAGCTAGTCGTACAAAATGCCAGGACTAGCAAGAGATCAGTCATACATGATCAACCCTAGGATCTGTCAATCATGTTACAGCCCGTAGGCAGACAGTAAATAAAGATGCAATCGAGCTAACACGTGCTCGCCGGCTAAACGCCTCAAAAGAATAATTTTTACAAATAAGTGGAAGGACAAAAAGAAACCCACTCGTTGCCAGGGTTCCGTCTAGTGGTCACCATCTGGCTGGAAGATCGGTGGATCCTCTGGAGCTGCTCCGATATCTGGCCACACAAAACCAGCTGGGTCAGAACCCAGAAAGAGCAAGTGCCACAAAGGAGGCTTCACTTAGAAACTAAAACCGGTATATAGTAAGGAGCATTAAAGTTAAATTATCAGAAATAACAACAATAATTGAGTACGAGGAAACCATTCAAGTAGCCAGACTACAACCCTTAAACCAAACAAGGACCGGGGTTACAATCCTTCACCTGAATGGAAATCCGTCTCAAATACTATGGATAAGGTAATAAGACAATAAACGAAGAGAAGACACAAAACTGCTCCGGGAGCCAGGTTACAACCCTTAAACCAAACAAGGACCGGGGTTGTAACCCTTCCCCTGAACAGAACTGGACTCCTGATCTTTATTGTTAAGGCCATTATAGATAATCATGTTGCTGAAGTAAGATAGAACATGACAAGCATGGCACGGGCTACAAATAAGACAATAACCGAAGGGAAGACACAGAACTGCTCCGGGAGCCAGGTTACAACGCTTAAACCAAATAAGGACCGGGGTTGTAACCCTTCGCCTGAACAGAACTGATCCCCCGATCGTTATTGTTAAGGCAGGCATCAATAATCGTATCTTGTCACGATCTTGCACAGGATCAGGATAAGACTAAGCTGGAATAACTTCATCCAATCAATCACGGCCAATCAAAAGTACGGCTTGATACTTTAACTAGCTAGGGTTATCACAGGCCTAGTTACTAGGAAGATGCAATGAGATTATTTCAACAGCCACAAGCCCTGCAAACCATCCAAGTTATCCAGGTCGAATGTCCATTTATGAAGGATGCACCACATGACTGTGTGCTGGAAGTGTGCCCTACTCGTCGGTAGGCTACAAGTCCACTTAATGCACCCAGATAACGGGATTGCATGTAGCTGGGAATCTCTTCATGTCTACTGAATTATTCTAGTTTATTACTCTTAGTTAATTACAGTAGGTATCCCTGACCGTGGTACTCAGGGATCCCATCCTAGACATGATGCAAGACAATACTGGTTTATTGTACAAACGCAATCATCCACGGTGTCCAGGTTAGTCATTCTTGTCAGGTCATGTCACGTTAGCCGTCGCAACAGCAATTCGAGATAATCATGTCAGGTATGCTTGTCCTGCCATGCCGTGTTCAATTATTAACAAACCTATTTAAATAAATTCATGATTATCAAGTTCATGACAAAAGGCGTAAGGATATAAAATGGGCGTAAAATATCTAATAAAATATCAATATACAGGGCTATAGAAGAGCCAAGCTTAAGGAAAATAAAA
This sequence comes from Iris pallida, assembly GCA_029216955.1. NCBI lineage: Eukaryota > Viridiplantae > Streptophyta > Magnoliopsida > Asparagales > Iridaceae > Iris > Iris pallida. The sequence goes on along the minus strand of JANAVB010039816.1, from coordinate 3,491,938 downwards.
CCCAAGTGACATGCTGACATAAGACCAAGTCAGCCAAGGCCATACGCTCAGTGCGAAAGTCATACACTCAGGTCAGGCTACGCTCAAGTCAAGCTACGCTCAGGTAAGCCTACGCTCACAAAGGGCAGCGTATGAGGTCCATACGACCCCTTGTCACACAAGTGAGCGTATGCAAGACATACGCTCCAAAAAGGCAGCGTATGAACTTTATACGACTCCTTGTCACACAAGCGAGCGTATGCGAGTCATACGCCTCCAAAAGGCAACGTATGGACTCCATACGACTCATGGCTATCCAAGTGAGCGTATGCAAGTCATACGCTCCAAAAAGGCAGCGTATGGACTCCATACGACTCCTTGTCAAGCAAACGAGCGTATGCGAGTCATACGCCTCCAAAAGGCAGCGTATGGAGTCTACTGCGCTGCGCTAAAGAGCGCGCACAGCTCAGTGACGCAAGCTAAAAAGCTCGCACACTGCTCACTGTCTTCTCCAAACAGCAAGAACTCCATAGTTGAACCCTAAGCTTCCAAGGTCCATAACTTGGTCAAAACAAGTCCAAATTCCAACTTTCCAAAGGTCAAAATTGGGTAGAAGGAAATTCTCTACCACATGGAACCATCAAAACTTAAAAACAAGGGAATTTAATAGATCAAAACCATGAAAATCCAAAAATAACTAAATTTTAGATCTACAAAAATCCAAGCTTCAAAATAGAAAATGACAAGTTCTAATGTGGATTAGAAAGTTGCAAAGAAGAGGTTAGAACAATAAAAAATGGTAGATTTCTTCATGAAGCAAGATTGCACTTGCCTAGGCTAGGGTTTTTCTTGGTTGGTGGTAGAGAGTAATGAAGAAGAAAGGAAATAATGAGGAGAGAGAATGGGAAGAGGTTAATAAATGGGGTTGGTTGTGGTAGGTAGGGGGTTCACCCTTGGTTCATGATGAACCAAGGCTAATCAAGCCTAGCCGAACCAACCCAAGCCAACCCAAACCAAGATGAACCATGGCCAATACGAGATAAAATACGTACACGTATTCTTAAATACGTACTACGAACAACATGCATTACAACTCTACCTACCTTAAAAGAATTCCGTCCTCGGAATTTAATTAAGATGTTAGAGAGACTAGAACAAGTTATACTAATTACATGCAAACTATAACTAGGCAAGCAATCACTCATTCAAGCAAGGAATCGAAGACATGGGGCATAAGGAAGACATTATACCTCATGAGTCAAACAAGTCGGGATACTGCGATCGGATATCTTCCTCACGCTCCCACGTTGACTCCCCCAAAGAGTGATGACCCCAAGCAACTCGGACTAACTTGATAGTCTTGTTCTTGAGGATCTTCTCTCTCTGGTCCAATATAGACACGGGCCTCTCCTCATACGAAAGGTTGGTACCAACAACCAATTTCGAATGATCCAGGATGTGGCTTGGGTCCGGAATATACCATCGTAATTGGAATACATGGAACACGTCATGCACCTCGCTTAGCGACGACGGAAGAACGAGACGATAGGATACATCTCCTACTCGCTCTAGGATATCGAACGGCCCTATATACCTAGGACTAAGCTTTCCCCGTACGCCGAAACGAATGACGCCACGGTTGGGCGAAATCCTCAGGAATACATGATCGTCGACCGAAAACTCGAGAGGGCGCCGATGAGAATCGGCCCAATGACGCTAGCGATCTTGGGCAACTCGAAGATGATCTCTGACCCTTCTGACCACTTCAATGGTCTGAGCAAACAATTCTGGACCAAGCATCTGTCTTTCTCCAACATCATCCCAGGATAGCGAGGATCTGCACTTCCTGCCATACAGCGCCTCGAATGGGGCCATCTGGATACTGGCCTGGAAACTATTGTTGTACGAGAATTCCACCTGGTGCAAGTGATCTTCCTATGAACCACCGAAGTCAAGTGTGCAAGACCGCAACATATCTTCAAGAGTCTGGATCGTGCGCTCTGACTGACCATCTGTCTGCGGATGATATGCTGAACTGAACTGGAGATGAGTCCCTAAACTCGCCTGCAGGCTACGCCAAAAGTGCGATATAAATCTGGAATCTTGGTCCGAGGTAATGCTAACTGGCACACCGTACAATCTGACAATCTGTCTAAGATACATCGCCGCTAGCTGAGCCGTCGACTGACCAACTCTGAATGGAAAAAAATGAGCCACTTTCGTGAGCCGGTCAACTATAACCCAAATAGCATCTCTACCAGCTGGGGATCTAGGTAATCCAGTCACGAAATCCATGGTCACATGCTCCCCCTTCCACTCTGGAATCGGCAAGGGCTGAAGCAGTCCTGCCGGTCTCTGATGTTCAGCTTTAACTTGTTGGCAAACCAAACACCGAGAGACAAACCGAGCTATCTCCCGCTTCATGCCATTCTACCAGAAATGCAAACGGATATCACGGTACATCTTCGTACTGCCCGGATGGATAGAATACTGCGAACTATGAGCTTCTGCCATGACCTCCTGTCGGATATCTCCGTTGGGTACACAAAGACGCTTACCATGTCGAAGTGTACCATCCTCATGAACGCATAACTCTGGTCTTCGTCCTGCCTCACACTCTGCTCTGAGTCGCTGAAGCTTGAAATCTGTCGACTGTGCCTTCCGGATCCTCTCGACTATAGTGGACTGAACTTGCATACTGGCCATCAAGGCCACACTGGAAGGGAGAACAACTTCAATATCCATTTTCTGAAGATCTGCTAACAGCCCTGGTTGTGCTGTTAGAAAATAAGCTCCCGCTCTCCTGCTCAATGCATCCGCAACAACATTGGCCTTTCCAGGATGATACTGCAGGTTGACATCATAATCCACAAGTAGCTCCAGCCATCTCCTCTGACGCATGTTAAGATCTTTCTGGGTGAAAACATTTTTCAGGCTCTTGTGGTCGGTGAAGATCTTCACCCTATCTCCATACAAATAGTGCCTCCACAACTTGAGTGCAAACACCACTGCTGCCAACTCCAAGTCATGGGTTGGGTAATTCCTCTCATGATCATGAAGTTGCCGTGATGCATAAGCTATTACCTTCCCATGCTGCATCAGAACACATCCTAAACCTCTGCCTGAAGCGTCACAGTATACCGAAAATCCTCCGGTCCCATCAGGAAGCGTGAGAATAGGAGCCGTCATTAAGCCTCGCTTCAACTTCTCAAAAGATTCCTGGCACTCTGCTGTCCAAGCAAACTGTGCATCCTTGCGGGTCAACTGGGTCAGCGGCGCCGAGATCCGAGCGAAGTTCGAAACAAATCGCCGGTAGTAGCCGGCCAATCCAAGAAAACTACGAACCTCTGCAACTGTGCTGGGTACCGCCATGACTCAATGGCCACGATCTTCTGGGGATCCACTTCTACTCCTCCTCTGGTGATGATATGACCCAAGTACGAAATACGATCGAGCCAGAACTCGTATTTACTGAACTTGGCATATAACTGGTGCTCCCTGAGTATCTGAAGAACAACCCTGAGATGCTGCTCATGCTCCGCCTCATTCTTGCTGTAGACTAGAATATCGTCTAGGAATACGATCACAAACTGATCCAAGTAAGGCATGAAAATGCGATTCATGAGGTCCATGAATACTGTCGGTGCATTGGTTGCTCCAAATGGCATAACAAGGAAGTCCCAATGCCCGTATCTCGATCTGAAAGCTGTCTTCGGGATGTCCTGCTCTCTGACTCTGATCTGATGATATCCTGAGCGCAAGTCAATCTTCGAGAATACAGTTGCCCCTTTAAGTTGATCAAACAAGTCATCTATCCTCGGGAGAGGGTATCTGTTCTTGATTGTCACTGAGTTCAAGGTACGATAATCTACACATAATCTTGACGTACCATCCTTCTTTTTCATAAGAAGCATCGGGGCTCCCCAAGGCGATCCACTAGCACGAATGAATCCCTTGGTTCTAAGCTCTTTAATCATCTTGTACAAGATCTCCAACTCTGATGGCGCCATCCGGTAGACTCTCTCTGACACCGGGGCTGTCCCGGGAATCAAGTCTATAGTGAACTCAATCTCCCACTCTGGCGGCATACCTGGAAGCTCTTCTGGAAAAACATCTGGAAACTCATCCACTATCCTGGGCAATTGAACTGCTGCTACTGCCATCCGCAATACTGGAGGAGAAGGCTCAACCTCGCCTCGAGAGAAAGAAAACTCCGGCTCTCCTGGAATGCTAAAAACAACCCTGCCAATATGGCAGTCTATCCTAGCATACTGGTCCCTCAACCAATCCATCCCTAAGACTATATCATAATCGGTCATCGGGAATTCTATCAATCTAGCGGGAAACTCTCTACTGCTAACTATGATTCGACACGAGGAAAATACTCTATCGACTCCCACAAGTCCGTTACCAGTGAGTATATTGAGCCTTACTGATAACGACTCGGGCTCCAATCCTATCCGTGTCGCGAATCGTGCTGACATAAATGAATGCGATGCACCAGAATCAAATAAAGCTGAAGCTGGAAAGGTGTTGACGAGAATAGTACCTGCCACTACCTCACCTGGTGTTACTCCTTCTTCTCCCATGGTCAAGGCCAGCACTTGACCATGTCCTCTAGGGACAGGTCCCCTCTACTGAAAATTCCTCTGCCTGCTCTGGATCAGGGCTTGGGCCTGAGCATACTGCTGCGGTCTCTGCTGCTGGAATGCCTGGGCCTGCGTCAGCAATGGCCTCGGGAGCGGGTACTGCAACTGCTGCTGCTGCTGGACTGGCGCTGGTCCTCTAACTGAAGGACCAGAGAAAGCTGATGAAGTCCCCCTGTTCGGGCAGTTCCCAACCCTGTGGTCCGGGGCACCACAAACCAAGCACAATCCCTGTGCTCTGCGACACTCTGACACCACATGCCCTGGCTTCCCGTAGTGTGTACACCCCACTGCGGAAGACTGCTTCTGCTTCTGTTGCTGAGGGTGCGTGGGGTAGAATGCTGAACCGACGTCACCGAGGCCGCCCGCCTCGGAGTTCCAATAGTTAAACCTCTAGCTGCCGGGGCTGGAGCTGATGATTGGTACATCTGACTGTGAGACCGCTTCCTACCTCCGGTCCTATCCACGATCCGCTGGAAGGTGTACTCATGCCTCCTAGCCGCCCTCAATACTACATCGAATGTCTGGTGTTCAAACTGCTCAACTGCTAGTAAAATCTCCAAATGCAGCCCCTGCTGGAACCGCTAGGCCCTATCAAACTCGGTTGCCACCAAGGTGGGGGCAAATCTACTGAGTCTAGAAAACTCAGATGCATAACCATCGACTGTTCTGCCTCCTTGCTTCAGGTTGGTAAACCTCGTCTGCAAGTCATACCGAGCCACAGCATCAAAATACTTCGTCTGGAATCTCTCTCTGAACACTGCCCAAGCAATAGGTGCCACTAATCCCTCAGCCTGCGCCGCCCACCAACTGCGGGCAAGATCTAACAACTGCAGGCGCACTACGGCCACCTTCTCATTTTCTGGAGTCCTGGCTGCTTCTAGAATCACTTCGGTATCCTGAAGCCAAGCATCCGCGGCGATCGCATCTTCGCTGCCGTCGAAGAATGGAGGGTTCAGGCGCTTGAAGCTGTTGGCCGCGCTGTTATCCTGATGACCACCCCGGGTCAAAGCATCCATCACTGCCTGGTGCAAGGCATCTCCACGCCGGTCTTGGGAAGCTATCAAGGTCCTGATGAGTCCTACCAAAGTGTCGTCATTATGTTCTACTGGTTGAACTGGCTGGACTGGTGGCTCTCCGCCAGAAGGCACGACTCTAGAGGCTACTCCGGAATGCTGAGCTTGATCTCCAGGTTACTGCTGGTCCGCAGGAGGTGCTCCGCCTTGCTGGTCAGTAGGACCACGAACAATGCCGCTGAAGAAGACGACATAGAAAACAATAAGGAAGGACCAGGACAGATCAACGATACAAGCAAATGATCAAGACAAGAATCCAGGGATTCAGAAGATACGAGTAGAGATCAAGGACGAATACTGATTGAGACATCTATTCGGCAAACTCTCACATATCTTGATTTACAAGACCTGCATGGGCCACCACTTAAACCATGTCACGCCCCAGAACCAGAATACTGGAGAGCGGGGGCAGACATAGCCAGCTACGTATATGAAATGGGATCCATCTCACTATACGGTCACGGCTGTCTAGAAACATGAGGGTTTAACTACAAGCCAGCAGTCTCCTAAGGTCATGAACAAGACTATTGTCTCAATCACAAGCAAGCAATAGTAATTATAAGATGTCAGAGAACCAAACATATAATAGCAAGGCGTCCCATACATTACATATTGGATGATCATGAAGCTAGTCATACAAAATGCCAGGACTAGCAAGAGTTCAGTCATACATGATCAACCCTAGGATCTGTCAATCATGTTACAGCCCGTAGGCAGACAGTAAATAAAGATACAATCGAGCTAATACGTGCTCGCCGGCTAAACGCCTCAAAAGAATAATTTTTACAAATAAGTGGGAGGACAAAAAGAAACCCACTCGTTGCCAGGGTTCCGTCTAGTGGTCACCATCTGGCTGGAAGATCAGTGGATCCTCTGGAGCTGCTCTGATATCTGGCCACACAAAACCAGCTGGGTCAGACCCCAGAAAGAGCAAGTACCACAAAGGAGGCTTCACTTAGAAACTAAAATCGGCATATAGTAAGGAGCATTAAAGTTAAATTATCAGAAATAACAACAATAATTGAGTACGAGGAAACCATTCAAGTAGCCAGACTACAACCTTAAACCAAACAAGGACCGGGATTGCAATCCTTCACCTGAATGGAAATCCGTCTCAAATACTATGGATAAGGTAATAAGACAATAAACGAAGAGAAGACACAGAACTGCTCCGGGAGCCAGGTTACAACCCTTAAACCAAACAAGGACCGGGGTTGTAACCCTTCCCCTGAACAGAACTGGACTCCTGATCTTTATTGTTAAGGCCATTATAGATAATCATGTTGCTGAAGTAAGATAGAACATGACAAGCATGACACGGGGTACAAATAAGACAATAACCGAAGGAAAGACACAGAACTGCTCCGGGAGCCAGGTTACAACCCATAAACCAAACAAGGACCGGGGTTGTAACCCTTCGCCTGAATAGAACTGGTCCCCGATCGTTATTGTTAAGGCAAGCATCAATAATCGTGTCTTGTCACGATCTTGCACAGGATCAGGATAAGACTAAGCTGGAATAACTTCATCCAATCAATCATGGCCAATCAAAAGTATGGCTTGATACTTTAACTAGCTATGGTTATCACAGGCCTAGTTACTAGCAAGATGCAATGAGATTATTTCAACAGCCACAAGCCCTGCAGACCATCCAAGTTATCCAGGTCGAATGTCTATTTATGAAGGATGCACCACATGACTGTGTGCTGGAAGTGTGCCCTACTCGTCGGTAGGCTATAAGTCCACTTAATGCGCCCAGATAACGGGATTGCCTGTAGCTGGCAATCTCTTCATGTCTACTGAATTATTCTAGTTTATTACTCTTAGTTAATTACAGTAGGTATCCCTGACCGTGGTACTCAGGGATCCCATCCTAGACATGATGCAAGACAATACTGGTTTATTGTACAAACGCAATCATCCACGGTGTCCAGGTTAGTCATTCTTGTCAGGTCATGTCACGTTAGCCGTCGCAACAGCAATTCGAGATAATCATGTCAGGTATGCTTGTCCTGCCATACCGTGTTCAATTATTAACAAACCTATTTAAATAAATTCATGATTATCAAGTTCATGACAAAAGGCGTAAGGATATAAAATGGGCGTAAAATATCTAATAAAATATCAATATACAGGGCTATAGAAGAGCCAAGCTTAAGAAAAATAAAACCAAAGTGACATGCTGACATAAGACCAAGTCAGCCAAGGCCATACGCTCAATGCGAAAGTCATACACTCAGGTCAGGCTACGCTCAAGTCAAGCTACGCTCAGGTAAGCCTACGCTCACAAAGGGCAGCATATGAGGTCCATACGACCCCTTGTCACACAAGTGAGCGTATGCAAGACATACGCTCCAAAAAGGCAGCTTATAAACTTTATACGACTCCTTGTCACACAAGCGAGCGTATGCGAGTCATACGCCTCCAAAAGGCAGCGTATGGACTCCATACGACTCATGGCTATCCAAGTGAGCGTATGCAAGTCATACGCTCCAAAAAGGCAGCGTATGGACTCCATACGACTCCTTGTCAAGCAAGCGAGCGTATGCGAGTCATACGCCTCCAAAAGGCAGCATATGGAGTCTACTGTGCTGCGCTAAAGAGCGCACACAGCTCAGTGACGCAAGCTAAAAAGCTCGCGCACTGCTCACTGTCTTCTCCAAACAGCAGGAACTCCATGGTTGAACCCTAAGCTTCCAAGGTCCATAACTTGGTCAAAACAAGTCCAAATTCCAACTTTCCAAAGGTCAAAATTAGGTAGAAGGAAATTCTCTACCACATGACATCAAAACTTGAAAACAAGGGAATTTAATAGATCAAAACCATAAAAATCCGAAAATAACTAAATTCTAGATCTACAAAAATCCAATCTTCAAAATAGAAAATGACAAGTTCTAATGTGGATTAGAAAGTTGCAAAGAAGAGGTTAGAACAATAAAAATGGTGGATTTCTTCATGAAGCAAGATTGTACTTGCCTAGGCTAGGGTTTTTCTTGGTTGGTGGTGGAGAGTAATGAAGAAGAAAGGAAATAATGAGGAGAGAGAATGGGAAGAGGTCAATAAATGGGGTTGGTTGTGGTAGGTAGGGGGTTCACCCTTGGTTCATGATGAACCAAGGCTAATCAAGCCTAGCCGAACCAACCCAAGCCAACCCAAACCAAGATGAACCATGGCCAATATGAGATAAAATACGTACAGTATTCTTAAATACGTACTACGAACAATATGCATTACAGAATTGAACAACCAAGTTCTTTGGGTGCCTAGACTTATGCCACGAATCGTGGAACGCAACTTAACCCGTGGGACGAGCAGAGGCTAGGCTAAGCCTTGGACGATGGGACCATGTATACTTTATTAAGCATTTATGCGGGCGATGCCTATGACCTAGGCTAATTCATAACTTTATGGCGAAGACCGACTTTCCTTCTCCCAAGCCACGGGACGAAGGACCGAGTGTCATTTTTGAAAGCCATTATACAACATTTCTAAGCCGACCGTGGGACATTTTTCATGTTCTAACTCAATCGACCCAAGTTAGGATTAATCTCTTAGCTGTGTGGAAGCGTCTCTTTTACTATCAAGCCTACTTGTGCAGTTGAAAACGAAGTGAAGGACAAGCTGAGGCAAGTTCACCGAAGCCACCCACCTGAGCGAGGAGTCATCTCGACCGAGCGGGTCTTCGAGCAGCCGTTGCGTGGTTAAGTCTGAATGTCATCGGCATTTTGTTTCCTCTAATTGACTGAGAGGGACGGGGCATTACACATACTAATCCTTCTTTTCTTAACAGTGTGTTGATCCGTTGATCGTAGAGGAAACAAGTCGGGTTTGAATTTGTGTAATCAGTGAGTGATCTCATCTGTTCCTAATCAAGTTTTCTTCGATCGATCTCCTTAAACCTTCCTATTTCTCGATTTCAAATGAACTATTAAGTCAAGAATATTCGAATAATCTTATTGTTTGTTCTTGCATGTTATGTGTTCGATGAAATTCTTCAACCAGCTTCTTATCCGGCCCGGACACAAGAACGGGAATATCCGGCACTGATACTTGCCTTGTATTATCGCATGTACAGTACTTCATCGTTTGGACTATGATTGGTGGGTTCTTGATTCAGTTTGACACAGATTAGTTCTTTACACGAGTTCGTATTCTTGACACGGTATGGATGACATAATACAGATGATCTCGTATCAGTGTTCGATACGACACTAGTATATGTGTTCGACTTTAACCTATGTCTTTACAGAGCTGTACAATTTGAATAAAGGGTCACTGTATAACGACCGTTGGAGGTAGGTTAAGGTCTAATGCACGGGACCAAGTTCAGTAGTTGGGCTCGGTTGTCTGGGCCTAATCCATTAGGCTAGGACTAGTTTTAGGTTTTGTTGTGTTTAATTAAATGTAGTTGGGCTTGCAGTCTTTGATTGGCCGTTGGATCAGGGTATTATTTAGTACATATGTTCAAATTTTGTTCAGTCCAGTGGGCAGGGCCGGCTAGTAGGATGTGTTAGGATGGAGTATTTTAGTAATAATATGATTAGTAATTAAAGAAAGATTTAGTTAAGAATAACTAGCTTTGGTTGGTAATTAGTAATATTATTTGTAACTTAGCTTAATCATTAGTTAGTTATTTTGTAATAATAAGTAATTAGCTAGTAGTGAAATTAGGAGATCACATTAATTAGGTTTAGAGATATTTAGAATGTTGTGTATCTAATTCTATTCCCCTATTTTTAGGTGATCTATAGACATCGTCAGTTTCAAAAAAAAGGCAAGTATTTATATCTCAATTAAAATACACACTACATGCATATCATATTTCACATATTTTCTTACTTAATGTTTCACTTGCTTGCATGCTCATCGTGTCATGTCGGGGAGGGAAGAACGTTATAAAGCATGTAGTCACCTAAGCCTGGACATATACTCGATCGCTAGTATAGAGTACATGATATATCTTATACTATACGTGACTGCTAGTATATCATTACACTATACATTATGTCCATTTACTTAACTGCTAGTACGTATATAGTACATGATATGCCTTACACTATACCTGACTACTAGCATATCATTACTTTATACCTTATCCATGTTAGTATAGTGTACATGGTATGCCTTATACTATACATGATTGCTAGCATACCATTGCCCTATACACTAGACTTGATAGCCCTACATGCTTAAAGATGTTCTTTTGCATGATTCATGTAGCTGGTGCATATGTCAGATATTCCTTCTTACTCAGTTGTTAGCTCATGTTCTATTACCTTTGATACTCCTTGTAATTTAGTTGAGCTACTATATACTTTACTCTGTTTTCTGACAAGATTGTTGATTACAAGTGAGACTGATCAGTTAGCTTATCCAGAGTACTATGGACAGCAGGAAGACCCAACAGCAGAGCTCACTCTGGATGCTCATCAGGACTAGGACTACGTTCCTGAGCTTTAGATTCATGATTAGGATTGTAGATTTGGATGTATTGTGATTTGAGGACTTGTTGCAGAAGTTTAGTTAGTCTTTATATTCGTTACCGGTTTTGTACCCAGAGATTCATTATAAAAGGCTGTAAAAAATTTAAATAGTGATCTTTGGTGGCATTAATGGTAGCTATATCGTGATAGATGCTATGATGAGTAATGAATATATAATGTTATCTGATGATTATTAAAGTCTAGACGGCTGACTACCTCTGTCAACGACAGCGTAGGCCGGGCATGACTCGATTCATACCTGATTATTCAGGAGCAGGTCGTGACACCTCTTTGCAAAAATAAAAGTTTAAATACAAACTAAGAAAAGAGTACAATAGTACAATTGATTTTTAGGGAAGTACAACTATAGAAATCTGATCAGAAGACGATCACTTTATCCCTTGGACGATGTGATGTCGAAGAAGATAGCCTTTAGAGAGTGCTGCAGCAAGTGCTCAAGAGATTATGATCATTAGTGATTCTTTGAAAGAGATTTAAAACTCTATTTATAGAGTTCTAGAGATAACTGTTAAGTAGTTATCCTGATTGGCGCACATTGTTGGGTGGAGCCATTCATTCCTTGGCACGAACGGTTGGTTTAACTACTTAGACGCGTGGCATGCTGTGATTGATATGTGCTTTGTCATGGGGGCAGTATCATAGACACATTTTTTGAGATTAGTAGCATGTGTACCACGTTATCTAACTGTTTCAGGATGATTTGATCAAATGGCACCCATTGCTGGCTGGTGCCATGTGCTACTTGCTGAGTAGCATCATTGATTGATATAATACTAATGATCATCTCACGGTAACTGTGGATGGTACGAGACAGCTATTGGTCATTTATGGCGGATCTGACATGTCTGACCAAATCTATTCGAGCGCCATGCGCTCGGAATTCGAACGAATTTTTTTTAATTAATGTGTTGTCAGTCATGATGATAACTATTTAGCTTCTTCAAGAAGATAGCCACGTGACGGGTAGCACCACTTGATGAATAGTGCCTATTGATGTCTGGCGCCATCTGATGGCTAGTGCCAATTGATGATCTAAATGTTGGCGCTTCTTATGAGTATCGCATGGTGCTGAGTGTACTTTTTAGGCTTCTACAAGACCTCCTTCAAAGTTTTCAAATTTGAAAAGCTTCAAAAATTGGAATACTTTGAGTAAGAAGCGGTTGGCGCTGGGCAATATTGTAACTGACCTGACTTTCAGGCGCAGATTACGCGACTGTTACGGCTAAGCTTTTAGCTATAAATAGTCGAGAAGAGAGAAAATACTTTTACTTTGCAATTTTTTCTCTCGAGCTCTTCTTCTCCAACCTTCGACACTTTTATCTCAATGGCACCGAAGAGATCCACAGCCACCGAGAAGGAAAAGAAAGTGGCTGAAACCACTTCACGTGTGCCCCCACTGAGAGTGCCACAGCACATCATGCCGTCGACGAGAGCCGAAGAGGCGAACCCAACCTTGGAAGGTAAGGGACTTGGACGGAGAAGACGACAGTAGAACTGCTCATGCCATTCGTATGAAGCACGACCAAGGCCAATATCGACCGTCTCTTTTAGAGTGTTGGTCAATACTTTGTGCCATCTTCTCATTGCGCCACCTCTTTCAGAGTGTTGGGCTAAAAAATCATAACAAATGACGCCATGCGCCATCTGACATATTTTTAGCATGCTGCGCCATCTGTCATTATGCGTAGACCATGCGCTAATCGATTGATGTGCCATCTGACTTGAAGATTGTCATTTCGCTTGTGCCATTTAGAGACTGCACTCTGTTATTTGCGAGATTTGTGTAGAGTTAAAATCACTTGATTTTTATAAGGATAATCTTTCATAATTCTAACTTTTGTTTCCTTTTCTCTTCCGCAGTATCTATGGTGACGCCAAAAGCTGAGGTCACAATCAAAGAGGAAGTGCCATATCCTTTCATCAAAGAGAAATCGATGACTACTAAGGAAAAAATATAGTGCCCAATCCCTACATCGTGCCCCGTACTCTGTCCACGGGATGCACGAGAAAGGAACACTGTCGCTATCGATTCGGTCGGGACCGATAGGTCGGGATCGACCGAGTCGATCGAATGGGAACGGTTGAATTATGATCCATTCCTCGTTATGGAATATCTTTTTCGAAACCAAGTCCCATATTCAGCAAATTATGCCTCGAGGATTGACTCTGCGGTGGAGTCAGGAGAGACCTCCCGTTGCTCTGCTTTTCATGCCGCTTGCGTTGGTTTTGGCTTGTTTTCTGAATGTGTTTTCGTAAATATTTTCGATGGTTTTCATGGCTTGTATTTCGAACTCGCATTTCCTATCGAACTCCTTGAATAATGCAGTGTTCTAATCGGTTGTTTGTGTAATTTTAGGTAATCACGTAGGCGACGTCTAGCGCGACCAACAAGTTCTCTCGCCGAAGTAAACTCAAGGTGAGTGGCTGACCCTTCTCTTCTCGACCCCCCTTCTTAGGCAAAATCGATAGTGTTGTTGCGAATGAAAAGATAAATGTAAGGGCACGAACACGAATAAATGAGCAAGTTTTCAAAAAAATGTAGGCTATGTCTTAACAACTAAAAATATGTTTTTGCACGGTCATGGACAACTTGTCGACAAGGTAGAGTTTTCCCGCACGGCAACCCGGGGCCACGGGACCGTTGCGGCCAAGAAAAAACATCTCATAAGCTGTGCTGGGCACAATGTTAGGCGAGAACTTGCAACGGGGCTCGCTACTCGTGCTGAAAGGACCTCGTCTAATAAAAGCTAAAGGAGTCCACGATGGCTCTGGGAGCTAGTGACCAACACACAAAATATTGCACTTGGTATGGAAATAATAACAATTGACAGGGAAGAACATGGTAAGTTTCATAAGGTGCGGCGCGGGCCGCCGTGGGCAAGTTTTAACATAAATTTCATTATGCTTGTCATATGCTTGTTTGAAATCCAATAGGATGGTTAGAAACATTCATACATTAAGTCATATAAACTCTTCAACCAAATGAGAGCTTGGAACTTAAATAGCCACGCACCAGTACAAAGTATAATGTACTGATCCTCGCTCTCCACGCAGGTACCCCTAACTACGAAGGACGTGTCGCTTAAAATCTCAAGGCGGCGTGGACACTTTTGAAGCCTCATCCGCTTGTGAAGGCTTTTTTCTGGATTCCTTTTGAAGACGACCCCGCACTCAATCCAAAAAAAGATGACGACTCGACTCGCCTCGATAGCAGATGGAAAGTGTTATGTTTTGCTTGTAAAAAGGGATGTAATGTATGGATCGACTATCTCATCAGCGTTCGTTTTATAAGTCGAGTCATGTTATAGCCCGCGCGGCAATGAATGTAATGAAGTCAATATAAATGAAGTTTTATTATCAATAAAAAAGTCTACTTCTATTTCAATGTGTCAATCAATTTCTCTGCGTACTCTAACTTGATGTTGTGTTTCGGATGACCTTATGACTACGCCTTGTACGATCGCAACTTAGGTTCGCACGGCATCACGCCCGGGGGACGACAATCGATTCTACGGAATCGGGGCGTGACATAATGGTATCAGAGCACGGCTTTACATCCTATGGCCTCGCGTCTAAAGTTTCAGACCTTTGACCTCGCTTCGATGAGATAAGTTGTTCCATACAGTGAGTCTGTAATAATTTGTGACTGATGTGTTGCCTTCGTATCGCAGAAGTGACGGAACCCACGGCCGAGCAAGAACAGAGCGCTTCAAGCGGCTCTAGTAGTTCGCATCATCCGCGGGCCGGACCTTCTAACGTTACCATCGAAAGGATGCTGCACATGATGGAGGCACAGCAAAACCAGTCCGAGAACCGGCATCAACAGGTAGAGGAACGACAGGCCCAGTTCGAAGCTCGCTTCGATGCACATGCTCAACTTCAAAAAAAAGCAGCTGGATACCCTGCAGTAGATCGTCCAGACAATTGTGGCCAACGGAAATTATGCGACTGCGCCTGCCGTCACCACGCCCACTGTCACCGTGCCGGCGGTCCAACCCATTGAAGTCGACACGGAAGAGACCGAGCGTCAACCTGCGGTACCGAAAAAGTACAACTTTGAAGTGTCAGAATTCAAGAAGGCGTGCCGCACTTCCTTCAGCGGTACCGAAGGCCCTTCCATGGCGATCGACTGGTTGAAAGAGCAGGAAGATCACTTCGAGCTCCTCGACATTGAAGAATCAAAGCAAGTCGCCAGTGCACAACTTCAACTACGGTTGAACGCGCACGACTGGTGGGCCGTGCGCAAGCGAGCGATCCGACCGGACAATACCACCGTACCGATCTCTTGGGCCACATTCCACAAAGCTTTTGAAGTCCAGTACCTTCCGTCAGCCGTTCGTCAAGCGAAGGAAAATGAATTCAGACAATTGAAGCAAGGGAATCGGACAGTAGAACAGTATGTCTCAGAATTCAACAAGTTGTCCAAGTTTGCTGGTCAGTTTCTGCCTACAGAAGAGTGCCGTGTACGATGGTTCGAAGTGGATCTGCGACTGTCATGCCCCGATCCTGCTAGGGTCGTTCGTCTTGCTAGGATCCCTGCGGGATCGATCGTCCTCGCTAAGGCGTGATGCCGTGCAAGCCTAAGTTGCGCTTGCACAAGGCCATGTACCTGCACAAAACAACTAGTCAAGCAAAAACATACGCATGCACCCATTAGTTAAGCAAAACACACGCACGCACCCATTGCAGAAAACCAAATATTGAACACAGAGATTTGAAATGGAAATACTCATTTTACTGATAACTTGATTGGAATACAAGTACAAAGCTTTGCGAACTCAGATTTTCCTTATAATTTGGCTACATGATACTCTTTGAAACACTCTTTTGAAATTAGCCACAATGCCCATACATGATATCCTTTTATTACAAGCTGGAATTGAAAGACACCTTCAGAAGGAAAAGAAACTTGAAACTGGACTGGAATGAAAAGTAAACTTCGAGGCGATCCACGAGCTCTACTGGGCTAGACGAGCTTCGGTGCCTCACTTGATATCCCCCTGTCTCCTTTTGCTTTCTGAAAAGGATGCCCACAACGTGGGTCAGCACACATCATGTACTGGCGAGCGGCTTTTGGCCGAACTCGCAAATTTCTGCACTAAATCAATATGTTGAGCTAACATTTACTAGTGATCTTTCTACTTGTCTAGGTTCTTTTTAACAATTCATAAGAACGTGACAGTAGAATATATCATAAGCAACTTACCATCGCCGACAGTCATCCCTGCACAAAACCACGTTAGCACAATTTGCATAATGAGTAATTCATGATTCATTCTTGCAGATATTGAAGTTGTCATTCGGGTCATACAGGTGGACTATTCTACATATTGGTCCATGGGTTTTCCCCATGATTAGCCGCTGTGACTCTTTGGTTCAGCTCGTTGCTAAGGACTCAGATCGACTCCCATTTTCATATGGAGGCCCTAATCTTTCCTAGGCTGAGCGGTTCCAGGTGCCCCCAGATACCACCCGAGAGAAAATATTTCCTTGTATACAAGTTGTCGGAGACCAAATGCATGCTCTAGCCGTTCTATCAGATGAGACACATTTGGACTTATGCACAGGTATACGACACGTTTGTTCGTGCCTTCAGGTTCTTCTCAACACGTACAAGTTCGTCTGTACATATCTATATTTTCAAGCATACTGATGACAAGCAGATGATCATTGTTATTTAGCAGATCGAGTAGCAACACATATTCATGCATTTGATTCAATTCCATTATCTTCTCTTATCTTTTGTGGATGTGGTATCGTTGATCATTAGGACAAGGCAACAGAGTAGACTAGAGATCATTTTCTTAGGCGTACAGATCAATGTTTGTTCGATTGAAGCAATTTCACCGAGATGAATCTTAGTAGAGAGAAGGAGGGACTTCACGCGACGTTCACGAACAATTCACGCGGCCTACAATAGCACCAACAGTTGATTAGCATACTTCGTCTCTTTCTCTCAAGATTCGGAATGAATGCGAAATGCGATGAAAGCGAACAATGAAAACCAATCATCGAAAACCAACACAAAAATGCATTCATCAAAACCAAGCAGCGAGAGAAAACATTCAGCAAAAACTCTTGGATTCATTTCAATAGAAGCCAATCCATCAATTGGAAAGGTTCATTGCATTTTATCCGTGATCAATTGATACCGGCAAAGGTTTTACCAAATACTCAGTTCATGACTGAGTCAACAAGCCGTAGGTATTACATAGTGGACCGCAAGGAGCGGGGCACTACATAATAACCCACCGAGAAAAAGTTTTGTCCTCAAAACTTAAGAAACAAAACTCACCTCCACTAGTGTTGCATTCAGGGTCAAGCAACGTGGAGAGATTGTAGACGCGTGCATTAGTCTGCTGTGGCTGGTTGTGCGGATGGTCTCGAAGCGACGGTGGGCCTGGCAGTTGCCCACGCTCTTCAGTGTCATCTTTATTCTGATCCGTTCTATTATTTTTTGGGCAATATTTGACTGAATGGCCCTGTTGGCCACAACGAAAACAAGCGTTGTTAGCGGCACGACAGTCCTCCTTGACGTGCCCACTCTTGCCACAGCGACTGCAACTCTGGCCATTCACATAGCGGCAGTCTTCTTTGACATGCCCTCGCCGACCGCAGAAGCCGCATACAGGCTTGTTGTTTTGTTCCCCGTCAGTCTTTTTCTCTCCGTCATGATATCTCTTGGCGGGCTGATTCCGACTGTTCTGCGCTTTATTGGACGCTTTCTTCTGCTGGAACTGTTCCACCTTTAGCGCCGCCTCAAAGGCTTGAGAATAGGACCCGCATTCTTGATTCAGCACACTTAACTGGATGTCGTAATTCAGACCTTCAACGAATCGATTTATGCGAGTCTGTTCCGTGGGGAGCAAAGCAGCGGCAAAATTTGCCAACTTAGCAAATTCAGATTCATAGTCCTCCACGGACATATCCCCCTGTTTCAGTGTGATGAAGTCATCCTCCATCTTCTTGCTCATGGCTGGAGGCAGATATTGATCCAGAAACGCCTTCTTGAACGAGGCCCATGAGATTTTCCCATTCCTAGCCGTTGTGAGAAGCGCTGGCTTCTTCGTCTTCCACCAGTCCTTCGCCTGCAGCCGTAGAAGCATAACGGCACAAACTACCTTTTTGCTACTTGGAACTCCTATGAACGCGAACAGACTCTCTATTTTATCTATCCAGTCCATCACCTTGTCGGGTGACGTCCTGCCTTCAAATTCTGGAGGTTTCGCGTCCAAGAAGTCCTTTGGCCTAAAGACAGTGTGCCTTTGTGCTGGCTGGGGCTCATCACCCTCTACGGGCTCGATCTCGGGCGTTCCCGTTGGTTCCGTCGCTGCGGTGGCATCTTGATTTGCCGTAAGCGCCGTGACAAGCTGGGTCAGGGCATCCAACTGCTTTTGTTGGGCAGCCGCTCGGGCCTGATATATTTGATTATTTTCCTCACTATCCTGCCTCTGCAGTTCCAACATTCTCATGATCCGTTCTACCGGATCGGTCGAGCCAGATGGACGAGGAGGAGCCATTTCTCTACAAAATAGTATAACTTCTGTCAGTCTCATAAAATATTATGGACTTATTGTATGGGGCATTGGTTTTCATAATTCAAAATCCAGACACTTTTGAAAACCGTCAAAGTACTTTATATACTTTTTGAAAACGATATTTGCAAGAGGCCAAGGACGTAAAACTGTGCTCTGATACCACTTTGTCACGCCCCGATCCCGCTAGGGTCGTTCGTCTTGCTAGGATCCCTGCGGGATCGATCGTCCTCGCTATGGCGTGATGCCGTGCAAGCCTAAGTTGCGCTTGCACAAGGCCATGTACCTGCACAAAATAACTAGTCATGCAAAAACACACGCACGCACCCATTAGTTAAGCAAAACACACGCACGCACCCATTGCAGAAAACCAAATATTGAACACAGAGATTTGAAATGGAAATACTCATTTTATTGATAGCTTGATTGGAATACAAGTACAAAGCTTTGCGAACTCAGATTTGCCTTATAATTTGGCTACATGATACTCTTTGAAACACTCTTTTGAAATTAGCCATAATGCCCATACATGATATCCCTTTATTACAAGCTGGAATTGAAAGACACCTTCAGAAGGAAAAGAAACTTGAAACTGGACTGGAATGAAAAGTAAACTTCGAGGCGATCCATGAGGTCTACTGGGCTAGACGAGCTTCGGTGCCTCACTTGATATCCCCATGTCTCCTTTTGCTTTCTGAAAAGGATGCCCACAATGTGGGTCAGCACACATCATGTACTGGCGAGCGGCTTTTGGTCGAACTCGCAAATCTCTGCACTAAATCAATATGTTGAGCTAACATTTACTAGTGATCTTTCTACTTGTCTAGGTTCTTTTTAATAATTCATAAGAACGTGACAGTAGAATATATCATAAGCAACTTACCATCGCCGGCAGTCATCCCTGCACAAAACCACGTTAGCACAATTTGCATAATGAGTAATTCATGATTCATTCTTGCAGATATTGAAGTTGTCATTCGGGTCATGCAGGTGGACTATTCTACATGTTGGTCCATGGGTTTTTCCCATGATTAGCCGCTGTGACTCTTTGGTTCAGCTCGTCGCTAAGGACTCAGATCGACTCCCATTTTCACATGGAGGCCCTAATCTCTCCTAGGCCGAGCGGTTCCAGGTGCCCCCAGATACCACCCGAGAGAAAATGTTTCCTTGTATACAAGTTGTCGGAGACCAAATGCATGCTCTAGCCGTTCTATCAGATGAGACACATTTGGACTTATGCACAGGTATACGACACGTTTGTTCGTGCCTTCAGGTTCTTCTCAACACGTACAAGTTCGTCTGTACATGTCTATATTTTCAAGCATACTGATGACAAGCAGATGATCATTCTTATTTAGCAGATTGAGTAGCAACACATATTCATGCATTTGATTCAATTCCATTATCTTCTCTTATCTTTTGTGGATGTGGTATCGTTGATCATTAGGACAAGGCAACAGAGTAGACTAGAGATCATTTTCTTAGGCGTACAGATCAATGTTTGTTCGGTTGAAGCAACTCACCGAGATGAATCTTAGTAGAGAGAAGGAGGGACTTCACACGGCGTTCACGAACAATTCACGCGGCCTACAATAGCACCAACAGTTGATTAGCATACTTCGTCTCTTTCTCTCAAGATTCGGAATGAATACGAAATGCGATGAAAGCGAATAATGAAAACCAATCATCGAAAACCAACACGAAAATGCATTCATCAAAACCAAGCAGCGAGAGAAAACATTCAGCAAAAACTCTTGGATTCATTTCAATAGAAGCCAATCCATCAATTGGAAAGGTTCATTGCATTTCATCCGTGATCAATTGATACCGGCAAAGGTTTCACCAAATACTCAGTTCATGACTGAGTCAACAAGCCGTAGGTATTACATAGTGGACCGCAAGGAGCGGGGCACTACAGCGACACTCTATCGGTATGCCTGTCGGGGTCCCGGAGTACAAGACCGTGGGCGAGGCTCTGAATCACGCTCTCCGTCTTGAGAACCTGCATCCTTTCGGTGCAGACGACGTTGTGCGCCACTCCAATCACAAACGTCCTAGCTATATGGGAGGCGACAACTACGAGTCAAAGCGTCCAAACAACGGCGACTATAAGGGTCAGAATCTGTTACCTCGTTGCACCAAATATAATCGCCTCGGGCACGAAGCCAGCAACTGCTTCCCCTTCAGAGGGGAATGCCATTCTTGTGGACAAAAGGGCCACCTCACTCGAGATTGCACGAACCCCAGACTGACTCGCAACGTCCCTCCACAACAAAATCGTCAAGAGAATCGAGGACAGGTGCCCCGACCTGCTCAGCCCACTCAACTCAACAACCAAGACCGACGTCCTAATGCACAAGGGCGCATCTTCGCCCTGACTCAAGACGAGGCGTTTGCTTTCGACACTGTTGTGACAGGTATATTAAATTTCAATAATGTACCTGCTCGTATGTTATTTGATTCAGGCGCCTCGTATACTTTCATATCGGCGGACTTCACCGCCGAGCACAAATTCCCTGTAATGTTGTTAGACCTTGACCTTAGCGTAAGTATGCCTTCGGGCGTGCCACTACTCACAAACTTAGCCTGCGGGGGAGGAACCATATGTATTGGGGGTCAAAAGATCGGTCTTGATGCGATAGTTCTAGATATGAAGGACTTCGATATCATACTGGGCATGGATTGGCTCGGTCCGTGCAACGTAACCATAGACTGTGCTGAAAAGAAGGTCACATTTTGCATACCTGGAGTGCCTGAATTCTGCTACTCATGTGGTGAGGCATCGTCGGCCTGTATGGTGATCTCCGTAATATCTGCTCGATGGATACTGCATTCCGGGTGCGAAGGCTATCTAGCTTCCGTTCGAGATATGTGACAGGATGGTACAAACGTGGAAGAGATCGACGTTGTGGCAGAATTCCCAGACGTATTTCTGGACGAGCTACCTGGCATGCCGCCCGATCGAAAAATAGAGTTCACCATCGATACATTCTCCGACACCCGGCCGATCTCGAAAGCTTCGTACAGAATGGCCCCTGCAGAACTGAAGGAACTAAAGACACAACTACAAGAATTACTCGACAGAGGGTTTATCCATCCGAGTGTCTCGCCGTGGGGTGCGCCCGTGCTATTCGTAAAGAAAAAGGATGGATCGATGCGACTCTGCATCGACTACGGGAATTAAATAAAGCCACCGTCCGAAACAAATATTCCCTGCCCCGCATCAACGACTTGTTCGACCAGCTCCAAGGTGCAACGATGTTTTCGAAGATTGATCTGCGATCGGGTTATCACAAACTCAAGGTCAAGCCAGATGACATGTCGAAATCCGCCTTCCGCATTCGTTACGGCCACTACGAGTTCTTGGTAATGTCGTTCGGTCTGACAAACGCCCCTGCCGTCTTCATGGATCTAATGAATCGGGTGTTCCGTCCGTTCGTTGACAAGTTCGTAGTAGTCTTCATCGACGACATTCTCGTCTACTCAAAGGATCGAGCGCAACATACAAAGCATCTACGGACGGTACTCCAAACCCTTCGAGAGAATCAGTTGTATGCGAAGATGAGCAAGTGCGAATTCTGTCTAAATAGCGTCTCATTTTTTGGGCACATCATCTTTGCCGCGGGCATTGCAGTCGATCCAAAAAAAGTCGAGGCAGTTGTTTATTGGAAACGGCCCGCATCAGTTAGCGAAATTCGAAGCTTCCTAGGCTTAGCGGGATACTACTGATGCTTCATGAAGGACTTCGCGAAGATTGCATCATCGTTGACTCGTCTTACCCAGAAAGGAGTCACATTCAAGTGGTCAGACGACTGTGAAGCTTCCTTCCAGGAGCTCAAACAATGGCTCGTTTCGGCCCCGATACTTGCACTTCCTGAAGGGACAGAGGGATTTTAAATCTTCAGCGATGCTTCTGGCCAGGGCTTGGGGTGTGTGCTTATGCAGCGAGATAAGGTGATATCTTTTGCTTTCTGGCAGTTGAAGCCGTACGAGAAGAACTACCCCACGTACGACCTAGAATTAGCGGCGATTGTGTTTGCGTTAAAGCTGTGGCGTCACTATCTCTATGACGTGGCGTGCAGGATTTATACGGACCACAAAAGCCTCAAGTATCTCTTTACCCAGAAAGAATTGAATTTGCGGCAGATGCGATGGCTCGAGCTGATCAAAGACTATGACTTATCAATCGACTATACGCCGGGCAAGGGAAATGTAGTAGCGGATGCGCTGAGCCAAAAATACTTAGCTTCGTTATGCATCAACGATCGACTGCTGCGCGACTTGGAAGGAATGGGCATCGAACTCCGAGTTTATTTCAGAGACGTGAAACTGGCGCAACTGCGGGTGGAACCAAGCCTACTGGAGAGGATCAAGTCTGCATAGAAGGACGACCATACCTGGAGAAGATACGGAAGCTGATATCGACAGGGAAAGCGTCCGACTTTGCAGAGGACGAGTCGGGAGTGTTGCGCGTGAAGGGACGGCTATGCGTACCGGACGACGCAGAACTTAGAAAGGAGATAATGACGAAGGCGCACTATACAAAATATTTCTTGCATCCTGGCAGCACCAAGATGTATAAGGACCTCAGCGTTGTCTTTTGGTGGCACGGCATGAAGAGGGACGTAGCGCTCTTTGTGTCAAAATGTATAGTCTGTCAGCAAATCAAAGCCGAGCACCAGCGACCGGGCGGGGAGATGCAGAACCTTGCCATTCCAGAGTGAAAATGGGATCACGTCACTATAGACTTTGTTGTTGGCTTGCCGAGGATGCCACGGGGAAACGATGCCATCTGGGTCATCGTCGATCGACTAACCAAGTCATCGCACTTTATCGCCATCAAAGTTACTTAGAGCGTCGACCGCCTTGCTCAGATATACCTTGATGAAATAGTTCGGCTGCACGGGGTCCCAGTATCAATCATCTCTGATCGGGATGGACGGTTCGTAGCGCACTTCTGGAGTAGTCTACATTCAGCATTGGGGACCAAGTTAAAGTTCAGCTCAGCTTATCATCCTCAGACTGACGGCCAAACAGAGCGGATGAACCAAATTCTCGAAGACATGTTACGACTCTGTGCGATTGACTTGAAGTCAAGTTGGGACGTCCATCTACTGCTGGCCGAGTTTGCATACAATAACAGCTATCAGTCCAGCATCCAAATGGTGTCGTATGAAGCTTTGTACGGCCGGAAGTGCAGATCGCCTATTTGCTGGGATGAAGTCGTGGAACGGCAGATACTTGGTCCGGAGCTGGTGGAGCAGACCGTGCAGAAGGTCAAGTTAATACGAGAGAGATTGAAGATAGCACAAAGCCGGCAGAAGAGTTATGCCGACACACATCGATGCCCCCTCGAGTTCTCGGAAGGCGACCATGTATTCTTGAAAGTCATGTACATGCGGAGAGTTTCCAGGTTCGGTACGAAGAGGAAATTGAGCCCAAGATTTGTTGGTCCGTTCGAAATACTGAAATGAGTCGCCCCGGTAGCTTACCAAATCGCCTTGCCACTCGCGTTGTCAGAGGTATATGACGTCTTCCACGTATCATAATTGCGGAAGTACGTGCATGATCTCAGCCATGTGGTGGATTTGGGTAAGCTGGACCTGAAGGCGGACTTGTCATATGTCGAAGAGCCGGTGCAAATCTTGGAGCGCAAGATAAACTTCTCCGCAACCGTGCTATTCCTCTCATCCGTGTCCTCTGGAGAAACCATTCGATCGAGGAGTCGACGTGGGAGCTTGAGTCAGAAATGAAGGAGAAGTTCCCTTCATTGTTCTCGTAGAGGTGGGTTCTATTCTTAAGTTTCGAGGACGAAACTTTTTCTTAGTTGGTTATGGTGTAGTGCCCCGTCCCTACATTGTGCCCCGTACTCAGTCTACGGGGTACGCGAGAAAGGAACACCGTCGCTATCGATTCGATCGAGACCGATAGGTCGGGATCGACCGAGTCGATCGAACGGGAACGGTTGAATTAAGATCCATTCCTCGTTATGGAATGTCTTCTTCGGAACCAATTCCCATATTCAGCGGGTTGCGCCTCGTGGATTGACTCTGCGGCCGAGTCGGGAGAGACCTTCCTTTGCTCTGCTTTTCACGCCGCTTACGTTGGTTTTGGCTTTGTTTTCTGAATGCATTTTCGTGAATGTTTTTGATGGTTTTCATGGCTTGCATTTCGAACTCGCATTTCCTATCGAACTTCTTGAATAATGAAGTGTTCTAACGGTTGTTTGTGCAATTTCAGGTAATCGTGTAGGCGACATCTAGCGCGACCAACAAGTTCTTTCGCCGAAGTAAACTCAAGGTGAGTGGCTGACCCTTCTCTTCTCGACCCCCCTTCTTAGGCAAAATCGATAGTGTTGTTGCGAATGAAAAGATAAATATAAGGACACGAACACGAATGAATGAGCAAGTTTTCAAAGAAAATTTAGGCTGTCTTAACAACTAAAAATATGTTTTTGCACGGTCATGGACAACTTGTCGACAAGGTAGAGTTTTCACGCACGGCAACCCGGGACCACGGGACCGTTGCGACCAAGAAGGAAACATCTCATAAGCTGTGATGGGCACAATGTTAGGCGAGGACTTGCAACGGGGCTCGCTACACGCGCTGAAAGGGTCTCGTCTAATAAAAGCTAAAGGAGTCCACGATGGCTCTGGGAGCCAGTGACCAACACACGAAATATTGCACTTGGTATGGAAATGATAACAATTGACAGGGAAGAACATGGTAAGTTTCATAAGGTACGGTGCGGGCCACCGTGGGTAAGTTTCAACGTAAATTTCATTATGCTTGTCATATGCTTGTTTGAAATCCATTAGGATGGTTAGAAACATTCATACATTAAGTCATATAAACTCTTCAACCAAATGAGAGCTTGGAACTTAAATAGCCATGCACCAGTACAAAGTGTAATGTACTGATCCTCGCTCTCCACGCAGGTACCCCAAACTACAAAGGGCGTGTCGTTTAAAATCTCAAGGCGGCGTAGACACTTTTGAAGCCTCGTCCGCGTATGAAGGCTTGTTTCTGGATTCCTTTTGAAGAAGACCCCGCACTCAGGCCAAAAGAAGATGACGACTCGACTCGCCTCGATAGCAGGTGGAAAGTGTTATGTTTTGGTTGTAAAAAGGGATGTAATGTATGGAACAACTATCTCATCGGCGTTCATTTTGTAAGTCGAGTCATGTTGTAGCCCGCGCGACAATAAATGTAATGAAGTCAATGTAAATAAAGTTGTATTATCAATAAAAAAGCCTACTTCTATTTCAATGTGTCAATCAATTTCTCTGCGTACTCTAACTTGATGTTGTGTTTCGGACGACCTTATGACTACGCCATGTGCGATCGCAACTTAGGTTTGCACGGCATCACGCCTGGGGGATGACTATCGATTCTACGGAATCGGGACGTGACAAAAAATAATTCCTAAAGTCAAAGTTCTCATAAAGGATGAACCGGCTTCAGAAGGCAGTGGCATCGGGAGCTCTAATCACCCAGCTCTTATGGATGACCTTAATCAGTTAGTGCCTTGCTATGTACGATGGTTGAGGGAGTGGTACCTTCCCCAGCATGGCCATTCTCGGGCAAATGAATAAGACATCTTTCTTGTCTTCAATGTTTCATGTTTTGATATAGTAGCTTGCTTTCCTTTCTTTACAAATGTAGTCCATTACTCTTTTTTATGGAGAAAGAAATAAAGAACCCTTTTGTTTGCTTATTTGTTGTGATATTATTTTTTTTGAAACAACATTTGTCAATAATGGATCATTTAATACGGACAATGAATGTTTAGAGGTGATGTGACAAGTCATTGATATAAATAGTAAAATTCAGAGGTAATGTGGGCATGAATTCGTACATCTATTGATTATCCATGAGCCAACTGGGACTCAAGAACATGATATCTTTTAAAACAACTGGGTTTCAAAAGATGATGTTTGTTATGATATGGTAGATGATATTGTCACTCTGGATAGACTCCACTGGGGATTCAAAGATTTGAAGTATGTACAATATTTGTTAGAAAATACAGTATATACTTTCAAACATGTACTTTTTCAGGAATTTGTCGTTAATAGGCATCATAGTGATTCGGCCATCCATACCAGACAGTTGATAAGCTCCATTTGAAAAAACTTTGCTTATAACGTAGGGACCTTTTCACTTTGGTTCGAACTTGCTCTTGTTCATGTGTGTCATAGTCATAAGATATCTAACAGTAAGGACTAGCTCGCCTTTTTGAAATGCTCGTACTTTGACTTTACGGTTGAAGGCTTTTGAGATACGGGCTTAATATAGCTCGATGTGTTATTGAGCTAGTAGCCGCTTTTCGTCAAGTGCTTCAAGCTCCTGAAGTCGAAGACGATCATTGTTTTCTGTTGTGAGTTCATTGGTAATGGCTATTCTCAGTGATGGAATCTGAATCTCCAACGGAAGGACATCTTTACATCCATACACCAAAAAAAAGGTGTACAGACGGTCAGAGTGTGTATGGTAGTACGATAAGCCCATAGACATTCTCTAAGCTTTTTGCTCCAATTTCGTTTATTGGTAGAAATAAACTTTTTTGAGAAGCTTGATGATTGTTTTATTGAATGCTTTTGCCAAACCGTTAGCTACATGAATGTAGGCTGTAGAAGCAATCTTATTGATTCGGTTGTCATCACAGAATCGAGTGAACTTCTGGCTGACGAACTGAGGTCTATTGTCATGAATGATTCACCGAGGAACGTCAAATCTATAGATCACATGATGTTTGATAAAATTGATGACACTGCTTATTTCGACTTCAGCTACGGGAATAGCTTCAACCCATTTGAAGAAGTAATCGGTTATAGCTAGGATAAACTGATGTCCTCGAGATGAAGGTGGGTTAATAGGACCGATGACATCCATGCCCCAAGCTTCAAAGGGCTATGATGCTGTAGTAGGATGCAGGAACTCTGATGGTTGATGAATAAAATCTGTATGGTTTTGACATGTTCGATATTTCCTTGAATATTCGATAGCATCTGACACCATGGTTGGCCAATAGTATCCCATACGTCAAATTTGATCTTGTAGCTTAGGCCCGAGCTGATGTGCACCACAGACACCAGCGTGAGTTTCATGCAGTATCTGCTTTGCTTCATCTCCAGTAAGACAGCGTAAAAGCATACCGTCATATGATCGCCGATAGAGTGTTTTAGAAGTATGATTGCAGTAGAAATGGAGCGATCGCCGACGAATCGTCGTTGCTTCTTTGGGATCTTCCAGTAAGATATCATGTACCACGAAGTCAATGAAAGAAGCTCTCCAGTCTTCACTTGTAGTGCAAACTTCGACCAAATTGCTAGATTTCAGATGCAAATTATTCTCAATGCAAAATAATTCCCTATTAGTGATGACGATCATCTGTTGTCATTTTACTGGGATTGCTAATATTGCTGCTAGATCAGCAAGCGCATCAGCTTCTGTATTGCATGCTCGATGCACATGTTCAATGAATAAGCCTTTGAATGATGTAGCCAGTTTGATTGCTGCTTTATGGTATGGAACGAGATACTATTGCTCAAAGCAAGAATTGACCATTACCGTTGATTCGCTTCCAAGAACTAGCAAGTTCTAAAGAACTCCTGAAAAGCTCTTTGTGTCACTTTCCTTCTTCAGACAAGCAATGACGTGCTGATAGACTCTCGGACTAGTATTGATACAAAAGCACTTGCTGCTAGAGAATTATTTCTCTTTTATATGTCTCTGAAATTATGATTTCTCTTGTTAGCACTGTAAGTGCTGGAGCTACCTTTTATATAGGGGACCAATCCCCTAATCAATGGTTACAGGCCCAACCACTAACGACATGGTCGGAAGACCATGTAGTAACTCCTTAATCAATAGAACAATTATTAGTAGTAACTTTCTGTTAATATGATACAAACAAAACTAAATAGCTTCTGACTGTAACAAAATCGCCACACTGAGACAGAACAATAGTTCAGAGGCGCTGTTAGTGCAGTCCCGTGAATCTGCGCTACTACAACAATACAACAGCACTATTTATGTAGTCCCGTCGGATCGCGTCAGTGCAGCTCCCTTGCTCTGTAGCTCTGTAGCTCTGTAGCACCTTTGTTGCCTAGTTCCGAACGAAGTGCAAAGTGCTTCATCAAAACGCCACTTCGTGTCCTTCGTCCACATCTATGTCCGAGGGTCTAGCTCCAAAGAGAGTTCTTAAAAAATTGGTGACAAAACAAATAATTATTGTTGGATTTGAACATTGCACACAAGTAAAACACTCAAACATAATAACCACTTGAGCTAACACATTTCATGTATCTCACGTATACAAGTCAATAAATGATTGCTCAAATATTAAAATACACACACTTGGAGTTTACATCAAATGGAATGGTGGGACTCCTCACTGATGATCAAATCAAATAAACCCCAACACCTTCTTCCTTTTC
This sequence comes from Iris pallida, assembly GCA_029216955.1. NCBI lineage: Eukaryota > Viridiplantae > Streptophyta > Magnoliopsida > Asparagales > Iridaceae > Iris > Iris pallida. The sequence goes on along the minus strand of JANAVB010039816.1, from coordinate 3,462,756 downwards.
ATACCGCGGAACATTCCATTAACAAGTGTGTTGTCAAAGCCCGATTTCCGTCTTCTCTGTTTATAGGGAGATAGTTGTATGTTCTATATTGGCATTATAGACTCCTGCTGCTGCCATATATCTACTGTGCGCCAAGTTATGGTATCGATAACTCAACCTATAGCTGACATTCCAAAGGCAAAGGTTCATCTCTTACAAAGTAGTACCGAGTTATAATGCTTCATTAGGTGGTCCATTCAACCATATACTATAGTCCTTTTTGCTCCTTAGAGCATCGATAGTAAGGTTCATCCCAATTTCTAGATTCTAGATTCAGAATATATGAGTCCATTTTGTAGAATAGTAAGATTCAATTGAGGCCCCATGATGGTCCCATCCTAGCCGTTGAAAACCTGGGCCTCAGAATTTCTATATTTAGAATTTAAGAATTCATTTTGTAGAATAGTAAGGCTCAATTTGGAGCCCCAAATTCTAAATTCTAGATTTTATATTATTTTTTGAAAAAGAAAAAATTAGGATGACACATGAATCTATATTTATTCATCTCATTTGAACCTCAAGATTTATTTGTTTACTGTTCTTGTACAAATTATATCCATTCTACATTTATTTATTGTTGCTCTTACAGAAATATCAAACCTAAAATCTCCAGAAACTCTCATTTGGATATCTTTCCTTCCCCAAATTTTCCAACTCCTCACATAATGTGTTCTAGTATACTCTTCTTCTTTTTTTCTTCTTTCCCCCTGCAGATTCAGGTTATGCCACGTTCATCAGGCCTCTGATGTTCTAGTATACTCGCATCTTACATCAGAAAGGTATGACATACTACTTGGGAACTCTTAAACGAAATAGGTCTGGAACACTACAAAAATTCATCGATTTAGCGACGGCTATATCCGTCAAAAATCCGACAGTAAATATAATTACCGACGGATGGTCGACGGATATTGGTTAAAAAAGGTCGTCGGAAAAAGCCTCATCGCTAACTACAATCCGTCGACAAGTTGTCGCAAAGCGACGAATTAGCGACGGACTGCCGTCAACCATACTCATGCAGTTTGCGACGACTCACCGACGAATTATCGTCAAATTACGTATCAAAAGAAGTAATGACGTATCACTTACCGACGGATATATCCGTCGCTATTTGGTCGGTAAATGCATATCAGAGAGTTTCTGATACGCAAATTCTGTCGCCAATCAGTCGCGAATGGTCGCTAAGTTTTGACGGATTCGCGACGGAATACCGACGGAATATCCGTCGATCCGGTTCTGTGAATTATTCATATTTTTAGAACATTGGCGACGGATAATCCGTCGTTACTCCGTCGTGAGTCGTCGCTAGACCGTCGCCAATCGGTCGGCCTTGTAGTGACGGATTATCCGTCGCCAATGTTTTACCGACTACTAGCGACGGCATACCGACGTATATCCGTCGGCCCTATCCTGTGAATCTTTCATAATTCTATAACCTTGGCGACGGATAATCCGTCGGCTTTTAGTCACGCACCCGTCGCTAACTGGGAATCTCCCAGTTAGCAACGGATAGTCCGTCGAAAATTGGTCGCCAGTCCGTCGATAACTGGGAAATTTTTGAAAAAAAACAGCATAAAACTGGGCATTCCCAATATACACAATTCTAATATACAAAATACACAAATAATTTCAAGCAATTCCAATATACACAATTCCAATATACAAAACACACAAACAATTCTAACACACAAATAAACACACAAAACACACAAATAATCCTAAGCAATCAAATTATTCACACAAAATACACAAATATTCAATATTTAAACACAAATATTCAATATTCAATATTTACAAATAAAATAATCCTAAAAATACAAACATCAACGACGAGGGGAGCAATCGTCCGCTGGTGGTGGTACTCCCTGCTGCGCCCGTCTCATATACTCGTCCACCAAGTACGGTGGCAATCCCTCCAAGACATGGCCTGGAAGTTGGCGCAGCTGCTCTGGCGTCATCATGTCAAGGAGGGCCGTCAAAGTAGGAGGCGGTACGATAGGGGCAGTAGGTTCAAAAGAAAGATGCCCGACGGAAGAAGGACCGGCAGCACTAGAAGGACCGGCAGCACCCGTAGAAGGACGCAGGTACGTGGACAACTGCGTTCGAATCTCCGACACTGCCTCGTTCAGATACGCAAGCTGGGACCTAACATCATCGTCTGTCGGGGCCGTGGAAGGAGGCGTGGGAGGTGAAAATCTCGGAGTCGTCGAGTGCAAATTAGCCAGGGAGCCGACTCCGTACACGCGCCCTTTCCTATAGCCGCAGACGGTATCTACGAATAAGTCGTCGTAGCGAGTGGCCGTAGAAGAGGGCGTCCTGACGGGCGTCGTTTTGCCGACATCTTCGGGAGCAGATGGCTGAATCCGACTAAGGGCCTCATGATACGCAGCCTATCAAATGAATGTGTTTATTATACTATAAGTTTACCTAAGTTATAATCTGAATCCTATATTACCCTAAGTTATAGTCTAAATCCTAAGTTTACCTAAGTTATTGTCTGAATCCTAAGTTTACCTAAGTTATTGTCTGAATACTTATAATTCTAACATAAATCTCATAAACGTAAGTAATTACATCCATCGCCTTGGCCCTTTCGTCGATGAAGCTCCCGTCCTTCCGCCTCTTGTGGACATGCTGGAATACAACGTGCATGGTGACCGAGTCAACAGGTTTTTCCTCCTTCAATGTCTGTTGGGTCTGCATACGAAATATTTGTAGAATTTAATTAATTAAGTATATTAATAGTACCGAATTGGACAGTGAATGAATTTACGGTATCTCACCAGATCTGCAATCATCGTTGCGTGGGGCTTTGGTCCCCCCGTATGTAGCCCCACGGCCCGTCGGTTCGCTTTCGCTTTTTTTGATTTTTTTCTTGAAGGCAGGAGCATCCATCTTCTCCAAGAGTTGCTCATAGTAGTCCTGTCGGATCAACTCCTTCTTCGAATGCGCTGTTCGATGGTCATAAACCGTATCCCGGATCTTCTTTCCGGCGGCGCTTCTATAGGTCCTGCGGATCGCCTCCTCGCGATGGGGGGCCACCAGAAGGTCCTCTGACATACAAATTCAATTATCACGATATTAAAAAATAGTTGATTAAAGAGTAATTAATAATTAATCACAATATATATATATATATATATATATATATATATATATATATATATATACCCTCATCTTGTCGAGCCAGCGGTACTGCAAGTCTAGGGGCACCTCAAAAAAGTTGAGGTAGGGGCCATGGTAGTTAGCCCGGATAATCTGCCCTAGAAGCCTGGTAGCATCCCATGGAAAAAACCTATAAAGAAGCAACGAATGGATTATTAACTTGAATAAATGAAACAAATTTATTAAATTAACTTAAATTTACTTACGCTTCATCCGCAGGCCATAGCTCTCTTCGGAACTCGCCCATCAGCCTCTCAGGTGGCGTCGGAGGATCCGCGACTCCGCGCATGTACTCGCCAGTCACCGGATATAACTGAATGTAGGGGTACTCCGGGGCCCACTGTCGCTCAGCCGCTAGTGGATCCACTGGTATATGTGTGTGCCGAATATATATATATATATATATATATATATATATATATATATATATATATATATATATATATATATATATATATATATATATATATATATATATATTCGTTGCACACACACACTGGTATGTGTGTGTGTGTGTGTGTGTGTGTGTGTGTGTGTGTGTGTGTGTGTGTGCAACGAATATATATATATATATATATATATATATATATATATATATATATATATATATATATATATATATATATATATATATATGTGTGTGTGTGTGTGTGTGTGTGTGTGTGTGTGTGTGTGTGTGCAACGAATATATATATATATATATATATATATATATATATATATGTGTGTGTGTGTGTGTGTGTGTGTGTGTGTGTGTGTGTGGTGTATGTATTTGTGTGTGTATGTGTGTGTGTTCCGACCCCCCACGGCCAGACACTGTCCCCCCCCCCGCAGCCCATTCCCAACCCCCCACCACCCCTCCCACCTCCACCCCCACGGCCAGCCACCCCCCGCCCCCCCCCGGGGCCAGCCTCCCCACGGCCAGCCCCGCCACAACCACGCCCCCCCTCCGGCCAGTCCCCTACCCCCCGCAGCCCACCCCCAACCCCCCGGGGCCAGCCTCCCCGCGGCCAGCCCCCCCCCCCCCCCGCTGTCACGCCCCGATCCCGGAGGATCGAAAACTAGCCACTGGGCGTGATGCCGTACAAGTCTAGATTACACTTGTACAAGGCAAAACCATTACAGTTCCTGGTAATTCTCAGAAAACATCGACAACGCAGCAGAACCAAGCAGATAAATTGAAGTCACACAATTTATGAAGAAATGTATCTCTTTATTGATAATCAAAATAGATTACAAGACTTACAGCGGAATACAGAGTTTACAACTGATTACAAGGCTCTTAAATAGCCAACTGAATGTATACAATTGCCCTTTAGGCTACAATGAATATACCGACTTCTTTACAATGACTTGCCAATTTGGCTACAATCTCACTGGTACATCTGAGTTCCACTGTTCCATACATTATGTCCCGTATAGCAGAAGACATCATCTTGAAAGAAGAGCTTCTGCACACCCATCCGATTCATCGATGCCAAGCACTGATTCATAGGATTTCCCCCAAGCAAACACCTGTAATATTGCCCACAACGTGGGTCAGTTCATCATCAATGTACTGGCGAGCGGTGCTGGCCCAACTCACCTAAGAAACAACACTAAGTAATCATATTATAGCACATTAATAACAGTGGTCTTTCTCGTTGCCTTAGGGTCAATTTCATGTTATAGCCGACAAGAAGTAAAGCATGCAAATCTCATAGCCAACATAATTTAAAGCATACAGTTATCACCCTTTGGTGATTCTTACCCACGGTCGTGTAGCCATCCCTGTACATTTATAATACTTACTCTGCCTGCACAAGACATTGTTAGGAACAATATCATAATTCAATATGAATATCACCGTTCAGGTGATTCTTACCAACAGCCGACATCCTTCCCTGTATTTGAGTAATAACTTACTCTGCCTGCATAAAACATCATTAGCACTGGACCTATCTATATGAAGGTCACTGGCGACACGCCATCTTGGATCATCTTCTGGTGAACGGCTAACTCCAAATGGGGTGCGAATCCATGGGAGGTTTCCGAAACACCGTGCTACTACTTCAGTACCATGGGATTTCAGCGTCCTTTCAGTGGGCGGTAGCAAGCCCCCACTGCAAGTCCTGCAATCCCGATATCAGTACATCGACACCATCCTTGTTCCTCCTAGGACGAACCGGGTTCCATGGCCCAGGAATACCGTTCGAGGAACGAAACCTTGTCGACAAGTTGTCCATGACCATGCAACTATATGCAACTTATCTAAGAAGAAAATATATAATGCATGATAAGGAAAACTAAGCAAAACCATCATTCTCATCCATCTTGCCATCTAGCCATCTTGCCTTGAGCTAATGCTCACATTATCATCTGCCCATCCAGGGTCTTAGTGAAACCAACATTCTACATCGGCACAGGATAATAGAATGTTGTTTTCCAATCTCTTTGCCACATCTTTGATATCATACCTCTTTCCAACCGACTCAATGTACTTACCGCCCAGTTCCTGGGACTTAGCATCTGTTTAGCATACATTCATTCGGACATAATTCAAGCATACTCACTGCCCAGTTCTTGGGTCTTAATATCTGTATTACCAATTATTCATCAAGCCAAAGCTCGATATACTCACTGCCCAAGTATTTGGGACTTTGCCTTCACCTGTCATGTAATTCATCGCAACAGCGTACAAGCATACAATTCATTTAGCCACAACAGTTTACGTTCATGTGATTATTATCTTTCATTATCTTTCCAAATTTCATGCAAGGTGTTATTGAACAAACTCAACTAGAAACATAGCATACTCATCCTTATTTTAAGCGTGAAGCTAAAGGATCTTTGAAGGGTTCAACACTACTCACGTTCATAAGACGATGCCCACCACGATCGCATAGCCTTCCAAGCGATCCTTCACAAAATCCCAAGTCCAATAAAGCTTCATCGAACCAACCATCCAACATAAGGCATCTTGCGGGTCGGGGCACTACAATATATACCACCCAGAAAAAGTTTCGTCCTCGAAACTTAAAACAAAACTCATCCCCAAAACTTCAACCGTCTTTTCATGAAACTTCTCAACAATCAACTTGCACCATCTAATATTTCTCCGCAATCTCTCGATTGATTTCAAGTAATGTACCGTCTCGTTACAGCATCCCAATTGATTCAACATAGTTTACTATCTTTGATCTTTCCTCCGACACTCGTGCAAATCCTTAGCACATGATAATCCTCTCCGTGGCTTCGTTTGAATTTAGCATACCACTTAGTTGGAATCATATACATATTTTAGGCGTCCCAGAAATACATGCACTTTAGCCAAGTTCAGTGATAGAGAAAACGAACGAGCTACGGTGTAACTTCTCTTCCGAACATCAGTAATTCTTTTTGAGCATCTCATATAATCCCACTTGTTTATTCAATTCCCAACCAATTAATAAGACAATAGATGTTGCCAATTCCAACTCGATAAATTTTCCTCAACCGATCCAACATTTCTAAAATATTCAGACATTAGATGCATCAAGTATTCCTTTCAGGTTCATTGTCATCCATGCTACCAAAGTTGATAAATCTTATTGCCACATTTTATTTCGATACCCCGATTCTCATCGGTCAAATCTTGTACTCATTATCGTTCGCATCCATGCACTTTGTTTGCAACTTGTAAATTTCTCGATCATGATTCATCCCATCAAATTGTACCATCATCCCACTCGAGCAACATTTCTTGTTGTACTCAAATATTCCTTCGTATAGATCAAGCCAACAATATTATCTTCTCACATAGGCAACTATCATATTCCAACAACATTAATTCTGAGGGTCATTCATATTTCCATTCGCTCTAGCCGATCTCGGCTACATGCACTTTCCAATTCCGTCATTACACTTATCCTCAATCTTGATCCGGTCAATAAAATTATTCCAACTATCTCAAAGCACTACCAACAATTTTCGTACCTCAATTTTAATCAGTCAAATCCAACCAGCTTTAGAAATTCCCAATATTTTAACAAATGCAACCAAGTTCAAAACCAACATGATCCGTCATCCCGTCCAACATTATAACATCAAATTTCCCAAATATCCATTCCATCCCGAAGCCTACCTTCCAACACATCTTACTCATTCCGACTAAACTCACGCAACATCAATAGGGACATCCTATGGTTTTCCAACAGTCAACTTAGCATACAATCAAGTCTCTACGGTCAGCTAATCTAAGCTAAACCAGACATTCAGCTAACCCATATGAGATGAGTAGCTATCAGGGACATACTTATCTCTTATCTTAGAGGCAACCAATTTTTCAACATAGGGCAACTCTATGGTCTGACCAACTTAGGGACATGGGACACCACCCCAATCCTATGACTTATTTCCAACACAGACACTGAAGAACATAGCCAACCAATCTGAAACTTAAGCAACCAACCAATATTCTAGGCAACCAACCGACACTCTAGGCAACCAACCGACAATCTAGGCAACCAGCCGACAATCTAGGGTCAAGTCTTTCTACCCGTACAAATACTCGGGTCATACCCAACGAAGTCTCATTCTAGACTTACCCGCAACTGACAAAATCTATCCGACAATTCTATCCAACAATTCTATCCAACCATTCTTATGGGTCAATTCCGAAGCTATCATATAAAACTCCTCAATCGAATATCCAACTTTCAATTTCCATTTGCACAGACATAGCTGTAGAAGCATGGAAAATACTAGAGAAAAACCCATGCGGCTCAGAAAACGCATGCGGCTCAGGGAGTCATGCGGCATAAGGAGCTATGCGGCCGGAGGCATTCCATGCGGCTTAGAAGACATGTGGCGTGACAGTGCTCCCCTCCGATCCATGCTGCATTAATTGCTGTGACGGCTGACCCCTCTGAAAAGTTGACAGACCTGACACCAAAGCAGGTAATTATGACTCTGTCATGATGATGAATCTCTAGGGAAGAGAAAGAAATCTCTGACACGATCCCCCGAGAGCAACAAAATGCCACGTGGCCCTGCCACGTGGGTGTGCTTATGCGGCTCAAAGTGAAGACTTCCCATGCGGTTCAGAGTGAAGCTGTCCCATGCGGCTCGAGTGGAATCATCCCTATGCGGCTCAAGAAGATCAGGCCCATGCGGCTCAAGCAGACACACCATTATGCGGTTCATGCGGCTCATCATATGGTTCAGAAGTCTAAAGGAGGGGGCCACTGCCCAGACAGCCCTGACACGTGTCCCAAGTCTTATGCGGCCCAAAATTCATGCGGCCCAAATCTCATGCGGCCCAATCTGCATGCGGTTCCAGTCTCACCATTGGCTCTCAGGACACGTGTCCTCAGCCGATCAATCTCCCAGATTTATGGCAATCTAAGATCGGGTCGAATCCCAATGATCTGGGGCACGTGGCAGGAGAATAAATTTGATTTATTCGCAGATATTAGAGAATCATTATAAGAAAGATTTATGCCAATCAGTATTAATTGCTAATGGAGATTTGGTGTAATCTACCCTTAATGGTTCTGATTCGTCACAATCAGAAACGAACGGCCTGGATTGATCAATCCCCAGGCCGCCGCCATCTCCAAGAGCTAATCATTGGCAACCCTAGTGATCACGTCCCACTATTATAAATAGCAAGGTACTATTCCCTTGTAATATATAGAGAGATATACAAAAAAAAAAAAGAAACCAGAGAAGAATACGTATACACAGAGAGACTTCCCCCATAGTCAGAGAGAGAATATACACAGAGAGAGAGAAGCCAGGAGAGCAATCAGAGAGAGAGCAAGAAGGCATTTCTTCGTCAACGACCAAGCAGATCTTCCCCGAGTCAAGGCTGCGTACCGATCGTCCAAGGAGTAAGGCAGAGCGGCCGTCGCTTTCCCGAGCCTCTATCGTCACCCCCCAGAATCTAAAATAAACAATCGTACTTAGACTGCTGTACCTAGGTTTTCGTCCGTAGGCTTTCTTTGTATGAGCGAGTTTGTATTGTGAGTCTAAGTTCAGTCCTCCGATAATTGTTCTGTACTTTTACAATCAATGGCAAACACGATGGTGACTCTGCTGGGGACTAACTTCTCTACGGCTGAGGAGTTGGTGACGCAATCGAACGCAGCCAGACTTGGCTCTACACAACAGAAGATGGTCGTACGCTTCGACCAACAGGCGTTCGAAGAGATGTTCTCTGAAGGTAGCACTGGCCCGGTCCAGAAGCGCACCCGCACCATAAAGGCTCGCAAAGAGTGGAGGCCAAAATCATTTGCTCCTCCGCAAGCCCTTGATGGGGTGCTCTCTATTGCTCAAGATGGCGAGAAAGACTCCCCTGCGGCTCCACTTCAGACCGTAGACAACTCTGCTGTCCCCAAGTTCGACAGAAGAAAACACTATGATGCTGGACTTGCAGGGGCAAAGAGGAACTCTATGCGATCCGAGCCGCAGAAGAGTATTAGCCGCAGGGAGAAAGCCCATGCGGCTACAACCGCCGACCGCATAAAGAAAACTCATGCGGCCACATCTGTCAGCCGTATAACTTATGCGGCTACAGTTGCTAACCGCACGGATGAGACTCATGCGGCTATTAAAGTCAATCGCTTACAGAAAACCCATGCGGCCACAGATGCCAACCGCATGCGGTCAGCCTGCACGGTCGTGACTCCTAGCCGCATAAAGACTCATCCTACAACAAAAGACAGCCGCATGCAGACAGCCTGTACGGTACCCAATGCTAGCCACATAGCGTCCGTCCCACGCTTCTCTCGATCAGTCTTCGACCGGCTTTCATGCGGTCCTGACTCTGATCATTCTCTGGATGATAATCTAGACTCTGTGGTATTCGACTTAGACTCCTCCTATTACGCACCCACAAGTGCTAAAAGGAGGAAGTCTAGGGCAGCGCGGGCTCATCAAGTCCAGACAACTGCCCCAACCTCTGACTATCGGGGCGTCCCGCTGATTATCACGCGGGCCTCTGATGGGAAGTTGTATAAAACCACTCAAGTCCAGCCCCCGGCGGCAAATAGACAAAGTGGTTCCTCTGACCTGCGTGAGGTTATCCTCCACAAACGCAAGAAAAGAGAAGGAGCTTCGGGGTGTAAAGAGCCCTCATACGGACATCAATGCACCCAGATCATCGTCAACTGCTGTTGCAGCTACGCGGCGGTGACGGAAGACCGGCCATCCGTCTTCCAAAGACTACATCACCCGAGCTCAGAAGACGAGGCACCTCCTGTTGTCTCCTGCAAGTCCGCGCAGAAAGTTCTCGCCAAGGGAAGAGGGAAGAAGACAAGCATCTCCAGCCCAAAGGTGTCAACTACTGCAGCTAAGAAACCGTCGTCTAAAGGGTTATCCTCCACTGGAGTATTTCAACACACCCGTTCGAAGACGAAAACTGCTGCAGTAGGAAGTTCGTCGTCTGCAACATTAGGGGTCGTCGGAACTGGGGGTAGCACTCCTCCAAACATCCACGATAATCCGACATTCCAGGAATACGGACTGGAGGAAGCAAATCCTCCGACGGATACAACAGATACCGACGTCTCTAAGGACATCCTAGACGAAGCAAGCTCCGAAGCTGGGGGTAGTGTTCCTTCCGAGTCCGAACCTGAAGAAAACATCTCCACATATCCTGATGATTTCTCGATGCACGGGTATGACTCAGAGGGTACATCCTCTACCACTCCTTCCGTCACTCTCATGTGAAGACGGTATTCATGACAGACAGCAATCAAGGCAGTTCCGGTGATCGCCAGCGTATCGACACTTTGGAGGCCATATTGCACGCCTTGGTCAAGTCTATAGACGAGATCAAAGCGGCACTTCCTAATCTGCAGGGGGTGACACCTGGCCAGACAAGCACGGGTCCCGCAATCAACGTAGATTCAAATTCAGCGACACCGAACCCGGGCAACAATCCTCCCGAGATAACTGCCCCTACCGCGATAGATGAGGCCCGAAAAGTAAGAAGAGAGGTTCAGGAGCTCCGAGCAATGTTCCATGCCCGAGAAAACTCTCAAGACCTCAGGATACGGCAACCATATCCTGCTGAATGGAGGGATGTTCCCTTTCCACCAAGATATAAGCCGTTCAATATCAACCCATATGATGGCAAGACTTCAGCAAGTCGGTACATCACTTACTTTGAGATCACTACCGACCATCTGCCCCATGATGACGCTATCCTCACGCGGTTATTCATTGGAGCATTGGAAGGAGTCGCCTTCGATTGGTATCGCAACCTGCCGGACAATTGTATCTATTCCTTCGCTGGCTTCAAACGCCTGTTCTTGGAGAGGTTCTATGAGGTAAGACAGGACGTCACGATGTCTACCCTCATGGACGTCATTCAAGGAGAGAAAGAGCTGACGAGAAATTACATTGATCGGTTTCGTCAAACCGCAATGAAGTTACCATATGGTAACCCGGACTCTTCCTTGATCGAAATTTGCCAAAAGAGACTACTCCCAACAATCAGTCTCTAGATGGGCGAGAGTCAATTCAAGGACTGGAAGGCTTTTATCATTAGTGCTACAAGTGCCGAAGAACGATTAAAGAAGGCTCGCCAACTGGGATTACATATCTCAGAGGGAGAGAACAAGGGCAAGCGTCCCAGCACCACCAACGACAGTGGGGGTAGCCCCTCCAACAATCGGGACAACAGAGGCAAGCAGGCTATGGTGGCCGATACAGCCCAAAAGCCTGAGTCGCAACCTGCGGACAAACAATGGCCTCAAATCACTTACTCTTTTGAAGACGGTCACGTCAAGCCTATCTTGGACATGCTCATACAAGGAGATAGGATTCAGCTTCCTCCACCAAGACGGGAGCCTCGGCCGGCTGATCTGGAGAACCCAAAGTTCTGCCATTACCACCGCTACGTCCACCATGCTACGCACGACTGCTACCAACTGAAACGATATATCCAAAACCTCATTGATTCGAACGCTCTGGCCATCAATTTCGAGGAGGTAATCGTGGCAGCCAACATGGTGTCCGTACAATTCGGCAGCTTCCCTCCAACAGAGACCCAGGATGGGGTTATACCCATCCCTCTGGCAACGATGGAGATTGCTAATCTCCCGCCTGCTTAAGCTGCTGGTCTAGTACCCCTCACCACATCACGAGGGGAAATCATATGGGTCCATCCAGACCTAGTCCACAAGGTAACTCAGTCCACTCCATCTTCTAAAAAAAAGTGGAAAAGTCAGATCCTGCCGTACCACCTCAGCAGATGAAGAGAAAGTTACGGCCGTTGTTACTCGATACGGAGCACAATCTCAACCTGTGGCTGAAAACTCGACTGATGATCATCCGCCCATTACCACGGATGCTCCGGGACCGGCTCAGCCTTCGACGACCGACAAGCCTAGGCCGAAGGAGACTCGCTTCGACAAATCCCTCCGAAAGGAAACATCTCAGGGGCTGGAGAGGCCCTACAACTTCGACATCTTGGCACAATTGGCCAATACACCGGCCAAATTGTCCTTATATGAACTCCTGAGGCTCTCGAAGGATGTCCGCACAGCCTTGAGCGATGCACTTCAAAATGCCGATACGTACCTGGCTCAGGTCAACCTCACTGGAGAAAATCAGCCCGCAGACCTCCAAGACAGTGCCTGTACGGGAGCAATGCCCAACATCGTCTTCACTCCACAAGACATGCTCATCAAGACTAATCTATACGATCGCCCATTATACTACACAGGCTACATCGGCGACATAAAGGTGGACCGGATGCACATTGACCCTGGGTCTTCCATAAGCATCATTCCAAAAGGACTACTGCATCATCTTCGCATCCTGATGCATCGCCTGACCCCTACAAACACCGCCATCAGCGGGTTCAATTTGGGCAGGAGCTACCCAATCAGAAAAATCCGTCTGAAATGTCAGATTGGCGATCTCCAATCAGAAGTCACTTGCTATGTCATAGATGCCGATACTTCATACAACATCCTTTTGGGGCACCCTTGGATACACGATTACATGATCGTGCCTTCCACGCTACACCAATGCTTCAAATATGTCGACAAGCACGGCTTCGTGAGGACAGAATTTGCTGACATCGATCCCTTCAAAGGGGTCGAATCTTACTACTCGGACTCCTGCCTATACGAAAAGTCGAAGAGGCACCTTGAAGGAGGAAATAAACAAACTGATGTTGAAGCAACCACGGGATCAGAAGAACCACTGACAATCCACCTCCAAGCTCGTAAACCAGGCAATTCCGTACCCCTTACGGCCACGCTGCGTAAGGACGCGATCAGCCTCTTGGCACAGGAAGAGCAGTTGAGAATCCGGCTGCCAAGGTCCGGCCAGGTACCGAGACCCACGACAGGGCCACTTACCATCAGATTGCCGAGAGTCGGTCAATCCCAAACAGAGAAGCTCAATCCCTCCGATAGACCTCTAACGATACGCCTGCCTAAGAAAGGTCGTCACCCCGATGCGAGGTCTGACACTTCAAGCGAACCAGCCACCCCTCGCTCCATATCAAGTGCCAGACTGGGGGTTGCTAGTCTACCGACAACCCCACGCTCCGCTCCGTCAGTTGAACCTCTGAAGATCAAGCTGACTAGGACGCCCTCTCAATCTTCATTCACACAGGGGGTAGCCGAAGAAGAACCAGAGCTAGCCAAGTATGTGGCTGCCCACACTGACGCTTCCTCCGCAGATGATGTAATCCCCCTAGAAAAGATACCTTACTTCATCAATAAAGGGTTATCTTTGAACTACACCGAGCTCGATAAGCTATGTACAATGTATGCTATGGAACACGGTATAGGCACTCACCTACACACACAGGTGACAAATGTGTACACCGTGATCCAGCTTACTCCAGTAGAAGACGCTTACCGAATAATCGAGGGAGGGGACCACCCAATCCTCTTCGGCCGGACGAACAACCCGCATCCCCTCGCCATGGAAGAAGTCGACTTCGGGTCAGATGCTGGAAGACTGCCTCTGTATCTCTATAGCCCTCAATCCAAATATCTCATGCAGAAATAGGGGTATGATCTAGAGACAACGCCAGGACTGAACTACGGCACTGGACGACGATTACCTTTGAAGACGCCAGCCCCGGCGGGCAAACCACGGAACTACTATAACAAAACCCGATGCGGTTTAGGGTATGTAACGCCTACCACGACCCCTGAAAGCTCAGATGAAGAATGCGACTGGCAGTCACATTCAACCGGATCACCGACTTTTGACTCAGATACCAGCATCGGAGATGTGTTCAGACAAGTCATGTCAGTCAATATGGCATTCACCGACGCTTACGAGGAAGACGAAGATATCCCCGAAATCCTTGAGCTAGAGCCATGGGCCCAGCAATTAGACGCACAATGGGAAAAGCGGTTCGAACTGAGAGAACCTCCTACTGAAGATGAGGTCATACAAGTGGATCTCGGCAGCGAATCTTCTCCAAAACCGATCTTTATCAGTAAAAGCCTAACTGACGAAGAACGAGAGTCGCTGTTAGAACTTGTCAGAGAATACATTGATGTGTTCGCCTGGAGCTATGAAGACATGCCGGGGTTAAATCCTGACATCGCTCTCCACAAACTCAATATACGGCCAGATGTAAAGCCAGTCAAGCAGCAACAACGACGCTTCCGCCCAGGCGTCATGGACGCGATCGAAGCCGAAGTCAACAAGCTAATAGCCAGCGGCTTCATTCGTGAAGAGCAACATCCTGATTGGGTCGCCAATATAGTACCCGTCCTCAAGAAGAATGGGAAGATTCGAATCTGCATCGACTTCCGCAACCTGAATGAGGCATGCCCCAAAGATGAATTTCCCCTTCCTATCACAGACATCATGATCGACAATACATGCGACTTTGAACGTATGTCATTCATGGATGGATTCTCGGGGTATAATCAAATCAAGATGTCTCCCGACGACGAAAAGCACACCTCATTTCGAACCCCGATTGGCACATACTGCTACACAGTCATACCATTCGGTCTAAAGAATGCTGGCGCTACATATCAGCGAGCCATGAGTATCATTTTCAGAGAACATTTGCGCAAGACAGTAGAATGCTATGTCGACGACATCGCCGTCAAGAGTCGCCGTAAGGAAGATCATCTGCAAGACCTGAGGACGGTGTTCAACTTAATGCGAGCCCACAATCTGAAGATGAACCCTACGAAATTGTTCTTGGGCGTATCCAGCGGGAAGTTCTTGGGCTTCATCATCACTGCACGGGGTATCCATGTAGACCCCAAGAAAACGAGGGCAATCATGGAGATGGGTCCCCCGAGAAATCTCCGTAAACTTAGAGGCCTCCAAGGGAGGCTAGCTTATATCAGGAGGTTCATTTCCAACCTCTCCGGGCGATGCCGACCGTTCACCCACCTCATGAAGAAGGGAGTCTCATTCGTATGGGACGAGAAATGCCAGCGCGCTTTCGATGACATCAAAGAATATTTATCAAATTCTCCAGTCCTGGTGGCCCCGGTCCTTGGAAAACCATTCCTGCTCTATGTACGAGCAATGGAACACTCCCTCGGTGCCCTGCTGGCACAAAACAACGATGCAGGCCACGAGCAGGCCATTTACTATCTCAGCCGAATGATGATCGGGCCCGAACACCGATACACCGTTGTGGAGAAAGAATGCCTCGCCCTGGTATTCGCCATTCAAAAGACGCGGCACTATGTCACGGGGCAAACCATACATGTGATCTCACGAATT
This sequence comes from Iris pallida, assembly GCA_029216955.1. NCBI lineage: Eukaryota > Viridiplantae > Streptophyta > Magnoliopsida > Asparagales > Iridaceae > Iris > Iris pallida. The sequence goes on along the minus strand of JANAVB010039816.1, from coordinate 3,446,856 downwards.
AACCCTCTCAGGATCCTCATGACCAAACCAGGGGCACTCAGCTCCCGCCTCGCTACATGGGCGATATTGTTGTCCCCCTATCATATGATCTTCGTCCCGCAGAAGGCTGTCAAAGGTCAAGCCCTGGCAGACTTTTTGGCGGCCCATCCAGGATCGGAATCATCCAGAATATACGAAGAAATCCCAGATGAGGTCGCCGATTCAAATACAACCACCCACGATAACATATGGTGGATGTTCTTCGATGGCGCTTCAAGAATCGGACCCAAGGGAAACATCGTCATCGGAGTCGGAGTAGTATTGGTCTCTCCTACCGGGCTAGTGATCAATCGCGCCTACTCTCTCACGGAACCCTGCTCTAACAATATGGTCGAGTACAACGCTTTGGTCATTGGCCTCCATCTCGCAAGAGAACTGGGTATAGAATACTTTGAAGCATACGGCGATTCGCAATTAATCGTCAACCAGATTCGGGGGACGTACGAAGTCCGCCATGAAGACATGATCCCCTACCACCAAATAGCGATCAACATTATCTCATCATTCGAGGGATTCTTCATCGAACACGTCCCCAGACTCCAAAATATCGAAGCTGATGCCCTAGCAGGCCTGGCTGCTTCCCTAGCAGTGCCAAACCACTCTCATCATTCGGTCGATGTAATCGGCCATGAGCTGGTATGCCCCAAGAACAACGTTCAAGCCATGGCGAGTTATTCTGCTCAGATGATCGACGAAGCACCAGACTGGAGACAACCATTCATAGACTTCGTGGTCTACGACATCCTGCCCGAGAACCCGAAGGAGGCTACTTCTATCAGATGGCGTTCTCTCAGATTCTTCTACGATACAGAGACAAAAATGCTGTATCGCCGCTCCTACGACGGATTACTACTTCGGTGCTTGTCGAACGCAGAAGCCAAAGAAGCCATTCGAGAGGCTCATGACGGTGTTTGCGGGGCCCATCAGCCTGGCCCTAAGCTGCAAGACCGCCTTCGCCGGATGGGCTACTACTGGCCCACGATGGTAGCTGATGCAATAGATTATGCCCGAAAATACAAGGCCTGCCAAGTCCATGCAGACTTCATTCACCAACCATCCGAATTTCTACATCCAACAGTGGCATCCTGGCCATTCGAAGCATAGGGAATGGATATCATTGGTCTAATCACCCCACCTTCCTCCCGAGGACATCGCTTCATACTTGCGATCACTGATTACTTCTCAAAGTGGGCAGAAGCTGTCCCACTCGCCGAAGTCAAGACTTCGAACGTAATCAGCTTCCTGAAGCACCACGTCATCTACCGCTTTGGACTGCCCCGAAGGATCATCTATGATAATGGTTCGCAGTTCATAAGCCACGCATTCTACCGATTCTGCGATAAACACCGCATTCAGAATGTCGTTTCGACACCATACAACCCGGCAGCAAACGGGTTAGCAGAGGCATTCAACAAAACAATCATCAAACTCCTTAAGAAATTTGTCTCCTCCAACAAACGCGACTGGAACGAGAAGCTCGGCGAGTGCTTATGGGCTTATCGCACCACGGTTCGAACAGCCACCGGGAATACACCATTCTCTCTGGTGTACGGGAGTGAGGCAGTTCTTCCATTAGAGACTCAGATTCCCTCACTCCGAGTCGCCCTCAATTATCAATTGACAATGGATGATAACTACCAACGTCGACTACAAGAGTTAGAGGCCTTAGATGAAAAACGCCTCCTAGCTCAGCAAAGGATCGAATTATACCAAGCACGCATCTCAGGAGCCTTCAACAAAAAGGTCAAAGTCAGAACATTCCAAGTGGACGATCTTGTTTTGGCAGTCAGGAGGCCAATGGTTATGACTCACAAGACCACCGGCAAGTTCCAGCCAAAATGGGAAGGCCCATTTATCATCGAGGCCGTGTTCTCCAATGGTGCTTACCGCCTCGCCAAGCAGAACAGAGACTTGCTCATATTGCCCGTCAACGGCAAGTTCCTGAAGAAATACTATGTTTAAACAACATTTTCCAGAGTTTCGAGTTATGTGCCCGCTGGTACCACTGAACTCAACCCTCTAATTTTCCAACTTATCGAGTCACGTACCCTCTTGTACCGCTGAACTCATATCCCAAATTCCCAAGTCATGTACCTGCTGGTACCTCTGAACTTACACTTTGATTCCAACATTCACAGATTTTCGAGTTACGTACCCGCGTGTACCGCTGAACTCATGCCCTTCTTCCATAAAGATATCCCAAATTTCCAAGTCATGTACCTGCTGGTACCTCTGAACTTACACTTTGATTCCAACATTCATGGATTGTCGAGTCATGTACCCGCTAGTACCAATGAACTCATCCCATAATTTTCCAGATCTTCGAGTCATGTATCCGCTGATACCACTGAACTCACCCTCATAGTTTTTCAGATTTTCGAGTCATGTACCCGCTGGTACCGCTGAACTCACACTCACCATTCTCCAGATTCTCGAGTCATGTACCCGATGGTGCCTCTGAACTCACATCCTGGTCACTCTTTCAGGTAGAAAGTTATGTATGATCATACCGCTGAACTTTCTTCCTACAAGAGATCCTCCCTCATGATCTAATACCTGCACTCCCTGTGCACAACAAAGGTAACGGATCCACAAATTTCCAAGACGACCATGTCCTCATCACCTCTGAGTCGTCCCATTTCTGCCAAAAACAAATCACCCCTACATAGAATTTCCATGTCCTCATTACCTCTGAGTTATTCTATGTACCCCCTCGTCAAAGAAACCCTCATGCTCACCATGTCCTCAGCACCTCTGAGTCAGTATGATTGGTTCCTTTCTTTTTAAACTTGTTGTCCGTATCCAAAACCAGGGTACGTTAGGGATAATGGGTCCACGCAAAATGTCCCAATAAGAGGATTATTACAAAGTAAAAGAGTGAAGCAAATATATATATTCCATTCATTCAGAAATCGGTTACATCCACACGATTGCAAGCAAGTCAAAAGAGTTCTTCATGAAGACAAGAAGAAAGGCGAAACAAAATAAAAGACTACAGACAAACATCCACGAGAAGCCCCTACATCCTAGTTACAGGAGCGCATGTACCATTCCCTCAACCATCTCACATATGAAGGATGCAAGTGAAGAGCATCCTCATCCAGAATAGGAGAAACAGGGTTTCCAGCGCTGTCACCCTCAACAGTCTCGATATTTGGAGAGTTGTCGTTCCCCTCAGGCGCAGGTTCTTCTTTCTTCACTTCCTCCTTAACAGAGGAGGATCCCTGGCTGATGACAGGAGGCTGCGGCTCCTCTGACGCCGCAGTCTCAACATTCGGTGGAGATACTGCGAGAACCAAAGACGAAGAAAATGAAAACAGTCAGAAATATTCATGCAGCTCGTTTTAGACAAGTCTCATGCGGCTCAGACATGGGGTATATCCTCATACGGCTCAGTCATGGGACGCGTATGCGGACCATGTAGTTTGAGAAGTTCACGTCAAAGTCGTGTACATGAAGCATGCAGTGAAGTAGGCTCTGCTAGGGTTTCAAATCGACTACCTAATCCTTACCTTCGAGGGCAATATGAACGTCAAGACGAACGGGGGGCATGACAGTCGAGGGCGAAGCCGATTTCTTACTCCTCGCCACAGCCTTCTTTACAGCCTTAGAAGCCCTGGGTGCCATTGTTGTCTGATGATCAGAGGAAGAAAATACGACAAAAATCTGAGTCAAGAATAGTCTAAAAGAGAAGACCGTCCAAATGCCCTTCTATTTATAGACAGAGAACTGTGGACCGACGCCTCGTACAAACGCGATCAACTCTTCGGTTATTGAGCCAAACCAGCTATTTAAAGACTGAGCTCTTGGGATCCTGTCCCAAAAAGATCCACACGTATGGCATAATGACGTGGCAAAGAGCTTATGCGGTTCAAATGGCCATGCGGCTGATAGCAACTATGCGACTCAGATGGTCAGGAAGCAGAAATTTCTATACGGCTGGGCCATCCATGCGGCTGAGACGCCCCTATGACAGAACTTTCCATACGGCTAAGATATCCATGCGCGGCCAGAAGAATATCCAGCCATGCTTCTTATTCAAAGTATTTCAATTTTGCAAATTGAAAACTTTGAAGGGGGTCCTGTAGAAGCATGGAAAATACTAGAGAAAGATCCATGCGGCTCAGAAAACGCATGCGGCTCAGGGAGTCATACGGCATAAGGAGCTATGCGGCCGGAGGCATTCCATGCGGCTCAGAAGACATGTGGCGTGACAGTGCTCCCCTCCGATCTATGCTGTATTAATTACTGTGACGGCTGACCCCTCTGAAAAGTTGACAGACCTGACACCAAAGCAGGTAATTATGACTCTGTCATGATGATGAATCTCTAGGGAAGAGAAAGAAATCTCTGACACGATCTTCCGAGAGCAACAAAATGCCACGTGGCCCTGCCACGTGGGTGTGCTTATGCAGCTCGAAGTGAAGACTTCCCATGCGGTTCAGAGTGAAGCTGTCCCATGCGGCTCGAGTGGAATCATCCCTATGCGGCTCAAGAAGATCAGGCCCATGCGGCTCAAGCAGACACACCATTATACGGTTCATGCGGCTCATCATATGGTTCAGAAGTCTAAAGGAGGGTCCACTGCCCAGACAGCCCTGACACGTGTCCCAAGTCTTATGCGGCCCAAAATTCATGCGGCCCAAATCTCATGCGGCCCAATCTGCATGCGGTTCCAGTCTCACCATTGGCTCTCAGGACACGTGTCCTCAGCCGATCAATCTTCCAGATTTATGGCAATCCAAGATCGGGTCGAATCCCAATAATCTGGGGCACGTGGCAGGAGAATAAATTTGATTTATTCGCAGATATTAGAGAATCATTATAAGGAAGATTTATGCCAATCAGCATTAATTGCTAATGGAGATTTGGTGTAATCTACCCTTAATGGTTCTGATTCGTCACAATCAGAAACGAACGGCCTGGATTGATCAATCCCCAGGCCGCCGCCATCTCTAAGAGCTAATCATTGGCAACCCTAGTGATCACGTCCCACTATTATAAATAGCAAGGTGCCATTCCCTTGTAATATATAGAGAGATATACAAAAAAAAAGAAACCAGAGAAGAATACGTATACATAGAGAGACTTCCCCCATAGTCAGAGAGAGAATATACACAGAGAGAGAGAATCCAGGAGAGCAATCAGAGAGAGAGCAAGAAGGCATTTCTTCGTCAACGACCAAGCAGATCTTCCTCGAGTCAAGGCTGCGTACCGATCGTCCAAGGAGTAAGGCAGAGCGGCCGTCGCTTTTCCGAGCCTCTATCGTCACCCCCCAGAATCTAAAATAAACAATCGTACTTAGACTGCTGTACCTAGGTTTTCGTCCCTAGGCTTTCTTTGTACGAGCGAGTTTGTATTGTGAGTCTAAGTTCAGTCCTCCGATAATTGTTCTGTACTTTTACAATCAATGGCAAACAATAACATCACTTGTTCTATCCGACTTGTATCCTCATATCGTACTCATATGTCTATTCAATCGGGTCAAATATTTTGAATCATAATCCAACATTGTTATCTCATTAGTTTATCACTTATGATCTTTTTCCTACGATCTTCTTCGCGACATATTTATTTTCCATATTCTTAGATCATCGATACGGTTTGTACTCTCTTAACCAACAAAATAAGGCAACTACATAATCATATTTCTTCCGAGGCATCATTTATAAATTTTCTAGCATCAACACGGTTATCTCTTAGCAATTCACGTTAACCATCAATATTCGTTTTGCATCATCTCCTTATGATTCCACAAGAAGATTTATTATCCATGCACCGATCAAATCTCTATAGCACCAATCATCAAGCATTCTTACTTTGATCATCCAATTGCATATGACATAACTTAATTAGCTAAGTCATAATCCCACAATTCTATATTCCACCAAACTTGTTATCCATGCGACAACATCATCTATTGACAGGGTCTATTACATATCGCTGCACCTCGATACTTATTTGTATCCCAGCCATTCGACTCTCATAAGGGACATCTACCCTTTCATGCATCAAGGGACAAGTACCCATTCTCTATGCCTCAAAATAGCCAAGGGTCATAACTTGTTAATTCGGGACACATCAAATTCTCTTAAGCCCAACTGCACATCGTGCTAAGATCATCTATTCCTCAATCCCATTCCCGATCCTTTCGATCGTTGATGCAACTCTCTCTACATCGTCTAAATTATTCGCAACATCCCGATAAGCGCCTAACATTACCATCAATTCCGTCGATATCCAGCCTGCAATTTCTTATATTCAATTCCAACATCGTTCAATATTCAGTCCATAGTTATTCTCGCAAAATCTTTCAATAGCAACATCACACCATCATTACTAAGCTTACAATCCTTTTACCCAACTGATCCAAGTCTTCACCTGAATCTGAAATTCGTTTCCTTCCCAACCAAGGCATCATTACATATTCTCAATTCTTTTATTACCCAACTTAATGATAACCGACAAGGTCTAGCGATGGTTCACCCGAACACATCAAAATCTAGCAACGGGTCATCCGAACTTAACAAAGAACACGCCTAGCCAACATGTATCAATCGTAAGCTCAGCTACGATTTGATACCACCCAATACCTTATAGGTAAACCAAACACAAAATCATAAACACATCAAGGGTCAAGGGACATCTTATCACGACGAGGGTATATGCAATATACCACTCAGAGCTCAAGCCATTCCGACACAATATTCCCTCGTATCAAACCATCATCCAACATGGACAATCCATCCCGCAGTGGTTATGCTGACCACAAATATCGACTCAAAATTCTGTCGATTCCCATTCACTGAAATCCATGCACATTCTGTTCCAACATACCATGCCATCACCCACTGTCGATTGCTGCATAACAATCGACTCAAAGAATTCCATACATAAGACATCCAGCATACATCACAAACTTATTAACACATCGCATCATTGTTATTCTTTTTGATATCTTTTAGAAATTCAACAAAGCACACATATCACAGCCCACATATTTAGACTTATTGTATGGAACACCCAGTGAGAGGTTAGAATGATCAACAAACTTTCAGTCAAAGGAACAACATAGAATAGTTTGGAAGCAACACAAAATAATCGCAGAAGCACTATGAATCATCATAGAGGCAACTTTGATTTCATCGCAGAAGCAACTTTGAGTATTCGCAGAAGCAACTTTGATTCACCGCGGAAGCAACTTTTGAATAATCGCGGAAGCAATCGTTGAGTCATCGCGGAAGCAGCTTAAAATCATCTTAGCAGCAACATTGATTCGAAACAAATTGAATAGGAATCCAAGGACGTAAAGCCGTACTTTGATACCATTATGTCACGCAGGATCGAAAACTAGCCACTGGGCGTGATGCCGTACAAGTCTAGATTACACTTGTACAAGGCAAAACCATTACAGTTCCTGGTAATTCTCAGAAAACATCGACAACGCAGCAGAACCAAGCAGATAAATTGAAGTCACACAATTTATGAAAAAATGTATCTCTTTATTGATAATCAAAATAGATTACAAGACTTACAGCGGAATACAGAGTTTACAACTGATTACAAGGCTCTTAAATAGCCAACTGAATGTATACAATTGCCCTTTAGGCTACAATGAATATACCGACTTCTTTACAATGACTTGCCAATTTGGCTACAATCTCACTGGTACATCTGAGTTCCACTGTTCCATACATTATGTCCCGTATAGCAGAAGACATCATCTTGAAAGAAGAGCTTCTGCACACCCATCCGATTCATCGATGCCAAGCACTGATTCACAGGATTTCCCCCAAGCAAACACCTGTAATATTGCCCACAACGTGGGTCAGTACATCATCAATGTACTGGCGAGCGGTGCTGGCCCAACTCACCTAAGAAGACAACACTAAGTAATCATGTTATAGCACATTAATAACAGTGGTCTTTCTCATTGCATTAGGGTCAATTTCATGTTATAGCCGACAAGAAGTAAAGCATGCAAATCTCATAGCCAACATAATTTAAAGCATGCAGTTATCACCCTTTGGTGATTCTTATCCACGGTCGTGTAGCCATCCCTGTACATTTATAATACTTACTCTGCCTGCACAAGACATTGTTAGGAACAATATCATAATTCAATATGAATATCACCGTTCAGGTGATTCTTACCAACAGCCGACATCCTTCCCTGTATTTGAGTAATAACTTACTCTGCCTGCATAAAACATCATTAGCACTGGACCTATCTATATGAAGGTCACTGGCGACACGCCATCTTGGATCATCTTCTGGTGAACGGCTAACTCCAAATGGGGTGCGAATCCATGGGAGGTTTCCGAAACACCGTGCTACTACTTCAGCACCATGGGATTTCAGCGTCCTTTCAGTGGGCGGTAGCAAGCCCCCACTGTAAGTCCTGCAATCCCGATATCAGTACATCGACACCATCCTTGTTCCCCCTAGGACGAACCGGGTTCCATGGCCCAGAAATACCGTTCGAGGAACGAAACCTTGTCGACAAGTTGTCCATGACCATGCAACTATATGCAACTTATCTAAAAAGAAAACATATAATGCATGATAAGAAAAACTAAGCAAAACCATCATTCTCATCCATCTTGCCATCTAGCCATCTTGCCTTGAGCCAATGCTCACATTATCATCTGCCCATCCAGGGTCTTAGTGAAACCAACATTCTACATCGGCACAGGATAATAGAATGTTGTTTTCCAATCTCTTTGCCACATCTTTGATATCATACCTCTTTCCAACCAACTCAATGTACTTACAGCCCAGTTCCTGGGACTTAGCATATGTTTAGCATACATTCATTCGGACATAATTCAAGCATACTCACTGCCCAGTTCTTGGGTCTTAATATCTGTATTACCAATTATTCATCAAGCCAAAGCTCGATATACTCACTGCCCAAGTATTTGGGACTTTGCCTTCACCTGTCATGTAATTCATCGCAACAGCGTACAAGCATACAATTCATTTAGCCACAACAGTTTACGTTCATGTGATTATTATCTTTCATTATCTTTCCAAATTTCATGCAAGGTGTTATTGAACAAACTCAACTAGAAACATAGCATACTCATCCTTATTTTAAGCGTGAAGCTAAAGGATCTTTGAAGGGTTCAACACTACTCACGTTCATAAGACGATGCCCACCACGATCGCATAGCCTTCCAAGCGATCCTTCGTAAAATTCCAAGTCCAACAAAGCTTCATCGAACCAACCATCCAACATAAGGCATCTTGCGGGTCGGGGCACTACACCCGCGGCCCGCCCCCACGCAGCACACCCCCAAATCCCCTCCCACCACCGTCGGCTCCCCTCCGTCCCCCACCGCCGCCCAAGAGAGAGAGAGAGAGAGTTACCTCAATCGTATACGCGTCCAAGAGAGAGAGAGGAGAGAAAAAAATTGGGGGTAATGAAATTTTTCTTCCGTCGGTTCAACTTAAGCTAGGCTTTTGACTTAGCGACGAACTAG